>OZ014445.1:9929751-10568992 GCA_963966035.1 Acleris laterana | reverse complement strand
AAACCGATTAGTAGTTGGTAGCTAACAAAACTCTAACATGTTGTGAAATTACAAGTTACCTAATCGGGTCATAAGTTCTGCTACTGAGATTTATTACAGGTTAAAAAGTAAATTGAGAGTTCAAATTTCCGTGACATATTACATAAGTATAACACTTTTAGCTTTAAATTCTGATACAAATGTATTTCAAGAACCAAAAGATCCACTTGTACATCTTGATGTCTCATTAAATCGACTTTACGATTTCACATGAATTTGCAGCACACCAAATACTTGGTTTCATACGCAGGGATCGGAAATTCGGTTCGATATTTCATTAAAAATAAATAATAAATTATCTTTATCGGCGGCGTTGGTGTTGAATTATGGATTTATGCTGGCTGGCTGCTGGTATACAGTTGTATGGAGGCGGACTCAATTCTATTTTATTAATAAAATTCCCGGGATTTCTGAATTATTTATTCAGATACCAGCCGCCAGCCAGCATAAATCCATAATTCACTATTTATATTAACTATTTGAAGTTATTTTGTATGTATAGATTTAGGTATCAAATGTTATTTAATTTACCGGTAACTCATCTAACCTAACCTAACGAAGTTTGAGGAGCAAATTTGATGGAACGTTTTATCCTACGAGTACATGTAATAAACGTTTTGTAGAATCCCGAAATCCCGGTACTTATATTAAAATAATATTTTCAAGAAGCCGACGCCATATTCACTTCACTTGTTCCGGCATTTGACCAAGATTAGGTAAATATCGAACCGAATTTCCGATCCCTGTTCATAAGCTGGAATTGAGTCTTGTTGAGAAATATAATTTTGGTGTTTAAACATACATAGCGATAGGAAGATTTAGTTTTATAATATTAAACAAAAAAAGTTCCTTGGTAAGCAAGGACTAACTTTTAAGCGTTTTCAAAAAGTGACATTTCCTGAAAAGTCATTCATAACATAAGTAATGTCATCGATGCCGGCTGTGACTGTTAAAAGATCGTATCGGAAATTGCGGCTACTATATTGAATGTTTATTTGTTCATCAAAATGTACATTCAATGACCTTTTAATTTTTACACGTATTGAAATATAAAAATAAACATTAGTTAGTTTTATTTCATTGAACCTTAGTAACAGAACTTATGGCCCGACTAAATTTATCAAGTCTTTATTTTTTAAATTCAATCCCGTTATAAAAGATAATATGCATAAAATGAAACACTCACTGCCGAAATCTCTTTAGGTGAATTACTAAAATATCTGGTAGCGACCATAGACCGAGTGTTTTCACAACTGGCATATACTTCTGGCATTCAGGACACCTGTAAAAAATAATAATTTATAAGTGCTAATAGAAAACCCAACAAGAACTGCCTCTCTCGCCCGATTGGCAAACAATATTTTTCGCAACAGATCTTGCAAAGCTTTGCTCGTCTTTTTCCGTATTCCCTTCATTGCACACTAATTCACGATGTAGTACAAATCGAATGAGTACCGTAAAATGTGCCTACTTTGCTCCTTACTGGGTAACTTTGCTCCACTTCTGTATTTAGATTCATTGCCCGGCAAGTCAAAGTCTTCTCTTATAGGAATGAATAGTACATTATTGCCTAGGCAATTGCCGTACCTGCCGAGGCATATATAGTGCTTTTCTCAAAAATCTTCATCGCTTGAACTCATTTTAACAAACAAGCTTCACATAACAAAAAACTATTACTCTTTACCGCCTTTATGTTTATGACAAGGAGAAACGCAAGCTTTTATTTAAAACTACTCAAGTTATTCGAGACACAGATAAAAAAGTTATGTTCCGAACAAAATTTAGATGTCGTTTTCACTTTTTAAAAAGTTAGATACTAGATAGTAATGAAATTTGTATGCAACATTGCGTGCTTGTGTAGCGAGCACGCAATGTTTTTTTTTTTAATTTGAGATCTGTCAGTAAACTATGTACTTCGCATCCCAATATATAGATAGTAATGTCAACTTTTCCTGTCATTTTTGAGAAAGAACGTTTGGGGGGCGTACCGCCAGGCGTCCTCCTGCGCGAGCGGCTCGGCGCGCGTGTAGTGCGCGAGGCAGGCGTGCAGCGTGAGCGGCGCCGCCGAGCCCGCCGCCGACACGTGCACCTCGCACGACTCCGCCGGGTCGCGGATTATGCTGCGGCAACACACATATACTTAGGCCCGTATTAATAATAGTACATTACTTAACAAGGACTGTAATAGTACATTGTGTATTAAGGGTGGTAAAGAAAAAATTACAAACGAGAGTCTGTTAGAAGCCCGAAGCCGTAGGCTGAGGGCTTTAATGACTCGAGCTTTGTATTTCCTTTACCACCCGTGTAACATACAATGTTTTTCATCACAATTGCGAGGAAATGAAATCAAATCAGACAAAAGATCATATTTTTAACATATTAGCGGCAGACTACATCATTGTCTGTGACTTACCACAGATAATGTCAAACGTATTCGGAGTCCGATTCTAGTGACATATGAGATCAATAGTTTGTTATGCGAGATTGTTAGGAAATAGTATTCAACTGACATTTTCATCTCGAATGAAACTTCATACCGAATGGCACAAGAATTGGGGTCCTGACGTATTGTGATAGTTTGAGTCCACGCACAATATTAAAAAAAAAAGCTATTACGCACTTAAGTAACGTAATGGTAAAAAAAAGGCACGCGGGTATTATTTTGGATTTACGGTCGATTTTTCTAGCATGTTAGGACACTATTTACGAGCAAGTGTGATGAAAAAGAAAGAAAGCCCGAAATCGCAGGTATTTGAGACCCGAGCCGTAGGCGAGGGTTGTAAATATGCGATAGAGGGCTTTCTTTTTTACTGCCCGTGATGAGTACACAATTTTACGTCTTCACCTGGCCACAATGCGAGTTTTACCGTGCGCGCAGCGTGCGATAAAACTCACATTATGGCCAGGTGTTACGTAAACTAATCTCAACTCTAATGCTCGTTTCGACAGTGTTCTATGATTTGACGTTTACTTTGACGTATCTTATGACGGGACTTTCAGCCCAATAAAGGCCTTTGGACTTGACAGAAGCGCGTGGAGCTAACCTCATGTGCTTCTGTTTAGTCCATTGGAGAAAATTCTCTTTTACTGAACAATTGTCCTCGCGTGTGATATCCACGGACTTATTGCTCTAATAAGTCCGTGGGAGTGTCTATAAATAACCTGACATTGACGAAATACACCTTAACAGGAGCGAAGGCCATTAATTAAAAAAAAAAAGGCCTTTAGTCAGATGCTGTTTTTAGGTTTGCGTACTCAAAGGGTAGCCCGGAAGGGTTTAAAATTATGTATCTTATGAGCCGTAATAGATTACGGCGAATTTAGGGTTAGATTAAGGGGACATGAAACGTTTTTTTATGAACATATTTTATTTTTGTAATACCGGTTAAATATACGAGCGTCAAAGTTGGTGTCATTATAGTACAAACTTTGAAGACAAGCTACAAATAGGTACTTAAAAATAGAGATTAAATTGAAATCGGAATATAATACCCTCGGTGCGCGAGTCCAACTCGCATTTGACCGGACTTTCAAAACAAGGAAGTACTTGACACTAGAATATTGAATCATTAATCACAAGAGTAAACTTTCAAGACCTTCACAAGATGATTCGAAATTAATTAATAAGTAGTTATTGTTCGACAACCTTTATTTTGTATTATTAAATCGATAAGGAAATGAGAACCTTCGTAGTGTCTGTTAACAATAAGTTGGAATGTACCTGTCCCTATGAACTGGATCCCACAGCAGCTCTAACCGCAGATGTGGATGTTTGTCGTGCGCGCAGAGGGCTTGCTCCACGTCAAGAGAAAACAGTGGATGCGGTAACTGGAACAAAGTCAAGTCTAGGTTGAAAGGTTTCTAGATTTTGTAACAGGTCGGGTAGATAAGAAAAGCTCCAAAGCACTGTTCCAGTCGTGACAAAAACTGTAATTGAGAAATATACAGGCTGGCCCATTTATATCGGTCAGTATGGGAAAGTCTGAAACTATACGACATACGAAAATTTCTTCTTAGGAACCATGACATCGATTTTAATAACAAGAAAAACTGCATTCATACATTTAAAAAAAAACCTGTACTCAGCTGCAGCTGCAAACAATGCATTTATTCATTGTAGACATAATGTTTCATGGAGACATTTACTGCTTAAGACGTACACAATCGATATCTAAATAGAAATAGTGTACGTTTTTTTTTCAAAACAACCTGTTTCGATTCTTGAGCTGAGTACAGGTTTTTATTAAATGTATGAATTCAGTTTTTCTTTTTATTAAAATCGATGTCATGGTTCCTAAGAAGAAATTTTTGTATGTCGTATAGTTTCAGACTTTCCCATACCGACCGATATAAATGGGGCATCCTATACCGGGTGTACAATCCAAATGGGTCAGTATGGTGAAGTCGGAAACTATGAGAGATAGCGAGATCTGTTCTTAGGAACCATGACGTCGATTTTAGAGTTAATAATAATTACATTCAAACTTTTTTATTAACTCTCATACATAACCGGGAATCGAACCTGGACAGTATTTTTGTAACCGCGTTAAGTAAAAACGACTATGAAAACTTGTGTAAACACAACTGACAGTAAATTAGACTAAAATGCCCACAGTTTATTAATTTGCAAAAAGTCGTGACTAATATTAATCGATCATCAATTATCTGAAGAGACCACCTTATGCATATCTTATCTGCATCGGTATTATGCATTACAAATAGCGTTTATTTAAAATTAGAACGCATTTGTTCAGTCGGCGTATTTTGCGATCGTTATCCAAAAGAATTAATCTTTGCATTCAACAGAATGGCTACCATTTTGAACATTTACTGAAATAAAATAATTATCTTATTGGTGGGTCTTTCTTTCAATTATTTAAACAAAATTCCATTAGTGTTGTGCTTCTTGCGACTTGCAGAATTTATACACATTGATTTTGACCAGGTTCGATTCCCGATGTCCGATTAATAAAAAAGTTAGAATGTAATTATTATTAAATCTAAAATCGACGTCATGGTTCCTAAGAACAGATCTCGCTATCTGTCATAGTTTCCGACTTCTCCATACTGACCCATTTGGATTGTACACCCTGTATAGGTTGTACTGTATGTATAGGTTGTACCTCGGGCTGCAGGTAGGCGGGGTCGCGCGGGCGCAGCGCCTCGGCGACGCGCGCGCGGAAGATGTCGGCGCCCTGCGCGCCCTCCAGCACGCGCTCCGCCACCACCTGGCACATCTCCTTCAGCATCAGCTTCTGCAGGTCGTCGTACGAGATCTCGCGCGGCACCTGCATCGCGTACGGGGACCCTACAACCACGCCACTATAATTATTATGCTGTCATGGTATTGCTACCTAATAAAACTTAAAGTAAATGAAAACTGTTGGTTAACGTCAAACATACGTCAATTATAATGAAATTGTAAGTTAGACATCATTTAAATGACATTTAAATAGCGTCCTTATGTACATTTATTTTGATTTTTACCCATAACATAACAGAGTAAAATGCTCATTGACACTATTGACAAAGAAGTACAGTCACGAGATTTAACTTGGTACCCACCTTAGGTCCAAAGTCGATCTGACATTCTACACCAATAAAGTTGCGTTTCCTAAAAGTTACAAATGACTTGACATCTCTAATGACATTGACAACTTCAAGCATATTTTTCTTGAAATGGGTCCCAAATTAACGCTCGTGACCGTACTACTGCCTGCCTTATTCTAGTCAGAAGTCAAATAACCACTTGTATCTCGTGGTCTGGACCTTTGGAATATTTTTTGCAATCACTAATTTCACGGACCCTGCCGTGCGCAGATATATCCCAAATACTGTAGCATTTTTAGAAAATTAAAATGTTTTACTTATCAGTCTTGACCCAACCAAGCATGGGATCCTATAAATATAAGCTACTATTACATATTGGCAACTATATATTTTTGATTAAATAGTTTACGCTGTAAGAGTTACCAAATCTTTCTCCATCTAGTAAGTTAACCCAGAGGATGAGCAAGTAAGGTGTGGTGGGGGTTTGTAGCAGCGGCGGCGCCTCCACGCAGTACAGGGCTCCGAAGTCTATCCCCGCGGGCTCCCAGGCGGACCGCGCGTTACACCAGCCTGGGCACGACAGTTTATGTCACTTTACACCATCTTTCATAAAAACCATGTATACAAAGAACAGTTACAGATATGATACAAGAAGACATTGAAACTATAAAATAAAAAATATTTTGTTTCAAAACGTATTCTGTACATATGAACTAGTGGACATAATAAGACCAATTTTACGAAACCAACAATAACACCCGGCAGAAAAAAAATACACATTATTTAGATAGTTATGAACAAATATTGATCGCAATACAGGTTTAGGTTTTTCTTATGTGTTTACCCTAATTCTGGCCATACCAGGTTGCTACCATATTTTGTAGCTAACCGTGCAGTGTCGGGTCAAACACAAAGTCTCACACAAATTGACCTAGTCCTAAACTAAGCTCTAAGCTTGTACTATGGGTACTAGACAACGATATACAGCGGTGGCCACATAATTAGGAACGTTTCCTTTTTCCAATGCCCACCAAATAAAAAAATCTTGACGAATTTTATTACTAACTAGCGACCCGCCCTCGCTTCGCTTCGGTCTATGTGAGCTTTCTGTAACACCCGTACATAAACCAGAATCTATTATACACATAAACCTTCCTTAAGAATCACTCTATCTATTAAAAAAAACCGCATCAAAATCCGTTGCGTAGTTTTAAAGATTTAAGCATACATAGGGACAGACAGCGGGAAGCGACTTTGTTTTATAATATGTAGTGATTACAATTTACTTTAGCTCATCAACTGAGGCGACGAACTGAACTACTATTCAAAACGGATCTTATATTTTATACGGATTTAAAAACTTAGTACCTACTAACGTATACAAACACAGTTTTACAACTTTGTATGAAAATCAAAGATTTACTATTTCCAATCCTAATAAAATTAAACATTCGTTTTCAACAGAGATACATTGTACATCAAATAAATAATTTATTAGGTGACGATAAGTGTAACTAAAAAAGATATGGATTAGAACTTTTGGTTTGGCTGTCAAATTTGAAGAATCATATTTGTAGTCCATGTATGACACAAACGCAAGCTATCCTAATTATGTGGCGACCACTGTATATACTTAACCCTTGATAGTATAAAAATTTAAAAAACCCTGAATTCAAACTCTATTTCATTTTGAGAACGCATAAAAAAATAGATACAAAAAAATACAAAAAGTTTGTATTGTTATGATGGAAATTTCCATCGCCATGCAAAGAAGGGTTTATTACTTATATATAGAAATAAATACTTAAATACATAAAAAACATACAAGACGCAAAAAAGAAGTGGTCTCTGCCTACCCCTCTGGGAAGCAGGCGTGATTTAATGTATCATCGTTTAGTCAAATCTGTACTGAATCTTACTCGCGAATCTCTGTTCAGTTTATGGTACATTTAAACAAGGAACTAAAGTACTAGATTCTTTTTGAGGTTCTATACAAATGAATGACAAATAGCTGACGTTATCACAGCGGCTTGTGGGCGTCAATTTTGTTCTGATTCATTGTTGTCAACCAAAAACTCTCAAGTGAGTTAGTTATATGTTTGCATGAGGATGTGAAATAACCACAAATAATAATTACGTTAGTTACACAATTAGCTACCTGTCTCGTTGATTTCAGCCAAGATGATGTGTTCACGATCAATGCCGGTGTCCGTGTGCAGGGTCGTCCGCAACTCCTCCATTGTGGAATTAGCTGCTAGCTCTACACCGATGCGCACTTGACGTGGTTGTTGGTTTACATACACAACCTGGCAATAATAAATGCCTGTTATTTGCCAAACTACTACTTCTACCTTCCAATTGCTCATTTGATACAATTATATTTTCAGCTAACTTAGTAAACTTTTGATAATTTAATTAATTAAATGAACTAGGTAATTTAAATCACGGACTGTCCTCTCACGTACATTATTATCAACAGATTCATGTTTGCTAACAATAATTAAACCCTTATTGCCTACAGCAATTTTGTACTGGTACAAAAATATTATCTAACAACACATTATTCATAAATGGACTATAAACCTATTTTAGTTGCATGTCAGTTTCTGACAGCTGCAAATGTCACAATGACAGATAGTAGCGGTTTTAGGGTAGGGCGCTGTAGAAATCTCGCTTAGCGGGTCTAGTATGGCTGCGTCTATATCGATTATCGCATATCAAACGTGGATAAAGCATTCGTCATTCTCGTAACTTATTTACGTGTCAGAAGGTGACGGATGCCTTATTCACGCTGTCACGCGATAAACGCAGTCATATTAGGCCCCCTGGGCACTGGTAGTGCTAAAACCGGCACTGACGACAGATAAGGACAAAATATATTTTAGCTATTGTGCGTTTATAAAGAAGAGGGTTAGTGTTCATGACTCATTTTCACAAAAACCTCGAAATATATTTAGATGATTTTTTTGACACACACGCGTAGTACACGTGTCTTGGTAAAGGAAATCAGTGCCTCTAATCTAGACGGTAAAATTTAAATCGTATTTGACCTGTTATGATATTGTTTTTAAGTTGGCCACCATAACTGTCAAGTAAATAAGAGTAAAAATCAAAATAAATGTCCAGTTAAAGAGAGTTTTGTCACCGTAACGAAACTGTTGGTTAACGTCAAACATACGTCATTTTGTAATGAAATTGTAAGTTAGACATCATTTAAGTGACATTTAAATACCGTCTTTATGTACACACAACATCACACCTAACTAACCATTAAATACAGAGCAGAGAGAAAAAGAAAGAGATGTATATATGTGTATTATGTCAACAACATAAGATTCTAGTGCGACTCTCTTTCATGCAATATTTCAGATTTATGAAGTCTATAGCTAGATGTGTTGCTGTGTGTACATTTATTTTGATTTTTACCCATAAGAACTATTAATACGATATGGTTTTTACAGTGTTGCATAGAGACCCTGGAGTCCCTGGACTAAGTCGCAGAGCTTGGAGGCAAAAGCACTAGCCTACCTGTGTAATAAGATAAAACGTTAGTCTTACATTAACAGGTAGCGGCGATTGTTGCGCAGCCGCCTGCCTCGGCGGAAGCTGCACGCTTACGCAGTGGAAGGGGTCGAACGTGCACGAAGTGCGCTCACACTGAACACATGTCAATGCTGACCTGCAAACAAGAAGCAATCCAAAATTTATTCTATCTACATTCTGTAGTTGTATCAGTAATAGAGTTTTATAATTAAATAATTATGTTACATACTTCCGTAGAGCCAGGGCTCTAAGCTATGGTATTAAAAACCAAGACAAAATATTTGTTTACAAATAGTAATAATAATAATATACAGTCGCGGAATGAAAAGGTTGACCATAAGATCTGTTTTTGCTTGCTCAGTATAAGTTATCAGTACAGATGTAGTGCAAAATGATTTTCCTTCGGGAAAACTCGGATCTCAATCGGAATACGATGGCACCCGAACTGTCAATCAATGATTGTATTAACGTTTTCATGTCCATTAATGGACACTACATCTGTATCTGCTTATCGACTGATGCCCGGTTCCTATATTCAAGAAACGAATCGTTTTCCTTACGTCTCGTTAAAATTTGACATTTGCTACGTACAAAATGTGTCAAATTTTACGAGACGTAAGGAAGACGATTCGTTTCTTGAATATAGGAACCGGGCATGAGTATTACACATTCCTTCATAATGAATGTCATTTCACTACATGGCCCAGATACGTTGTTACTATGGTCACGTATAAACAACAACCACTATTGGTACAAACTGAACTCAAGTCTTTATTGGTCGTTATAAAAGTGTTGCTATGGTCACGTATAAACAACAGCCACTATTGGTTTAATATTATTTCTCTCGTCTGTTACAGTTTAAAAATATAACATGTGCTTGCATTGCAACGCGTAAATGAATTTATTTGAAAACTGGTCAACCTTTTCGTTCCGCGACTGTACCTATTGTTAAATATTTTTAAAAGCACCTGTATTGTGCTTGAAAAACCGCATGTACAAAGGAATTATTCCTCCTTGCATGATTGGCTAAGGTTTCTGCAGCAACCACTTCATCTGATTTCCCAGTGGTGTTCTGTAAAGAGTACAAATATAATTAACTAAGTTAGCTCTAAAACACTTTATAAAAATGTTTAAAATCCTACAGGTAAAAAGTTGTAAGAAGTAGCAACATATGTAATATATTATGTAGATGTTGGTTTTACTCGATCATTAACCCTTCGTATGCTTAGACGCGTATCCGTGCCAGTTCATGCAAGCACGGATGGATACGTCCCAATCCCCTACGTGCCTAACCGCATTTTAATTTTATTCTTTTTGCATAGCAGCGTAGGTTTAAAATCGATTGTAGGTTAAGCCAATAAAGTGTTGAAATTTATAAAAAATCGCTCCTAACATAAAAATATTCAGTATGGCCGCCATTCCTGTGGCTTTGATGTCACGTGGCCGATCACGTGACCACGTTGCCCCACTGGGCCGTCAATTTCTGAATCGGCTCTCGTATACGAGAGTGGAATACACATATAAAAAAAAATGTCATAGGCGAAGACTAGACGTACAATAAATATTGTTATCCATCAATATTTATCTCATATTGTGATAAATATTGTTCGTCTAGTCTGCTATATTGATGGATGACAATATATGTCACAAAAATCTAGATTTTTGGATTCCGGTTTGCCAAATTGTGATAAATATTGAGATCCGTCAATATACTGAACTACACGTACAAAAAATATTGAGAAATGTCAGTACTCATCGCGACAGCAATGGAGACTGACGTGCCGCCGACGACGCCGTCGCCGCCAGCTACAATGGCGAGTACGACTAGGCTTAAAAAGGGTGTTACTAAATGTCAGAATGTTTTCAAAACAAGCGGCAGGCATACGAAAATAATTTTCGTAATCTTCTACGTCATTATTCACTTTAATTTCAGCCAATAGATTCAAGTGTGTGTATTTATTTTTTTGTCGCAGCCAATTTTTAGTCCACTGCTTTCTTTTAATTATTTTTTTTAAACTAAATGCTAAAACTAATAGCGAGACAAGCTTTAGTTTTTGTCTCCATATCTACACACACGACTGAACTGCACGAAACGCGTTATAATACTGACGTCAAAAATATTGCACGTGTAGCCTTGGCACTCTGAATCCATGAACAGATTGTGATACATCAGTATTTGCCAATTGACGGATAACAATATTTATTTTACGTCTAGCCTTCGCCATAGGGTAGTAACATTTTATCGAATATTGACAACTAATATGACGAGTATTTTATTGACGCCAATATACTTGTTTGTGTGAGGAGTCTTCAATGTTTTCTATGTATTTTAGTATGTATTTTTCAATATACTTAAGTAAGTTAATCGAATTTTAACATAATATCTCAGAGACTGTAAATAACAACATTATAAATTAAATATTTGAGCTACACATGTTGTAAAATACAATTACTGATGAAGAATGATACAATTTCAAATAAAAAAGCAAAAACTAAAAGGAAAGAGCAATAAATGGTAACTGATAACACAATAACAACATTTCAACTTGGTACAAAAATTCCTCCCTTTGATCTAAAAGCTTTGAGCTTTGATGTTGTAAAATACGATCAAAATGCTTCAACTTCTTTTGCAATGCCAAGGTCTATCAATCATGTCTGATCTAGTCCGGGTCTGGCCTGTGTAAGTAGTTACCTTAATAGTTTTATATTTCTTTTTAGTGGCAGTATTTAAATCTTCATGGACCTTGTCCAGCAACCAGAAAAGGAATTCTTGGGCATCATGCTGACTGTTGCCTCTATACTGCATACCATGCCTTTCAACAGCTCCCTGCAAATTCAAAAGACAACAATATACTACCTACAGGTATTGAAATCTGACCACTTCCATAAATCAAACCAATTGAGTGTTATACTAAAGTGAATCATACGACCTAGACAGTTAAATATACATAGGCAAATTAATTTATTAGTGGTACCTCAAAGTTCAGATCTTTGTTAATTTTCATACAAAAACATTTTTATTTTTTGTTTGTTTAAACTTGATTGCACAATAAAAGAAAGGAAAGTACAAAAGGCGGACTTAATGCCTTAAGGCATTCTCTACCAGTCAACCAACTGGCCAAACAGAAACATGTCAAAGCTACAGTACATGTTAAACATAAATTATAGAATATAGGTATTGACGACGCGCTGGCCTAGTGGGTAGTGACCCTGCCTACGTAGCTAGCGGTCCTGGGTACGAATCCCGGTAAGGGCAGATATTTGTGTGATGAGCGCGAATATTTGTTCCTGAGTCATGGATGTTTTCTATGTATTAAAGTATATATTTCTCTATATAAGTATTTATATCGTTGTCTAGTACCCATAGTACAAGCCTAGAGCTTAGTTTGGGACTAGGTCAATTGGTGTGAGATTGTCCCCTTATAAAAAAAAAAAAAAGTACTATTTGGGTTTATTTGGGTTTTGTATTTAATCTAATTCTAAAGTCTAGTACAGATCAGAATTTGCGAGTCTCCTTCTTCATAATTATGAGGGGATTAATAGTAAATAGGAGATTATATTTTTTCATTTGACGACATTGTAGTTTTTGCCGAGACTCTAGCCGTCTTATTCATCTTTGATTTAATCTTTGCCTGGTGCATGTAGTTACATTGGTCTCAACATAGACATCTCCAAGACCAAAGGCCAGTGGATACTTGGGTAGTTGTTGATGATGTACACATGGGGATAGTCTCCAAATATATGAAGATGACTATGACTATTAAATTAATTTCAGGATGAAACATTGCTGAATAATTTGTTACAATTAGAAAAAACCTTATTTGTATGCCATTTTTTTACCAAATCCTAAAATGATTACCCTCTAACATTTTTAAATCATTGGGTAGGCTGTTAAAAACGCGTATCTATGTAATGAACATGCTTTTGTAGTACAATGTGTTGTTAGCTTTTGGGCATAACAGATTAATTTTATACTTCTCCCTCAATCGCTTCTTAGTGAGAACTTGTTGGTGAATTACATAATATAATATTTTTCATATCTTATTGGGCCTATGAGAGATGTCATTTGGCAAATTTAGTGATGCTGTTAATTAAAATTGGATTAGGTCTATAAAGGAAATGTAATTGATTTAGTATACAGTTATAAATTTGATAACTTAATGGTACCCACCTACAATATATCATAAATCGTCTAACATCTTGCTAGAACTATTGCCATTGTATGGTAATGTCTAGGTAGTTGTTTTTATGTGGTAAAATAAAACGCAATATAATTAAATGATTAAAAACATATTGGCAAATCGATTTGGTTGAAGAACGAGGTTATTGTCAAACACTATTAACAGTTTGTTTCGCATATAGGAAGTATAAGTAGTTTAATTATTTTGTTTTTAGTTTGTTTCATAGTTTATAAGTGCATAAATTTTCATGTTTTTAAAAATGCGTAAAAAAAATATTTTTTGAAACGAATTTACCACAGATACATCTTTTTTAAAGTTGCTGGTCAATTGGTTAT
This sequence comes from Acleris laterana, assembly GCA_963966035.1. Lineage (NCBI taxonomy): Eukaryota > Metazoa > Arthropoda > Insecta > Lepidoptera > Tortricidae > Acleris > Acleris laterana. The sequence continues at coordinate 10,555,344 of OZ014445.1, read as the reverse complement.
TGGTTATTGAATTGGTGGTATTGAATGTAAAATTTCAATGTCACAGGCAAAATGAGATATGAAAAATATTAGTCAGTGTTTTTCTTTACGTCTATTTGTAGAGCTCCTAATTATAAATCTCAGAAAGAGTAAGTACAGACTTTTCCTTACACACATTACAAAGAGATTGATCGGCAGGCAAAGGATATAAGTATTATTTGTTTTACAGAATTCCCACAATAACCATATCAGTTATTGAATACAAAACAGACTTATTCCAAAATAATTCACCCTTGCATTGAAAATCTTATACGAACCCCTTCTAATTTTAAAATACAAGACTGACTTGTTTTGGAATGTGTCTGTTTTGTATTCAATGAACGATATATGTGAGAAGTGGGAAAGAGACTCGATCTAAGAATTACTGGAGGAAATTATGGGAGGCATATGTCCAATAATGGATGAAAAGATGCTCGAGATGGTTATGATAAAGAGTTGTAAAAGCAACAAATTACCTTAAAAGTAGTACTCATGTCGGGTGTATATCTACATGCCCACAGAGCTTTTAAGAGAGCTGCCAATTGTTCTGTTACTTCACCTCTTGTACCATACTTTTTTGAGTTTATTTTATTTCTCTTCTGTAAGTCAACCTGAAAATTTTCAAAATTAATAATATAGTGAACCAAATGATAACTGATAACACCAGTATAACAGCAGGTAAAAACACTTTTTTCATACAAAATTAAAAAACTCAACTGTCTCATAATACAGTTTATTTAATTATTATTTTTATAGAGTTGACTGCTTCCTGACTTGTCAGTATGCTTGCAGTAAAACATGCTGTTGGCATAAACGCAGTGCGTCAGTTGGTAGAAGCCATTAGTTGCCAAGCAACCCTTACAGATTCTGTTTTTCTACAAGGATACCAAGTCAGGAAGCGGCCTTAAGCATTACCTTGCATCAACATCTTATTTCACAGTATAATTTATCTCTATCCTTTTTTTTTTTTTTTTTATGTCATAGAGAAGACAAACGAGCATACAGGCCACTTGATGGTAAGTGGAAACTGTGACCCATAGAAATTCGCATTCACAGGACTTCGATGCAATCCTAAGACTGCAAATGCGTTGCCAACCCTGAGGACTAAGATGGAATGCCTCTATGCTAGTCATTTCACCGGCTGTCTTATCCTCAAACCGGAACACAACAATGCGAACACTGCTGTTTGGCGGTAGGTTAATGGATAAGATGGTGGTAGCGATCCGGACGGGCCCTGCACAAGGTCCTACCACCCGCAACTAATAACTGGATCTCTGGTGTAAATACACTATCCCTCTACTAAATTCACATTTATAGTACATTCAGATTTATAATTGGCAGGCTGCAGTTGAAACATGATGTTAAAGTGACAAAGCACTAAAGTATGGAGATACATAAGGAAAAGAATTTGGTACTTACTTTGTAATGATTTAAAACAAAATATTCAGCAATAACATCAGTATGTGAAAGGCACTGCAAGACAGCATTCATGTAACAGGTGTTGCCATGGTTTTTGATGCCAGTGGCAGCCGGAGTAGAGCCTGGTGGCCAAGGAGGATCACCGCTACATGGTACTCGGTCACCATTCAGAACTGCTGGAGCAGATTTCACCTATAAAGCAATTAGTGCTTAATAATTACCTACTAAATTTGCATAACTTGAATAACCCTATTGGCATAATTGAGTGACAAAACCGTTATTACAAATCTTAAATGTGTCAACATACCCCGGTAACATTTACAGTACTCATGTGTTGCGCTATTTTATGCAGAAATCTTTTCCATGATGGCCTTCTAAACAACTTCCTCTCGATCCCACCCTCATCCTTGGGGGACTCTGCATTTGAGGTACTAACACTAGCTTGTTTACTGTCGATATCGTTACACTTATTCTTGCTCGAATTAGGTTTAGGTGTACCAAAAGGGTTACGGGGTAAAGTAAAAGTCCTCTTCAATCGGGATCCTTCCACCTGTTTTAGTGTTACATTATCCGTGACTTCGTTCATTAACTCACTTTCCGAACATGATTTTAAAACTGATGACAAATTGTTAGTAGACATAGTTGATACAAATTAATTATAATATGTAATAAAATAATAGTTTTAAGCTATAAAACATTGCAACCATTGCAACAGAAACAGAAATGTCAGTGAATGAACTGACTCAATGACAAGAGCGCCATTTTGATTCGATGGAATGAATTGAATGAACGAATAAAGTATAAAAACGAATAGACCACAGATTAAAACTTGTAGCAGACAACACGTCTCCGATTCCCATGTGACGGCGCCAATGTTGGACGTTTTAACTCTTAATTTGAAGGTTCTAAGGATATAAATTGATTGTCTTAAAATAAATGAAAACCCCTATCTTTTGTACAATAAATAAGGATCAAGTGTCCATTATTGGTCCATGTTCATAACTCTGATACTTGTACCAACTTGTACTTAGCGATTTAAAACGTGAATTGAAGTACTTGTGCCCTTTCAAAACTATTTTTAGGTTGATGCCAAAAGACTATACAAAAAAAATTATGCAAATTTTTCAAAAACTAAAGTAGTTAAAATACTTAGCAAAAAAAACTTAAAAGTTCTTGAAAGGGTTTTACTTATATAAAACGTACCTACTCAAATTATTGACAGTTTTATTTATTGTCAAGTGTTTGATGCCATTTGTTATCTGTAAGGCGTACTATCTGAGACCCTACTTTTAAAATCGAAGTTCCTAGCTACGTTAGTTCCATCCTTGTCACTCATCATTCACGACTAAATCGAAGGGATGGAGCATGGAGCTAACGTAACCTCGATCTTCAATATTCACAGTAGGGCCTCTGGCCGGTATTATGGTCGCCCTTATCGCGGTGGACAAACGTGGATAAAGTATCAGTCGCTCTCGTACTTACTTACTGGTCAGAAACTGGCAGATGCTATCCACGTTTATCCATATCCATAAACACAAGCATAATAGCCCTGAGTTCTGAAAAAAAAACACGGTCATTAGTCAAATGGTTAAGTTACCAACCCTAGTCTAAATTACGATATTTCTAAAAATTTCACATGATGCTCATGTATTAATTACCCTCGACAATGGACAATTACGCAACCTGACGACCTTCAAAGCAGGTACACGACTCACTGTGTACTCCACACTCCTCTTCTCCCCAGGCATAACACCCGCCTGGAGAGAGATCTCTCTATTGTCCTCTCTCACTACATTGGTACATTGGTGACCCCGACGTGATCCTCTCTTACTACATTGGTGACCCTCGACAATGGACAATTACGCAACCTGGACGACCTCCAAGCAAATGAAGCAGTCTCACAGCAAGCCAGACTTACCCGCACTGTGCACCACTAGCATTCTGTCATATCTCTATGCCTGGTGTCTACAGTGTGCAATACTACTCTCACTCAACAACGCGACTCACTGCGTCCAACCACGAGTACTTCACGAGCAGGTACACGACTCACTGTGTACTCCACTCACTCCTCCTCTCCTGCTACGCTCGCCAACGCGGCTCGAGCACTACTGGAGACTTATCTACTACTGGCACTTGCAAGCGACAATTCAACGCACAGACTGCACGTCATCAAAATCACCATCAACCTCCGGTCTCAAAGGGGGGCTGGTGTGGCGACATGGCGACATCTAACGGCAAACCATGCACCACCAACTCGCCAGCGCCAAACAACGTCACAACGTCAGACAGTGGAACTAAACTGTTCTACAACGCGCAAGCGAAATTTCAACAGTCAGTTGATATATTATTATGTAGCACTTCCAACTTTATCCCAATGGACTTCGGTCCCCAGGCATAACACCCGCCTGGAGAGAGAGATCTCTCTATTTGTTCTCTCTTACTACATTCTTTTAAATACTTTGCGAACTCCTAAACAAACAATCACAGTGTTTGTGAATGGAAGGTTATCGCCATTTTTAGGAATTGTGTATGAACCATTTTTTGAGCGAGGAAATTACCTCAACATTAGCTCCATCCCTGTCACTCGTCATTCGAGACTATATCGAGAGAAAGGGATGGAGCTAACGTAACTTCGAACTTCGATTTTCAAAGTAGGACCCTCAGGACTTAAACTGTAGATGTAACAAAATAAAAAATCATAGTTCCCGGGGGAATAACGATAAGTAATAGAAATCTACGCGGAAGAAGTCGCGGGCAGAAGCTAGATTATGATATTAGCAGCATTAGTAGATAGTACGATATATCATAAGTAAGAAGATTACTCGTTCGCCATCACCCCTTTTCTATTGTGAATCCACTTGAAACTTTTACGATCACAGATTGCTTGGGCATGGCTTCCTTGGGCTCACGGATTAGGTATATAATTATAACCTGTGGACCGTAACCAGACAGACGTCAGTCAGTCAGTAATTACCTTACCTACTCACTCTGTCATTTGCGGTTGGTCATATGAATATGTCGATAAATGGGGTAAATTATTCATAAGAGAAGAAAACTCCGGAAATTACAAAAATAGAAGAGCATTCTTGTATTTGTATTGTGAGTTGGTGCAGCACACGATTTTGTGAATAACTTTGTAAATGAAAATGTTTTAATTGCTGGAATACATCGGAGTTTAACAAAATTTTAATATCAATTTGTGAGGGTGAATGAATGTGATGATTTCAATGGGAAAATCTAATGTGTATACTTTATTACCGTTCGAGGGAACGGAGACTAATCTGAATTACTGCATGTAAGGTATCCTAATGTGCTTCTCCAATTTCCAAGGTACGTAGCGGTAGCGTGCATTTGTAGTGCTATTATTGTAATTTAGTTTAAATTAGTTACAATCTATTCTAAGTTACGTAGTCGTTATTAAGCTAACACACGAACGAAAGACAGGCGTAAGTTTACTAGGTATATAATAGTTTTAAATTGTTGTTTATTCATTGTTTTTGTGCACTGCCATTTAGGTATAATTTAGTTTCTGATTTATTATTCTATACATTAAAAAAATCAATATTTTTCTAACCTTGACCTTTACCTGTTTCTTTGCCAACCGTCACTATTATCCAGGCAAAATAGGCACTGAGAATAGATCTGATACATCATATACTATCACTTTCATTGCCAAGGGCTCTAATTTTCATAGAAATTGGATCTGTCTAGCAGGTCGGAGGCAATCAAAGTGTTAAACAGTAAAATAATTAGGCACATGACCGCTAAAACATCATTGGAACATAATGAATATATTGGAAAATATAATCACTGCTCAGAGTGAGTACACGACTGTGTGTGACTAGGGGAAGCACCGGAGATGACGGCATGGTACGGGTGCCAAAACTGCATTTATGCCGTGTACCTAATTGTTTTAGCTGTGTAGTTCTACTATACCATAGTGTTATAGTAAAAATTTGTAAGGAAAATAATGTCAATGTTACTGTGTCTATTAACTCAGAACAAAAAAACATGTTAGTATCTCTTTTGACACTCAATGTGTTTATTCTAAATCAGAACAAAACATTTTGTTTGTATCAACATAACATTAATTGATTTTAAATCATTAGCAGATGGGCTGAGAATTCTTTCATACAATTACTAATCTATATTTGTTTACAGTATTTACAATCCACAAAATGCTGCCCCACATCTAAACAATGTCATTTTGATGGTGGGGTGGGACCCGGTGGATTGAAAACATGAGAATGTGTGTATCGTAATGTATAGAAAAAGGTGGATTGAAGTTAGCTATAGGGGAACCTTAATACAGGCATGGAAAGGGCAGGTGAAGGTCTTCACTAAGTCTGTTTGCAATTCCTGTTTAGGTAATAAAAAACTTAAATTTTCTATAACAACACTCTTTGAATAAATAAATAAGGTGTGGAAACAGATTTAATATTTTAGTGTAGAAACTTAACTCTTCTGTCTTATTGATTTGGTTTTGCCGCTTTTCTGCATGTCACTAAGTTGCCATTTTTGTAAATTGCTTTAAAATAACCCTTTTTGTTTGAAATATTTGCACGTATATTATTTTACACTACATTCCCCTTGATATGCCTGCGCTGCAGTGTCACTGGCTCTGTCCATGGCTCGCTAACCGCTTCCGCTCTCACTACCGCCGCCGCCGCTTGCTCGTTGGGCTCTATAAATTCTTTTGTCTGTTAAGCCGTCTAGCGGCGGTGGCGGGTTCCGTCTGTTACGTATTATTTCGACTGTTCGAAACGTATTTGCCATTATTCCTGGGGGTTGAGATGGGCCTTGTATGCCACTTCAACCGTTGCTGATGTTTTGTGACAGCTCTTTGTTTAGAGCTCACTGCAAAAGCCCATTGCGTCCAGGAATTTCCAGATGCTTTCGGCAGTGAGGAGTTGTATCTCTTGTGAGTCCATATGTCGTCCTAGGGAGATACATCAGTATGAACAGAGGCAGTATTTGGTATACTTATCGTAAAAGTTTTTCGACGAATGTTAACATTTCAGAAAGTGTATTTGGTACATATACGTAGTTGACAATTAAGTACCCGAATATTTGTTTATGTATTCGAATTAGAGATATTTTATTACATTATATTTTTATTCAGATATTTATTGAATTTTCTGTAAATTAGATTATTTATAGTAAATATTCAAATATAAAAGTAAAATAACAATAGGTACTAAGTAATATAAAAAGTAAACATTACAAGTAGGCATCGGAGTTTTTGTCGCACGGTAAGACTAATAGCAAGCTATGGAGTCGTCATTTGCCATAAATCTAAACTCTTAGTCATATTCATACTCATTTATTTATTTAATTATTTAGGTTTTTTTTTATAATCAAGGACAACAACGTTGACGAGTTTAGAAACGATTGTTTAATGTTATATTTGGAAAATAAATATTACAATAAAAAATAGTTACCATTTTTATACTGATTTAATTACGAAAATTTATAAACAAACAAAACATACATTAAAACACGGCAGAAGTGAATGTCTTAGTCCACACTAGTGGCGAATTACCTATTCGCAGGTGTATTAGTTCAAGTTATGAATTTATAATCTAATATATATATTTTTTAACTTGACTAAGATACACGACCGACCGCTATAGAGGCATTTTAAGATAAATTAAATAAATGAGTATGAATATGAATAAGAGTTTAGATTTATTGCAAATGACGACGCCATAGCTTGCTATAGTCTTACCGTGCGAGAAAAACTCCGATGCCTAATTATAAGTTATAAGAAACGAGTGCCCGCCGACATTTTATGACTTAACTTGTTTAACACATCCATAAGCCCATTTTAAATTTCGCAAGTGATATCCTTAGCTTTGGGCGCGGAAGACAGGGGCGTAGCGGAGGTGAAAGGTGAAGTAGGTATTTATGTGAGTACCTCTGTAACCCCCATATACATGAACCAAAATTAATTGTACGTAAAAACGTTCCTCGCGAATTACTCTATACCTATATTGATGAGAACCGTATTAAAACCGGTTCGTAGTTTGAAAAATCTAAGCGAATATACAGAGGCACAGGCTGCTGGGAGCGACTTTGTTTTATACAATGAAGATATAGAGCAAGACCAGAAAATAAGACTACTAAGTAATTGATAAAAAGGGCGTTTTGCCTTTAAACTTCAAAATGTACAAATTGGTTATTTCTGAATGAGATATAGGTATACATATAGGTATATACCTAGCTGAATTAAACATCACTAAATCGAATGCCTAGTCGTATTTTGCCCGAGGAACATCATCAAATGCTATAAAAAAGATAATGTTTTTTGTTAATTCTACGTTAACCCTCAAATGCATGATATATATTTTTTGTCACTCATAATTTCCTTTACACGTAATAGTGTGCTGATTATAGGTAAATATTTTCAAGTTTTTGTTATGTAGGATGCATCTTACATCATGCGTTCTAGGGTTAATAAAACGTCAGATCGGGTTCGTAATACCGAGATCACAGGAGAAGAAGACTGATCGATATAGCTAAAACCATATCCTCTAGTAAGTGGATGTAGGCGGGCCATATTTGCCGTAGGTCCGATGGAAGATGGGGTAAAAGGTTGCTGAAGTGGAGACCGCGAACAGGCCGGGGAAGCGTGGGAAGACGATTTAGTATGTGTGACTGGGACGCATTGGATGCGGAAAACACAAGACTGCTATAAATGGGCTTAAATAGAAGAGACCTTCACTCAGCATTGGGTAGATCAAGCTTAAAGAAGATGAGACGAAGAATAAAACGTAGTAAATGGTCATGCTTTATTAACGTAGGCTAAATTATCAAAAACCATTATCATGATCTTTATACACTTAGATATGTAAATAGCCATAACCACAGTAATAAAAATGTAAATGTCTTTACTAATATTATACCTTAGTGTTTTATGATAAATGATCATATTATACTGGCAGTTATGGCATGGCAACACAGTATTAAAAAGTGATTAGTCATCATAATGGTGAGGTTTACCAGTCTCATCATTTTGTCATGTATTAAGAAAAAAATTATCGGAGTGATGCATGTTGTTTCTTTAACATTATAATAAGTATATAATAGCTTTAAATCCAAAACTAGAAATTAGAGTAAAGAAAATCGTATCTACGGAGACTCGGAGATGTCAAACAAAATGCCTCCCACCTTTGCTACTCAATTTATACAGGCGTTTTGTAAAATGTTTACATGGTTTAAGTACTATCGTTATCATTATTACAATTCTACGTTATTTAGGATTGAATATCAAGTATAAGAATCACAAATTGTTGCTATTTTTAGCCAAGGAATTAAGGCATAGGTTATTTATTTACCAATGAGAAGCGTTATTTACAAGTATCATTAAAACCTTAATAACTCCTAAACTTAAACAGATTGAAAATTCAAAACTACCTATATCCCAACGTTTCGAGTCCTATTTTCGGGTTCCGTTCCCGAAGGGTAGCCCAACGGCACCTTATTAATATGTCTCCGCTGTCCGTCCGTCCGTCCGTCGATTCCCATACATGAAAAGTTTTTTTCCAACGTATTTATTTATGGTGTATCACGGTAAAACATACAGGCGTCATATTTGGTATGATTATAGTACGAAACCTGAAGAAAAACGTATGAGTTAGGCTCGTGTTGAACCGAATTCAAATAGGAATATAATAATACCTACTATCGTACGGGACGGAACCCTCGTTGCGCGGGTTCGACTCGCAGTTGACCGGTTTTTAAATTGCTATTCTCAATTTTTCGATTCCTTTATATTTACGTCAAGTTTTGGGACATGCTGTATATCGATATATGAAAATAAACTGTAATTCTATGGAACTTGCTAACTATGTAAACAAGCCGCCATACTAAAATTGACATTAGATGTCAATTTCAATACATTGTTTGTTTACATAGTTAGCAAGTTCCATAGAATTACAGTTTACAAGTAATACCAATAATATATCTTACCTAACCAACTCTCCTCTGGCATTCTTCCTCCCAATGTTGAAATAAAAATAAAAATAGGTACCTACAATTATGTTCTAATATTGAACGCGTTCCAAAAGTTTATGACGATATTGTTATTTGTTGGAAAGTGGTCAAGTAGACGACAGCGTTACTGAACCATTATTTTTCATTTACAATATTTGATTGTAAATGTATGTATATAATATATAATTATTCAATATTTGCTTCCAAGGCACCCGAGCCGTTTTAGTAGTTAAATAAGCAGTAAGTGTTTTAGTCCGTATTTTGGTAGTCTTGGAGCCGCTTTGCTTTTTAGTCGATTATCTGACATCGAAAGCGCTTTTGGAGGGTGAGAAGCTCTAAGATTTTTTTAATTATTAGTATATGTATACGCGGAAGTAGGCTTGTTTGTTATTTCGGTCTTCACCGTAAATCTGCCGACGACGAGGGGTTAGAATGATGAATATCTTCTAAGCGAGTCTGTCCAATATATTTCGACAGTCTGCATTGGTCAATTTTAAGTATATTTTTGTGTATTTTTCTTGAATATAAATAAATAGCTTTATTGACAAAATTTGACACAATTTACATTACACAAAAAGAAAAGAAAAGAAAACATACAGCATAACAAAGTTTGTTTGTTTTTGAGTATCAAATAGTGTCAAATAGGGTACAGCATGATGACGTGGCGTGGCGGACCATGACCCACGATGCTCTTTTTCAGTGGCCTCTATTTGAATGACTCCAAGCAAACATTAAAAAGAAAAGAACAAACAAAATAAATTAAAAGTCGCAACTAAAAAATTATACAATAGGCATTTAATAGAGTGAACTAAAACAATTGGAACTTATCTCTTCCGGTTAACCTTCGACCGATTAGAAAATAATTAATGACAACGAATATCCAAACAAGTCTTGCACACCATTACACCGGTTTTCTGGTGGATTTTTAAACTTGCTCGTTATAGAGATATATTTGTTTGTTTTGAGTTATGTAGCGTTAGATGATTTTGTTGTTATGCCGTTCATAATGCATTAAGAGTTATTCTCAGGACATGTTTAAATGAAAAGCTATCTAAATAATGGTGTCTTTTTATTACTGTTTTATTTTGGTTTCGTTGTAATTTTTGACGTGCGGAACTGTTATTTTGACTCGGTCCGAGTTTTTATCCCTCGTTTGCAACAGGACCAAGATATACTTTCCGCCCTTGCATCAAAATTTACTATTTTAACGTATGTTTTCTTTTTTTAAGGTACTGAACAAAATGGGAGCTTTAGAAAAGTTAAGGCTACTGGTTTGGAAGAATTTTCTTTTACAAAAGAGACACAAATTTCAAACAATATTTGAAATAGCTTCACCTGTAATATTTTCACTATTTTTGATTTTAATAAGATGTCTCGTGGATCCTGTAGCAAAACCAGATATTTCATATGACTCGTTCTCACCAACATTTTACAACGTTAGCGACAAAATTGAGTAAGTTTAATAACGTTAAGATTTTTCATAAATAATTACCTATTTAGTTTAAGCGCGAAAAACACACAACGGGCGGGCGCGGGTCGAGCGCCAAACGGGTCCTGTGCCACGCCTGCCGCGTATGTGAATGCGTCTATACAGTGCCGGATTATCCATGTGGAAGCAACACAATTCTGTGGGGCCCTTTTTCTTGCTCCCTAAAATACTTTTTCCCTTAGTGATGCAGGGCTCCCTAGTCGGTGCGGGGTCCTTAGTTGTCTACACTGCCTAATGGATATTTACATAGGTTAATGTTTTATTTAGGAAGAACCTGACAGATATGAAAAAACAAGGCACATTAGCGTTTTCTCCAGAAGGTCCTTTACCAAGGAAGGCTTTAGAAGATGCTTTGGAAATGGTGGCATTGGACAACCTCAGCGGGATCCTGGCCCTCCTATTTGACCCATCGCTGTTGCCAACACCAAAAGGGTACAAGAATGCCAAAGAAATGGAGGCTGAACTCTCACGCCCTGAGGCTATGAAATTAATTCTTGTTGGCATACAATTTGATGATAGTATGGCAAGTAAGTGATTAAATGATTACGCAATACCTACTTAATGCAAATGCGGAATTTAATTAAGCTTAGCTTTATCAGTCTTAGAAAGAGTAGGTATATTTTAAAATGAATGTGATTTTTGCGTTCGATTGTTATTATATATTATATATAGATTTTATATATACAATGATTAGTTATATATAATTATATAGGTACAGTAAAACGGGGCTATTTGGGAATCACGAGGCTATTTGGAACAAAGTAATCATAAGCTTTTAGTTTTTTTTTTCATGGTTATGATAGAACTGTAAAACTTGTTGTCAACAAGTTTTCAGTTCTACCATTGCCATGACAAACGATTTATCAACAGCCTCGTGATTCCCCAATAGCCCCAATTTTTTTAACTTCGATTTTTAGCCTCACTCTGTATTTATATAAACGTTGTCAAGAACTTTTAAATTACTCTGAAACTTCTACTAGCTCAATTGATTCAATTGCTCTAATTTTCCTTATTACAGACGCATCTAAATGGCCAGAAGACGTTGTAATTACTCTACGCTTCCCCGCCACTATGAGGACGCCCATGGTCGACAATCCTATAAGACTAAGTTGGAGAACGAATCTTTTATTTCCATTATTTCCTAAACCGGGTCCTCGAGAGCCGGATGACATGCACGGCGGCAAATTACCAGGTGCTATTATTGAAAACTACCAACGTGATGGTGGTGTACAGACAAGGAGAAAAACATACGTTGTCAGCCAAGTACTAACTGTAGCGATACTTCGTTCGTTCAAACCATCATTGCAACCTTTTGAAGTCGCCGACACCACTTTTTGCACGCTGCGGCGGCTTCTTTTGACGCATTGTGGCGGCACATCAAAGCAAGCGAAGCAGGCACATACTTGAACGAACGGACTATACACTTGATTATGCATTATTCTTTATAACTAATCTTTTTTTTTAAATGAAAACTCCCAATCATCACTCCAAATTTTAGGTTAATGAACAACAACATATAATTCGATGTATTTAGTTTCCGATAAACTCGCTCCCGAATATCGTTACACCGACGTGGGAAAATAGAATTATCGAATTATAATTATTCCGTAATTTTAGACATTCGAATTCATTAAGACTGATGCATCAATAGTTATAACATGTATACACCGTGGGCCCGAATAACCCGAGGGATTTTAACCATCGATTTTAGAGCCCAATTGGAGTATATAAAGTAGTATAACATGTAGTCCAATAACGCACGATTCCCGAGATTTTTATTATTTTAAAATCAATTCCATAGTTAATTTAATTTGAACTCTTGTCACCTTAGCTTAAAGCATTATTTACTAAGAAAGATTCATGTTGTAAGTAGCACTATCATCAACATACAACATAAATTAATTAATCGATTTCTTAGTAAATATTGCTTTAAGCTAAGGTGACAAGAGTTCAAATTAAATTAACTATGGAATTGATTTTTAAATAATAAAAATCTCGGGAATCGTGCGTTATTGGACTACATGTTATACTACTTTATATACTCCAATTGGGCTCTAAAATCGATGATTAAAATCCCTCGGGTTATTCGGGCCCACGGTGTATATGTGAGTCATGTTAAAAAAATCGAATACCCCACCGCTTAAATACCTATTTGGGGTTGGTTGTATAATTAATTGTATTTGGAGACTGAAAATATAATACTGTATAATATTAACAATAGTTTTCCTCATCAGATTGAAAATAACTAAAGTCATCAAAAACGTGTTGTTATTAGTACAATCTGTTTACAGGATATTCCCCAGAGATGTTCCTAGCAGTCCAACATGCGGTCTCTCACGCTGTTATAAGATCGAAGTTGGGAAAGTCAGTCGGAACACGAGTGTTAATGCAGAGATTTCCTCAGCTAGCCTTCAGAGAAGACAAACTGTTAGTCGCTCTCGAAAAGTTTATCTCGATGATAATTATGTTGTGCTTTGCGTACACGTTTGTAAACACAGTAAGAGTTGTAACGTATGAAAAGGAACTTCAACTAAAGGTATTATACGCTTGTTTTTAAAGGATTAGATATCTTTACTAGTGAGTTCACCGGAGCAAATAATAATTAGAAAAGTAGTTCGTCTCCAGCTCTTTAGGAGTATTTGTTACCTATTGCCGCTCGGTTGTTAGAGTTGCGACGATGCGCGTCGTTCGATACTTAATACGGTATCACGCCATTTTCCATAAATTCATTTGCACTAATTTCATTTACCATATTTTTCGATTGCCATAATACTCAAGTGTCATAATATTTAACCGCCCTAATATTACATACCATAATAACACGATCTATAATGTTTACTTTCTATAACTTTCATAATCCCTAATAAGTATTTGATGCCATAACAATCATTTGCCATAATTAGGGAAAAAGCAGATCCAGACTGTTTCAGAAGCAGATTCAGTGTGTTCAGTGGGTATAATGAAGTAGTGGTATAATCTGGAATACGTATTACTATTACTAATAACCTACCTATTCTTCCATATGGAAGGTCTCCGTTACGGACGAAGACGAGCGAAACGGGGAGGAGTACATACATACATACATAAACTCACGCCTTTATTCCCAGAGTGGGGTAGGCAGAGCTACAGAATTACCAACAACTCTAAAAACGGGGAGGAGTGTTAGGTTGAATTGCCGCCCTACAGCGCGCGAGCCGCGGCAGTAGCCGGCAAAGCGCCAGACCCGGTTATTTGCAATATTACGTATTCAGTATGTTTTATAAGTACACTTGAAAATAGGGGAAATGAATTGAAAGGCAAAAGTATCGTTATATCACTTAAAATTATGGGAAATTAATAAATAACGAAACCATTATGGCATATGAACCGTTTTGGAATAAAAACATAATTTTATATGCATTTGCAAATGACATTCGGGCAAATGAGATTATTGCATATGAAATTCATGGAACCGGCAGAGAACCACGCAACCAAACGCGGCAACGGCGCGACCCCGATTAAACCGGCCCGGTCCAACGTCGCGGTCGAGGCTCGTACACATGCAACCTACTGTTAATACTGTGATCGAAGCCCTAATTTTGATGTCCGAGGGCTTATTTTTATAATTATTTAGTATAAAGGCCCCCTATATATTTTTACAGTTTATCTGTTTATCTTACTAGGACATAAGATTATATTGATAATTTTTTTTTATCAGAAATGTATATGTTTATTCTGTGTATAACTTGGTAGTTACTTTCAAACTATTTCACTGTCTAACACAATTATTATACGTTTTTCTGCTTTCCAAAATAATCAACATTAATGGTTAAGTACATACTCGTAGAAGAAGAGCCACCAAGTTTTACTCGATAAGTAGATTGATATTGATGAGTAAGTAGTTGATACTTAGGTGCTACATGTAATAAAATAAAGGTTAATTCACATTTGATCTCAATAATAATAGCATAGCATTTTGTGAAAACATAACCGATTGTAACCTAAGCCCAGTGTACAAATGTGCCTTATAATGATGAAATGTTGAGTTGAGAAGGTGGTAAAATTCGTTCCTACGTACTTATGAACTCAAAGAACTCTGGATTCATATAAGTATGTTTCATTCGTGTCATAAATTCCGAATCTTCACTAGGAAACGATGATGATAATGGGGTTGCCGTCATGGCTGCACTGGCTGGCATGGTTCATCAAACAGTTTTCATTCCTCTTGATTTCCGCCGTCTTGATGGTGATTTTATTTAAGGTAAATTTTATATAATTAACTTTGAATGCATAATAATAATTACAGTTTTAACATCGACCGTAACAATTTTGTTTGTTTCTAGATCCCATTTAATTCCACATCATCTGGAGACAAATTTTCAGTGCTCACATTCACGCCCTCCTCGGTGCTTTTTTTTTTCATGATGCTATTTATAATGGTTTCGTTGGCATTTTGTTTTATGGTCAGCGTGTTTTTCACTAGAGGTAAAGTGCACATGATATGTTTAATAGCTTAGAATGGCTTTATGTTTAATGATTAATTTGCTTAATCGATGTGTCTGGTCGTGTGCGTCACCACGCGGCCCTCAGCTGATTGTCCGGCGTACGTCTGTTGCAGCGAACACTGCCGCTGCGTTCATGGGGTTGGCGTGGTTCGCCTCCTACTCCGTCTTTATGCTGACTCAAGTAGTTTACGAGGATACCTCACTTGCTGCCAAAATTTCTTTATGTTTAATATCGAATGCAGCTATGGGTTTTGCCTTTCAAATGCTTGTCATTTGTGAAGGTAATTCTAAAGGTAAGTATTTTTTTTATCACTTAAGAATATCGTTGCTAACTTGTATAAGTAAAAAATATCCCGAGAAAATCCTTTCTTAAAATTTGTTGTGGAACCCAGCTATAAACTTTGAGCTAGCAACACTGACATTATGAGTACCTACATAAGTTACTGACAAATTTAAGCAGTTTTACTGGTAAAATACCATCAGTTACAAACACGGTATTTGACAAAAGTCAAATCAGCTTCTGTTTATGAAACATCAAAAACGCTCCGTTACTATGGAATTTATAGGGATTACTATCTTGTGACGTCACAATCAAACAGGGTCCTTATTGTTGCATTTTATAAATTTAAAAATCTTGAAATAGCAAACATTAATAGAAGATTGATATTTTCCTAGTATTTTTATAATGTTTATCTGATGTTAATGAAAAACTACTACTTGGCGAATACTCTTTTAATATTAAAAAACTTTGTCAGGATTTTGGTTTTTATGTTCTATTTGTCAATCACGAAATTTGATTGAATCATCATCATAATTTGAATTTACATTACTGATATGTTTTTTCTTGTTTGTAGCTTGTTTGTGTCAATGGGACTTGTGACCTATAGACATTTGCATTCTCAAGATTATAATCTTAACACTGCAGTCCTAGGCTTTTAGACTTTAATATTGAAAATATAACAGAGAAATAAAAACGTTATTATATGATTTACTAGATACAGCATGTTAAGATCAGCGCTTACCGTTCCCCCTTTAATTAAATATTTTTATCACCCAGGATTACAATGGGGCGACTTTTTCAAACCTATATCGTACCACGACGACTTTATGCCAGGCCAGGTGGTTATAATGATGATATTCGACACGATCCTGTACATGCTCATTGCGATGTATGTAGAGAAGATAAAGCCGGGCTTGTACGGCGTGCCAATGCCGTGGTACTTTCCTTTTACTAGAAAATTTTGGAGACCGGATAAAATGAAAATAGCTGGTAAGTTACTTGAAAATTTGATTTTTCTTCTCCTTAACATGCCATAAAATACCAATTTGGACACAACGTTTTTAACAATGTATGAAAGTTTAAAAAAAAATGCTAGGAATAGGCTTTCTGAATCCATGCAGCCTGCAGTTAGGTTTCAAAAATATGTCACAGTCAATTAATTATATGAGAATTAAGCAATAACTTAAATTTGATCGCTAAGTGCGGTCCGATTTGCGCTATATCAACCTTTTTGTGGTTTAATATATAGTACATTGTTGTAGAAGTTAGAAAGTAAGCAATAGATGAACGAGTTAGTTCGAGGACCAACGCGTAGCGGAGGCCCTCGAAAGTTTTAGTCCATCTATTGCACTTTCGGCTGAAGCTTCACGACTACTGCGAGGAAATAAAAATCAATTGTTATGATACATTTTGAACTTATCACCGAAAATTATCGTATCGAAAATTCAACACACTAAATTTTTTACGCTCTCCCGCAAATTTTTACATTTTTTTAATGATACCGTTCTTAGTGACCAGTCGAGTAAATATGAAAAAGTGTTGGTAGTTTTTTTTAGTGGTATCCTAATTGTTTTATGTTTTACATGCTAAAAGAAACTTTACATTCTAACTATTATAAGAACATTTTTACGTGTTTTTATCGTACTAACCGTCAAGACATTTGATGTAGTGTAGGTAGTCAACTAGGTTTTAAATAATCAGTAAGTTTGTGACCCCGAGTTCAAGTCAGACTAATATTAATCAGACATTAAATAAGTAATATGGGGGCAAATATGTAACAAGAGTGTTTTTCATATTTTTTATAGATATTAGTGCAGAGAGAAAGAGAATTTCTGACGAAGGGTACCAAGAAGCGTTGTTGAAGGTTATACACGACGAAGAGCCGCAAGGCGTTGCTATGAGCGTCAATATACAAGTAAGCGAGATATGCAAACAATAACTGTCACTACTATTAAAGTAACTCAAATTACGTTATGGCACACTACCAAAACATTCAAGTGCAGATTGGTCCGAAATTAGATGTTAAATAAACAGTGAACATTGGAAACGGATTAGTAGTAATAAGTAAACTGCTAATGTATACTTATTTCGAGTCACGTATGGAGAACGCTGACCTTGCTGAGGCGGCTGGCTACAAATTACTTATAAAGCCTCTTCCACGGTAGGAACACCCACGCAACTCAACCAAGGTCGAGTTGTATTTGGTGAACAAAAATAATATGATTGTGTAGACACTATTGATTTAATTGAAGTTAAGAAGACTACTTGACCTTGTTGGGTGTGCTGCGTGGTCGATCCGACCGCGTAGAAATTATTTAATAATCATTGATTTATCAACCAACTTATAGTTTACAGTCATGCCACACATAATTATATAGGTTACATACTAGTTATTAAATTTTAAATATACTCGTAATAAACATTTCAAGTAATATCAGAATAGCTTGGACGTTTTTTATGTCCCTGTAATTTGGGTTTCAGCTCGTGTTAAATTACTTATTTTAATGGTCACCTCTTCTGTTTCAGAATATGACAAAAATATTCAAAGGACCCAAAAAGGCTGTAGACAATTTAAACTTGAGAATGTATGAAAATGAAATTACAGTATTGCTAGGTCATAATGGAGCAGGGAAAACTACTACGATTTCCATGTTAACAGGTAAACTTTATAGTTTGAAACGTGGTAATCATAGCCACTCAGTAATTTACCTCTGTTTGTAATGCGATTTCCTTCGGGTAGTGTTATCGAGGCAACGATGCATAGCAGATATGTTTACGGAAAGAGGCAAAATACACATATGTCTCTTTCCACCACTTTTTAACATATAGGGGAAAGTAACTTGAATGTGTTTATAACTCCCTTTAAGAACTAATAATTTGCAATAGACTCCGGACATCATACTTCCTAGCTTCCTAGCCATTTACACATAATATTTTAAGTATAAGAAAGAGTGTACATCATAGAAAACTGTCAAATCTGATTAAATAGTTCAGTATGTATAACGAGGTGGCTTCGCGAACGAAATAACAATAATCTCGAACAAGTTTGCCTGAAAGTGACGAGAAAGAATATCAGCATTATAATATTATAATATAATTGTATATTTTATTTTTATCGGTGTATTTTGTTCGATTTCGCCACAATTACAGCAATTGTATGCGCGACAACTACGGAAGTATTGTTTTTTTCTTTAGGCACAATCCCTCCGACCTCGGGCACGGCCATCATAAACGGCCAAGACATCGTGAAAAAAACAAAACTCGCCCGGAAGTCAATAGGCATCTGTCCGCAGCATAACGTACTGTTCCCAGATCTTACTGTGGCTGAACACCTCAAATTCTTCTCCAGGTTAAAAGGAGTACCTTCGAATATGTTAGATGCTGAAGTGGATCATTTTCTGAAACTGTTGAAATTAGAGGAAAAGGTTAGAAAGTTTTTTATTACTAACAATCAATTGAACATGAACTTATTTAAAATTAATTTATTAATTATGTAGAGCATTGGCTAAATAAAATATATAATGGCAAAGAAAATAAACAGGGAACGCAGACCAGAGTTGCCATGGACGATTCGTGTAGAGGATTGAAATGGAGTTGAGACCGAGACCCTATTGATTACCTATCTGAGTCCATGTATTGGTCGTTTTACCGAGGCAGACGTAGATAGTGCTCTTCATAATATTGCAAAAAAAAAAACAAAAAAAAATAGCTGTTAGGCGATGGGCTTGCAACCTGTCAGTAATACACTGGTAAACATCTTCGCCTAAGTGTGCAAAATGTGGTTACAGAATTATCAAAAAGTTTTTAGAGTTGTTGGAAATTCTGTAGCTCTGCCTACCCCACTCTGGGAATAAATGCGTGAGTTTATGTATGTAATAAGAAAAAACATTTATTTATTAGGTACCAAACATCCTGTATGCCCTTTGTTTATCTTTTTAACCGTATTTAGATCAGGTCCCCTAATATGGCTGCGTTTATCGCGTGACAAAGTTTGGATAAGGCATCCGTCACTTTCTGACACGTAACTAAGTACGACAGTGACGAATGCTATATCCACGTTTGACATGCGATATACAATAGACGCAGCCATACTAGGCCCGAAGGTCTCCATTCACGACACTTACAATATTCTTCGGTTGTCTCATTTGATTTTTTATGGCCGTGCAGTGTTGTAAAAATACATTTATTGAGCACTGATTGCATCTGATATAGGAAACAAAATAACAACTGAGGTTTTTTGATAAGATTTTAACTATTATTAGTTATTACGTATGTAATTAGCCATGTGTTTAGCCATAAAAGCGTAACAAACAGAGAGACAAAGTTATGACGAAAATGTAAAGATTCCTCGATTTACACCTTTCAGCATTTTTTTTATGGCATAGAGAAGACAAACGAGCACACAGCCACCTGATGGTATGTGGAAACTGTGACCCATAGACATTCGCATTCACAAGACTGCAATGCAATCTTAAGACTGCAAATGCGTTGCCAACCCTGAGGACTAAGGTGGAATGCCTCTATGCTAGTGATTTCACCGGTTGTCTTATCCCCAAACCGGAACACAACAGTGTGAACACTGCTGTTTATATCCGCTCGCTAGAGCTAGGAGGAGCCACGTATATTACATTACTTACTTACACAAAGACGTATGTCGCGTTTGCAGAAAAATGTTGAGTCAAGTGCGCTGTCAGGGGGGCAAAAGCGTCGTCTTTCGGTTGGGACCGCTATGTGCGGGTCGTCGCGAGTCGTCTTGCTGGACGAACCAACGTCGGGTTTAGACCCGGCGGCGAGGCGGGCCCTTTGGGACCTCTTAATCAGCGAAAAGAAAGGTACTATCGCCTATAATATATTATAAATATTATAATACACTCAGGAGCAAAAGTAATGGGTCAGAGTGCATTTTTCATACAAACGAGGCTATTTCGAAGCCTTGGTTCCTCGCCAGGGGATTCTTGTAGTGAAATCTGATGATGGATACCCCGAGCATCGATACAGGACTTCCAGAGTGCCTAGGACACCCAACTGATTGAATTTGCGGTTAACGCCGGAATTGTGCATGTTCAGAAAAACATCTAAAATGACAATAAAATGTAAGGAAATCCAAATGCGAACCCAAACTCTCTCGCTGTGGTGTCAACTGATTGTGCGATCAGTTGGGTGTCTTAAGAACTTTTGACCTCCTCTATTGAACCTCGCAGTACCCACCTTTACACCTCACTCAAAATAACCCCGGGCTAGGAACCAAGGCTTCAAAATAGCCTCGTTTGTATGAAAAACGCACTCTGACCCGATACTTTTGCTCCTGAGTGTAGATAAATCTCTTTGATTGTAAAAGCCTTAAAATGCCATCAACGTTCTAAGCCTAATAATACCTTATTCAAACTATTTTATTATATATATGCTCTGCTCTTTTGCAGGTCGTACTATGATTCTTACAACGCACTTCATGGACGAAGCGGACGTGCTAGGCGACCGCATAGCTATCATGGCTGGCGGCAAACTGCAGTGTGTAGGCACCCCTTACTTCTTGAAGAAACATTACGGCGTTGGCTACAAACTCACAATAGTCAAAGATAATGATTGCAAAGTCGACGACGTCACCTACTTTCTTAAACAATACGTCCCAGATCTAAAGGAGAACACCAACATTGGTACGCTTCCGAGATTATTGGTATGGTATCTGGTGTGAGAGAGAGAATATAAAAGATTGGCTTCGCGACACAAATTGATAAGATGAATAACAGTAGTAACATCGCTCTGCTTCAATACTCTATTCTTGCTTAATATTTCTTTTAACATATTTTTCCAGGATCGGAATTAACATACATTTTGCCGAAAGAACATGTTAGTAAATTCCCCGATTTGCTTAAAAATTTTGAAGAAATGAAAGAATCCTTATTCGTTTCGAGCTACGGGCTATCTATTACCAGCCTTGAAGAAGTGTTTATGAAGTAAGTTTAAAGCATTTTTTTTTTATGAAAAATAGTTGGCCGATACTGATATTAAATTAAGAAGACATGTGACCTCTTCTTGTGTTCATCCGAAACTAGTTTTTGCGGTAAAACCGAAACCGAAACTTCCATGTAAGGTCATGTTTTCGCGGGAAAAATAAATAAAGTCAACATTATTAATAAAAAAGGAAGAATGACTAGACCTAATTTCGTTTAAATGAACACATTCCAAAATACTCAATATTTGAATTAGACAGTTCTGGTCGATATAAATAGAAGTTATTTGATGCAATTTGACCAAAATATTGCAATAAACGTCTGTTTACATCCATCAGTACTGTTTACATATTAACAGTTTCTATAGTTAAAAGTATATTGTTTACCGGTAAGGAAAGGGATTTATTATCTTTTAATATTTACTTACGTCAAGTTACGGGACACTGTATATGAAAGTAAAAACCCTTCAGATTCGACTATTTTTGAATATGTATTAATTACTAGAGCAGGAGCAGAGTTCACTGATGAGCCTCCACCAGATGAAGCAACCGAATCGAAAAGTGTCGAAAACAAACGCCACGCCGTACTTTCATTGGAAAGCAATAAAAATTACCGTAAGTTTTGTCGTAGTTTCACATATTGATATCAAAATTACCATATTAAATAGCAAAACAGATAATCGGAGAAGTTATGGTCGTGTTTATCGATGTGGATAAAACATTTGTCACCTTCTAAATAGTTTGCAAGTGTACTAATTATACTATTGATTATTTATTTTTAAGGTTTCAATGCGGGTTCGATTGAGAAAGAAAAAGGATTTCCATTGTTGAAGAATCATATTAAAGCTATGTTTTTAAAGCAATTTCATAATTCAATTAGGAATAAATTGGTGGCTTTTATACAGATAATATCACCAATAATTAATATAGCATTGTCGGTATTAATCGCGAGGTCATGGAACTTTTTATCAACTCTGCCGCCGCTAAATCTCAGCTTGAAAAGTGGATTCAAAAATTCGCAAACACTGATCTCTCATTACCGTAATCTGACTGAGACTAATTTAGAAAATAAGGTCCTTAAATCCTACACGGAATATTTCAAGACATCAACCTATCCAGGGATGACGTATCTCGATGTGGGCATTGATGACATGGGAAAAACCTACCTGAATTTGGTATGTACGTTCAAGTTTTAAAAATGTGTGAAAATACTGTTTTAACCTTAAAGAGTTTTCAATATTTCCGGCCTGTAAATGAATAATGCTGATTGATTATGAACGAATCTTTAGTTTTGCTTTTATATTTCGATAGTAGTATACAAAACACTAGGTACACTAAAGTCAGAATACTTACGTCAAATATTTAACTGCCTTGCATGATGTTTTTTGGAATTAACCTCGGTCATAAAACTTTTTTTTTTCAGAGTACGTTAAATCCTGTGCGTGTTAAATTTGAAAACATCATAGGTGCTACATTTGGTCCTCGCATAATAACTTGTTGGTTTAGTAATAATGGCTACCACGATTCTGCCATTTCTCTAGCTCATGTGAATGATGCCATCTCGCGCGCAGTCCTACCTGGTAGCTCTTTGAAAATCGTCAACTATCCGCTACCTTATTCAATAGAAAGTCTGGTAAGTCGAGTGTCATGTCCAGTGATCGAAATACGCAGTCAAAATTCATCCTTATGTGCGTTAGTTCACGTTACATCGATGAAAATGAATTCCTATCATACCTACGCGTGAATGATCTGATCATGCGTCGTTTAGGTATATTGACTACCTTTTTCGATCACTGATAACTTGCCTCACTGTTTTTTAATCGTCTTCAAAAAGGAAAAGTTTCCATTTCGGCTGTATTTAAGTAATAGAGTTTTCATCATTTGTTTTAGCTCAGGGTGATGGCCACCGGCGGTACAATGGGATTCCAGTTTGCGTTCAATATGGGATTTTGTATGGCCTTCGTGTCTTCATTTATTGTACTTTTTGTCATAAAGGTTAGTCAATTTAAGATGAGAAATGTGTGTAGGTACTTAATGAGTTTGTATTAAATAAGTAATAACATTTTTTTTCAATTTTTTATTTCATCTCATGCAAATCAATGCAAAATGAACCTTTCTCCTTGCATTACACTCATCCCTTGACTGTTGACGTTGATTATATATTTAGAACGAATATGTTGTTTCTATACGGATAAGTATTCGTAGAAAAAAGTGTAATGCAATGGGGTAAGGTTTATATTGCATTAATGTTTGACTTACACTTAATTTTTTATAATAGCTGTAAAAGTTTATGCAGAGCAATATAATAATAATAATATTATATCCGCGTGCATCCGACAAACTTCCTACTCCTACTAAATAACCCGAATCCTTTGCGATGTGTTTACCGTCTGTAATGAAATAGTATGTTACCAGGAGCGTGTGAGTGGCGCGAAGCTTCTGCAGCGTGTATCGGGCCTCCGGCCGGCAGTAATGTGGATATCAGCCTTGGTGTGGGACTGGACGTGGCTTCTTCTAGTGCATGTGTGCATAATCATCACTCTGGCCTGCTTCCAGGAAAATACACTGAAAACTCCCGGAGAACTAGGTAAGTAGAGACGGTCAATAATAAATAAATAAAATAAATGATGGTTTGATTGCGATGATGCTATATCATCGCAATCAGTTACAGTTTAAATTTTTTGTAATTTATTTTAATTTTAAGAGGAACTAGTAAAAATCGCTGAACATACATAGGGGTTAAATCGATAGTTTTGTAACTGCTCTATCAACCCTAGGCGGGTTGACGTCGGTTTCTCGGACATCCTGTATTTAAGAATTACCGTTAGTCCCTAGTCAACTAGAACGGAGAAAGTGGCATTGATTAATGGAAATCCGTCAAACTTTTGGAAAAAACTGTATACATATCATATTTTTAACCTTTGTTTATTTTAACACATTTCATAAACACGCGTTGCAATTAACAGGGAGGGTGTTCCTGGTTCTTTCGATTTTATCGTTAGCAATAATACCAGTGCACTACATCGCCGCTTCGCTCTTCGACGCATCAGCCACGGGCTTTGCGAAGATGTGTTTCATAAATATTTTTACAGGTAAATGTTTACAATTATTATACGAAAATATGTCTTACGTTTAATTATTTAACATACATAATTATAGTCGTCTAAATTTCAGGATGCATGCCTTTTTTAATAACTGAAGTATTAAGGCTGCCGGAAGTAGGCAATGCATATTATGCAAATTTGTTTGATTGGATATTCTCTGTGATGCCTCTTTACTGCTTGTGCAGGAGTTTAAGGTAATTCGGTTTTGATTTATAATTTTAATATTTAAGTTGGTTGGTAACGCCTCTTCACACCTTTGCCAACGGCATCCCACCGTCTTTGCCATGCCCGTCGGTCATATTATGTCGTATATTATACCAAATTTTGGTTGACTATAATATTAATTTAAATGTATAGTATATTAATTGCCTACTCCTGACATACAGGGTGTAGGGAAGATCTACTATAAACTGGCACCCGTTTCAAAACTTTCAAACCCTTTGTATTCTGAATCGAAAAAAAACCTCTGTTTTTTTAAAATGTGTATCTATATTTTCTGATCATTTTTTTATAAAATGTAAAGTTTGGTTCATACAAACAGACATCAACGATAGCAAGAAGTTCACGTGGCTCTATGTAGGCAAGTAATGTTACAATATACCTATTAAAATAGACGCACAAAAAGGAGTGGCGGTTAAGACTTAATACGGTCTTGTTATTAAGCGGCTACCATGGGCAGATGACCTCTCTAAACTTTCAATTCTTGTTAAAAACTATTTACATTGTATTTGGATAATGGTTGTGATAGAAGTAGATAATTTTCCATGAGGTAGTATAGTCACTTCATTCAAAGATTTACCTCTTAGTTACCCGACGGGTTATTTTATTACTTGATACCTATGAAAAAGTAGGAGTTAAGATTTAGATGGAATTACACACGTAAAACAACTGTCGCGAATGATTGTAAAATAATGTAAATATAATAAATTAATAATACCTACTCAATATCGAATAAAAAATATTTCTAACACTAGCTAGATTGTGACAGTCTTTTGGTTTGCTGCGAAAAATCCGGGCTCTGGTTATGGGCATGGTAACCCCTTAAGTTTTGAGCTAAGACTGAAACAAATCTCTGCGTGTACCTGAATTAGTTTTTGTTTTCTATAGAGATATGAGTGTGTCTTCATTCGCGGTCCTGGCTTGCGACGCGCTCTGCGACCAGTTCGTGAACATCGCCAACTGTTCGCGCGACACGCTGTGCAGAAGAATGCGTATCAACGTGTGTTGCTGTAAGTATCACACAACGGGGTGTCCGGGCAAAGAGTCTCGAGGGGTTTTTTGTTCTTTTAATACGAAAAGAGAAGCAATCAGAGTACCAAGCAGCAGTACTCGCATTTTTGTTTTCTGGTAAAAGGGATAAGACTACCGGTGAAATTATTAGCATTGCGGCATTCCATTTAAGTAGTAGTATCTCAGGGTTGGTCTTTAGAATGTCACAGCTCCCATTTACAATCAGGTGACCTGTATAGTGTACCTACTCGTTCGGCTTCCTCATGCCTTATTTTTTTTTGTTACCGATCAACCGCGAATTAATTGTGAAATTACGCAAAAATTAAACAACGCTATTCAATCATTTGACAACCGCAAACAATTGCTTTACGTCACGTATCAAAGTCATACTTCTTTAATTAAACAGCTACGGCTGGTTCAAGGTGTTCCAAAATATTTCTTAACGTAATACCGCAAATAAATTAAACATGCTTTAAAGTACAGGACTTAAGCCTGTTTTGTACGGCAAGTCATCATGACTTGTCAAATTTATTCTTAATATTGCTCCTATTTTTGCTGATTTTAAGTGGCTGCATTGTGTATAGTGGTATTTTATTGCTATTGAAAACTGACTTATGTTCTACAGTCTCTAAAGTCGATTGCCGGCCGGACAACAGTATCCTTATTATGAAAAAAAATCAACCGTTAAATAAAAAACACAGTTAATACAAACTAAAGTCAAGTTACGGTTACAGAAATACAGATTTTAATTTATGATTTTTAACGGAGAAGGTTTTTACTTGTTAAAATTGATCTACATGGCGTTAGGTTATAATTTTGGCCGCCATGCTTCCTTAGAGTTTGGTTTAACATCCTCTTTTTATTAAAATTTCAAAAAGGATGAGATTATCAATTAGTCTGTATTTTGTTTGTGTTTTTCACTCGTTTCACCTATTCTCAACCAATTTTTTTGTATGAGTAGGATATATAGGTCTAAGGTGGTCTTGCCTCCCCTTGAGGATGAATAAATGGGCGATGAATTTAATTTACCTCTATTGCGATATCTTAGACACTATTTAGTCTCTATTTTAACACTAACATTGTTTATTTTCAGTCGATGATGATCCATATATGAATTGGAGTGAGCCCGGTATAGGTCGCTATTTATTCATGATGAGCGCCGTGGGAGTCCTGTCTTTCACCATATTGCTTCTGATGGAATATAACATTATTAGCAAGGTTAGTGTGAAATCAACTTTTTACTAAAGTCGTTTTACAAGAAACATGTTTTTTAATTTCTGCTTAGTGCAATAATGCGACAATGTATACAAAAAATACGAGAAATATCCGTAATGAAGCTCCGGGATTATTATAGACGTGTTTATCGATGTGGATAAACGTGAATAAAACACATGTCACTTTCCAACTACTCAGGAAGTGCGAGAATGACAGATGGTTTGTCACCACGATAATGGTGATCATAATACTCCAGACTAGGTATAAAATAATCTTTTTTTCGCATAAAAGTTTCTGCACTAGGCTTGACTTGTATCGCGGGCAACCGATTAGAATATTAATATTACATATATTAGTTAGTAAAGCTACTTATATTGGGTCCTTATATATGAAATTGGCGTTTTGTTGAACTGGCCACTTTGGCTCAAAAGATCTGGTATTTGGCTAAGAATTCTAAATTAGAATTTATTTCAAATGTTAGCTCACGTATTTGTGCTTCGAATTTAGCGATTCATTTGTTATCGCGTCATTTGTTTGCACCAGTGCTGCAAAAACGGCTCTAAGGATTAATGATGTGTATGAGGCAGGTACTGTAAAATAAAACACGGTACGTTTTTGGTTCCAACATTTTCGTTCTGGAAATTTAGATCTACAAAATAAGCCCCGTGGACGGTCGGAGACCCAAGTTAATAACGAAGAATTAATAGTGATGGAAGTGGATCCATCCAAAACTTCGTCAGAGTTAGTGACAGGCTTCGGTGTGAGTGATAAAACAGTTTTAATTTACCTGAAACAAATGAGAAAGGTGAAAAAGCTCGAAAAATTGAATATAATGGGTATATTTTTGCCATATAAAATGCCAAATTCATTATGTAAGGACATAATATAAAACTTAGACATCATTCAGTTGTTTATCTAAAATGGCTTCTGTCTCGTCAAAATTTAAGTTTTATAGAAAATCGATTACAAGCTTTTTTGTTTCGACAAGAGTTCGGTATTTCAGACTACAACGTTTTACGACAGTACTTATTGTATAATCGGTTCCCAAAAGTAGATTGTACTGTGGGAACTGTTAACTGAAAAACTCGTTTATATAGAATGAAACTGTAATTAGGCCATAGCTGGGGCAAGTTTAAGCGTGAGCAAACAGATTCTGTGAAGGAAAAGTTGTCGGGCTGTTAAAACATTAGTTAAAAGATTATATCTGACAGGATTATTAAATATTATTTTTAGCACTGACCGTTGAGCTCTCTCTGTGATTATCATGGAAGACTTTGTGGCGCTGCCCCAAATTGGAGTGCAGTAATTAATTACAGACTAACACAGTACGGAGTAGACTATCGTAAGCAGGGGTTTATCGATACAAAAGACGGTTTTTTTTTTAAAAACTGATACATTTTCTAATTCTAGAAGAAATTTTGTGAATATGATTAGGTTAGAAACATTTGTTAAATTAAGTCTCTTGTTCCAGGGCCTATACAGAAAGCCCCATGGGCAGTTGCCTGACCTTCCTACCGATGAGGACAGTGATGTCGCATTTGAAAGAAATTACGTAAGAACTCTGGCCATCGATAGGTACAGCCTCGTCTGCAGGGACCTAACTAAGCATTTTAATAAGTTTCTGGCCGTCAATAGACTCACTTTTGGTAAGTAATACCTATTCTACACGTTCGGAACAACCAAGGAACTAAACAAAAGTTAGTTTTTTTTTAAATTAAATAATTCACTTTAATTGTAAGTGTTTTGTTCATCTTGATCAAGGACAACTTGACCTTGTTGAGTTGCGTGGTTGTTCCGAACGTGTGTACAGGGTGGAAAAATAAGTCGGGCCCTGGAGGGAAACTACCTTAATGTTATAGTTGGCTCTAAGTAAAATGTTACTTAAAGGAGACATTTACTAAAAAAAAAACAAAACTGCATTCAAAGATTTTCTAAATTTTCTTAAAATAAAAAACATTCGCTATGTTATGATTAATGTTAAATTTCACATTTTATTTTTATTTCTAAGACTAAGTGTTTCTTAGAGACATTTAATCCCGAACAATAATCCTACCGATTAGAAGAATAAAATAGCGAGTTTTTATTTTTTTTATTTTTAGCTCGTTCGATACACGGTTGAGACAAGCGAATTTTAGGAAATCTCTGAATGCAATTTTGATTACTTTTAAAAATAAAGGAATGCCTCCTTGAAGTAAAATGAGCCAATTAAGGATTTAAGGTAGTTTTCCTCCAGAGTCCGACTTATTTTTCTACACTGTATAATAGGGTCCATTTTTGAATTGATTGTTAAAAGTTCATTTGTAATATTATATTGTTTTTCTACTCGCTCTAATATTGATATCGTTTACGGTATCAGACAGAATACTTATACCTATAGCCTAACCGAAGCGTGAAAACAGTTCTATAATTACCATTAGATACCATTAGCATTACAGTCGGCTGAGTCGGCAATAAAAGCTTGTCCGAATGTCATGTCCGTGTCAAATTGATTTTTTTGACAGAAACTTATTATGCATTTGTTTAGTTGTACACAAAGCACAGTGCTTCGGTTTGCTGGGGATC
This sequence comes from Acleris laterana, assembly GCA_963966035.1. Taxonomy (NCBI): domain Eukaryota; kingdom Metazoa; phylum Arthropoda; class Insecta; order Lepidoptera; family Tortricidae; genus Acleris; species Acleris laterana. The sequence continues at coordinate 10,525,598 of OZ014445.1, read as the reverse complement.
AACGGTGCTGGCAAGACTACGACGTTCCGTATGCTTACTGGCGACGAGAATATATCGGGCGGCGACGCCTTCGTGCACGGGCTCTCTGTAAAAACAGAATTGCAACAAGTTTATCAGCGTATTGGTAAGAGAACGCAAGTATGACAGATACATTAAACTAGAATTGGTTAAACAATATTTACGTAATAAGCATCCGCTCAGTTAGCAGTTACTAGTTACATTGTAAGATTTATTTAAAGTAGATTATATTATTAAGGGGTACTTATTTTAGGTTATTGTCCGCAATTCGACGCGTTACTCGACAATCTAACCGCACGCGAAAATCTGCGCATCTTCTGCCTCCTGCGCGGGATCCCCGTGGACGTGGGCACCTCGCTGGCCCTCCAGCTGGCCGCCTCATTGGGTTTCGAAAGGCATTTCGATAAACAGGTAACCAAAAGTATTTTCAAGATTTGTCTTACTATCTAATATTATGTATAAAATCAATACGACTATGAGGATTACATTATTTGCCAGGTGAATCAATGCAGCGGCGGTACGAAGCGAAAGATTAGTACGGCTGTTGCGCTTCTAGGCGACGCACCCCTTGTTTTCTTAGACGAACCGACAACAGGTATTTTTCTCACTTGTCTTTAAAGGGTTTCACGTCTAATTATATAAAAATGATGACCTTATTCTGACTGTTGGTTCTCATAATGGGTTTTTACAAAATATTTTTTGGTTTTTAGGCATGGATCCAGCCTCAAAACGTCTCGTGTGGGCATCGATAACCCAAGCTGTGGCCGAAGGACGCAGCGTAGTGTTGACGTCACACAGCATGGAAGAATGCGAGGCTCTCTGCTCTAGGCTCACGGTGATGGTGGCGGGCAGACTTCGATGTTTGGGGTCGCTCCAGCATCTAAAGAGCAAGTTCTCGCAAGGTGGACATCATTCTAAATAATTATAAGAAGTAATTTGATACTATTTTTCGCTTACTTACCTAAATTTGTTTTACAGGCTACACCGTCATTGTAAATTGTAAATCAGGACCACATAGAGACGCCCAAGTAGCGAATGTCAGTGCTTTCGTGTTTGATAAGTTCAGTCGTGCAACACTCATGTAAGTTTTTATTTCAATCTAGCTGACCCTACAGAAGTTATTAGTCCCGACTTCTTTTAAATGTTTTCGACCTAAAAACCTTATTTGAACTATACTGGCCCGTAAAATATCACACTTTGAATGAAAATGTTATTGAATGTGTGATACTTAGTTTTGCGGGCCAGTGTGTTAAAAACATTTACAGCCTTGGCAAAGGTGTTGAGTACTCGGGGCGAGGTGTTGAGTACTCGTATAAAAATGGAACTTTTTAAAGGTGCATTTATATCATTTATTATAGAAAGTGGTATGTCTATCGGAAAGATTAGTCATATTTATTGACGTTAAGGGAAATTCCGTAAAAAAATACAATTAATCATTTTATTGTCAAACACAACTTTTTCTAGCTTCAGTTTTCACACGCAAATTACTACTTCGAAACGATATCTACTAATCATTTGCACATGTTCAAACACTTATTAAGGTTCCGTACCCAAAGGGTAAAAACGGGACCCTATTACTAAGACTCCACTGTCCGTCTGTCTGTCTGTCACCAGGCTGTATCTCATGGACAGTGATAGCTACATACATACATACATAAGCTCACGCCTTTATTCCCAGAGTGGGGTAGGCAGAGCTCAGAATTACTAACAGCTCTAAAAACTTGTTAATAATTCTGTAACCACATTTTGCGCAAATAGGCTAAGATGTTTACCAGCGTATTAGTGACAGGTTGCAAGCCCATCGCCTAACAGTACTACAAGCCTAGTAGTAGTAGTAGTAGTAGTAGCAAGTGATAGCTAGACTGTTGAAATTTCCACAGATGATGTATTTCTGTTGCCGCTATAACAACAAATACTAAAAACAGAATAAAATAAATATTAAAGGGCTCCCATACAACAAATGTGATTTATTTGTTGCTTTTTGCTCCAATTAATAACGGTAACGAGTAGACGCTTGAAATATTCACAGAATATTAAATTGTATGTTGATTTTAAAAATATTTAATTACATTAAAATACATTTAGTATTTAAGGAAATACGAAAAAAGTGATTTATTATTGATAATGGTACGGAACCCTTCGTGCGCGAGTCCGATTCGCACTTGGCCGATTATTAATATTTTTACATGGTTGTGTATTTTTAAAATTGAAAAATTATACTTTATTTATATGTTACAAAGGAAAACGTGGGGTGTTCAACACGTTTGGCCAAGGCTGTATATAAATTAGCCAAATCTGTCCATCCGTTCTCAAGTGATGCGCAACGAACACCATTTAGGTATGTTTTATTTATATAGAAGTCAATAGTTACTAAAAATATATTTTGAAAAACCTTATTTGATGTGGGGTTTCTCTACGCATTGGTTAATTCTTAAAAGTCGTTAAAATTTACAATTTCTCACGACACATCTCGGAAGTAATGTCAAAGATGGTGACAAACGTGTCAATTTATCACAAGTAGCAGTGGCCATACCCTTGAGATAGGACGTACAGTGGACTCCAATGGGTCGCAACTCGCAATACAAGTAACAGTCACACATGACAGGCTGTGCGCAGCGTAGCTATGACTGTATTAGGTATTTGTAGTTGTTCTTTATTTGATAAACATACCGTTATCCCACAGAGAATCTTACCTGGGTATCAGCACGTACTTTCTGAATGATCCGACGATTCCGTGGTGGAAAATTTTTCACACGATGGAAGAGATGCGTTCTACGTTGCCCATCGAAGACTACTCGGTCACACAAACCTCGCTAGAACAAGTGTTTCTGAGGTTCACGAGAATGCAATCGAGTAGTGAAGTTTAACTTCATACCTCAGTGAAAGTACAAATTTAGGAATAAAGGTTATATCAAATGCCGACTACCTAAATGTAATGGAACAATTGCAGTTTGTACTTATTACAGATATGCATTTGGCTTGCAGTTCAAATACATATACTGAGTCTGTAATCTAGACATCGCTATCGGAGGAGCGCCGAGCGGGCGTGTCAATGAGTTAGATGTACAAAATAAGTCGTTTGATTTACACGTTGACGGGCAAAATATTTCTTCTTGATAGGTAATTTGTACGTCCTCGGTATGCTTTAATGCCTAATATATGAATATTGATACTCCGACAGCGATATCCGGTAATAACTATTTTAATTGATTATTCATTATAAACCTGCGTTTAATGTGTTTAAGTTATCAATCTACAAAAAACACTGAAATTAAGTTTCTAAGTACTTAAGTAGTAAATGGTGAATCAAATAGTACAATTTTTGATAATGTGCGGTATTGATCGAATCCTTATACCGTATTGAAAAAATATTTTAATTAAACTAATTAATGATTTTATTATTTTGGTCACTGAATTAAACGTTGAACGTGTATATATATTTAATATTTTACTTTTATTAAATAATGAATTTGAAATTTGAAGAGTTCAGGTCAGTTTCAGAACTTTCTCCTATACTAATTTTATTTTGACCTAGCCATCCACTGCAACGCAACGTGCGTAATAAAGTTAAGTACAGTTTGCATCAAAAGTAGCTAAGCAGAATAACGTACTCAAAATGATCGAGATACGACGTATTCTCCTGACAATAGAGTCGAGTGCAGATCATTTTGACCTCTTCGGTTACGTGGCTACTTCTGCTGCTGACTGTACCCTGTAATGTTTTTTTTTAAAGCAGAAAAAAGGATACTTACCTAAATCAAGAGGAATACCTAGGAAAAGTAACAATTTTCGATATGAATGGTACCGTCAGCGTCTTTCAATGTGGTCAAATATATCTATCTACACGAGACCTTATTGTTGCATCAGAGTGGGTTCAGATATTGTTGGCCGCAACGCTGACTGTAGCGTTTATCTCGGCGATTTCTTGACATGGCAAAAATAGTATTTAAGTATGGATGATCTATAGTCTATCTTTATAATGTACACGTGTATACTTAAATGTTAGTATATGTTTAGAGAAACGTATTGTTATTGTTGCTATATTTGATACTACTATAGCAATGTTTTCAATGTAAATGTAAAATCTAGAACTTTGATATTTTGCATAATAAACGTTTTATAGCTTTTAATGTAAGTCAGGTGGTGGCTATGTTTACCCTTTAAAGTTTCTTAAAAAAATGGCTCATACACAAAATGTAGGCGGTTAATAAGTGGTGAAAATTGAAAATCTTACAAAAATAGCAAAAATGATGCACGTTTCTCGTGTTTAAAGTTAGACGTATTTATCTCAATCGATGTATCTCTGTAAAGTTCGACAAGTTGATCTGTGACAAATGTGATATTTTACAGTATTATGTAGTCCTATTTTTATTTTTTTACAACCGAATATTAATTATGCGGTCAAAGTACCTACCTCTTAAAGTATCTTAAGTTATTGAGTATGACAAATACAAAAGCGCTTTGATGTGACAAAACAAATTTACCATGCCATAGGCGCGTTAAACAACCTTCGGGTTTGTACGTCTCTCTTGCTCGCTATCATACGCATATATGCGAGTCTAACAGACTTTTACCCGAAATTGTACAAATCAACTGTTGTGTTATATTGCAATTAATGTATGCACCTAAATAGATAATGGGAACGCCGCCGGAAGTTTAAATGCTACAGCTTTGTTATGGCATGGAGAAGACAAACGAGCACACAGCCCACCTGATGGTAAGTGGGATCTGTGATCCATAGATATTTGCATTCTCAAAGCTAATCTACAGATTGCAATCCTAAGACCGATCTTTTTTAATTTAATATAAATAAATATCTTGGAACAATCTGACACAATTAGACCTAGTCCCAAACTAAGCTCTAGGCTTGTACTATGGGTACTAGACAACGATGTATATAATTGTATAGAGAAATACATACTTAAAGACAGGAACAAATTCTTGTGCTCATCACACGTGGTTGAATAATTTAGTGTGTCACAATAAGTAGCGTTGTCAACATATCGAAACGGCCGATACCAATGAAAACCATACGTTAACTAAAATACCTACGTATTTTTTTACTGTGATTGAAACTATCAAAAACACTTCTTCACTCAGCGTTTATCTGTCTGTACCTGAAATGCCCCGCTAACCACTGGGAGTTTTAAATTTTCCAGCGGTTCCTTAACATTATAAACGCTTCAATTTAGTTACATATATTATTTGAAACTGTGATCAAGTAACATTTTATGATTTGTTGCCATTTTTTATGTTAGATATAATTTATTGTTGCACATATGCAGTTGCCACTAATAATATTCGCATGTTATTTTATTTATCACACTCGTTTGTTCTACAATGAGTAAGACTAATAATATTGGTGGTTACTTAATACAATTTAAGTACTTACCTTAAACTTGCGTTGGCATAGCAAACAAAATGCAGTCACATGTACCTAACAACATAGCCATTAATGTCTTTTTCATCACACTTGCTCGTAAATAGTGTCCTAACATGCTAGAAAAATCGACCGTAAAACTAAAATAATACCAGCGGGCCTTTTTTTACCATTACGCCCTATCGTGCGTAATAGTTTTTTTTACATATTATACGTGGACTTAAACTATCACAATACGTCAGGACCCCAATTATTGTGCCATTCGATATGAAGTTTCCTTCGAGATGAAATGTCAGTTGCATACAATTTTCTAAAAATCTCGCATATAAACTATTGATCTGTCACTAGAATCGGACTCCGAACACGTTTGACATTATCTGTGGTAAGTCACAGACAATGATGTAGTCTGCCGCTAATGAGTTAAAAATATGATCTTTTGTCTGATTTTATTTCATTTTCTCGCAATTGTGATGAAAAACATTGTATGTTACACGGGTGGTAAAGGAAATAGGTACAAAGATCGAGTCATTAAGGCTGAGCTTCGGCTTCGGGCTTTTAACAGACTCGTTTGTAATTCTTTCTTTACCTCCCTTAATACACAATGTACTATTGTAATTAACATAAATAATAATGAGTTGTATTTTATTTAAGATTATTTTACGAACATAATTTAACCAAGTTACAATGTATGCTTAAACTGATACCTAAATGTGAGGATTAGTAATTTTATACTTTCATTAATAAAGTAGGTAGGTATAAAAGAAAATAAAATTGACCGAATTTATTTTAAAAGTAAAATGTCGAACTTAGCGAAGTATTTTTTAAACTGTTTATGCGTATTCCAATATTTTTACTAACTTCTATGATATGAATAGAATAGAATAAACTTTATTTCAGACTACAAGGCCCATATTTACAAATACCTACCTTACAGACTAACATACATAACATTATATAACATAAAATTAAATATAACACCCCTCGGCCAGAATTCCTCCTTTAAAAAGGTCGACACATCTTCGTTGGGTACTCTCACCACAAAAGACTTAACCTTGTGCCGAGGCTCCAACCACTCGTCCCTAAGAGTAACTCTGGTCTTAACTCGTACGACTCTAATACCAAGGACAGTAATTATAAATGCACAAATAATGGCGTTGATGGACGATAGTCAATTCCGCCATTTTAAAAGAGCGTAACTTTTGCATAGAATTAAACCCCAGTTTAATCCGAAAAAGAAAACTATTACTTAGTATTTTAATAAGTTATTATAGCATTATTTGGACAAAAGAACCAGAAATACAAATAGATAAAATCGCAAAAAGTACATAGGTAAAAATACCAAAAAAAGTTATATATATTATATTATCTTTACCATTATTATCAGTTACTAATACAAATCAAAGCTGCTTTTTAATTACCTAGTAACTGCCAAAGGACCATCAGGGTACAATAACATTATACCTACTCGTACTTACAAGTTTTGCTCCCAGGCCAATTTTAATATCACCGGTTTATAAAAATCGAACGCAATGGAGAAAGATCGCGGGGTTAGACGCGCTATATTTCGTTATTTAATTTGTCAGCTTTATGTAACATTAAAGTAGATTCGCTGCTATCCCGTACTTTTTAATAGCAGGTTGATTTAAATAGGTTAACGCAGCCAGTAGCCCTCGCCCAACCCTTATTTGTCATTGTTTATTTTTTCATGATATGCGACAAGAATCCAAACGCTTGGGTACCAACACTACAGATGTCGTGCAAAATGATTTTCCTTCGGGAAAACTCGGATCTCAATCGGAATACGATGGCACCCGAACTGTCAATCAATGATTGTATTAAATGAGTGACGTTTTCATGTCCATTAAAATGGAACTTTATTGTTTAGTGTCAAATGACAAAGTGACAAATGACAGCATTTGACACTAAACAATAAAGTTCCATTTTAATGGACATGAAAACGTCACTCATTTAATACAATCTTTGATTGACAGTTCGGGTGCCATCGTATTCCGATTGAGATCCGAGTTTTCCCGAAGGAAAATCATTTTGCACTACATCTGTACCAACCGACTTGTTATTAAAATTTGTTAAGTATCGCATAAATTGTGTTTTTACTGTCTGATTGCAAGGAAATTCTTAAGTTAATTAGAAAACACAATAATAGTAATGAGGGCGCCACTGGACGCTCGACATTTGCTCGGTGCAGTCTTAAGATATTTCTATTATATTATTGTTATTTAACTTATTGAAAACTCCGCGCTTAATGCAGAATGCCAAGGAACTACCGGAATATTTAAATTACACATACTTTATGAAAAGCTTTTTCAATGCACGAAGACGCACTTTTTAATTTTACGTACCTACGTTCAAGCAATCGTGCAATGCCAAATTAATTGGAAAAGCGCGTTTTTGTGGATTTAAAAATTAGTTTCTTCCAGTTCGTTCCCAAGCCATGTTATTTTGTAAAAAAAAACCTGTCTAATCCCCGGTTTTTGTTGTTATTCAGATCAAATATTATACTATGTGGTAGAAAATATGTTGAGTACCTTTTGGGTACTGAAAGGCCTAGTTTTACCTGAAGACGCTTACTTAATTTAAATCTGTTTGGTGGTAGGTGTTATGTTGTATTATTGAGTGTTGTTAACTTTAACAGATCTGCTTAAATCTAATTATTTTATTTTAGGTAGGTACTTAAAATGTTCGTTGTTTGCAAGATGTTTTACTTTCGTCGTTGTCACAATTTTTAGTATAAAATAAATGTTGTGATTATGTATTTGCCGTCATAAACATGTTTGTTTTATTACGACCGTTTTCTCATTATCCTGCCTGAATGTGCTCCTGATGAGTTCTCCCCACCCACGTTTCCTTTTACTCCTGAATTGCTTTTTTGCTGATACTCGAAACTGTCATGGCCCCTCTAAACGATGGTTCATCATGGGCCGGCCGAGCGTGGGGACGAAGTAATGCGTAAGAGTGAGATCCAAGAATATCGTCGGTAATAGTGAAATACCGCGTAACTAACAAATTCAATAAGTTGCAAAATGCACCTTAGCCAGTATGGAGTCTACCAATGACATATACAAACATCTTAGTGTGCTAATAGGAACTCTGAATCTTAAATGATAAAATTTACCTAATAAAACTCTTAAATAAAGTTGTTCATAAATAAAGTTGACATGACATGACCAGGAAAAATGTTCATCTACTTTCATTCCGAGATAAGTGATACATTTAACTTTTTCTATAGGTTCACAGGCGCAGTTACACTTATTTTGATGGAAGCAATTTTGAATAGGTTACTTACGCGGTATTGCACTACTTATCTCCGACGATACGTTGCTCGCTCTATAGTATCAATGCGCTGGCCCATGATGGGTTATCGTGTAGCCGGGCCATCAACTATACTAGGTATCACTCACGCTAGGTAGCCTCACGTCGCTTAATAAACCTAGCGATGCAACGGCAGCTTGGAATCCACTCTTATGACTAAGACTATAAATTATTAGATTCACAAGACAAAGTGGAGCAGCTGCAGACCCTGTTAGATAACATCAACCAGTGTGCTTCTAAACATGAAGTGGCATTAAACCGTATAATTGAACTCTGTGCTGCTAATGAAAAGTTAAATTACCTACGGAAAGAACGTGAATGTTATGACAGCTCAATTACACAAATTTTGTATCAGGAGATGATAGGTAATAAGCATAATAAGGACAGTAACATTAAGAACTTAATATTTTTAAATAGCAACAATAAGCAGTATGTAAATATAAACAAATATATGTATAAGGCGTACTCAGAAGCTTCTCAAAAGCCAGAGATGTATCAAAAACTATTCTAAAATGAATTGAGTTATCATCAGTTATGAAAAATAGGGTGCAAAAATGCAATCAAAAATTAGATTCAGATATGACTGAACATGATAAGTTTAAAGTAAAACAATTCATACACTATGAGTGGTGAGCCAGAACCAGTAGCGGATTAGATTCTTGTACTTAAATCTACAATGGTTGTAAAATAAAAATAATGGTTGTAAATCTATGACGGCTTCTTATAAAAGTGATAAATTAAACTTTTATATTATTGAATGCTCATAATTTACTTACAAGTAGGAGTCTAAGACTAAACTGGTCCATTTATGTTAAATATGTCTTCGGTGTCATATACTTACTTACAGACACATCTAAAATCCAATCAATGGATTAAATCTGAAATACACTTGAACCGAATCCAGATTTTAGTAAATATTTACACGTAGGTACCTACGTCATTCAGGATATGTTCTTACAATGTTAACTTTATATAACTTCGTTCGTTAATATTGTAAACAAATAGGTACAACTAAAGTAGTGGACTTAAGTAGGCAAAAGGGTTCGATGAAGGCAAGTTTTTTCAGAGAGCAAAATTAGGTTCGGTTAATTTTTGTTTAGTCATTTAGGTTCATGATTTATATAAAGGCAAAACAATAATGGACTAAATTTCACGACCAAAGCAATGGCTCTATCTGTCAGCTAGGGAAATTTTGTTAAAATTGTTGTATCCCGTCGAAACTCGTCTGCAATAAGTAGTAATGAACAGCTACATTAGAAGAGTTCCTTCACAAACAATTTGCAAAAATTAAGGTGTGGTAAAAAAAACATCAATGTATTTTTCTTTTATTTTTACTGAATGTCCTGATCTTATCAATTTGCTATCGGTACAAAAATAACAAAATTTATTAAAATTAAGTACTTATACCTAGCTCATCAGGATAGAATTATCAACAATATACAATTAGGGGTCAATCAGACGCAGGCCAAGTGATAGAGGAGACCGACCATGGCTAGGTATATCAATAATAAACACGTCACGTTCGATCTTCTTGCATCAAAAGTGTGCAAGTACAGTCAAAGCCATAAAGATTTACACGTTCGCAAGAAGCCAGAAATATCTACACGCTCCTATGCCACTATCAATAAGGGCTATGTATGCATATATTTGACGAGATGGCTGTGTAGATATCAATGCATTCGACTTACCTAAAGAAAGAAAATGTTGAAATGTATTCTTGAATGTTTCTAACATAAAACAAATTGTAAGTAATAATATTTTATATCCATAAACGCTTTTGTTTCTATCTTGTCGCCCGCTGTTGTAGGCAATAGTTCTTAAATCTAATTAAAGTTCAGCTACTTTGGTAGCATTACCGCTATTAGAAATGAGCGTACTTATATTCAAAAAAACTACATAAGAGTAGTTTACTGGAATATTCTTAAATAGTGTCATAACATAATTGTAAGAAAATCATAGACTATTATTTAAAGCTTTATTAGTCCTTTGTTTGTCTGCTTATACGAAGCTATTAAACATTCCACCTTATTTTAACCTTTTGAACGCTTTACGTCGATTACAAAATGCGCTACTCACACGCCGGACATGTTTGCTATGCTATGTAAATTACAACTTAATTCATACGAAACAAAGTCTTTTAATCTTGGACTTGTGTCGGCTGTAGCCGTCGTGGCGTCAGCCGCCTGTTGTGTTCAATTAGGTTAACTTAAGTATTAAAATCAGATATATCTATCTGCATTAAACTATAATAAATTAAATATGAATCTATAGTAAACTACCTAGGGCTTGCTTTAGTTTAATCCTATTGCAATCGTATTGTTTATGACTCGGCCGCCTTTACTTTACTGAAAACTTCTCATAAAATTTAAATAAGAGTTATCATAACGTTAATAATACGATAGCGATAGGGGTAAAGACAATGTAGCATATAGGATCTATACTTACACGTTTGACTGTCCCGAAGACAGTTTTAGAACACACTAAGTTCACCACAAGTAGGTACAAAAGTTTTTAAATGTCCAACTAAATACTTATTTTAATACAAATATACTGAATAGGTACCACTGAATAATAATATAACAGTTAGGTACTTAGTTATCGATTACAAGCGACTATACTGTAAGTTAATAATATTTTTAATAACTTCAATAACGCATGAAACATGTTTCAGGTACATATATGTAACTTAATAGAGAGAACGAATAACTCATGAAAAGTAACTATATATAACGGAGGATATTTTTGAATTATACGTTTGACTGTATACTTATATCAATTATTGTCACTCGCTTCGGCTAAAGGGCGCCACAGACTAACAGAGTTTACCTGCAGTCGCACCTGACATTCCTAAATAGAAAGTGATAGGTGTAATACGAGGAACTGACAGGACAATTTCGGCCGACAGTCTGTTAATCTGTGGTGACCTTAAGTACCAATTTCACCAAACGATGTTAACCACTTAACAGACGATTAGAGCGTTAACAGCTGTCAAAATGTATGGACTAACAGTCGATTAAAATTGATTAAAATTAACATCGTTTGGTGGAATTGGTACTAAGCATCGAACTGATCCGCCTCAAAAATTACGTAGCACTAGATAATACAAATCTCAAGTCGCCCTCTGGTACTTTGTGAACTGTAGGAAGATTTGTTCGAGGGTAGTTTGTGAGATGGTGTAGTCTTCCACGTCGTAGTTTTGTCGGCAGCGCTCCATAATACCGAACATCTGAGACCAAGCGACACTTCGGTCTGGCAAATAGTACGTGAGCAAACCTTGGTATTCCTCCCTAGAAAAAAAAGTGGTATAAAAGACATAATTTGGGTAAATTGCAAAAATATTGTACTTATTTGAGACGTTAACTTTCTTCCATTGTTTTTCCTTTGTGTAACGAAAGTTATCCATATGATCATATGACTAATCTTCATTACACAAAGGAAAACGTTAAGGATTGTTAAGGATTTTCTAATTAATCCCTTCCATAGGTATGTACAATATTTTTGCAATTCACCCATTTAACCTAATTGTTGGGAGGCTCGTCTTCTCAGCCGTGGACTCCTCTTGCAAAGCACTGGTAGATTGGGGCTATTCCCTAAAAACTGGGAATTTTTATATCGTTCGCACTCTTTAATTTGACTCAACCGACAAATGGGGTGTGGACTTGGATTGCACTGGGTGATTTTGATTTGTAAAATTGACCGTGTGTGGGTAGGTTACTCGTTACTTACTCTATAAACATCTTTATCTTTTTTTTCCATTTAGGTACACAATATTTTCAGGTGGTAACATTTTGAATGGGTAAGGTAAGGCATTAAAAGTCCCTTGTAACTTATTTTTGCCGCATGGGCGCCTCGTCCGCATTGTATTACTAATACTATGTGGAGCAAAATAACATCGAAAGCTTCCCTATTTTTAGTAAAATGTCACTGCCACTTAATAGGTAGGTAGTTACCTCCTGCTCAGACGTGCGTACACAACACAACACAACATATTACTTTTGGCAATCAAAACAAAACTTACATCAGTTTTGGTTTAGCGAAGTTGGAGTTGACATATTTTTTAACTGCGGCGATACCACGTTCACCTGGCGTCAAAGTTGTAGACTCTTCAATTATTTGAATTTTTATTGTCAAAGTGAAGCCTGAAACATTCACATAAAACTTAAGGATAGGATACCTTTGCCTTAGTTGTTAAAACGAACGATTTATTGATCGAAAAAGAAATCGACATATCAATAATATAATCATTATCATCAATACATGTCGTATTTACTAGGTAATGCCCGTGACTCCGGCCGCGCATAAATTGTTCATTGCAATATTTTCAGGAAACTATTACGAAGTAAAAAGTATCTACGTATGTCTTTGGGTTATTACTATACTATATCTATCCAAACGTCACACCGATGATCGGTTGCGACGTTGAAGGAAAGACGGAACAAACACACTTGCGCATTTAAATTTGACTGGTTGGGCTGATAATGAAACAAAAAGCAAATAACAGTGGTAACATCTGTAGTGCGCTGAGATACCTTCTGAGAACTTGTTCTTGAGGTGCTGTGGTGTACCGAGGCACTGAAACCGGCCGTTGACCATGATGGTGAGCCGCGAGCACAGCGCCTCGCATTCTTCCATGCTGTGGGAGGTGAGCACGACGCCGCGGCCTTCCCGCCTCGCCGCGCGCACCGCACGCCACACCTGCCGCTTGGCCGCCGGGTCCACGCCCGTTGTCGGCTCGTCCACAAACACCATGCGCGTTTGCCCCAACAGTGCCACCGCCGTGCTCAACTTGCGCTTGTTGCCTCCTGAATACTGATCCACCTGCAATTATATATTTTTTTAAATAATTTTATGTTCCTAATATCATCATTATTGTATCCACCAAAACTCATCCACTACTATACCCTGTCCACGATAAAGAGCTAGTAGTAGAAAACTTGAACAGCACGTGATTGGTCAACGATAAGGGCGATGCACGTGCACCGGGTGAGTTTACATGGCGGTCGAAGTCCAGTCAACATCTGTCTCCTGCACAGTGCGGACGCGTTATAGTGCTCTCCTTTCAATTTGTACCGGTAAAGTCCACCAATTCTTCTTTTTAATATTGTTTAATAGTTTGAATAAATGAATACAAAAGTAAATACTTATAGGATCCTTTATTATTTAACTAAACCAGAAAAATCATAAGGGATATTAAAATAAATATTCCGAGCGACGGAGCATGTAAGCCGAGCATGACAGTGAGGTGCCATAGTTCACGCATATGATGATGATTTCCGAAAGTACGATTAAAACGTACGATCAGACTTGTTCGTAATAGTCATAAGGTGCAAATTAAATTTCATCTATTTTTTCCATCTCACTCACGTACGTTTGACGGCTGACTGAATGACACGCGGGCGCGCGTCAACATGGCGTCACTAATAACCAATAATAGCACAGAATACAACCACTCATGCCGGTAGCACACCTCCGCCGCGAAACCGATGCAGCGGAACCGCTGACGTTCCGCCACCCTTTGTCCTTTTATATGACGGGCGAAACACTACCGAAACTGCCTGTTCTACCGCGTTAATTTGACCATGCATCTATCTCTTTCTCGCGGAATATTGGCGATCTGCTCGCACCGCCGCTCACATCTCCGCGTCTATTCCGCCAGTGAACAAAATGGCGGAGGTGTGCTACCGGCATCAACGCGTGAATCATGCTAACTGATTCCCGCGCTTCGAAAAATTGTCGTCTGTGCAGGTACATCGGTAAGCCATATCAGTTGTGTTTTACAATAAAAATGAGGTCCATATCTAAAGACAAAAAAAAGTTCATGATGCCTGAAATCGTTTGGGCGAAATTTTCAAATACCAGTTAAAAGTTTGAAAGCAAAAAATAAATAAGTAGTAATGGTTACATTCCGAAAACATTAGAAAAATAAGAAAGATTCTATGCGTTCTGGATCTTCAAAGTCAAAGTATACTACACATATACGATTTATTGTTAAGTTTTGGATTACGCTTTTCGCTAAATCCCGTCTATTACAGATTACTAAGTACATTTTAATATATTTTTGTTTAAATGAGTCCCACGTTTCATCTTATTATTAACCACGTTTCAGTGCCGGTAATGATCGACTCATCACGGGTATCACGCACTGAGCGAAAACGTTCTTCTTAAGACACGGTAATTTGAACTAAACCGAGAACATATTTTTGAAATCGGTTAAAAAAGAGATAATTTTAGAAATTCTTATGAAATGAAGAGTGCGGAAGTAACATTTCAGTATGTAAATTTTACCCGTTTGTCCAAGTGTTTAGCAAAGCCGAGCGAATGTGCAAGCATTTCCGCGCGCAGTGTGTTGTGCTCCTGGTGCAGACCGCGCAGCAGCGAGAATAGCCGCAGCGTCTCCCGGCCGGTCAGCTCGCCGAACAGCGCGTCGAACTGCGGGCAGTAGCCTGCGGGACACATCAAATCACACTTGCAGCGGTTCACTGATGTTTCAGCAAATCATCATTTAGCAATCCGTTTATAGATTTTCATCACGCAAAAAGGTACTGTCAGCCCAAATGGAACCCTGACCCACCATATAACTGTGGCATCTTTATGATTCAGGTCGTAAGAAGTGTAAAGAAATGGTTTTATAACGTCACTGTGATACCATTTTATGGTGGGTCAAGGTTCCATTAGGCTGATAGTACTAGTAGGTACTGCCATAATGTAATTTTTTTTTGTGATCCAATTTTACATAAATGAATGTTTAAAAGTTGTAAAATTTAAAATATGCAAAACTTAAACGAAATAAATGTTTTCTATTCTATTCTATTCTATATAAAATATGAATACACAAATACGTTCTTGCGTAATAAAATAAGTTTGTAAACGTTTGGTAAAATGTACTTTTAGTGACGAACAAATCATGAATGGAATGGATATTAACGCAGTTGAGGGATATACCTATATTCTCGTGCACTCTAGTGATGTTTCGCCTCACTGAGTGTCCACCGACGAAGGCGTCCCCGCTGGAGATGGCCTCGTCGCCCATCAGCATCTTGAACGTCGTGGTCTTGCCGGCGCCGTTCACGCCCAACAGCCCGAATACTTCTGCATCCGCAACCGCTGAGAATAAAATTGGAGTTTCATGTGAACTCTCGCTTGGGGGAATGCCATCAATTGCTCATATCTCATCATCTGACCTCGAACATGAACTCAACGGAGTCTCAAATTGAGATATTTTTTGTTTGTCTTCGGGGTTCGGGCAAAATCGGATAGACTAGTATCAGACCGTGTGACAGAGAGTGAATGATGCGGACAAATCCAGTTTTTTTAAGAGCTATTGCAAACTTAAATAGGAAATAAAAACGAGAAACGAGATGAAAAAAAACAAAATTTCAGTAGGTTAGCTTCGAATATTTCGAAACATAAGAAAGGGCAAAGGCTCGTTCTATAAGTATAATGTTTTTTTTTAACCGGGACTGTATGGGAAAGCCTTAAACCATAGGAGTTACAGGAAAACTGATAAGGAACCATCAGGTTTTCATTTTATAATATGAAACGATCTTTCTATAAAAAAAATTAATAGATACTAAATTTATTTTACGATCAACTCACAGTTGACAAAAAAAAATGTTTTAACAACACTATAGGATACAGGTTGATTGTGGACCACTAAATAAAAATCACCCTGCTAATAATATGCAATAATAATTACTAAAGGAGAGCTGGTCAACAGCCAGGTGGTTCCCGTAGTACTTGGTGAGCCCGGAGGCGAGCAGGCTGTGCGCGGCTGGGCCGGCCGGGCCCGCGCGCTCCACGTGCGTCAGCTCGTCGGCCACGTCGGTGTCCAGCTCGCGACGGTCTAGCGGTGGCGGCAGCTTCGTTCGCGTAAATATCTGCGTAATATTCATAGGTAAGGAAATAAAGGCGTGTAGTACTGTTAGAGCCCTTTCACACTAGCGTTTTTGCCGGCGGTTTCTCGGCGGACCGGCACGCGACCGGAACGCTGCAGGCACGCGACCGGAACGCGGCGTGATTATAATAAGAACTGCAACACGCAGCGTGCACGATGCGATTTTTAACCGCCGCGGTACGGCGGCGTGTACGCCGCGTGTTGCAGTTCTTATTATAATCACGCCGCGTTCCGGTTGCGTGCCTGCAGCGTTCCGGTCGCGTGTCCGCTCCGCCGAGAAACCGCCGGCAAAAACGCTAGTGTGAAAGGGCTCTTAGGCGATGGGCTTGCAACCTGTCACTAATACACTAGTAAACATCTTCGCCTAAGTGTGCAAAATGTGGTTACAGAATTATCAAAAAGTTTTTATACTTGTTGGAAATTCTGTAGCTCTGCCTACCCCACTCTGGGAATAAAGGCGTGAGTTTATGTAGTAGTATTCATAAGCAGTTGAGAAGTGGAGGACATTACATCATTCAAAACTAAGTACACCGATAAGAGATGCTCGCTCTACTTCGTTACATACCTACTATAAAACAAAGTCGGTTTCCGCATCTGTCTGACTGTCTGTAGATCTATTAACTTCTCCTAAACCACGCAACGGATTTTGATACGATTTTCATCATCAGTTAGATTGTTTATGGAAGGTTGTTATGTATATAAGTTCTGGTTTATGTGCGTGTTACAGAAAACTCACATAACTTCGATAAATCGAAGCTAAGCGAGGGTTAGTCTCTAGTTAATAATAATAAGCACACATAAATTGACATGTTCTTTTATTAATAGTTGTGTCAAAATTAAAATACCATTTCATTTGGCCGAGTATATTTTTCTTTGAAATGCAACGAGTTTGATTCAGGTAGGTAAGTTATTCTAAGTCAATCGTTAATTTATCAGTTTTACCTTTTGGTAGATTCTGTATTCGATGGTCATGAAGAGGGCCCACAAGATCACGCAGGAAACCACCATGCATGTCAGGTAGCGTAGGATCCCCTCGTCCCAATCAAAATAAGCGTTTTCGGTTACTGAAATTTATGAGAAATAGAGAAATAATTAACTAAAAGGTTACCGTTAAAATATTACATAATGTGATAAAGCGAATTTTGCTGTAAGTTTTTATCTCGTCTTCCACTACTCACTTTGCATCCAATAAATTATTGTATTTAATTACCGCAACAAGCTGTGACATTATTTCTGCACATGGCCTCCAACGAGCACTCGTTCAGGTTGGGAAGCACCGCCGCGAGGTAATCGCACCCGGTCATGCAAGACCACTCTATCAGCCCGACTTGGTTCAGTGCACTGCAAAGCAAAAAATATGATACATTTCAATGGTTTATTACTCCCGCATTATGCATCATTTCACCTCTATTACGATTTTCAGGAGATCTACTATTAATGAAATGGAAATGAATAATACAATGTTTGTCCAGAAATAATATCTAAGGAGGTGGGAAAATATTATTGACCAGAATTCAATTTGCAAATATACCTAAAATAAAAATAAAACCGGCCATATGCGAGTCGGACTTGCGCACTGAGGATTCCGTACAAACCTTGATATTATGAATTTTAATTTAATACCTCAGCACGTTTATGAGGCAAGGGGTAGTAACTTTAAAATTATTAAAATAATTTTTATTGTATGATGTAACTAAAAATTATCAGTCTTCGCAATTTTTCCTTTATCTGTGCTATGAGACGTTGCTTCGTACCAAATTTCTTCTGTCGGTTTTGATTCCCTTGCGAGTTTCGAAAATTTGCGGAAGTTTGCGGCATAAACGGCTGTATCTTTTGATTGCGTTGGCTTAGAAGTTTGATCTTTTCATTACTCTAAAGGACAGTAGACTTGAGTATTTGATATAAATTTCAACTTGATACCTACGTGTTACTGAGAAGTAAAGTCTTGACAGACGGACGGACGGACGGACGGACAACAAAGTGATCCTATAAGGGTTCCGCTTTTTCCTTTGGTGGTAGGACCTTGTGCAGGGTCCGTCCGGATCGCTACCACCATCTTATCCATTAACCTACCGCCAAACAGCAGTGTTTGCACTGTTGTGTTCCGGTTTGGGGATAAGACAGCCGGTGAAATCACTAGCATAGAGGCATTCCATCTTAGTCCTCAGGGTTGGCAACGCATTTGCAGTCTTAGGATTGCATTGCAGTCTTGTGAATGCGAATGTCTATGGGTCACAGTTTCCACTTACCATCAGGTGGCCTGTGTGCTCGTTTGTCTTCTCTATGCCATAAAAAAAAAAACCCCCTAAAAATACAAAACATTTGTCGCGACGCACGCGAAATGACACGATGCGACACAGCTAGTCTGACAGGTAATGTAAACGCTAGCAACATTAATCATTCCGTATTTTCTGTGGTGAGCGTCTATTGTAACTTTCATTCGTAATTCCCTCCAATACGAATTTTGTGTTGGAGGGAAAAAGTGTTTCATTAACTGGAGGATAATGAAAGCTAAGTACATAAATAAGTAACTAAGTATCTAGTCTAAGTATCTAGACTAAGTATCTAAGTAGGTACCTAGCCTAAGTACCTAAGAATCGAAAGTATATGGCTTAGAGATCTGGACACCTGTGCTGCTGTTCAGGTGCCTAAGTATATAATCATAATATCTGTGTGCACAAGTTTCCCTCTATAGTTGATAAGGAAGATCCCATGGAGTGGATATGTTTGCCTGTATGTGTATAGAGAAGATCCTTTTTATGTGGATGTGTTATTCCTCCTATGTCTATAGGGAAGATCCTTTTTATGTGGATGAGTTATGCCTCTATGTGTACCTATAGGGAAGATCCTTTTTATGTGTATGTGATATATTTCTATTTAATAGGGAAGATCCCGTTGTTTGGATATCTTTACTTCTAGTTAATTGAAAAGATCCCCTCGTGAATGTGATTTCCCCTAGTTAGTAGGGAAGATCCTTTCATGTATGGTAAATGTGCTACCTGTAAGAAAGGCTGTGGATGTCTCGGGCAGATAACTAAATATTTACTTTGTATTAATAATTATCTATAGTGATATTGATAATATATAGTATAGGGTTGCTACGTGCTTGGGAAACTGAGTATCAGGGTCATGGTACTTTAACTTCAACAGGAGGTGACAGACTCCTGGCAGTTTTAGAACAAAGAGCGAAGCAGATATAGAGAGAGAGTAGACGGTGGTGGAAGGAGCGAAGGGAGTTACAATAAAGGGATTAGTTATGTTATATTTATATTATTTATAAGACAAATCGCGAAGCCTTTACTTACCCCCCAATTATTTTATCAAGAGTACTAAGAATAGCATGAGGTATAAACATAGTTTATATAAAGGTTGTAACAACTCAACCGAAGCACAATATAGGTATATAGAGGCCGTAGCGGTAACATTGTCTTCATCTAAATGAGCAATATGACATGTGTTAGTTACTTGGCCAACGATGATTAGGTATCTCTACAAAAAGTATTTGTGGTCAATGAATATTTTACTCGGTAAACTGTGAAATTAGTTTTAAGAAATGTTTACCTGACTGATCTGACGAGACAGTACAGCGGGAAAAACTGCAGTATGGCGTCGAGAACATCAGCCACGTGCTGAGTGTCCAGCTGTGGAGCCGAAAGCGCCTCGACAATCTGTGGGCCCATCATTCCTGGAGCAGGAGAGCATTATTCATATGAAAACTTAATCGCACCTTGAGTGTACCGAATGAGGTACAAAAACAGAAAATGTAATGTGAAAAGGTAGCAGCGGGATATGTATTTAACTGGGTCTGGAAAAATGCAAGCTTTTTATTCGTAATAATGCAATGTAATGTCGTAAAGTCGCCGTCGATAGAACTAGTGAACGATGGAAACAAATTAGTATTGTGTGACACATAACCTCAAATATTCACCAAGCGTGTTTTTATTCAAAATAACGTATAATTAATAGTTATTTTATCTTAACCTTAGTATAAAAAAATGATCTAGTGTATAAATCGTTGCAAAGACCTCACTTGATCTTTAAAAGTACGTGATTGTCGAATAATTTTGGTGAATTGGTTCGTTTGGTTTTGTTTACTTACATCTTTTGCAAGTTCTATTAACGGCGACTTTAGGTAGGCATTTTAAAATAAATTTACAACGTTTAGGAACTATCAAGTTAAAACAACAGGAAACTGTTTGTGAGTGTTTAGCTGAAGCGTGATTTTAGGTCAACAGCAAAAATGTACCCCACATCCAATGATAAAAATATTTTTTACCAAATAGAACATTGACAAAAAACATGACCACGAATCCCATCGCGGGGCCATTAAAGAGGAGCGACATCAGGTAGTGCAGAGGCAGCATAGCGGCGCCGTACACCATCAAGGCAAGGTACAGCCGACCTGTAATAAAAAAATATTAAAAAAATATTATTATTTCATGTTCTTATCAATAAAATTGTAACGATGTCATTATAAAAGGAGTAAAATATGTCACAAATAAACTACGAAACAATGATGAAATCCACTAATGTAGGTACTAACAAAGCGAGTTGGCTCAAGAGTTTTATATTATACTGATCTAACTTGTTCTTTGGACGCGAGGGCACGGTATTGTGACTAGAATCCATTACGCATCAGTGAACCAGCATGCATGATACGAGCCAGTTGGCTCCGAATTAATTTAGGTTAGTAAATTGAATAGTTTTTTCAACTTTATTGTTGAGTTAAAAAGTAACACCACTGAACATAAACGAGTCGTGGAAAATACGTGTAACGAGGTGCCATACCCAATTCTGCAGCAGAACTCAGGCCGAGGACGCTGAAGGCGGCGAGTGATATTATAATCGGTATACAGACGATAATAAACCAGGCCCAGTCGAATAGCGCGGCACTGCCCCACAGCACTACGGGCTGGATACCGGCCGCCTTCTGCAGGAGCTTGGCTCTGGACACGCGTTCCTGTTAACAATAAATGAATTAATGTCCTCTTCATGGTGTTCGAACTTGTCACTTGTCGTTGCACGTGAATCACAAAGGGATCCACAGAAAATTAGTGCGTGCGTGGGAGGGTGTCACATTCCACCAATATCATTATTAGATACTCGTAGATATCTAACATATATTTTTTGTTCTTATTATGTTATACTCGTAATTATGTTGATGGAGGTGTGTTGTGAATAAAATGGCAAAAATAAAAAAGTCGTGAATTCAAACCCTATTTGATTTGAAATCAGCTTAAAAAAATTGTACTTAACCAAAAAATTAAAAAAATGTGACATTAAGTATGTGCATTATTAGATACACTGCCAATTTAAGGGTTAAAAGTGTTTCTGTTTACCATTTATTATAACTTAACTAACTAAGTAAGAGCAATGTATATAATAGAGTTTTGAATGTATAGTCAAGTACAGCTGGGAACAGCCTGTAATAATAAATAAATACACTACAATACAACATATTTCCCCGTGTGGTAGCCGGATTAGAATAGTGCCACTCCGTATCTTTCCGTGGATGTCGTAAAAGCCGACTAAGGTAATAAAGGCGTGTAGTACTGTTAGGCGATGGGCTTGCAACCTGTCACTAATACACTGGTAAACATCATCGCCTAAGTGTGCAAAATGTGGTTACAGAATTATCAAAAAGTTTTTATAGTTGTTGGAAATTCTGTAGCTCTGCCTACCCCACTCTGGGAATAAAGGCGTGAGTTTATGTATGTGTATGTAAGTGGTTATATGCACCTTAATGTAAAACATAATGAAGACTGCGCTGACGATGCCAAGGCTGTTTCCCACTCCGGCAGACAGCTGCAGCGAGAGCATCGTAACTATCGCCTGCATGTTGCTCTGCAAACAGTAAGCACTAAAGATAAAGATAAAGATGTTTGTTCAGTAAGTAGGCCGCACGGGCAATGAAATAATTTAATTCCGGAAACAGGTTCCATACAAACACACAAAAAAAAAAGTCAACTGCGAGTCAGACTCGCGCACCGAGGATTCCGTATTTAAGATAATATGGTTGGAAAACGCAAAAGAAAATACTCATTTTGATATGAACTTTATTATCTAAGTATTTCCAAAACTGTAAAGTTTGACCACTTTATTTTATTTTTCGCGTAAAATATTAGTAATTATCTTTAAATTTTTACCGATTTTTTGGCCAGACACCGAAGTCTCACCACAGGGGTTCCTTTTTTACCATTTTGGTACGGAAGCCTAAAAATGGCACAATTTAAACTTAACAAGAAAATATTACAACCTACGTACAACCAAAGAACACAATTTTAAACGTCAACTAGCAACAATATTTTTAAACAACCTATGAAGTGACCGACCGCAAATGTGCCCACATCGCCAGGGGGCCTAGACAAGATGCATAACGCTAAACTGAAGAAAGAACGTAGACAATTTAAGGGTGGATCCCTAAAATGAAATGTGGCCTAAGAAAACAAGTTTTAGTATTCTAAAAAGATAAAGATAAAAGATAAAAAGTTTCTTCATTTTCATCATCTTGTCTGGTGCCAGGGCCGAGAAATGTCGCGGTCTCCCACCTGATCATTGTAGTTAGCTTCAAGCGGGTAGTTGGTGACGGTGAGCGTTGCGTTCGGGTCCCAGGCCTTGAGCAGCGCTTGGTGCACGGCGGCCAGCGCGGTGGGCGCGTCGTGGTACCCGAAGTTGCTGAACCACGCCGTCGCCGACTCCGCCGCGAACGTCGCCCCGTTCAGTAGCCTGTGCCGAAGGATTCCCATGTCTGCGGGGTCATTGGTCTGTAACGGTGTGTGTAAGTTTGTGATTATTATTTTCGGGGAACCACTACTACATACTATAAATAATTGAAGTATTTTTCCATTATAGTACAGTCGAGTTCATAAATACGTATACACTTTAGTACCTTGTCATTTTAATCGCTGTGATAATTCGTATATGGCAATTTGAACATGACATTAAATAGATAAGGTACTAAAGTGTATACATATTTATGGACTCAACTGTACCTTTTTTTTAGTAGTAGTAGCAGTAGCAGTAGTAGCAGCAGCAGTAGTAGTAGTAGTAGTAGTACTCGTAGTAGTAGTACTAGTAGTAGTAGTACCTAGTCTCTGCCTACCCGATTGGGCGACAGGCGTGAAAGTATGTACGTAATAATAATAGATATCAGAATACCATAAATTTCAAGGGGTGTAGACAAAATGTATAACGCTAACGTAAACAAACGATATTCGAGAACTGTCAAAATACAGGTGGCGCAAAAGTTATCACGGCGCCAGCATTAGATACCAAAATTATTACGTATGAATGTTATCGGTGACGTGATTGTGTTCTTAAGATAAGCTTACCCGTTTTAGATAATATTCATCGATGGGCTCATTGTCGACGAGCGTCAGTCTCATAGTTTGGATTGTAGAAGAGTTAAACATGTGCTCGTATGCTTCTTTCGCCAGTTCACCGAGGGAACTCGATGATGCGGGACCAGTGTACGTCAGCACAGTCTCCGTTTCCGAATAACTGAAAACAAAAACAGGAAAAAATAAAGCCACTTCCTATTAACATAAACAGATCAATAAGTCCTTGAGGTTTTGTATCTGTCTGCTGGTTCCGTTATCAGTGCTATCAGTATCGTAGTAGGTATACGTACCTACCTGATCGATGCGTTTTTTTTCAAGTTTTGGTGGTGTGATTTTATGGCGGCTAAAAAACTATATATTAGGAAATTCCATCGGTTCTAACACGAATGAGATACAATAGAACCGAACACAGATACGTTATCCTTGTGTGACTGTAAAGATACTAATGATCAAAGATAAATATTTGTGATCGGAAGTTAAATTATGTTTTAATTTTTGATTTCTTACCCTTGCGTTAGAGTCAGTTGTCTAGGCATGACGGCGACCGTGAGAGACATGACGTACTCCAGGATTCCCAGCGTAGTGTTGATGAGAATCACGGGCACCAGCACCTGCAATAGCAGCAGCTTCCACGAGCGCGACCACACCAACCATAGCTTCAGCCACACCGCCACAACGTGCTGCGCCCACAGCTGGACTCCCGTCACACCAGAGCTCTCTTTGTCCACTATTTAAAGTTATATATTTGGTGCTGTCTTAAATGATTTTTAGTAGGTATAAACACTTTAGCCGCCTGTAGGGTGATGGAACCAGTAATGAACAAAGACCAACGATGGACACTTGACTCTTATGTTACAGAAGATAAGGTTATTCATTTATTTTGAGATAATCAATTTATAACTTATAACGTTATAATCTTTGCTATAGAGTTAAGTGTCCATTATTAATGCCTTTAGCTTAAAGTGTTCCAACGTTGGAGCCCTCACCCTATCTCAGGACCCAATCAAGTCTACTTAGTTGTAATAGTTAAAAAAAAAACTGATTTTTATCGCTTAGAAGTTTTGGCTATCGGGAACACACACACACGCAACTCTAGCGAAAATTACACTTTTCTAGTTCAGTATTTCCTAAACTTTCCCCCAAATTCAAAAAAAGATAATACATAACATGTACATTTTTTTTAAGAGCTAGGTATCCCATGATGCCTGTCTGTACCTTATTAGAAACATACTGTAAAAAAAAACAAATATTACCTTTTTTACTTGTGTCCGAAAAAAACATTTTTTTTTAATTTCATTTTACAATTTTGTCGGCATAATTTGAATGTATAACTATGCCAAATTACAGCTTTTTCGTATCAAAAGTCTCTAAGCTGCCCTGTGGACAGGCGGACAGGCGGACGGACAGACATGGTGAAACTATAAGGGTTCCTTCATTAACGTCGGAACCCTAAAACAGGTCAAGTGCGATTAATTTTACGTGCATCGCCAATTTAAGCAACTGGGCGCGCATTGATCGATTTAAAACCATAAGTAAGGATTTATGCCCCAAACCCTAAAAAAAACTTTATAATATTTACATACGTTGGTCAATAGACAACGCGTCGAAACCCGGTCTGTGTGTGCTGACGCTAGGCAAAGAGCCCTCTGAAGTCACCGCATCGTCAGACTCCGAAAGCACAGGTGTCACGTCCGACCCAACTCTGCAATCATCAAATTAAAGGATGTCTTATCTTGAATCGCGATAAATTTCATTGAGTTATTTCTGAATTACACTTAATTCCATGCAAGTTTCTATCCACTTGTTGAAACTGATTAAAACAAAAGAATGTCGTTGAGAAGACGAAACTACTTACTCTTTTGTTTGTCGTTAGTTCACCCGTACTAGCATGAGTGCAGGTGCACTAACGACAAACACTTTCAAGGGTTGCAATTGAGATCCTTATCATTTAAACAAGTAGTTAGTAATTCCAATTTACAGTATCAAAGTGCAACAATTGTACTCACGACATGAAAACATCTTCAAGTGTCGTTGCCGTTAAACCATAGTTAAGGAATTGGATTTTTTCGATGTTTTTCTCCAGGTCACTCAACAATGGCTCGAATAAATGCGCCTTGTCATTTGTTAGAGAATATGTTACCTCCAAGCCTGAGAATAAAACAATTCTTTTTAATCGTCGTTTCAACATGAAAAAGTATAGGTACTTAGCTACAAACCATGTAAAATTGCTGATAAACCTAAAATGATATGTAATAGCCTCATATCCAACGCCAAGAACGCAATTTTGAAAATGTTAAACATTACATAGGTTAAAGAACGAAAAAACCCATACGAAAACAATATTTCGTCATAACTCCTCTCCTTTTTTGTTATTTTTTTCGTGCTACGGGTAAAATTGATTCTTATGGCCTAAAGATCAATCGTTCCGATTTTCATGCTTTTAACACCATTTGCAGAAATTTACTCAAATTCGGGGTACCACTATGATGTTAATAAGGTTTTAGTACAATTCGGCGGTCAAGGGAAATTTAATGTACGAATTGTTAAAGTACCGCCAAATTAAACACTTTCAAACGCTTCTTCGCAATTACAATAAAAAATATTCACTCAATTGATTTGTACCCAATAGTAATCGTACGCATACACGCTAAAATCCTACAATCATGCTATTAAATTGTTTATTTTTTCTAAAGTTAATTCTCAATTTTTATTGTTTCTCTTATTCCTCACATCAAGATTATGCCGTATGTTTTATTTGGTTGTGGGCGTTGTGGCCATCTGTCATGTCTGTGTATAAATGGTCTTATTTATAGTTCACAATAAAATGTAAAGCTGTTGATATTCTAAATAAAAATAAAATGAAATAGAACACGAGTCCACTTCATTAACAGTTTCCTAATACCTAAACCTCCCAAATAATACAGGAAAAATTGCATATTTATCAACAAGTTTTTAGAGTTGTTGGTAATTCTGTAGCTCTGCCTACCCCACTCTGGGAATAAAGGCGTGAGTTTATGTATGTATGTGTATGTATGTAATTGCATATTTTGAAGGTAAAATATGTACAGTAAGCTTCATAAGTGCATGGACAGATTGCAAACAAATTCCTATGAGGCAAAACATTACGCCATCTATCTGGTCATACTGTAAGCTCAGTTATCTATAATTTACACTAGTTCAGTAATATTCTACTAGATGGCGTTGAATTACCTTAAATATGAAAAACTTAATTTCCGCTTACCGCAGATTAAGTAAGCACGACACGTTCCTATACTTTATTATTATTTAGTGACAGTCAATGTTCCGAATGTTCCGATTGTTTCGAATCTCCAATCCAATCCTATTACAAATTTCAAATACAAAAACATTCGTCACAGATGTAATTGTATCGATTGGGTTCGAACCCGCGAACACGGGGACTGCGAGTGATCCCTTATGCCACTCGACCGTCGAACGTTTAATTATATCTTCGAAATTAAGTATATCTTTGTTTACTTATACGGCTTATTTCCCAACAAATATATTTATATTAACACTTAGGGTAGTCTGAAGATTAATAAATACCTGTTAGGATTTCACAAAGACTCCTGCTCGTTCTTTCGTTCGCTGCTTCTTTGTTTCCTCTTTGCTAAATATTCACTGTTGTTAGATCATTCGATTATAATGAGTTCTCGTTGTAATATTGACATGGTCAAGAGAGCACAAATAATTGCTATCTACAATGAAGGCAAAAATGTGTCGGATATTGCTCGAGATACCGGTGTAAACGTAAGTAACTAGTTTTTTTTGTATTGTCATGTTTATTTCTCAAAAGATTTACAAAATCACTTCCTTAGAAAACAATATTGTTATCTTTAGGAGTAGAGGCCAGTTACACTAAACTTTGTTTATACTTTGGTTATCGATAGGATTATTGTTCAGGATAAAATCTCTCTAATAAACATTTGGTCTTAGAAATAAAAAAGATCGTAAAATTTAACATTAATTATAGCGAGTGATTTTTTAACTGGTTCGATTCCCGGGTGAGACAAGAATAATTTTGAAAAATATTTTTTTTCCTCTTTTTATATTTATACACCCAGCAGAAGCCATAATGATGTGTTTAATAATATGTCTTGTTTAATAAAAATGACTAATTTCTAATAAATTACTTACTATTATGTATTCAAATGTTTGATTTTTGCTACAGCGGAAAACGGTTGTTTTATGGGTACGAAGATACCAAGAGGAGGGAACTTTACTCCAACGTCAAAGATCGGGTCGACCACGTCTCATAGACACACCGCAGCGTCAAGCCATGGTACGCGAGTATGAGGAAAATGGTTTCATACCGACGAACCATTACGCCGGCTTATTCGGTACGAGTGCGGGCACTGTTCGTCGTGCTCTTCATGGCGAGGGTTTGCATTATCGGAGGCATGCCGTCAAACCTTTACTTACGGAGAATCATAAAAGAGCACGGTTGGAGTTCGCTACACAGTACTTGAATTTCAACTGGAATGGTGCAATCTTTACCGATGAAAAAACTTTTAAATCAAGCCAACATGGTCGTTTAAGTTTGTGGCGTCGGAATAATACGCGATACGATAGCGGACACGTAGTGCCCAATATGGAATCTGGTCTTGTAACAGTGAACATGTGGGGGTGGATGAGTTCAGCCGATCCAGGTGAGCTAGTCAGGATACCTAGTCGAGCGAATAGCGCAAACTATGTGGAAGTGCTGGAACAGACCATGTTGCCTACAGTACGAACCGTATATCCGGAAGAAGAAACGCCGCTGATTACATTCGTGCAGGATAACTGTCCGGTGCATCGTTCGCGTATCGTGCGGGAGTGGTTTGGCCAGCACAACAACATCAGCGTTATTCCTTGGCCTAGCAGATCGCCGGATTTGAATCCCATAGAAAATTTATGGGGGATTATTGTCCAACGCTGGGAAAACCAGAATGAGCGAACTCCAGAAGCGTTGGAGGCTCACTGTTTAAAAATATGGGACAGTATCCGGGGTTCAAATCTGTGCAAGAATCTCGTCGACTCAATGCGCTTCCGCTTGCAAGCTGTCATCGACCAGAACGGAGGTTATACTCGTTACTAAATTGAGTTTGAGGTTTAAATATGTAATTTTTGATAAAACGCAATATGTGTAATAGAATTGAATGTTAGTGAATATGTTTACGTTATTTTAGTTTAAGCGCGCTGCACAGCATGTTTGTATGCCGAGAAGCATAAAGGGACATATTAATTTCATAACTGTATTAAAGATCTATATGTATAAACACCTATGCTGGACAAACAAATAAATGATTTATGATTTGAAAATGGAGACCGGGTTACACCTAATTTAACTCAATATTTAAAACAAAACCTAAACCCATTTTTTTTCTATATCTTTGTGATTATTAATTTTTACCTTATTTTATATACTTAAGGTCAAACCAAATACCATAGCGTACTCTTAGCTATTCGTACTTTCAATAATTGATAACTAAGGTAAGTGATAAAAACTGCAATGTAAAACATACCAGCACCTAAGCGTATAACCTTTATGGCA
This sequence comes from Acleris laterana, assembly GCA_963966035.1. Lineage (NCBI taxonomy): Eukaryota > Metazoa > Arthropoda > Insecta > Lepidoptera > Tortricidae > Acleris > Acleris laterana. The sequence continues at coordinate 10,496,085 of OZ014445.1, read as the reverse complement.
ACCCGGTCTCCAGTTTCACATTATACTTACCACTATATGTTACTTTGGTAAAGCTTCAATCCACTTTCCGATTTCGGAAACGAATACTTAAGCTATTACCTCAATACGGTTGGTGGTTGTTTTATTGTTAAAAACTTACGGTGTTATTAACAAACATGTCGTTGAACATGTGTTTATCAAATGTCAGTTCATAGAAATCTGTCATTTAAGAGGTGTCTGAAATGTCTAACTTTTTTGTAATAAGTGATAGTTAACACCGTTAATATCGTTAACAGAATATTGATTTTGACAATTCGTCTTAACTTTTTTTTCCTTCTTGCATATTGTTGTCAATTAAAAATGTATTAAATGTAAAGTAAGTGAACCACAATTATTTGTATAACCACCAACCATTATTCAATGCGATTACTGGTTTATTGTAAAATAAATAAATATATGTTTATCTTGAAAATCAAGTTTCATCATTTCTGGTTAAAAATAATTATTTTTTAAATAAATAAATCGTTAAATCAAACTAGAATCAATAATTTTATCCCGTAATATTATAATTGTAATAAAAAAATACTTTCTTGCCCCAGTCATATTTGAACTCCCGTCCCGTGGAATCATATCGCGGTTCAGGCGAGGCGCCGACCTGTTAAGCCAGCAACTCATTCAGACGAACGGTCGAATTATCGATTCAGATAGTAAGAAGTAAATAATTACATTGCTACACCTTTAAAAAATAACTAAACTAAGGTCGTTAACAGCGCCATCTAGTTCAATTTTTGAGAACGTGATCTCAACGGCGCACACGATTATCGTCGTTAAGGTGTCCATGCACTTATGGAGCTGACCGTACCTTCATTAATAAAACTTTGTTTATACCTTTATTTTTGCACTAGAAATGAGGTTCTGCCGAGCCCTACAAAGATTTAGGGTGTCTTACCTCCATCGGGTGTATGGGCAGGGTGAAAATTTTACTTGGCGAGTGAATTAAGTAATTTTTGCGCTAAATCGATTGCGACCTAGTGTACAAAAATAATAATGTTGTTGCTGATTAAATCCCATCCCATTCACTTGAAATATTTATAGAAAAAAAACCAGCAATGGGTATGGTCTTTGAAATATTTATAGAAAAAAAAACCAGCAATGGGTATGGTCTTATTTGATTCAGCGCAAAAAATTACATGGAGAATGACACTTCACTCGCCTGCTAAAATTTCCCCCCTCCCCATAACCCCGCAATAGGGGAAAGGCCCCCCAAATGTTGGTAGGACTCGGGCGATCCTCATTTCTAGTGCCAAGATAAAGTTCTAAATAAACAAAGTTTCATTGATGTACATAATTTGCCACCAAACTGTCATATTTAGATTTGTTATAAATTAAATATTACTAACCCCGATCTTCTTTTATTGTTGTTCCTGGTATGTATTTGTTGATGATATCAGTGCAGAACTCGTACTGGAATCCATTTTTTTTGACGACTACCAGAGTGTATCCCACGCCATAATGGCGCTTGAGAAAATAAGGGGAACCAATGCACTGCAGCTGCCCGTTGGCCATGATCGCCACCCGGTCGCCCAGAATGTCCGCCTCGTCCATGAAGTGCGTCGTCAGAATCATAGAGCGGCCTGTAAAGGTTTTATGTGTTGTTAACTAGCACAACGAACAGTCAGATATCCAAATAAACGAAATAAGTACTCTTTGAATAAGGAAGACAGCTGCTCTGCTACTACTTTCCTTTCTCGCCCTTGACAGCTCACCTGTCTTCTCCCGTTGTAGTAAGTCCCAGAGCGCGCGGCGCGAGGAGGGGTCCATGCCCGAGGTGGGCTCATCCAATAGCACCACACGCGGAGACCCGCACAGCGCGATACCCACAGACAGTCTTCGCTTCTGTCCGCCTGACAAACCAGCTGACTGATAGTCTCGCTACAACAAGAAAAAACCGTATGAACCACATCCATAGTCCGCCTGCAAAATTACACTTGCAGTCCTTACAATTCAGCTTTGCCAGCAGTGGCTGCCAAGATTTTCCAGCGGTATCTACGCGTTGACCAAAACCATTGACAAGGCTCTTTTATCCATTCGAAGTGACATGTAAAGATATATTTTTGATGATTGTTTAAAAAATAAAACCAGATACTTTCCGAAGCTACTTTTATCTACGTGCGGTGTCGCTCAAGGAATATACGTCGAACTGTTTTGTTTGTTACCACTAATAACATTTTTTAAGCTTTTTGAATGCTTATGATGAGGCTTTCATTTTTTCCTTAAAATAAATAAATTTTATCTTGAACTTCGACGGAAATGATGTCATATGTCAGAGAGCTAAATACAAAAAAAACCCTGTTGAAAAAATGGCAATCACCCCATTGATGATGATCTAAAAACGCTTACAAAATATAATAATTACACACTTACAATTAAAAAAAAAGTTATGTTGCGAACCTATGCATCTGGTCACTGGTCAAAGTTTGTTTCTCTGCACTGCAGCTACATCTTAAGTATTATCTCACTCAATACAACGAACGAAACTGAGCAGATACTCGTAATTACTATAATTTTATTTACAACACCTGGAAACGCCTTATGATTTATAATTTTGTCCATGTCAGCAAATCCTTTTAATTTATGATGTTAAAAAATTATAAAATATTGGCCAATATGTCGATCATAGTGCTATAAAAACCCTCGACCTACAAGTACGTTAATGATAATGATTGTTAGTAACTTGAAATAAAAATAAATTACCTTTTCCTCCAGTTCTAATTTCACTATCAAGGAGTCAATGTCTTCATTAAGTTCACGACCAGTGAAGCCTTTGAGTCTAGAGAAGAACTCGAGATGCTCCCTGACCGTGAGCTCGTTAAAGAGCACGTTGTGCTGCGGACAGAACCCGAGATGCGCGCGCGCCGCCGCCGTCTGCCGCGCTACGTCGTAGCCGCCCAGCCACACTGAACCGCTAGTAGCTTTCACGTTGCCTGCGACACCACACCACAAACGTATTGCCAACAGTCAACACATCCCTCAATAACTGTACCTACTGCTACGGTCAGTAGCTATTAAACACATGGGAACACATAGGGTAGGTACTCAAATAAATCCACTCGATGGTTCATTAGAAATTATAGTAGTATAGGCATACCTGTTAGCAAAGACATAGTTGTAGATTTTCCAGCGCCGTTGTGACCGAGTAAAATTGTGATTTGGTCGTCGTAAATGGTCAAAGAAAGATTGTTCACAGCAATGTTACTTCCATAGACTTTTGTTAAATCCTGGAAATAAATAAAGAAATAAATATCGGGGGATAATCTCACACAAATTGACCTAGTCCCAAACTAAGCTCTAGGCTTGTACAGTTGACGTCAAAGATAATGTTTAAATTTTTTCACCTTATTCCATTGAAATAAGGTCCAACAATGTAAACGTAACTTTGACTGTACTATGGGTACTAGACATTGATCTAAATACGTATATCCTATATAAATAAATACTTATACTACACATAAATACTTAATTATATAAATAAATACTATATAAGTAAAAGTTCTACACTACTGTTCATTAAAAAAAAAAACTTTTAGATTAAGTAATTACAATTAAATTACATACCGTCATTTGTACTCCCATTTCGTGATCGACGGGATCTTTGTCCGTTATGATGTCTTCAATCATTTGAGTAGCAGTTATGATGTGGGCTAAAATATATTCAAGCAAGGGTTGAAAAATGTATAAAATCATTTTTTTTTATTAAAGTCTTCTCTACGACAAGCCAAAACTGTTGAAAAGTTCAATATTATTTATGAATTATTTTACGAGTAAGTGTGTTATCATAACGCAACATATTTTTTTAGGGTTCCGTAATCAAACAAGGAACCCTTATAGTTTCGCCATGTCCGTCCGTCCCTCCGTCCGTCCGCAGCTTAGCTTAGAGACTCTTAGTACTAAAAAGCTGTAATTTGGCATGAATTACATATTAGTCACGCCAACAAAGTGGTGAAACAAAATCTTGAATATTTTTTTTGTTTCCCTACAGCTCCCCTCTCTCCTACACGTCACGTGGAGATGTATTTTTTTTTCTCGTCAATCCCATAGTGTGTGTATCGTTGGATAGGTCTTTCAAAAATATCGCGGATTGTGAAAACAATTTTTCAATTAAGTAATCCGTTTATGAAATATTAAGCTTTAAAGCTCAAATTTTTGTTAGTCAGGAGTCTGCAGCCAAAACTGCAAATACTTAAAATCTGAAAAATATCTACAATGAAAGCGCATAAAATATAACGAATTTAAAAGAAAAACTATCATGACTAAGTAAACTTAATTAGTTCCGGAGATACAGGCGAATAAAGTGTTTATACCTACTAAAAATCATCTAAAACAGCACCAAATAACTTTAAATAGAAAATTAGTTTGTACATGTTGTTTTTTGAGGTGATTTTGCCTTATGTCCATATAACGAAAAATCCTTAATTTCCTGTTTTATTTCTGAAGTTTTTTAGTGGTATTGTAATGATTTACAAATCTGTGAAGTTTTTAAACGTATTTGCTCGTTTTTCAATAATCAAGTTTTTAAGTATTCACTAATCTCATAAAGGTTGTTTCTCCATACTAAGTGAAAAACAAACACGGGAACATCCAGTATAGAGAAATAAATTTTATGTGATGACTCAAAAACTTTATTATAAAAAAACAAGCAAATGGGTTTAAAAACTTCACTGATTTACTTATAATGATTCTAATAATGTAAAAAAACCAATAAATAACTTCTGAAATAAAACAGGAAATTAAGGATTTTTCGTGTTATGGACATGATTTGTTAGATGACTTTCCCAAACGCATTTTTTCTTTGAAGCAAATTTTCCTTTCGCGTTTTTTCCCGAACGCGGTAATTACCAGAAGCCTTTTCCCTGGCACCATATTTTCACAGTCGTGTTTCTCTCCTTGCGATTTTCATCCAGTCGCTTCTTTTCCTGGTACCATATTTTCACTGTCGATTTTTTCTAATTCCAAAAATCTAATTTGACACAGTCGACGGAGCTCCGCTATGGCGCTCCTATTTCTGGGTTATTTGGCCCTCCGGGCCTGCTGCAAAACAAACATAACCTAAACCTACCTACATTACGATGTAATTAATTTTGGGAATAAGTGCGACTGGGATAAAATCGAACGGGAACAAAATTAAATGCGACTGGGTAAAAAGACGAACGAGAATAAAAGCGACGGTAATAAAACCGAACAGGAAAAAATAACATTGGGTCAAATTAAGAATGGGAAAAAATGCGAAAAGAAATATCGCTTCACGGAAATAATGATTTTGTGAAAAATATGTAACAAACCCGATCTTCATACCTATCGAAGATAGTTGTACTACGTAATATACTGTGTTCGCTTTATTTTCCGTAACTAACTTTTTTTTACTTTCCATTCCACATTATCGAAACGAAAAGTAGAGTGTAACAACTCGAGTGAAAGTCACCATTTATTTCACACTCAAAATAACTCATTTGATATAGGTGCCTTTTATCCCTTGGTGAACAATTTACTATTTCATGTTAAATAATTAGTGAAGTGCCGCAGAATGTAGAAAAAAGTGGCGTTAGAGGCCATGCCAACTGGAATCAATTTAATTAATAAAGGCCAACGCTTATGGAATTTATCTTACTTTAATATAATTTCAATCACCTCTACAAAACAAATCCCTACGCTCTTACTGTTAGGAACAGAATCCGAAAACAAGAAGTAAAGAATTTTTAAATTACGGGTGGCAGCACCCCATACTTACTGCTTTTTAATTTAGTTAATTAAACTTTATCAATAATAGCTTAGCGTAATCTTATCATAACTTTTTTACTATCTGTGTACACACAATGCTCGTAGATAATACACCAAATATAAATTTCCGTGCAGCACTATAAATACATTTTATAGATTGTATGATTTTCTGGTGGACACTGCGTAGTGCATTTATCGCTGGTGCCTGAAAATTCAGCTTAGAATTTTAAAAGTTATTTTTGTCTACTACTGCTTTATTACATTTATACCCAATTTATGTATTATTATTATGATTTTAATACGTCTGAATATATAATTATACTAAGTTAGCTACGAGAGCTCAAAATAATCAACTTCGTAGGTACCTATAGATTTACTTATGAAATTTTGCTCTTACCAAAGTAGGCCTTTTTTCCCCAATAAGACCAACATTGTACAAATAAATATTTGAAAGCGTTCAAAACATTCTTCTACTTGTAATATTGAGCTCGTTGTATTGTTTGGCTTATCAACTTTAATCATTTTAGAATTTTTGCTTAACAATGGGCATAATGCGATAGTATTTTATGCATGCATAAAACTATAGAATAACTAGTAAATAGATATAAACGCTTGGTACTTATTGGCGACACCTTTCAGAGCTCATATCTCATATCTATCTACCAATCAAACGGCTCAATCGCTTTTGAAGAAACCTATTTAAGAACCGGTTCTGTTTTTTTTAAACAACCGCGTCCATATTGGTCCATCCTTTGTGTGAGAACTTTGAGGCCACGGGAAAAAGACAAGCCATAACAACACCAGATGTAGCCACCCAAACGGAGCATCAATTTGATTTATAAAGGGTGAGGTGGGGAGCGAGGGTGGTTATAAGTCAAGTGTCATTATGATTGTATAGTCTCGCGTTAAACACTTTATTTTTCATTTTGCGTGCGAGGAAAAAAAACGATGTTCTATAACAAATTAAAATATTGAATACGAAGTTTCTTACGTTCCGCGGTTTTTTCTTTTCGCCTAACAGTACTAAACGCCTTTATTGCCTCAGTCGGCTTGTACATATTATATATATAGATACCTAGACAAGTAGGTGTAAGCGTGGTTGACTCACGCGCACGCGCGCACTTGCTCAACAGGTGCGCAATATTTTGACGTAGATAAGAGTTTAATTTTCCGACTGCAAAAAAAGGAGTAAGTTAGGAGCCGAGTAAGCGACCTGTATTATTTGTGTTTTACCTTGAGAACCGATTTCGACGGTTATTTTTAAGGACATAAAATGACTATTTGTGTAAACTTCGTTACGTTTCACAGAAACTTTGGGTTGGACGTTACAATAGTATAATGGCTTGTTCACCAGATAAACCTCACGTAGATTCAGCTAGGAAAAAACATTCCTCCTAGCTATAAATAAGTGTATCTACATGTCACTTATTTTTTCGATAAAAATGTGAAACACGCTAGTGTACAGGTATGTACCTTGTCAGTAAACTATTTAGTTAGACGAAATTATATTTCATGTCATCTTAGTCGATATCTATCATTTTCTAGTGACTCACCAGGCATAACTTTACTCTCTGGACACCAGAAGTTCTTCTGGAATATGAAATACCATGGTTTTGGGGCTCCGTAGGGTCCCGGCAATACTTGTTCCAAATACAGAGCAATCAGCATGTAAAGTACGCAGTCCAGCGCCAACATAATGACCACATGCCCAAACGCGAATCTGTTCGAGTCCGGGGCAGTAGAATCCATAAAGCGACCCCATTGCATGCCTGAATAAAAGTTTCACAAGTTACAAGAGCCCTTACTCAGAACGAAGAAGGAAGACGAAACTTCTTTGGAAATAACATACTAACGTTAATTAGATCTGAATTCTAAGTTTGCTACTGGCAAAATTATATTGTAGAATTTCGATAGGTACAGTCATCAGCATAAATAAGTCATCATTTCTGTACCTTGTCGTTTTCAATAGTTTCACAATTTTGTATAACATTTCAAACACGACGTTAAAGTGACAAGGTATATAAATGATCACTTATTTATGCTGTTGACTGTACAGTCTGCCAAGAAGTGTTAAATTAAGTTTGACTGTCTTTGCGTTATCTATCAATCCATCAAGGCACCCCCTGTCAACAGTCAAATCGACATAGCATGGTTGCGTCAATGTACGTAAAATTAAGTTGTGGGGTGGGCCTTCGTGGATTGGAACATTTTAGACAGCATACAAAAATAAAGGTTCAATTAGATGTGTCAGTCATGTCAGTTCGGTGTATCAATCCAGTGTATGCCACAAGTAAAATACCACTTACGAAGCAAATTCAAATTCAACATTCAATTATTTATTCAGTAAATTGGCCACATGAGAGCTCTCTTATCGGTAATATAGAGTGAATCTACCAATGCTTCGGCTAACGTCGAGCGTCCAGTGGCGCCCTGATTACTTTTATTGTGTTTTCTACTTAAGTAAAGAATTTCCTTGCAATCAAACGATACGTTTTTGTAGCGCAAGTAAAAAGACTATTTATGGGATACGTGACACACTTTAATAACATTTACCCGTTGAGTAGTCAAAAAGGTGGTCACTTTTTTCCGTTAAGTTGATAACTCGAAGTTGAATTTTTTTCGAACGGTATTCTCGAAACCTACCGAATATGATACACAAAATTTCATAAGAATCCGTCAAACCGTTTCGGAGGAGTTTTATTACAAACACTGTAACACGAGGATTTTATATATTAGATGTATAATTAATTACAAACTTCAAGATAAAATGCCGAAAATCTTAGTCCACTGGGTTGGTTTACAATCTTTTCATTGAAAATATTCATGGCCCTCGGAGTCCGATACCTAACCGAGTGGTCAGAGTACCTACGCTTTTGCCTAATGTCATGTAATGTACATTATTTAGATGTATTGAAAGTATTATCAACTAATTAATCAGAAGCAAACCTCCGAGACTCTCCTCAGCCAGTAGCAGCTGGAACCCGTAGGACATGGCGCTGTTGATGCTCAGGCAGGTCAAAGCCTGCACGCCAGCCGACATCTGGATGTCCATCGCCAGCAGGAACGCTGGGACGTACGACACGAACCAAATCACGCCGGAGAACAGCGCAGCCGTGCTACCTGCCACAGCAGAATAATTAGTCAATGGAAAGGATTCTTGTCGTTCGTGTTCGTGATAATGAGATTACGAAACTTACATTGCGATCGATAAAAAACCGGCCTACTAGAAAAAACGCTTCAGAATTAGACGTATGAGTCAGTGTGAACATTTTATGGCTGGTTCCTATATTCAAACGGCGGACAGATAGGCTTACTTCGGATTAAAATTTGGCACATTTCGTATGAGCAATAGTCAAATTTTAACCCGAAGTAAGCCTTATCTATCCGCGGTTTGTATATAGGAACCCGACGTTAGTGAATCACTAATCATTCTGTCATTTAATCTCATCTAAGAGCGCCTTGACGCGTGAGCCTTTTTTTTCTGACTCATTGTTTGGTTTGGTTACCTTATCGTAATTTAGAGATATAAAGTTAGATTTGGAGTGATTTGAAAGTTTGGGTTCTTTACCTCTTTTAAGTGTCGTGTTGTGAAAATGTGAGAAAGGGATGGCGCAGGAAATCAATTGCAATGTAACATGTTTACTAATTCGGTTATACTCGTATGCTACTTAGGTCCGAATTAGCCACAACCTTCTTGTGCCGTTTCAGTGAGCTGAGTCCAAGTGTTATCATGAAAGAGCAAAACTGTGCATTTTGAATAATGATCGGGAATGTTTAACACAACAGATCGCAACGAGTTATGGACAACGAATCAAATTGGTTAAGATTGTTTTGATTGCTTATCAAAATTGAAAAGTCGTATTTGTAAGCAATTGTATGGGAAAAACCCACATAAATCTTATTCTCAGCGGGAACGTGCAGACAGGGTGTCCCATAAACCGGCGTCACCCAGCCTATATAGGGCTGACATAGCAGTTAAAAAGCTATTGATGTAACCCCTATGTATGTTCAGAGATATTAATCATTAATTATTTTTTTTTGTTATTTTCTTTTTGTATCCATGTCACGAAAAAACATTTTGTTCATATTTTATTTAATAAGTTTTTCAATGGTATCTTACATAGTTAGAATCATTACGAATCAGCAAAGATTTTAAACCTATATGCACGTTTTTTTTTAATATTATAATCAGTAATCACATATATTTAAGTTTAAGTAATACCACTGAAAAACTTATGAAATAAAACCTGAAATTTATGATTTTTCGTTTTTTTATTTCTTATTTCAACTGGTACCTGTTCACTTACCTTTGGAGAATAAGCCGCTCATCATGAAACAGAAGAATATTGTGCATGCTAGGTACAGGACTAAGAAGAAGAAGAGCACCGTCCAGGGTGTATTGGTAAACACTGCGTAGTCGCTGAAGCCCTCCTCGTTCGTAAACCAATTTACCTGATAAAAAGGGCATAAATAATGTATGCGAGTAGATGGTGGTTCTTTTTTAAAGTGACGTTTTTTTTTTCGTCATTTACCACTTCATTGGAGTTATAATATAAATATTGCTTTTGACATATACTTTATTTACTTATTTCGAATTTAATGCCGTTAAAATACAGGAAAAACAATACAATTATCAAAAAGGATTAGTTCAAGGTTCTTAGAAAATGTGCTTTACTTGCCTTTACTAGAACTACGATTAATACGGCGATTATTAGGAGGTAAATGAACTGCTTGCAGAACCATGCTGTCCAGTGCAGCCATGTAGGAAGGCCCATTATTTTCATAGTTTCCTAAAATATTGAAAGATATAGATCACAGAATAATCCGTTGATAGTTTAATTGGTTTTGATATATTCAATACATATTAAAGAGTCAATAGGGTCACCTTTAGTTGTAATTCCTTTTCAACTGTCACTGCTCGCACGATGTTGACGGCGGTGTAACTGAAGCTGAGCATTATGAACATAGGAAATAAAAGCTGCAATGCTTCAACTGCAAGGTCTTGTACATACGAAGGATGCGGGAATCTCTGAATATTAACATGGAAGTTTCCCAAATCCTCCCCCGAGACCTTTGAGATTAGTTCCATTGACACTGCGTGTTGAAGTGCTATGAACATTTCGTTGACGTACCCTGTGTGTGTGTGTTAATTTAAGGTTAATTAGGTTATCAAAGCACAATCATATTTAGCTTTAAACGTGTTGTTTGAGAACTAGTCTTTACCTGGATCATTGCCTCCTTCCCACGAATATGGAAACCTTGGTCCTGACATTTCAAAATACGGAAATATTGTGTCTGTGCGCCAAGTACGGCCTCCCTGACCGTAAAACGAATTTAGCCTCGGTCTCTCAGGAAATCTCAGTGAATACCTTAAATCTCCAGTCAGCTGTGTGGCTTCTGTAAGATATTATGAACATATTTGAACGTGGAGAAAAATAATTTCTAATACATTTTTTTGTTCCTGGTAATATTTGTGCAAATACCGATCTAACAAAATCATGAATAAACGAGTAAAGAAATAGGGCACTTAGGTAGTGTAATTTTTAGCCTTAGGCACTGTGTACCTATTCCGTTGCTGGGCAAAAGCGTTCCACTTTCTTTTATAGCTTTAATATTTATTTGTAGGTACGCGGCAGTTACTAAAGATCGAAATCGGTACCTTGGGATCATGAGTCAACACCTCAGGCTGCTTGCCCCCCAAGATTTAAGCTTTTTTTAATTCTTAGGTGTATAATTATTGGACCACGAACCGTGAAGATCGTCGGAGAATTCCACAGCAGCTATCACTTGTCTGGTAATTTCTTCAGATGCATAAATACTTCTCAAACTTTTACTACTGTTGTAGGCCTCAACTCGTATGAGCCTACTAACAGCTTCTTGAATAATTGTAGAATTTAAAAAACCAGGTAAGTCGTCCGGTAAATCTGGCCATTCAAAATCTGGGAACTGCTCTAAAATAACTGAAATTAAGCCTCTTAGGTTCCGACTTATGAGGTTATAAGTCGCCTTTCGAACCACTTCTTCCAAAACCGGGCTTTCTGGCGAATAAGCGACTGACATTCGTGTTGCATTCATGCCACCTCTAAAAACAAAAGAAAATTCTTACTTCCGCCGTCGCTTAGCGTTTTATCGCGAATCTAGACCTCTATTCTAGGGATAGGCATATCATCTTTGACCTATAGTATCGTTTTTAACTCGGTTGCCATTTCTGTCAAGTAAATATGAGCTACTATCAAAACATTGACAATACGATAACAGGTCAAAGACGATATGGTTTTTATGGTAGGTACATTGTAATTGAACTAATCCTACTAATATTATAAACGCGAAAGTTGTTGTTGTTGTTTGTGTGTGTGTGTGTGTGACGGCTGGACGGATATGGATGAAATTTGAAATGGAGGCCCGGAAAATATAACGGTTCCCAAGGGAATAACGATAATCTAAATCTACGCGGACGAATTCACGGGCAGAAGCTAAATGAGATCATAAATCTTATCATCTTACAGATTGGCCCTTTCGGATACACTTCGACCATTTAGGATCTTTTGTGCAATCACCCTCTTACACACACTCAGCTGTTCGAATGTGCAGGTTTCCTCATGATGTTTTGCTTTCACCATAAGAGCATCGGGTAATTTAAGTTAGAAAAGCTCATTGGTACATGGTGACCACGGGGGTTCGATCTCGGTACCTTGCGATCGCAAGGCAACCTCCTGGGCCACTAGGCCACCGACGCTCTCATGAGATCATAAAACTAACACGCTATTAGGTAGTTATATTTCTGAACACATAATTTTCATTAGATTATACCTAGAGTTACTAATCCATACTAATATTATTAATGTAAGAATAACTGTCTGTTACGCTTTCACACTACACACTTTTACATCGCTGAACCGATTTCGATTAAATTTGGTACTTATAGAGATTTACTTGAACTTGCTTGAACCCCGAGGAAGGAGATAGGGTACTTTTAGTAGCGATAAACGATCTCTACGCGGACGGAGTCACAGGCAACAACTAGTACGATAAATATATGTAACCTAGGGTTTACTTTACAGAATATTAATTTACAATTACTGGATAATATCTAAGTAAGTACTAAAACCACATAGCATAAGTACTTACAGAACTGACAAAGAGTAATTAAGAGTGTACGCTGATATTGTCGGGTAAGTTATGACGCTTTGTGTGACAGGCTCGATCTCGGAGCGCAAGATGAGGACCAGCGCCATGGTGGCAACGGGCAGCAGCACCTCAGTGGCAGTCTGCATGCGGTGCCGCCACTGCTGAAGGAAGTTCTTCCACATCAGCAGCCGGAATTTCGTACCGGCGCCGGTCGCCCGCGCCCCGCCTCTCGCCCTCGGTGCGCTCTAGACAAATCATCAAGCAGATTTTGTTAGGGCACCTTCTTTCTAGGCACGTAGGGAGATGAAACCAATGATGGACACTTGATTATTATTTTACGGAAAATAAGGTTTACCTATTCATTTGTTTTGCAACAATCGATTTAAGGCCGGATGACGTTTGAATTGGGATTTAAGTGTCCATTAGGTAGGTATTGGTACAATGATAAAATGGTAAATTGGTATATTGATAAAAAACGGGCTAAGTAAAAAATAAAAAAGATCAAAGATTTTAATTCAGTAAGTAAGAGCGCAAGAGACCACTGCTGAGAAGAAACGCCGGAAGAAACTCAAGAGTCAGTCGTTTTTAGGGTTCCGTAGTCAAACTACTAATACTAAAAATCTACAACATATCTTTAATGAAAGCGCATATAACGAATTTAAGAGGAATGAATACTATCACGACTAAGTAGACTTAATTAGTTCCTGAGATACAGGCGACTAAAGTGTTTATACCTACTAAATGACATCAAAGACCACATAAATTTGAATAGAAACTTTGTTGTTCATACATGTTGTTTTTTGTGTTTGTCGTAACGGTTTCGGAACCCTACACTGAGCATGGTCTAACACGCTCTTGCCCGGTTTTTAAATTTACAATTATAAAATTTAACCAAGCATTATACAGGGTGTCCGGGAGGTAGTGGCCAACCAAACAGAACTGAAAAATTATAATTATAACTGTGGCCGTGGCATCGAAAATGATAAACCAGGGTACCGCATCTCCAAAATTTTTAAAAGTTGAGATATCTCGTTTTCGGTGCGACTTTTACCAAACATGATTGATCATATTTTGAGCTATGCATCCTTGTCAGGTTGGCCACTATTTCCCGGATATCCTGTATAAAACAATGAATCTAGTTGCGTAGTTGAGCAGGAAAATGTGTCAAAACTCAATTTTTTTACCAGAACTAATTAGCAGTAATAGAAAAATAAAAATTATAAAAATTATACCTACTTAATTATGAAGGAGCAAGACAACTACAAAAAAGTGGACCAGAGTTAGCGTCTTAACCCGAGCTTAGGCGGCAAACCACGTACAAAAGTAGACGCTTAACCCTGGGTTAAGGGCTAACTCTGGTCCGCGCAAGTCCGCGTTAGTGTCTTAACCCAGTGTTAAATTTTTGGTGCCAGTGGCTCTAATTCAATGGTATGATCTGTACCCTTACCATGAGTTACAATTACCATACTCACTAGCGAGTCGAATGCTCTGTCCCTCGCACTCTGTAAGAATACAGCGAGATATGCGAGGGACAGAGCATTCGACTCGCTAGCGAGTACGGTAATTGTAACTCGTGGTAAGGGTACTACACAGTGTTTTACACCTAACCTAACGAAGGCGGGTGTAAAATGTCAAATTATAAAGTTTATTTACTGGATTTCTTTACAATTCAACTAAAATGATACAATCATAATAAAATGTCAACCACATATTTTGATAACCCCGAACATTTTTAAATATTGATATTTTCAAGATCCTGTTAGATTTTGATTTGATACTGTGTCGAATGCTAACACATTGGGAAAAATGTTATAAAATCTAAAAAAGAAAAAATGACCGTAAGATTTTATTACGTACTGGATACAAAATTCTATTGATATCTAAAGATATAATCGGTGATTATAATTAGGTAATGATCGGCGACCGGTAGCGTTTTATATTACTTTAACGTCAACATACTGATTAAATATGCATAAGTCTGTGTTGTTAAAAATAAAATCATAATTATATTGTTAAAAACTCACTAAATTTACGTTGTTGAATTAAATTATCATATTTTTTTCTACGCTTATTTGTCAATCGATTCCTTGTAACATTGAGGATCCATATACCTGTATAAAGAAAATGACCCTTCTACATCAACAAATGTGAGAGGTGCGTTGTAGTAAACTGATATTTCATGTACATAAGTAGTGTGTATGTGTGAGTGTGTGTGTGTAGTGTGTATGTTTCATAGTTTAAAACCTCTGTAATGAAACTGCATGCATTCTTAATATCATATAAACTTTGCACGAAATTTAAATATAATCATACTTCATGTTATAGTTTCGTCGAAAAATTGCTACCGTGGCCGGCCGGCTACTGTGGCCGATCGAAAATAAAATTATAATATACTTTTGTAGTTATACGCGTTTCTATGACAATTTTGAGTTCCATAGAAAAGAAAGATAAAATGTTATTTCTCGACTTCTGAGCAGAATTGGCACTCGGGTATGATCGTCTCGCATTAGAAATGGTAAAATCTATCGTTTGAGTTCCAAAATGATATGCATTATGATGATGTCAGCCATTGAAATCGTGAGTATAATTAATGAACAAAGTATACTATTTGAAGAAGGTAATGCCCGTGGCTATATGCCGCTTAGATAGATTATTGACACAGTCATCAGGTCATCACACAGTGACCAAAACACACTAGGTATTTAATTTGTCAAAGATAGGTAAAGAGACAAAATATTGAGTAAGTACCTAAATATTTTACCATGGGCGGTTCAATAAGTACTTTTTTTGTTGTAATTTTAACTGCTATTATTTTAAAAATAGTATTCTCACTTTTTTGCAACGCGAGTCAAACAAGGATTAACATATTAAAACCTTGCACATTTCGACATAATTATAATTACAGGTTATCGCGTAATTAATTAAACTAAAATAACTTACCATTTCACTCACTATAACTTTAGGGCACTATTTATACACTTAATCCTTTTTAATAAAAAAAGCGAGCATATATTTTAAATTAATCAATAGAAACAATCATTGCGTATGAAATCGCATGATAAATATGACCAAAAACACACTTCCTTGAAAACAAAATCCGATGCAGGTTACACGACAAAACTAAAATGAACAATGACTAAGGACATGTGTTGATCGTTGATAAATACCACCTGTGATAAGCCTGCTGATTAGGCCGATTGTGATTATTTAAAATATGCAGACGATATCTTTTACTAACTTATTTAAGTATTTAAATATAAATCACGTGAATGCTTCGCTTTTTTTACCGAGGATAGAGTAGGTATTTGCCCATATTTGCGATATTATCACGAACAAACTAAGTTTCCTTAAGCAAATAAACACACACACTCTTCTGTCAAGATATTGCAACTGCAAATAGCCCAACATTAAATAGCTAGTTATACCTACTGGTACTTTGAATAAACATTATTTTTTACGAGTTGCAATAAACTAATAACAAACCCGTGTCTGTACTTATTACAATTGTATTCTCCAGGTACATCGAACACATCAGTGCCTCTACAGACGTTGTTTCTCAAATTATTTGCCCGGATTGATTACAGGGTTTTTTTCAAAAAAAGTGTAGGTACCTACTAGTGATGCGCATCTTTTTCACTATTTGAATTCGGCCGAATTATTCGATTTTGGGGCCGAATATATTCGGTTCGAGTATTTCTATTTTCTTGGCTATACGACACAACTTCTTCGACTAAGATAAAACTTCTTGTGTAAGATTTATGTTATATTATAAGTCAAAGAAATCCTATGATGAATATATTGAATAAAGTTAATAAAATGAAGCAATGGTGCGATGTTTTGAAGCATAGTGACAGCGCAGTGTGCGCGGGTGGCGGGCCATCTAGCCAGCCCAGCAGCGACACGTAGCGTGCATGTTAGAACCTGTTTACGCGTCAAAACGATGAATTGGTAAACCGAATAATGCAGCCGAATATCCGGTTTGGTAAAGGTTAAACCGAATAGTATTCGGCTATTCGGTGAAACCACCATTCGGCGCATCTCTAGTACTTACCTATACCTTGGTCTTTTTAGTTTTTTATAAGGAATGTATAACGGTAGTATGACGGAATAACTGGAAAATTATTAAAAAACGTCGGTTTTGCATCACATTAGACATTTACAAAATGTGTGGTTTGGTTTTTTCAAGCCTATATTAGTGTCTAACTTCTGGGCGAAGGCCTCTCCCCTTGATCGCCATGAGTCTCTATTAGGTGCCTCTTCCGGCAAGTTACTGAGGAATGCGTCCAAGTCGTCCCACCATCTCCGTCTAGGCATGCCCCGTCTACGTCGCCCATTTTGCGGAACCCACTTGGTGGCCACGCTAGCCCACCGGTCCGGGTGCATGCGGCAGACGTGACCGGCCCAATTTCACTTGAACCTGGCGGTTTTTTCACCTACGTCAGCAATGCGTGTTTTGGAGCGCAGTGTGATGTTCCGAGTGCGATAAAGATTACTCAATAACATAATATTTTTACAATTTTTTGTATTTTAGATATCACAAAATTATTGCTTGATAAAAACCCGAAAGAAGGCACAAACAAACGGAACGTTTATAAAAAAACCTGTAATGGGGTCGCCATAAATATTTTTGTTATATGTGTTTCGTGAATTGCAATATAAATGTCACTTCATATAAATTTCCGCAATTTAGAGAAAGAGATCGTGTCCCGTAACAGGGTCCATATTGACTCTCACAATTATTTTTACTCATAAAATGTTATAAGTCATAACATAATAATCCGAATTCATAACGTATTTTTTTAATAACTGTTACTTTTTCGGGTTTTTTACGAATCAAACCTAACAAACCTAGCATTATCTACACGTTTACGGTTTACGATTTCAGTGATTATAAAAATGGTTACAATATTACGAAAATAAAATAATTATGACCAAAAAAAAAATGTGAATAAATGGCCTCCCCCGTATCAATACGGATTGGGCATTTTTAAATTTCAATTGGTCACAGAATATCGCCATTCCATTACCTTGTTTTTGGATCTTTGTTTTAAACGTCACTCTCATGTCGTATGTTTTGCGAGCACGATATTATGTTCTAGGTACCTAGTTGTCTGAAATACCCTTATAATCTGTGGGCATTCGTTTTTTGACATCCGTCGAATGAATGTGCTTCGCTTCTTTTCTTTTCGTTTATTCTTTGGCTTTCTGTTGGTAAGTTTTTGTTTCTTATTAAGTTTTGGTTTTATTTTCACCCTATATCCCAGTCATAATGATTACACTGAACTGAACTGACTAAACTAGAATGGACTAACTGTAGTTGTCAAAGGCTTCCAGCCAATATCTTACTGAAAACCATGTAGGTTATATTTGCTGGCTAAAATTCATACATTTAAAAAATTACATTTGAAAAATAAGATTACATACCCCTGGAAGTTACTTTGATATTGACCATTGTATGTTTACATTTTTGATCTCGAATCCGATCACAGACTGTAGTGCAAAATGATTTTCCTTCGGGAAAACTCGGATCTCAATCGGAATAAGATGGCACCCGAACTGTCAATCAATGATTGTATTAAATGAGTGACGTTTTCATATCCATTAAAATGGAACTTTATTGTTTAGTGTCAAATGACAAAGTGACAAATGACAGCACATGGCACTGTATAATATAGAGATGTTACAACCACCTTCAACAACTTAGAAAATACTCAGTTTTATTGTCATTAGTAAACAAAACATTATCTTCACTTTAAAACAAAGTTCAACAAAATAAAACTTATTGGGAAATATTTACAAGAATAAAACTCAATACCTGCCTACTTTAAAACAGCATCTACTTACGGGGCTAGTATGAAAAAAAAAAGTCATTGGCGTCCCTCTGGCACCTAAGTAAATAGCCCGCGTGTGAGAGGGATGCAAATGACATGAAGACTTTCATACTAGGCCCGCTAGGATGCTTATAGGTACAGTCGCCGTCATAAATAAGTGATGAATTATATACCTTGTCGCTTTTAATCGTTTGATAATTTCGTATGACATTTCAAACACGGCGTTAAAGTGACTAGGTTCATAAATAACTTATTTATGCCTGACTGACTTAACATTAATATTTTACCTACTGCATATTTGGGTCGATATTTTCAACGTTTTCCATTTCACAATCTGAGTAACAGTCAGACATATCATAGTCAGATTCGTCAGTGCTTTTATTTACATTAATTACAATCCTATCAATGTGATTATCCATCGAGTGTTCCTGAGACCGATATTCATTTTCACATTTATTTGATGGCATGATCACAAACTTTCTTCCATTCATCCGGGCTAATCATATTATTTTTTTCTTCAATTTTTTTTTTACTGTACACAATATTCATGTCTATGTTCCTTTTTGATACGTAACCTCCATCTGTATCCATATATTTTCAATAAAGTTGAAGTCGGGATGGTATGGCGGTAACCTTAACACTTCGTGCCCATGTTGATGTAAAATGTTGTCAATGGAATATTCTACAAAGTTGTCTTTATGTCGACACATAATTTCGTATAGTTGTATTTTGGAAAATGATGAATCACGGGGAATATTGTATTTTTGTAACCAGTTTATCATAAGCGGCTTTGCGGTATTAGAGTTGGGCGGGCGTTCCACATATTTATTGTGATAAGCAGCATTGTCTACTACTAATACAGAATTTGGAGACGAGTTAGGAATAAGTTGATTCTGTAACCATTTTTCATCATTGTCATTATTCATGGGATCGTGATCATCACCGGTCTAATCAGAAGACTTGTACATAAGCAGAGCACCCGGTACGAATCCGTTGGCACTACCTGCATGTATTATAATAAGGCGTTGACCTTTTGAGATTAACTGTTTCACTCCTTTATCCGTAGAATCGATCCAGCACTTCCCTGTTAAATGGGATGAATGAACATAAGTTTCGTCCATATACACAATATTTCTGCCTTCAGATCTGTACATCCTTATTAAGTCCAGGTACTTTACTCTTTTAAGTCGAACGTCATCTTTTTCCATCAGCATTTTTCTATTGATAGTAATTTTCTTGAATAGAAAACCCATTTGGCGTAGTATCTTTCTTAGTGTAAAATCACAGCCTTTGAAATTCATTGTTTCTATTAATTTGGACTTCAGTGCTCTTATTGTAGGAACTTGTTTATAAATCAGATGAAAGTTATAATACATTCGTCGTATCACTGCGGGTCGGACGCCGTCAGCTAAAGTTTCGCTACTCGATAAAAACAAGTTTAGGTGTAAAAAGTAGGTATTATAATTTGTAAATAATGTATAAAAAAAAATGATTTTACCGTCGTAATATATTATATTAACGATACAAAATCATATGTTAAAATTTGTGCACTGATAAAAAAATTACCCTGTATTTTCTGAACGAAAATGTTCACGACACCTGCTTATTTGTTTACAGAATTTCTAATGCTAAAAAAAACGAAATATAGTTAAGGACTAAAAGAAACGGTACCTAGTTTAAGTCATGTGAGTATTTAACGAAAATTAGTCATACATTTATATACTGCCCTCATACGCCAATAGGCGGTATCTCAAATTAAGTAAACGAAGCAGGTTTAATCCCATCGTATTAATGGGCACGTCCCTGTTCCCACACTAAAGCTGCCACTGGTATAATTATAAAAGCAGGAGCCAAAAACTTATGCTTGGAGCACACAGGCCGCAAAAGGGAAACGGAAGCGCACGGATCCAAAATATTTTAATCAATACTGAAATGTATCGCAAGGTACGGTCTACTGTTCGGTTATTCGGTTATTCGGTTCTTACGTTTCGCAGTCGCGCCAACAACAAATAATATCGTACGGTTCACAAGAAAATATTCAGCTTGGTTTCCTGTAAAATCGTAAAAAATTGATTTTCCACCAGTCCAATAAATGTATGGTGTGGTGGATTCATGACTTACGGATCTGAGACGTGGGCGCTAACAATGGGCCTCATAAGGAAGCTCAAAGTCACTCAGAGGGCTATGGAGAGGGCTATGCTCGGAGTTTCTCTGCGTGATAGAATCAGAAATGATGATATCCGCAGTAGAACTAAGGTATCCGACATAGCCCGAAGAATAGCTAAACTTAAGTGGCAGTTGGCGGGGCACATTGCTCGCAGGACTGATGGCCGATGCGGTCAGAAGGTTCTTGAGTGGCGTCCGCGGACCGGGAGACGAGCTGTAGGTAGGCCTCCAACAAGATGGAGTGACGACCTTGTGAAGATCGCGGGAACGCAGTGGATGCAAAAAGCACAAGACCGGTCTGAGTGGAGTCGAGAGCCTTGGGGGAGGCCTATGTCCAGCAGTAGACGTCTTTCGGCTGACATGATGATGATGATGATGATGTGATGAACTTGACTTTCGTCTTGTCCATGTTCATCCTCAAGCCAACTCGGTCGGAAACCCTACTGAGATCAGCAAGCATTGCACTGAGGTCCTCCACAATACATAAATGTAAAAATATGGCCAGGTTCTTATTATTTATTTTATTTATTAAAGTAAATCAGACAGATATTAATGAGTCAGTGATTCCATGGTAGAGAGTAACGTAAGTTACCAATTTCTAGCATTCTGCTTATTTTTTTAGTTTTGGAAGAATTTATTTATCTCTATATACGTGTTCGAATGTATATGTAGAAAAATATTGACATTAAAAATTTAAAAAATACGCATTGTAATGGTAACTTTCGTGACATTGTCGTGGAATTATCCAATCGTTAAAACTGCACCGTTAACTAAACCGCAGTTTGGTTGGTTGGTGTGATTGGTAGTCACACCAACTGATTGCCAATAAATGTATTTTGAGCCCTTACTTGTCAGTTTTCTATAGGCTATTAAATAACAGTTGTTATGTATTTGTGATAAAATGTACGGAACTGTTAGTCATAAAATCTAGATTTATCTTTTTTGTGCAAATGGCCCTTAGAATGCCGGTTGTTGGCGCGACTGCGAAACGGAAGAACCGAATAACCGAATAAACGAAACCGAAACAGTAGACCGTTACATTTCAGTATTGATTAAAACATTTTGGATCCGTGCGCTTCCGTTTCCCTTTTGCGGCCTGTGTGCTCCAAGCATAAGTTTTTGGCTCCTGCTTTTATAATTATACCAGTGGCGGCTTTAGTGTGGGAACAGGGACGTGCCCATTAATTACGAGTGGGGATTAAACCTGCTTGGTTTACTTAATTTGAGATACCGCCTATTGGTGTATGAGGGCGGTATATAAATGTATGACTAATTTTCGTTAAATACTCACATGACTTAAACTACTGTTTCTTTTAGTCCTTAACTATATTTCGTTTTTTTTAGCATTAGAAATTCTGTAAGCAAATAAACAGGTGTCGTGAACATTTTCGTTCAGAAGATAAAGGGTAATTTTTTATCAGTGCACAAATTTTAACATATGATTTTGGATTGAAAAACCTTTTGTTAGATAATGCATTTTACTCTGTAAGTGAATTTATTGACACTGAATTTTGACTTTATAATACCTATATATCGTTGCTTAAATACTAAAGGGCCTCAAATCAAAATGTGTTTGTGTTGCATTTAAATTCGGAATGCTATATACTTTAAGTTTTAAATCAAACTATGTCTGTTTTTGTTTTGAGGCGCTTTAGCATTTAAGCAGCGATATATAATTTTGACATTGTTTATTGTACTACCATTTGTATATTTAACTTTGTGACTCGTTTTATTATTATTTGTGTTTTTTTTTTAATCCATTCATTTATGACATTGGCTTTTGCTACATTACTTTTTTTGTTTTTACTTCTTTGACGATCATAATATGAATTCTGTATAATTGACATGTGTGCAATATAACTGTATTTTATATTATGAAATAAATAAATCTAAATCTAAATCTAATCTATCGTTAATATAATATATTACGACGATAAAATCATTATTTTTTTTATACATTATTTACAAATTATAATACTTTTATCTTCTTGTGGTGGCCACAAAGTCACACTAGAAAATCACTTTTTAAAAACCTCAACAATGAAAACTTTTTTACAACTAAACTTGTTTTTTTCGAGTAGCGAAACTTTAGCTGACGGCGTCATATCACTACAAAAAGACTAGAGGACGCCCGCGCAGTGATACCCGCAGTGATACGACGAATGTATTATAACTTTCATCTGATTTATAAACAAGTTCCTACAATAAGAGCACTGAAGTCCAAATTAATAGAAACAATGAATTTCAAAGGCTGTGATTTTACACTAAGAAAGATACTGTAGTACACTTTTAATATCTAAAATCGATAAATATTGGTTTCTTTTAGTCTAATACTACAGAAAATATTAATTTATCAAGCCAAATTTAATATGAGGCAAGTACCCTATTGTCTCTTCAAATTATCAAAGGCACGCATCAGTCACAGCCAACTTGACAGCCAAAAAAGACAGCACCCATAACCGCCATAATTATCTTTTCCCGCGCCGCGCTGCACTTCCGCCTGTCAGCCAGTGCGTTTCATCGTCGTTTCCGGCGTGGATGAAAGCACTGGCTAAACTCATACAGCCTGCTGCTCGGCTCCATGACACGTAGTATTATATTTGGCCATCGTCAAGAGCGGCGCCAACACTAGGTGTTGGTTTTTCTTGAAGATATTTTGTCCGCATTTATTTTTATTGTCATCGACGGGCAAACAGCCCACACTGAAAAAACAAATGGGTTGATTTTACTAAGTTTTATGGTTAAAATAAGACAAACACGTGAGTTTGGTTGAGTGAACCACTAAAAAGGTTGAAGCAACCTTCTCAATGTGTTGTTTTTACTAAGGTCAGGTGCTAACTCAACCAAACTCATAGGTAGGTCCTAAAATTTAGTAAAATCAACCCATTCGGTTTTTCAGTGCACCTGATGGAAAGTGGTCACCGCCGTCTATGAACATTTGCAATGCCGGAGGTGTCACCAATGCGTTGCCGGTTTCGAAAAAAATTAATGATACCCTTTTTAAAAAGCCCCATATCGTAGTGCATTGATTGTTTTAATTTAATTTATTTATAATCGAAGAAAAAACTTCAATGTTTAATTTGAGACTTAAAACCGATAATGACATCCAAACTAAGTACATCTATCTGCTGAAAGGTGAAATAAAATGAGATATCCCTACTGTTGACAGGCGTAGTCTGTTCTGATCTATTGCACCAAATAAGAGTACAACAGCTAATGTCGACGGGCAATTATTGTTTAAATATTGACCGTGTAAGCGTAGCTTTAGCACCAGCTCTCGTGATGGTTTGTTTTAGTCTCTTGTTGGACAATCTTCTATTATATGCGAGTATTTGGTGGGTGACTAATAGCTTAAAAAAATGTGACGATTGCATTTCAGGGTTCACACTGATGATCAAATTGAAGAAGGATCAAGACGGCAATACTACGGATGGCAGCATCGATGCAGTTAAAAAATATGTAATGGAACATTTCAAAAGGCCCAAAATAATGTAAGTCTTCAAAGTGCCTTTAAAATACAAGAGTAAGGCGTCCAATCGGGAGCAGGTGCAATAACGCAACGGTCCGAGATTGTACATTTAAAAAAAAGCCGTTGAATATTAAAAAACCGGACAAGAGCGTGTCGGACCATGCTCAATGTAGGACTCGCAATCCAGTTAATTTTTATCTTAGTTCCAGTTCTCAGTGATACTTACATACCAACTTCAAGTTTGCTGTGATTATAGTGTAAACTCTAAAGAAAATTAACTTACAACAAAAACCGGCCAAGTGTAAGTCGGGCACTACGGAACCCTCAGTGCGTTGGTTCGACTGTAATTTGACCGGTTTTTTTGTATCGTGTTCAATACCTAAAGAGAAGTCGTATAGTACAGTTCTGTTTTGTAAAGGATAAATTATTTTTTCCAGGGAGGAACACCAAACTTCCCTCACGTACTACTTGCCGGACCAAGGCATGGCTTTGTACTTGCCGGACCGAAGCGTGGGTTTGTCCGAGTTGTTCGGGATAATGGAGCGCTGCCGATTAGAGTTCGACGTGGAAGACTACACCATCTGTCAAACCACTCTCGAGCAAATCTTCCTTATGTTCGCGAGGCGGCGTCACGTGCCGACTGACTAGACTGACTCGACTAATACGGTAAATGAGTCAACAACTGAAAACGTGTAAATTGAAGTCTTTTGAAGAACATTATATTAACCGATGCGATTTCACAATTAAACAGAAATTATAATAGAAGTTAATAAAGCCTAATTTCACAAAGAAGAGAGCCACCTATGCTCACTTAAAATATGCGTATTTATATCCGCACCTAAATTTTAATTTTAAAATTTAGTTTGTTTCGTTTTTGTTTTGTTATGTCTATGAGGTAACTTATATTGTGTGTCGCGTAAGGTGAAGTCAGGCAAAATCAACCAAACAACAACTATACTACTCCTACTTTGTGCGTGTGTGTGTGTTAACTGTTAATAAAAAAATTATGAACAAATCAACCCGCTCGTTTTATTATCCGCTTAAAAGGTGCTTGGGAATTGAACTCTGATTTTCAAGTAGTCTGTCATTATTTTTGGGACGTACTTTTGTCAACTGTACTTTTTAGGACTCCGCAGTAAAAGTAGGAACCCTTATAGATTCGCCATGTCCTTAGTATTAATGACAGTATTACTGACACTAGGTACCTATGTTTTTCTTACTATTTCACTCAAAAATGTAAATTTCTCAAACATGCTCAGAAAGAACGGGTTACCGATTGAAACATAAGGACGAAAAGTGCCTCATTTTACTCCTAGGAGTAAAAAATCCATATAAAAACACTTTCCGTACATGTCCATATTTTTCTTTAAAATGCTGTCAATTCCATACAAAATCAAAAGGACCAAGACAAAAATTCCAAACAGCCAAGGTAACTGCTCGCTTTTTTAGCACATGCATTGCATTTGCATTCCAATGTCTATGGTTAGTAATTAAAAACAATTGACAGTCGGTTCAATTCGTTCATTCTGCATATGTGAAACCAAATGTGAAACTATTCTTGTGAAAGCGACGAAATAGGTACCATACCGCCAATATTAAAACCTGAACTGGCTCCTGGAAAAACTATAAAGTTTTTATTTACAAATTGCCCAAACATTACCAACATAACTTTTAATGTGAATTAAATTAAATTTAAACATGTTTTTGTGTTATTTCCTCACATGTTTGAGAAAAGTATAATGTATGCCTCGGCGGAAACGAGGATTTCCTGACTCGTATTTTAGCAGGCCTCGCTATTGCTCGGTCTGCTAACCATCTCGTCAGGAAAACCCTTGCTTTCCGCGCCTAGGCAACAATGTACTTACTATTTTATCGCCTGCCGTGGGTATTTACCGCCGCCTAGCGGAATCACGCTGAACTACAAAGTAGCCTTGTATGCAAAGTAGTTACACGAATCATAGATGTCGCTATCAACTTCTCTTTTGTCACAATTCGCAAATATTTTGGTTGTGCCATATATGGAACGGTATGCAATGTAGGGCTAAATAACATCGTCTCCCAAAACATCCTCATACATTTGTATGAAACTTTCCTTTTGTTGTTACTAACACTTCTTTGCTTCATGGTAACAAAAAAGGAAAGTTTCATACACATGTATCAGGACATTTTGGGAGACTATGTTATTTAGGCTCGGCTTCTTCAACCTATCAACCTAATTTTTTTTTGTAAATCGTGGTCGTAAATGAAATGTAAAAACTTTTTTAGAAGTGCTCATTCAGATGTGACGGGATGTCAATGTTACTTTTTGATACGTAACCTTTTATCTGTGACCATATGGCTGTTGCGTCCGAAATTTTGCTGTTGAACTTTGCCAAAATACTCGTGACTTATTGCTATTTTTGAATTTGCTATTTTCTGATATGAAATACAGGTATATTTATATTAAATATAAATTCCTTGGACTGGATTTTTTAACCGTTTTCGAGGTTTCGGCATGGTAATACAACCTTTTTATAAGTAAACTGTAAATATAATCAAAACAATAGCGAATATTTTAATTGCGTGTTAGCCACTCTATACAGTGTGTTACCGGCATGCGGGCATTTATTAAAACTGCCGATAATATGCTGCTTTAGCAATTGTTTGCAAGTATTATCAATTAAAAAATAATTAAAATAACTTCACAATTAATTTTCTTAGATACTGTCCATTTTTAATGTAGTGCATGTGCTGCGTGTTCATCGTTATCAGTATCGCTGTTGCTTGGTACAAGGCACGTCGTGGTACGGGGGCAAATCATAAATAATCTAACTATCCGTCGACTGTCATTTGCACTTGTCAATTTGCTGTGCTTTACATTGCTGGCAATTAAAATTTTGTTAGAAAGTTAACAAAGCCTGAAAATGTGTTTATTAATTAAATTAATGTCATAGTTGGGTAAGGCCACGGGGCGTTCGAACCGCCCCCGCAAGTGTGTTACCAAAACAATACATGTAACATTACAAAGAGCATTTATTTTCCAGGTATCATGTAAGAACCTTATCATAACTACCTATAGTAATTAAAAATAAATGCCACAGACATAAATCTTCGTCTATTTTGGTAACACACAAGAGGGGGCGGTTCGAACGCCCCGTGGCCTTACCCAGTTACGTTACAGATATACGTTATTTTAACCTACTTTAAAAAAAGCCCGGGTGCTGGTAACACACTGTATATTGGTCTGCTGATGCGACTTTCCCCTACGGCTGTAAGATGGGTACTGAAGCTAATTGAGAGAGCACGATAAATACGAAATTTTCCGATAAAGTACGAAGGAAAATCATTTTGCACTACATCTGTATATTGCTTGGAGTTACGCTGGTGGCCACATAATTGGGAACGCTTGCGTTTTTCCCGTACGATTGCCTACCTACAATTTATGACTTAAATTTTGACCACCAATCAAAAATGTCTTGACCAATTTTATTTTTAGTTACACTTAAGTGCCATTATATAATAATCTAAGGTTTAAATGTATGTCCAATTTGTCGCTGTTAAAAACGAATATTTCATCAATTTCATGTTAAATAACTTTGTATGAACGCGTCAGCACTAAGTTTTTAAATCCCTATAAAATGAAATATTCGTTGTTAATAGCGGTAAATTGTACAAAAATTGGAACCTTAGTTAATTAATGATCTATAACTGTAACTAAAAATAAAATAGGTCTCTAGAACTTTTTGATTTGTTGTCAAAATTGAAAGTAATATAAGTTATGTAATATGAAAACGATGTAGATTTCTACACGCAGTGAATGTTGCATATTAAAATTCCACCATTTAACAGAAACATGTAAATTGGCAAAGAAATAGCCAGGGACAACGGACACATTAACATAACTAAATACTTAATGATAAAAGATAAAGATAAAGATAAAGATATATTTATTGTAAAAACTGTGTAGGTACAATCGGTGTTATATATAATATATCAGACTCAACAGTTTGCCCATTTCGGACGTACAATAGTTTATAAGGTAACTTAACTTTAGGATCTAAAAAAAGTAAAAAGTAAGTAAGTAAAAATTTGTGTCAATCATTCATACACAAAAATATTCATTTAGGTTGTAGAAACATTTCGATATTAACCAATTTTTGAGTGTCATTTTAAAAAGTCTGCCATCTAATGACTTAATGTTATCTGGTAAATAATTATAAATATTTATTCCAGTGACAAAGGTGCTTTTCTTTAATATGTTGCTAGAGGACCTGACTGTACAAAGGTCATGTTTATATTGGGATCGCAAATATTTTTTACAATTACTTTTTTTACTAAAATGGTCATTACACTCTTTTACAAATACACAAATTTCTAGTATGTAAATACTAATACTGGTAATGTTTCATTACCTTGCGCCTGTAACCAGCCATGTTTATCCACCAGTATGAATAAAAACCATGTTACACGAAAATCTAAACTATTTTCTCCTTTACCAAATTTTCATCACCTCCTAACCATGTTGACAGGTGTTGTCATAATGAGGGTACAAGTTAAATTCTTTGTTAAATGGCTACTGTCTAGTGGGACAATTCTGCCAGTGTCAAGGTTGGAAGATACACGTGATCGGTGAAAATGCTTTTCTAGAAACAGATGCTGGATTCATCAGTTGGGCAATCTAAAAATAAATGTACAACTAAATAGAGTCTGGCCATCGAAAGATGAGAATGAGATTTTTTAAGAACTTGTTACATGGCAACAAAAAAGTCGACTGTCAACCCACGTCAAACGCCATTTATTCGTCTTGAGACTGAAGAATGCAATAAATAAATACAAATGAAAACGGCCTATGGCTGGCTGTCATTCTGAAAACATCTGACGTTTTTTTTTTTTGTAAATTACTGTTATAATTTTGTGGACTGATGTTACTGTGGAGCGGCAATAAAAGTATTATTAATATTGAGAATTTTATTGAGACATAATATTACGTTGAACAGGATTTGTTTCTTGGTACAAGACAGCTATGTTATTTTTTTGTTTTCTTATGATACCAAGGCAACACTGCGTCATTGGCACACAACACACCCCCTCAAAGATGCAGTCCTTGGATCTTATTCCTAACACTCTTACTGTAGACCCATTATATCCCTAAAATAACTGAACAATGGTTTACAAAGAGGCTTGGTTAAAATATCACTGATTTGTTCAGTACTACTGATATAAGACAACACTATACCATTATCCCTAATATGGTCCCGCACAAAATGAACTCTTATATCCACATGCAGTCAATAGTTTTGCAGTCTTTGGGCCTTTTAACAAGTATCCAGGTCTCATTTTCTTCTAAAGCTTTAATCTCTTTGTCAATAGCCTCTTCCCATTTAGCTTGTGAGGGAATTCTACGTGAATCGGTTATGAAAACAACATCTTAAATCAGTAAGAAACTGCTGTCAAACCTCTCTACTAGGTGTCCTGTGTTCGACTCCCGACCAATTATTTGTGACCAACCGACGGTATATCCTATAATCTGTGCTGCTGTCCTTTATTATCAGAAATGTACAATTAGTTTGACACAAATCTTTCTTGTTTTATTTGTAACTCGTACCATAGACCGACAATGACAGAGCGGTGCCCTAGACTGAGCGCAGGCCAGTACTCACACTCCTCTTCACGGCAATGTCGCGGTCGTCAGGAGAGTCCCAAGCTGCTCCGCAATTTCAACAGTCGCGGACCAGCTAAAGCTTTTGTCAGTAGATCAGCCTCCATGTCTTCAGTTCGCATATACTTGACCTCTATTACTCTTTCTCGTATACTGTTCCGAATGAAATGCATTTTAAGGTCAATATGTTTTGACTTTGAATTCACAATTTCGTTTTGGCTTAGTTTAAGAGCTGCTTGATTGTCATTTAACAATACAATGCGGTCGTGTCCGCCCCCTAGGTCTTTATAGAGACTCTTAAGGTGAATGGCTTCCTTTGCGGCTTCGGTTAATGCGATATACTCTGCTTCAGCCGTCGATAGAGCAACGCTTTTCTGCTTTTTCGACATCCAGCTTATGGCCGTTCCAGCATATTTAAAACAGTAGCCTGAAAAAGACTTTCGATCGAGCTTACATGCGCCCCAGTCTGCATCTGCCATACCATATAAGTCTTGCCCAGTCCTTCTGAAAATAAGACCGACGTTCTTTGTTCCTTTCAGGTAACGTAGCACTCTTTTTGCGCACTTAAAATGTTCTTCTCCATAACAATCATTGAATTGTGAGAGATAGCTTATGGCGAACATTATGTCAGGGCGAGTTGCCACTGCAAGGTACATGAGTGTACCAATCAAGTTTTTGTATGGAAGTTCTTTTCCTTCATCTCTGTCGTTCTTTGCTAATATGAGACCTGGCTCTATGGGTGTAGACGTGGGTTTACAGTCCTCCATTTTGAATTTTCTTAGCGTTTCTTCTATGAACTTCTCTTGGTTTAGTTTGACTTCACCTCTTTTATACGTAACGTCAATCCCAATTAGCCGCTTCGGTGTCCCTAAGTCTTTTAACTCGAATTTTGTATTTAGTAGCTCTTTTACTTCTTCGAATTTTCTTGGACACGAATAGGCAATTAACAAATCATCGACATATATTATAATTATAATTTTAACTCCTCTTTTCTCTAGTAAGTATAGACATGGTTCAGCTTCTGATGCTTTAAAACCTATGTTCTTCAATTCTGTGTCGAGTTTCTTGTACCACTGCCTCCCTGCCTGTTTGAGTCCATGTAAACTTTTGATAAGACGACAGACTTTCTCTTTGGGATTATTTTTTATATCTTTTAACATGCTCATTGTCTTATTGTACAAGGTCAGATCTTCTTGTTTACTTTCTTCGACCATTATTTCTGTCAGATAGTCTTCTAAATAGTTAGGGTATTTCATTACTATGTTTTCTTCTAATTCACCATTCAGGTACGCCGTTGTCACGTCCATCTGATTCAATTTCAACCCTTCTTCTATGGCTATTCCTACAACAGATCTGATCGAACTCAGTTTAGCGACGGGAGCGTATGTTTCGTTGTAGTCGACACCTGGTCGCTGCGAGAAGCCCCGTGCTACGAGTCTGGCTTTACTTGTGACATTGTTGTCTGGTCCTATTTTATTTCTTAGAACCATTTTGTAATCCACTTCTTTAATTCCTTGCTTTTTCTTTTCTATTTTCCAGGTTCCGTTCTTGACATGTGCTTTTATTTCAGCCTTTATCGCATCATGCCAGTATTCGTCACCCTCATTTTCATCAGACAGGTAAGATATTTCTGAGATTAAGCGACTTTCTTCAGTCTCGCTCATAACAAAATCCTTAGTCCACGCAGGAGGATGCCTCTCTCTTTGTGGCCTCCCATTTTCAGGTATTTCTATAACCTCTGATGCGTCTTCGTAAGACTCTAGTTGGTCAACTAATGAAACTTCATCATCGTGATCGTTTAGATTTTGCAATGTGTTTTCATTTTGGTTTTCTGTTATTTCGATTTCTAGAGGTTGTACCTTTTTAACTTTTTTATTTTTAATACTTTGTTCTTTTTCAGGTATTTGCCATTGTTCATCGCTTTTGGAAACAAGTTCTTCATAGCTTTCACCTTGTTCGAAATACATTTTGTCTATAACTTTTATGTCCCTGCTCGTCACTACGTCATCATCTTCAGGTATGTATACTCTGTAAGCCTTTGAGGTCATTGAGTACCCCATGAATACACCTTCTTTGGTATTCTGGGTCAGCTTTCCTCGCTTGTTCTTTACTAAGACGAAGGTCTTCCTGCCATAAACGTGAAGATGACGTCCGCTGGGTGTTCGGCCTACCCATTTCTTGAACGGTATATCGCCATTTAGTGCTTTTGACGGGCACCGATTTATAAGGTAGTTTGCGGTCGCTACCGCTTCTGCCCAGAGCTTCTTGGGTGCATTGCCTTCTATCAACAAACATCTGGTTTTTTCCAACAAGGATCTGTTTTTCCTCTCGCTTATCCCATTTTGTTGAGGGGTATAAACTGTGGTCAGCCTTCTTTGGATGCCGTGCGATTTGAGGAAATTGTCAAAGTCCTTGTTACGGTATTCTGTACCATTGTCTGTCTGCAGGTATTTTATCCTTTTGTTATGGAAATTCTCTACTTCATTTTTATATTCTTTGAAAACGTTGAATACATCGCTCTTTCTTTTGATAAAATAGACATAACAGTATCGAGTATAATCGTCTATAAATGTGACGTAGTATCTCGATCCAGCTAACGTTTCACACTCAAAAGGTCCACAAACGTCGCTGTGAATTATTTCAAGCTTATCCGTTGTGTAGAGATCATCATATCTTGTAAATGGTAGTCTTGACAGTTTCCCTTTGATGCAGGTCTCGCATGTTTCTAACTCTACATCAGTCGGATTCAAGCCGTACATAAGGTCATCTTTAGCCATCTTCTTTAGATCCCTTTCATTTATATGGCCAAATTTACGATGCCATTCCATGATGTCACTGTCAATTTTTGGTGTGTAGTGTGCGGTCTCTTTTGTTTCAAAAGTAAGATAGTAGAGGCCATCTTTCCTTTGTGCTGTCAGTGTCACCTCTCCGTTCTTCTCTATGACGTAGGCTTTATTCTCTTCGAAAACCACCTTATGTCCTTTTTCCGTTATTTTGGCTACAGACAATAGGTTCACTGACACATCAGGAACGTACAAGGTGTCGTTAAAGTTGTAGATTTGTTTCTCTTTATTAACTGTTACTTTTCCTTTTCCATGAATTTTACTTACATATTTGTTTGATGCCAACTTTAGGCTACCATTTTCAGGGATCATGGTAGAAAACATTGACTTGTTACCACACATATGAGATGAGCAGCCGCTATCTAGACACCAGCTATCTTCATTGGCATCTGAATCTGCAGTACTCAGACAAACGTTGTAGTTTTTATATTTGTTTCTGCTGTCTTTCTCATTTTCATTTTTCCTTTTTGTCCAACATGTCTCGATAGTATGCCCTTTCTTTTTGCATCTCTTGCAGAATAATCTTTGCTTGCCATTTTTCTTGACGAGATATGCCTCTGAGCTTTCAGGCTGTTCGTTACCACTCCTAGCCTGGTATTCTTCCATTATTTTGATTTTTAGATCTTCAGGACTAGGTAGTGTGTCTCGAGACTCGATAGCAATTCGAAAGTTTTCGAAAGTTGTTGGCAGACTATAGAGGAGCATTATGCTGAGCAATTCTGGTGGTATTTTTATGTCCATATCCGCGAGTTTATCAACTATATCCATAAAATTATTCATATGGTCACGAATATCTTCATTTGTGGTCATTCGCTTTAGAACCAGCTGTTTTAATAAGGTCGCTTTTCTTGCAGGCCCAGTACTTTGGTAAGTAGCTTTTAACTTATTCCATACAGCTTTAGATGTCGTGCAGGCTTTAATTTGTTTTAATTCAGAAGGCGACAGTAAAAGTAAGATTTCAGCTCTTGCCTTTAAATCTTCTTTGTTGAACGCCAACTTCGCCGGCGCATCCGCACTCGGTTCTAATATCTTTGCGCCGCTTACGATATCCCAATAGTCGTTTTTAATCAGGACCGCTTGCGCTTGCAGGCACCAAGTATCATAATTTGACTTGGTCAACGGTTCTATATTGCGGTAACTCGAAATAGATGTCATTTTTCTTATTTACAATAACCACGCTCTGCTACCAATTTGTGAGGGAATTCTACGTGAATCGGTTATGAAAACAACATCTTAAATCAGTAAGAAACTGCTGTCCTTTATTATCAGAAATGTACAATTAGTTTGACACAAATCTTTCTTGTTTTATTTGTAACTCGTACCATAGACCGACAATGACAGAGCGGTGCCCTAGACTGAGCGCAGGCCAGTACTCACATTCTACGTGAATCGGTTATGAAAACAACATCTTAAATCAGTAAGAAACTGCTGTCCTTTATTATCAGAAAATGTACAATTAGTTTGACACAAATCTTTCTTGTTTTATTTGTAACTCGTACCATAGACCGACAATGACAGAGCGGTGCCCTAGACTGAGCGCAGGCCAGTACTCACATAGCTTTCTCTGGACTAGACACAGCTTCACTATACGTCAACGGTTCTGCATTATCTGTACAACAGTTTACTGCAGCATATGTATAATAATCTTGTAGATGTGAAGGTTTCTTGAGATTTTCTCTGTATTGAAAGTATTGAAAGTAATATTTGTATGGGAAAAATGCAAGCGTTCCTAATTATGTGCCCACCACTGTCATTATAAATATCAAAGGAAGAACTTTCTAGTAAGTGTTTTCCTTAATTAAGAAAAGAAATCATGCATGATTCTATAGCATATTTATATCAAAGGAGTGGTAGTAATTTGAGGTAAAAAAAAAAGAAACGGGAGTCCCGGTACCGTCCATGCCTAGAACCGGGAAATGGAATTCTCGGAACCGGGCCCGGTACTTCATGCCCTAATTTCTAGCGGTGGTGCTTAGCAAGATTTTATGAAAATTGCTTAAGCCGTTTAAGAGATATCAGCTCTTAAAGTATGTAGCGCCGTTAAATCGGGGGGATTTTAAGCCCCTAAAACCTCTATATCTCAAAAATGGCTGAACCGATTTTGATAAAACATAACTAAGAACCACCACCAAAAAACCAGCTTTCAAATAAAAAAACCGCATCCATATCGGCTCATCCGTTTAAGAGCTACAGTGCCACAGACACACAGACACACACACAGACTTACACGTCAAACTTATAACACCCCTCTATTTTACCTCGAGGGTTAAAAACTGTGTAACTTACAATCGTAAAATCAGCCGTTAAAATATACGCACATCGTAAATAACATTTAGAATTAGACACTGACATTATTTTTTAATTTTCTTCTGAAATATAATTATTTTATTACAAACCTCTTTTTATGCTGATAGTACGGGAGAAGGGAAATATAAACACAATATATGCAATTCCACGCTCTCGCTAATTCATCTATAGACATTACGGTAATATTTAACCAAGTCTGCCTGTGAAACCATGTTTTTTTAAAAACAAACTCAAAAGGCAGCCACCTCCACAATAATTCGTCTACGACTTGGTCACATTTGTTCGCCCTCTTTTCTTGCTATCATTATCTGTGCGAGTGAGGTCGCGAAAAGGGAACCCCAGATTACATTTTAGTCAATTGTCCTAATACTCCAGTTTTTCTATATAACTTTCCTCCTGATTACATCTTTCGCCCAGCTAGCCTTAGTTATGTTCTCACTTTTATAAATAGTTCATTTGAATACATTTTAGCTAAGTACATTAATGATTTCAATATTCAATGATGAAAAAATGGCGGCAAATTCAAAACTCGAGGTGTGGTATCCGAAGTATAGGGCTAAGAGTAGTTTTGATGCTAGTGATACATAATATGTAATACAATATATTTTTAAAGGCTTTTATCAGGTCCACCTGTAATTATTGTACTACGAAACTCTACATGTACTATGAAATAAATAATATCGGAAAGTTTCAACAAAAAGCAAGCAACTAATAACGATCACTGCTTTATGGATAGTTACATTCGTTACTAGCAGTACTTTACTTTTGAAAATAACAAATAGGAAATAAGATATGATTTTAAATCGCTATCCTGGAAAGTTTGCAAAATGCACGAAAACCTTTTACGAAATCAGGGACAGAAAATGTTGCTTTCGCACAGAAAAAGGAATATTTACGTACATTAGTGGACTTTGTCGGTTAGTACTGCGTGATCATTTTAATCCTTGATGATGTTTTTTTCTATTTGTTTCAATAAGAATGAGCATGCGAGTTATTTGTCATTTTTATTTATTATTATTATTTATTTATTTAATGGTGTCTACATATAGCGTAATTTTGTCAATGTCATTGTCAAGTATATATAAGCAACGTTGTACGGTGAATCCCGTCTTGTCGTCGAAGTCTTCCAGTCATAGTCGTTATGACCCGTGAAGATAGCGAGCATCTACTTTAATGGCTTTGTGTGATCTTGACCGCTAACACATTTAGAACCATATTTTCACTGTTATTTTATTCAATGCAAATTCTTCATCAAAAACTGCCCTGGATTTGCGAACCAAAATCAACGATAAAGTAATTGTTGTGTGCCAATGACGCAGTGTTGCCTTGGTATCATAAGAAAACAAAAAAAATAACATAGCTGTCTTGTACCAAGAAACAAATCCTGTTCAACGTAATATTATGTCTCAGTAAAATTCTCAATATTAATAATACTTTTATTGCTGTATGTGTTACACAAAATTATAACATGGTAGCAGAGCGTGGTTAGAGCTTTAGCTAAAAGACGGAACAAAATGTTTGTAATGGATTTTATAAACCGAAATAATAAACCTGAGTATCTGGCTGGTAACACTTACGAAATAGTATTTTTCGTAATCGTGTTATAATAGAGAGCTTTTTAGTCGAGTACCGTGTTTAGGCCACGAAGCTTGCTGAATGGCCTAAGTAAGGTACGAGATTAAAAAGCTTAATTATGACACTATTGTGAACAATACTTTTTGTACGAGTTCATTAAAATTAATAATGTAAGTCATTAATACGAGTATATAAGAAAACTAAAAGTAGATTTTTGACAGATGATGCGACGCTGCTACGTTCCGAAACGACACAGATTGGCAAAGGACCATGGGCAACTTAGTATGGAGCTTGGACCCAGAACCAACACAGCTGAGAGTTAGGTCATTAAAAGGATCTATAAATATACTTCATTTTGTTCTATAGGAACCAATTTGTATTCCATTGCAGAACCGAGATATTCATATTTCAGTCAGTGTGTATGTATAAGGTCTATAAACGGGTTTCTCTTAATGATAGGCTACCATACCAATCATTAATCGATAGGATAAGAATATAAAAGCGATACACAGAAAATAATAAGTAGGTACTAAAACAAGAGAAAGATAACAGGCGGTCTAATCGCTAAAAAGCGATCTCTTCCAGACAACCTTTAGGTAGCGGAAAAAAGTTAAATTGACATGACAGAACCGAGCGTTTGACGTTTGATTATTTTATTTATTAATGTAATCAGTATTTACAGCAAGTTAATGTTATCTTATTATTCTCATGATACATTAATAACCAAGTCATTCAAATGACCTGCAGGATGATTAAATGGCATATGCCTGCCTAACCCTAAGTAGCAATGTTCGGTAGCAATACCTTAATTATTACTACATTATATTGTTTGTTACCTACCCTCCAAAATGTTAAATACCCTAGCCACAGATTCTTCATAGTTCGTTTTCACTCTAAATTAAAAAATGAATATCTCAGTTCTGCAATGGAATTCGACTTTGTGCCCATATAATTAAATGAAGTAGATTTAAAGACCTATTTAATAGCCCAACTCTCATGTCTGTTGGTTCTGGGTCCATTTTGACGCATGGTCCTTTTTTTCGGTTGTCTAGAGCGTATCGAAATAGTTATTTCGGTTGTCTAGAGCGTATCGAAATAGTTATTTCGGTTGTCTAGAGCGTATCGAAATAGTTATTTCGGTTATTTCGGAAGTAACATCTAGACTTATTTATTTATTTATTTATTTATTCAACGATGAAAAGAGTGACGTTACAGTATTCTCTATGAAATCGTAATACACACATTTTAATCGACGAGTACAAAAATATTATTTTGATGGAGGAATGTCACTTTGCAAAAAGAATATTGCCTCTGTCAAAATGGCATTCCATATTTGCACATCAAAATTTTTCTCAAGTAAAGAAAATTTTAAATAGAGAGAATATTAAGTTTGCGACGAGTGAATGTGAGGAGAGCATGGTGTGTGAAAAATGTCTTGCGGGCAAGCAGCATCGAGGGTCTTTCGCAAGGAGCGAAAACCGAGCGACTGCGAGCTTAGAACTTATACAGATGTAGTGCAAAATGATTTTCCTTCGGGAAAACTCGGATCTCAATCGGATTACGATGGCACCCGAACTGTCAATCAATGATTGTATTAAATGAGTGACGTTTTCATGTCCATTAAAATGGAACTTTATTGTTTAGTGTCAAATGACAAAGTGACAAATGACAGCATATGGCACTGTATAATATAGAGATGTTACAACCACCTTCAATAACTTTGAAAATACTCAGCCATTAGTAAACAAAACATTATCTTCACATTAAAACATAAAGTACAACAAAATAAAGCTTATTGGGAAATATTTACAAGAATAAAACTCAATACCTGCCTACTTAAAAACAGCATCTACTAACGAGGCTAGTATGAAAAAAAAAGTTATTAGCGTCCCTCTCGCACCTAAGTAAATAACCCGCGTGTGAGAGGGATGCAAACGACATGAAGACTTTCATACTAGGCCCGCTATGATGCTTATAGGTACAGTCACCGTCATAAATAAGTGATGATTTCTATACCTTGTCGCTTTTAATCGTTGGACAATTTCGTATGACATTTCAAACTGACGTTAAAGTGACTAGGTTCATAAATGATAACTTATTTATGCCAGTGACTGTACTTAACATTAATATTTTACCTACTGCATATTTGGGTCGATATTTTCAACATTTTCTATTTCACAATCTGAGTAACCGTCATCGATCATATCATAGTCAGATTCGTCAGTGCTTTCATTTACGTTAATTACAATCCTATCGATGTGATCATCCATCGAGTGTTCCTGTGACCGATATTCATTTTCACATTTCATGGCATGATCACAAACTTTCTTCCATTCATCCGGGCCAATCATATTTATTTTCTCTTTAATCAATTTTTTTACTGTACCCATATTCATGTCTATGTTCCTTTTTGATACGTAACCTTTTATCTGTGACCATATATTTTCTATAGGGTTGAAGTCGGGATGGTATGGCGGTAACCTTAACACTTCGTGCCCATGTTGATGTAAAATTTTATCAATGGAATATTCTACAAAGTCTTCTTTATGTCGACAAATAATTTCGTATAGTTGTATTTTAGGAAATGATGAATCATGGGGAATATTGTGTTTTTGTAACCAGTTTATCATAAGCGGCTTTGCGGTATTAGAGTTGGGCGGGCGTTCCACGTATTTATTGTGATAAGCAGCATTGTCTACTACTAATACAGAATTTGGAGACAAGTTAGGAATAAGTTGATTCTGTAACCATTTTTCATAATTGACATTATTCATGGCATCTTGATAATCACCGGATCCGAAATCCGAATCATCCGGATATGACGCCGTCAGCTAAAGTTTCGCTCCTCGAAAAAAACAAGTTTAGTTGTAAAAAAGTTTTTATTGTTGAGGTTTTTAAAAAGTGATTTTCTAGTGTGACTTTGTGGCCACACAAGAAGATAAAAGTATTATAATTTGTAAATAATGAATAAAAAAAAATGATTTTACCGTCGTAATATACACCGTGTTTTTTTTGATTTACGATAACTTCGGCATATTACTAGGTTAGGCATATCCATAGAAACTAATAGGTAGATTAGATTTTTAAATATTGCAAAAAAAAATTTTGTTTCTGCTTAGAACAAAGTAATTGAATTTTATATCTTTGATCATTCTAAAAGGGCCTTTAGAGTTAACTAATAGTGAGTGTCAAATAATACATCAATGTTGGCGTAACCATGGAATTAGTAAGTAATAACGTACATCTGGAAGGTTCATTCTACCGATAACGCGAGCCGAAAGAAATGTACCTGTATGTGGATCTGGGGATCTGTGTATTTTGTGTGGTCTCCTATAATTCGAAATTGACACTTGAATGACAACTTAATACTAGAAAGCTTTCAATGCTTGTATTTTTTTCTACCTGCTCTTATTAAGAAGTTCAAGACGGCGGCAGCTACTTTTTCTCAGTCTGTCCACGGATTCATTGACGGTTGACGGTTGACGTCTCCAAAATCGATATCTGACCACAGAGATGCCCAGATATCGATTTTGGAGACAATCAGTTGAATAACTAAAAAGTTTAAGATGGCGGCTACTGTTCCTCAATTTGTCAACGGATTAGTTGTCGGAAACCACACAGATCCAAAGATCCACAGATATCGATTTGGGAGTAAGTTGAATAAGTAAGAATAAGAGTAACAGTTGAATAAGTAAATATTGTTTCGATTACTGCCCCACCGGCTTGTAAAATTAATTTGTCCATAAATTGCAATTCAAATATGGTCACCTTTAGAAAGGGACGCAGTAAGCTTTAGTACATTTCTTTCGGCTCGCGTTATCGGTATAGTGCACCTTCCAGATGTACGTTAGTACTTACTAATTCCATGGACGCGTATACAAACCTAACAATTGGAAACTCTTTACTCATAAGAATTAAAAGAAAATTGTTGTTATCAATTAAGAGCCTTTTATACTAGTTCAACGTGATTAAATGATAAAATTTAAAAATTAAATATCTTTAAAACCGTAAGAGTTATCATTTGTCTGTCTTTGGGAAATTAACTTTAATTGACCTAAAGAACGTTCCCTTAAAGTTATCGTAAGTAAATAATAAAAAACACGGTGTATTATATTAACGATACAAAATCATATGTTAAAATTTGTGCACTGATAAAAAAATTACCCTGTATTTTCTGAACGAAAATGTTCACGACACCTGCTTATTTGTTTACAGAATTTCTAATGCTAAAAAAACGGAATATAGTTAAGGACTAAAAGAAACGGTACCTAGTTTAAGTCATGTGAGTATTTAACGAAAATTAGTCATACATTTATATACTGCCCTCATACGCCAATAGGCGGTATCTCAAATTAAGTAAACGAAGCAGGTTTAATCCCATCGTATTAATGGGCACGTCCCTGTTCCCACACTAAAGCTGCCACTGGTATAATTATAAAAGCAGGAGCCAAAAACTTATGCTTGGAGCACACAGGCCGCAAAAGGGAAACGGAAGCGCACGGATCCAAAATATTTTAATCAATACTGAAATGTATCGCAAGGTACGGGCTACTGTTCGGTTATACGGTTATTCGGTTCTTCCGTTTCGCAGTCGCGCCAACAACAAATAATATCGTACGGTTCACAAGAAAATATTCAGCTTGGTTTGAAGTTGGTTTCCTGTAAAATCGTAAAAAAGCAATTGCATGCTCATTACTGTGTTGGACGCGCGATGTGTAAATAATAAATGTGAACTAGACGTGAAACAGAAGGAAAGCGTGACTTAGAAAACGTGACTTATATTATAACATGATAACAAAATAATTATAAGTCCGTTTCGTCGGAGCTCGGAAGCGTTCTCTTTGACTTTTTTCCTATTTTATTAGGTTTAGTAATTATAGGTCTACCAGAATCTCATGAAAAAAAGGGTCATTCAAATATAGGGCTTGCAACTCTGTTGTAATAGGATTTAAAGGTCTTGATACTTGATTTTCCACCATTCCAATAAATGTATGGTGTCGTGGATTCAGCTCGCGTAGAAGTCATTATTTCTTTGGTAATTGACTGATTTGATGACTTCAAAAACTCCATGACGTATCGTTGCTTAGCGTAGGTACGGTACCGCACTGGTCCAAATGAATGTGTACAATTTGAAATTTTCTATTATATTAAATTAACTCCTAAATCATGTGCAATCGTTGATTTATGCGGTTGTATGCACTTTAATGGAGGAAATGTGAGTTTTTTTTTTATAATTCTCATGAAAACATCATGAAGACCGTGCCATACAGGCGGTGGTAATAAATAATCGTGGAATTGAACGGTTCCCCATTATTACGGTTTCTAAATGGACTTTTACGTTTCAGACATAATAGCCAAGTGGAGATATAAGTAACGTTTCTGCAAATGGACAAAGGAACTTAAAGTATCAAAATTATTTGGCTTCATTTACTAGTCTATTAAACACACGACACTAAACCAAATATTGTGTTTGATTTCTATCTTCTTGCTCACAATTTTTACAGTACAGATGATTAACGATATTTTTCGCCTGAAATCGAAGGGCTTTAAGAGCATTTTCCTTTCAAAACAACAAACAATAACAAACTCTGACAAGCGCTTAAATTTGAATTGACAGGCGCAAGATAACATTGCCACATGAAAACCGATTTATTTTTACTTTTAAATTTTTCATGAGTTTCTGGTAGACCATAATAACATAATATTTATCATTGATTTAAAAGATTACGGCTTATTAATTTACAGGCCTGGTCTCTGAAACTAAGGTCTACAAGTATCCCTCGGCTCAGCGCCGCTAACCGCTCTTACATATTTCTTCTGTATTAGGAAATCCTAAATAAGTAATCAGTTGAGTTACCCCACAACAATATACCATATTTTGAGACAGCTGATGTCACGTAGCCATGGTATGCGAGGAGTAATGTCTTCTCTCCCGCGACTATTCTCAGCTGCTCTCAAGCGTAAACAAAACTCTCCAGTTTTCCACAAATAAAGTGTACATGTCCAAGAGCAGTGCTACCAGCACCAAGATTATGCCCAGAAACTTTGTTTCGTTTACCTGTTGAATAGCTTGGTCCTGACATTGTAAATTTAGGTCTAAATTGCGTGTTTTGTGGTTTAAAAATTGTATGTGACAAAAAACCGGGCAAGAGCATGTTGGACCATGCTCAGTGAAGAGTTCCGAAGCCGTTACGACAAACACAAAAAACTATCTCAAAAAACCACAAACTTAGATGAGTTTTAGTAGGCATAAACACTTTAGTCGCCTGTATCTCAGGAATTAATTAAGTATTCTTAGTTGTGATAAAAAAGCTAACACACGAGTGCCGGTGGCAGCGGGGCGGGCTCAAGTACTGGTGGTTAGGTCTGCAGAGATTCATTATAATATTATTATTTTTCATAAACAGATAACTACTTTATAAAAACCGGGCAAGAGCATGTCGGACCATGCTCAGTGTAGGGTTCCGAAGCCGTAACGAGAAACACAAAAAACTGTATGACCTAATTTTTTATTTAAAGTTATTTGGTTCTGTCTTAGATGATTTTTAGTAGGTACCTGTGAACACTTTAGTCGCCTGTATCTCAGGAACTAATAAAGTCTACTTAGTCGTGATAGTTTTCCTTTTAAATTCGTTATATGCGCTTTCATAGGAGATATTTTTCTGATTTTTAGTATTTGTAGTTTTTGCTGTAAGGGGGGGGGGGGGGGACGGACATTTGATACTGACAAAATTTTATGAACGGATCCCTTAATCGTTTTTTTTTAACCTGCAATATTTTTGAAAGAGCTATCCACGAAAAAAAACTTTTTTTGTACCACAGAGCTCGTTCCCACTGTGTTGTATGTCGGATTCCGATTTTAGACGGCTGTCGGCGCCTCTATTCCCACTTGTCGGAGGCCGGGCCCTCATTTTAATGGGATACCGGCGTCCCTGTTCACACTAGTCAGCTGTCGGCCACAATCACAAATGGCGCCAGTATATTTCTAAGGGGTGCGTGCGGGGCGGGGTCGGCCCTGACATACGACCAGTGTGAACAGCGTCATACTTACTCATAGTTTTGTAAGCCGGTGTTTTGTTTATGTATGACATGCATTATTTCTGAATTTTAAAATAAGGCCTTTTAAACGGTGTCCTGCTGTTTGACCAAAAGTCATTTGACAAAATGACACTTGACAAACAACGTTTTACAAAAAAATGTTTCGTCACTTGATCATTTTACTAATAGTCATTTTACAAATGATTTACTTTTCCAAATGATCAACAGTTAAATTTACATTTTATAAATGATTAATTGATAAACTGAACATTAAACAACTGAGTTATCAGACAAAACTACTATTGGTCTAAAAACGTTTGGTACAATGTATTATTTGACAAGTGTTTTGTTTATTAATAAATCTAATAATATATATTGTATGGGTCAAATTAATACACATTATTTGGAAAATAATTATTTATTTAGGTATATATTAATACACTAGTGTATTTAGGACTACATGGAAATCCATGGAAGAGGCATATGTTCAGCATTGGACGAGTATATGCTGAGAAGAAGAAAAAGAAGTGTATTTATAATTTTAAATGTCCAGAAATCGATTTTAATAATTTTGCTTCGGAATAATTGTCTTTTAACATCAATATTCTATCAATCCGTTCATCCTTGGAGACGTATTTCTTTTTCTTTTTTTCTGGAGGGGCACCTGTATTTTTTGTTCGATTGCACTCTCGTTGCTTATAGTTTCTTTAATTAGTTCTTTAATTAAAAAATACAGCCCCGGATGATGTTTGTCAATAATTTGATTAATTTTATGATGCCACGCTTCAGCAGAGTTCGAAGTTCTTGGT
This sequence comes from Acleris laterana, assembly GCA_963966035.1. Taxonomy (NCBI): domain Eukaryota; kingdom Metazoa; phylum Arthropoda; class Insecta; order Lepidoptera; family Tortricidae; genus Acleris; species Acleris laterana. The sequence continues at coordinate 10,451,527 of OZ014445.1, read as the reverse complement.
ATTTTCATGCTATTCATTTCATTACAACTCCAAAATCCTGGACTATATTTGGCTGGTGCATTACCAGACCCACTCACATAGTTTTCTTTAAACCAATACGCAATTTTTTTGCTATCTTCGTCAGTCAGAGATTGTACATGCTTTTCAAAATATAGCGGAATGTCTGTCTCCTTTAGATAGCTAAGCGCCAGTAGACATTTGATGTCCTTGTTGAAATGTCCATCTTGTGCATACTTTTTTGCGAAGCCACTACTCTGGACTTTCCTGAAAGGAAAATAATATAAGTATTAGTTGATATCTAGTCATAATCATCATTCATAATTAGTTTTATCTTGCCTGTAATTTGTTTTAACTATCCAAAAATGCACAAAGACGAATCAGGGCAGAACCGATAAGGATAGGTTAGGTTAGAAGGCCAAGGCGGGAGCAAAGCTCCCGCCTTGGCCTTCGAGGTTGTTTTTTTTTCTGCCCAGAAATAGGGAAACTAATGTTGAATGCAAAATGTTACATAACCAAATATGGGTCCTTTAGTTGATATATATAATTACAACTAGACAAACCATGGAAAATACTTAGGTATACTATGCATCACGTAAAAAGGCGGCTGTATACTTACTATCATAAAAAAGGCATTTAGACTAATCATGGAAAAAACATAGGTCGTCGGTTAGGTTAGGTTTGTATTATAAGCACCAAAAACGCATCATTTCTTGCCTTTCATCTTATCTTGTAACATACCTGTATATAATCTGCCCCAAATGAAAGTTGCAACCATGCAGAATTATTTCTTCAAAATTTGACCGCAAACTTGAGATGGCGGTTTTTTCAAAATCTAAGATGCATACTTTTGGCTTGATGACAATATTATTTTCTGCCCCATATTCCATTAGCATTTCAAACATCATGTCATATGTTCTTTTATCTTTGTGAGAACAAAGACAAAATACTAGTGGAAATGTTTTATTGTCGTCTGAAAATATATTTCCGTGAATTGTATATAACTGGGTAAAAATACTGGGCACAACTTTGAAAGTGCCATCCAGAATCCAATAGTCTGATCTACTTAGAATGGTTACGTGATTCAATGTTGACATCATTATTATTCTCTTGTTATCAAATTTACGATCTTTTATAACGAAATTTTGACCTTTGATTTGTGTTATTGATTCATCAATATTAAATTCTAAATCAGTCGGCTCTTTCAATATTCCATGCAGTTTGCGTTTTGCACGATACATGCACTGTTTTAAAGCAGACGTGGATGGTAAGGATTCTGTAATTTCAGAATCAGTTTCGCTTTTATTGTCGTTCAAAATTTTACAAAATTTAGTACTTTTAGTGACATCATCTTTCAATTTATTGCGAAAATCTGCAAATTTTTTACGCAACGGATCTGGTTCGTGACTATGATCTTGAGGCAATTTTAATAAAATATGTTCTTCCTTCTCATTTAAAGTAGTTTTCAACATCACTTTGCACTGATATATTTGATCATTTTTCATTTCACACGCCCAATAATAAGTACTTCCCATTGTTGATACTTTGTTATACGTATAACCGTCCAAGTAAAGTTTAATTCCATTTCTGGTAGATTTAAAGACTTGGCACACAACCTCATCACTCATTTTGCAATAAAATTAACTAACAACTGCGTATAACACTTCGCCGTGTAACATAAATTGATACACAATAATACATTTACCCTCAAATGTCAGTGCAACAAATTCATTCTCACGGCGATAAGAGGGTAGCGGAATAAATTACCCAACAAACATGAAATCATATCTTTTTATGAAATAACATTTTGCTAAATGACATTTGGACAAATGCTTAATTTGCGAAACATATTATTTGGTGAAATGGAAAAAGGTCAATTGACATTTTATTATTTAACACATTTACCATGTGTAGTGTTTGCTAATTGATCAATTGCTAAGTGAGTTTTTGTAAGATGATACTTTTGTCAAATGTCTCGTTTGCCAAATGATCATTTGGTGAAACGTTGTTTGTCAAATAATCATTTGTCAATAATTTTTTGGTCAAACATCAGTGAACCATCGTACGACATTTGATTTCGAACGACATGAGAATAGGGACTTTATAGTTTGTCTATGATTTCAAAAAAACATTTATATTCTTGACACTGACACTGCACAAGTTTGTTTTGCCGCCATTTTTGTCATCAAATCGTCGGGATCTGAACCCATATTAGAGAACTTATAATATGTAAGTAGTTAAAGTAATGTATACAACTGTACTATCAGCCCAATGGAACCCTGACCCACCATAGAACGGTGTCACAGTGACATTATAAAACAATTTGTTTGACACTTCTTATGACTTGAATCATAACGTCTCTGTGACACAGACACAGTTCTATGGTGGGTCAAGGTTCTAATGGTCTGATAGTACATAATTTTTGGCCTTTGGATTTTTAGGGTTCCGTAGTCAAACTACGAACCCTTATAGTTTCGCCATGTCCGTCCGTCCGCCCGTCCGCTGCCTAGCTCAGAGACTCTTAGTATTAAATTAGAAAGCTGTAATTTGGCATGAATATACTATTCACGCGAACAAAGTGGTAAAATAAAATCTTGAATTTTTTTTTTGTGTAAGTACCTGCCCTACGCGTGACGTGGCGATGTATATTTTATAGCGTGGGGTGTCGTTGGATAGGTCGTACAAATATATTGCGGGTTTATGGTAACATTTTTTCTATTAAGGAACCCCCCCCTCCGCCCCCAATACAGCCAAACCTACAAATACTTAAAATGTGAAAAATATATTTAATGAAAGCGTATACTATAACGAATTTCAAACGAAAACTATCACAACTAAGTAGACTTTATTAGTTCCTGAGAAACAGGCGACTAAGTGTTTATACCTACTAAAAAACATCTAAGACAGCACCAAATAAGTTTAAAAAGAAAATTAGTTCATAAATGTGGTTTTATGAGATAGTTCTTTGTGTTTGTCGTAACGGCTTTGGAGCCCTACACTGAGCATGGTCCGACATGCTCGTGCCCGGTTTTTCATAAAACCATACACGTTTTTCAAGGACTCTCATTACGTATCTGTTACATAAACTACTATTAGGTACAGCGTTACGTTTTATGATACGTAACTACTTCCTTTACTCAAGCTAGTCCATTGGAACTCGAGTATGTATTGTCTAAAGAAGAGACCATTAAGTTATCGATTTATAACATCACTGCTTTATTATGTTATGTGATATGAAATCCTTTTTAGCATTGTTCGTATGTGGACGAAATGGAGCGCATTCGATGCAAGTTTATTAAACGCGATCACTTACAGTCTGTTCCTACTCACTTGTGATATTGCGTCTTCATGACACACTTATATGTAGTTATTTACCTATGTGACTGGTGCATAATAAGGTGTGAGTACTGATCGCGCTCTAATAACAGGCACGAGTAAGGTACTTACCTTAAATATGTACCGTTGCATAAATAACTTTTTCTACAAGCTTAAAAAAAAAAACTAGTACTGTAATATAATATGTAAATTGATGCCAAGGGATCCCTTTGACTCGCATAATTTTAGTGTTTCGATTTTCGAATGTTGGAAATTGGTATCCACTTTATTTCTAGTACCTACTTATAACGCGAAATAAATAAAATTATTAAGTACAATAATATTACATATCCAAACTGATCAGCATAATATCAAAAGGCAAATTTTATTTTTCATTAATATTGTAGGTCATATTTTTATATTTACCTTCTATTATTTTTATTCATATTATTTTATTCTCTAATGTTTAAAAGGGTTCACTGATGTTTGACCAAAAAATTATTGACAAATGATTATTTGACAAACAACGTTTCACCAAATGATCATTTGGCAAACGAGACATTTGACAAAAGTATCATCTTACAAAAACTCACTTAGCAATTGATCAATTAGCAAACACTACACATGGTAAATGTGTTAAATAATAAAATGTCAATTGACCTTTTTCCATTTCACCAAATAATATGTTTCGCAAATTAAGCATTTGTCCAAATGTCATTTAGCAAAATGTTATTTCATAAAAAGATATGATTTCATGTTTGTTGGGTAATTTATTCCGCTACCCTCTTATCGCCGTGAGAATGAATTTGTTGCACTGACATTTGAGGGTAAATGTATTATTGTGTATCAATTTATGTTACACGGCGAAGTGTTATACGCAGTTGTTAGTTAATTTTATTGCAAAATGAGTGATGAGGTTGTGTGCCAAGTCTTTAAATCTACCAGAAATGGAATTAAACTTTACTTGGACGGTTATACGTATAACAAAGTATCAACAATGGGAAGTACTTATTATTGGGCGTGTGAAATGAAAAATGATCAAATATATCAGTGCAAAGTGATGTTGAAAACTACTTTAAATGAGAAGGAAGAACATATTTTATTAAAATTGCCTCAAGATCATAGTCACGAACCAGATCCGTTGCGTAAAAAATTTGCAGATTTTCGCAATAAATTGAAAGATGATGTCACTAAAAGTACTAAATTTTGTAAAATTTTGAACGACAATAAAAGCGAAACTGATTCTGAAATTACAGAATCCTTACCATCCACGTCTGCTTTAAAACAGTGCATGTATCGTGCAAAACGCAAACTGCATGGAATATTGAAAGAGCCGACTGATTTAGAATTTAATATTGATGAATCAATAACACAAATCAAAGGTCAAAATTTCGTTATAAAAGATCGTAAATTTGATAACAAGAGAATAATAATGATGTCAACATTGAATCACGTAACCATTCTAAGTAGATCAGACTATTGGATTCTGGATGGCACTTTCAAAGTTGTGCCCAGTATTTTTAACCCAGTTATATACAATTCACGGAAATATATTTTCAGACGACAATAAAACATTTCCACTAGTATTTTGTCTTTGTTCTCACAAAGATAAAAGAACATATGACATGATGTTTGAAATGCTAATGGAATATGGGGCAGAAAATAATATTGTCATCAAGCCAAAAGTATGCATCTTAGATTTTGAAAAAGCCGCCATCTCAAGTTTGCGGTCAAATTTTGAAGAAATAATTCTGCATGGTTGCAACTTTCATTTGGGGCAGATTATATACAGGTATGTTACAAGATAAGATGAAAGGCAAGAAATGATGCGTTTTTGGTGCTTATAATACAAACCTAACCTAACCGACGACCTATGTTTTTTCCATGATTAGTCTAAATGCCTTTTTTATGATAGTAAGTATACAGCCGCCTTTTTACGTGATGCATAGTATACCTAAGTATTTTCCATGGTTTGTCTAGTTGTAATTATATATATCAACTAAAGGACCCATATTTGGTTATGTAACATTTTGCATTCAACATTAGTTTCCCTATTTCTGGGCAGAAAAAAAAACAACCTCGAAGGCCAAGGCGGGAGCTTTGCTCCCGCCTTGGCCTTCTAACCTAACCTATCCTTATCGGTTCTGCCCTGATTCGTCTTTGTGCATTTTTGGATAGTTAAAACAAATTACAGGCAAGATAAAACTAATTATGAATGATGATTATGACTAGATATCAACTAATACTTATATTATTTTCCTTTCAGGAAAGTCCAGAGTAGTGGCTTCGCAAAAAAGTATGCACAAGATGGACATTTCAACAAGGACATCAAATGTCTACTGGCGCTTAGCTATCTAAAGGAGACAGACATTCCGCTATATTTTGAAAAGCATGTACAATCTCTGACTGACGAAGATAGCAAAAAAATTGCGTATTGGTTTAAAGAAAACTATGTGAGTGGGTCTGGTAATGCACCAGCCAAATATAGTCCAGGATTTTGGAGTTGTAATGAAATGAATAGCATGAAAATACCAAGAACTTCGAACTCTGCTGAAGCGTGGCATCATAAAATTAATCAAATTATTGACAAACATCATCCGGGGCTGTATTTTTTAATTAAAGAACTAATTAAAGAAACTATAAGCAACGAGAGTGCAATCGAACAAAAAATTACAGGTGCCCCTCCAGAAAAAAAGAAAAAGAAATACGTCTCCAAGGATGAACGGATTGATAGAATATTGATGTTAAAAGACAATTATTCCGAAGCAAAATTATTAAAATCGATTTCTGGACATTTAAAATTATAAATACACTTCTTTTTCTTCTTCTCAGCATATACTCGTCCAATGCTGAACATATGCCTCTTCCATGGATTTCCATGTAGTCCTAAATACACTAGTGTATTAATATATACCTAAATAAATAATTATTTTCCAAATAATGTGTATTAATTTGACCCATACAATATATATTATTAGATTTATTAATAAACAAAACACTTGTCAAATAATACATTGTACCAAACGTTTTTAGACCAATAGTAGTTTTGTCTGATAACTCAGTTGTTTAATGTTCAGTTTATCAATTAATCATTTATAAAATGTAAATTTAACTGTTGATCATTTGGAAAAGTAAATCATTTGTAAAATGACTATTAGTAAAATGATCAAGTGACGAAACATTTTTTTGTAAAACGTTGTTTGTCAAGTGTCATTTTGTCAAATGACTTTTGGTCAAACAGCAGGACACCACTTGGTCACCCTAGTTAAAACGAGATGCAATTCTCTAGTATGGTTTCTCTGTCGGTCACACTTTTTTATCGCAGTACTCAGTCCAGTTTAGGTACAAGTCCATGAGCATATGTTATATATTTATATATGGCTTCTCATAATGTAATAATTTTAATCTAGATTTAAAGTTAAAAAAGTAAACGTTGATTAAATTCTGGTTAATATATCAAGTTTAACCGCTTATGTTATGAGTAACCGATGATTAACTTGTATGTTATAGAATGTTTGGTTTAACTGGCCCCTAGTTCCAACTTAGATAAAAAAAAAATCGCGTTACTTGTTCTCGCCGCTACCAACTACCCTATTTATTTTTGTAACACGCATGCCACCCTCTCTTACCTATATTTAAGACAAAAATGTATTCTCAGTAAGTGATTTTGTAAATCTTTTGAGAAATAAATATCTTAAACCTTAAACCTTTAACTAGGAATCCTTAGTTTCACCCGTCGTCCGTCCGTCTGTCCGCAGCTTAGCACAGAGTCACTTAGTTCTAGAAAGCTGTTATTTGGCATCAGGGTCTATATTGACTCCCATTACATTAATCTTTCGATTTGGTTTATCCGTACCGCTGTTTTCCATAATTGTTGTTCGTCATGTGGTCTTTAGTAATTATTTCAGTAGTCATAATTTTCTTACACCCCCCCTTTCATTAGTCATAACATAACTACTTATTGAATTTCATACCGTTATTTGGTCATAGCATTCATTGTGGTGATCGTATTGAATGGTAGAGATTCAAAAGGAATAAGGATTATAATTTTAAATAACGCTTACAAGAATGTAAAATGTTTAATCAGAATTTTTTAGTACTTACATCATCATTCTTTTTTATTTTTTATTTTTTATATTGTGATTTTAATTACACTTTCATAAGGAATATCATTATTATCTTGAATAATGATGCAAGGGTGAAATAGTATTATGCAAGAATTATATTTTGTAAGTAGTCGCAGTTCTAACCTAAACATTTTTTTTGTAAGCCGGTGTTTAAATAAGCAAAGGTTTTTAGGGTTCGTACTAAAATGGTAAAAAAAGAACCCTTATGGTGAAATTTCGCTGTCTGTCTGTCTGATGTCACAGCAGCATGGGAAAAAGTTGTATTTTCTCGCTTGTAGCTCAGTGCGTCTCTATCAATACTGACTAGATAGAAAGGGAGATCCGAGTGACAAAAAAGTCGCGGACGACTTGTCTTGTGCTAGCTGCGCAGCGGGCCTAGTATGGCTGCGTCTATATCGCGCGTCAAATGTGGATAAAGCATCCGTCACTCTCGTTCTTATTTACGTGTCAGAAGGTGACAGATGCCTTGTCCAAACTTTGTCACGCGATAAACCCAGTCATATTTTTTCTTAGCAACTAGAAATGCTATCAACATGAAATTTGGCATATTATTTGGTTTTAACTTGTTATGGTATGGTTTTCAAGCCGGCCGCCAGTGTTACTTGACAGTAACAGTGCCGGCCGGTAAATACATACCGCGACAGGTCAAATAAGAGTTAAATTTTACCGCCTGAAATAGAGGCGCTGGCTGGTCGTTCGACAACCGCGGTTACACAGGAAACAGTCAAGAACACAAAAAATAATAATTTATGAAAACTGATGATTCACTTAAGTATAACAAAAATGATGAGAATGAACGACTTTTCTTGACTATTTATGTTGTAAATCCAATGAAAATTGATTGCACCTAGGAAATAAAATATCTAAATTAAAGAGAAGAAACAGATTCAAAATGATTGGCGTAATTAAAAAAAAATGAGGACGACCATTATTTATACTTTTTGGAGACTATAGTAGTATTAATATAAAAGGTATAAGAATTATTAAATGACTATTGAATTATAAAATAAAATAGTAGCAAGTACACTCAACAACTCAACTCAGTACAATACATCAAAATAGCTACGAGGGGCGTTCAATATATTTTAGTAAATTTTTGTATGGCCTTACCAAAAAACAGAGCACTGCACCTTGAAATAATACCTTTACCGCCTGTTTCACAATCGACAAGTAAAGGATATTTGACGGATAAGTTTAGCCTTTTCTTTGTCGTACACTTGAAAATAGACAAGGAGAGAGACAACTTTATGTGACAGATAAATTTACTTGTCGATTGTGAAACAGGCCCTTAATGTAAGGTTTTATTTACACATAAAGTAATTCCGCTACGTTTCCGTCGACCGGGAAGTGCTTAGCAATGTTCAATAAGTCGTATAAAAGTGCATCCGTGTCAAGTTCGCATTGAACTGTGTAATTGGTTGGCATCAGCTTAAGGGGCGTGCATACTTACAGCGATTACAGCCGATCCGACCGCACGACGCGACCAAATTGTTCTTTACAGAATACGACTTTTAGCCGCTGTTTATTTAATACTAGCTGTTCCCGTGTCCACTTCGTCGGTCAAAACATTTTTTTTTAGTTAATAATTTTCCCGCTAATTCCCGTTCCCGTGGGAATTTCGGGAATTCCTTTATTAGTGCACCTCTACGGTACCTAAGCTACGTCCCTTCCAAATTTCAAGTGCCTACGTTTAGCCGTTTAGGCTGTGCGTTGATATGTCAGTCAGTCAGTCAGTTTCTCCTTTTATATATTTAGATTATTTAGTTTACTTAGCGGTCCCCCGACGTGTAGACGCTTGAATCAAAATATTAATACCTACTTATTTATAATTAAACTCAAAGGGCCAATATTTATTATTTTTTACTTTTTATATGTTTTTCTTTACAGACTGTTTTGAGTCGGGGGTTTATTAAATTTTAAAAAATATTTTTTCTATCATGCGGTGTCAAAAAGTAATATTTCGATGGGTCCTACGAATAAGGGCCTAAGTGTAAAATCTTAATTTTACAGGACGGGCCTTTAAAGTCCGTAACTCTGAGATGTTTCATCCATTTGTGCTGAAACTTGGCATATCTGTTAAGTCCCATAAGGTTCAATCGTATCACACATTTTTTATTTAAATATATTTTATAAAAAAACTAGCTCACTTAAGCCTTTGTACGTGTATTTATCACAATTTATTTATATAAAAAAACCAGTCAGTACAAAGGCCAATGTGTCACTTTGAGACATATACGTGTATGACTTCAAAACCTTAAATAATACAATGTTCGTTATAAAACTAACCTGAAACAACTTAACTTAACACAAAAAGACGAAAAATTACTTACACATAATAAAACGATGATAATTTACGTTAAATAAACCAGTTTGGTCAATTTAATTCAATTTAGTCACGTTAATTAATTTCAAAACTTGCAACGTTGTAGTTAGGTTGTACGAGTATTATAATAACACTAAAAAGTTGTAAAATTCAGGTGGAAATGACATAAGGACGAACGATAATTCGGACAAATTAGACCAGGGTAGAAGCCTTTAAAAATAATAAAAAGTGAAAAAAAAAAATAGTAGGATGAAACCCATTGGAAAAGGAGGGAAATATTATAAAAATGAAAGGAAAAATAATTTACGGGCGATCTGAGGTCGGGAAGGGGATGGGGGTGAGTTTTTAAGGGTAAAAAACGTTTTTTCTCGATTTCCGGCAAAACTAAAAGTCCTATCGAAAAAAGTCAAATGGCAAAGTTGTAGGTAATAAAAAGATCTAAAACTTTTGTATTTACACTTTTTTCACATAACCTCAAAATTTATGTGAAAAATCCAAAAAACCAAGTTTTTGGTTTTTTATTTTTATCTTTTACTTATTTTTTTTTTTTTAACGAAATTTGGTGAAAACTTACCTTTTTATGTCCCAAATACGCTGTAATTTATTTGATTAAAAATATTTATTTTATTACCTTATTTTGAATTAATATCGAAAAAACACCCTAATTTTCAATCGAAAATTTACCCGTCAAAATATCAGCTTTTTTCAAAAAATTGGTATGGTTTCTGTTCATTGAAATCTCTACTTTCCGATGGTGGAAAAAAATATATATGTTACTACAGTAAATCTTCTCAGAAAATGCAATTTTCCATACTGATAATCTGAAAAGACAAAATCGAATTAATAATGCCTTCACTATTTTATCGTGAATAAACTCCCATGAAAAAAAAAAAATTAAAGAAATAAATGTCAAAATGTATAAAAAATATATTATTATTATAAATCTATTAAAAATGTATAAAATATATATGGAAATCGGCCAAAAGTTTGTTATTAAAAATATATCGAATACTGGTTAGGCTAACGGTTGTAACAGCTGCTACGAAATATATAGTATATAATAGTAGGTGGGCCATTCTACTTTTCGTTGTACATAACTTTTAGCCACGCTCTCACTAAACTATTTTTATTTCAACAAACGGTAAAGTGCTGCTTTTTCTAACTTAAAACTAGAAAAGGGACGTCAATAAGCTTATATATAGAATTAACCTAATTCATAAAAAGTGATTTGTAATAACTATAAAGTGAGTAACGCAGTGGACGTTGATGTCCCCGCCTTTTCTATGGAAAATGTGCAATTTACCACTGAGTTACCGAGATTCTTCAGCGATAATTGAGTAATTTAGGATAATTTTTTTTGAAAACCGTTAACCGTAAACATTCTAAGTTCACGTTATTTGTTTATTCGCGGATTCATCATTTGGTATACTTTTTATCGGACGATAGCAAAAATGTACACTGAAAAGTAGAATGGCCCAGGTATGTATGTAGTACGACCCAGACCCGCCTAGCCCCTTCCCCACTTCTCCACGAAATACCTTTTGATGGGCAACAATTTTTCGTAGGTCACTCAGGTATATCTACTCAGGTATATATAATTTATCTTAAAATAGTTATAAATAGGCATCTACGCATATAATATATTTATTATTATATATATATACACGGTATTTCGTGGAGAAGTGGGGAAGGGGCTAGGCGGGTCTGGGTCTTACTACAAACATACCTACTATTATATACTATATATTTCGTAGCAGCTGTTACAACCGTTAGCCTAACCAGTATTCGATATATTTTTAATAACAAACTTTTGGCCGATTTCCATATATATTTTATACATTTTTAATAGATTTATAATAATAATATATTTTTTATACATTTTGACATTTATTTCTTTAATATTTTTTTTTTCATTGGAGTTTATTCACGATAAAATAGTGAAGGCATTATTAATTCGATTTTGTCTTTTCAGATTATCAGTATGGATGATTGCATTTTCTGAGAAGATTTACTGTAGTAACATATATATTTTTTTTCACCATCGGAAAGTAGAGATTTCAACGAACAGAAACCATACCAACTATTTGAAAAAAGCTGATATTTTGACGGGTGAATTTTCGATTGAAAATTAGGGTGTTTTTTCGATATTAATTCAAAATAAGGTAATAAAATAAATATTTTTAATCAAATAAATTACAGCATATTTGGGACATCAAAAGGTAAGTTTTCACCAAATTTCGTTAAAAAAAAAAAAAAATTGTAAAAGATAAAAATAAAAAACCAAAAACTTGGTTTTTTGGATTTATCACATAAATTTTGAGGTTATGTGAAAAAAGTGTTAATACAAAAGTTTTAGATTTTTTTATTACCTACAACTTTGCCATTTGACTTTTTGAGATAGGACTTTTAGTTTTGCCGGAAATCGAGAAAAACCGTTTTTTACCCTTAAAAACTCACCCCCATCCCCTTCCCGACCTCAGATCGCCCGTAAATTATTTTTCCTTTTATTTTTATAATATTCCCCTCCTTTTCTAATGGGTTTCATCCTACTATTATTTTAATTGGTTTTAAAAATTATCGACCCTGGTCTAAATGTTGGGTTAGGACAAATAACGATTAGGTATAATAAAACAGTACTTAATCAAAAGAGAAAATATTATTTAAAGTGGTTGAACATGCAGATTTTAGATGCATGGCTTGGAACAACACTAAATAAAAAAATAAATAAAAAAACAACTTTCCGCCTGATACGAAAGTACCACTTTTTGAGCAACTGTATTAAAAATTAACTTCTTCATTTACATTATCAAACGCAGTCAAAATTTGTTCTGGTTTGAACTCCACACCTAGACGGAAACTTTAAGTTAAGAGTAGGTACTTCGCGCGTATGAGTAGGTACCCGAAAATCATCATGAGGCACTGCGGGACATGGGCATTCCGCAAGGATCTCCACGATGGCCGGTTTTGTGCTACTCGCATACATCGGCTACCGGAAATCTTCACCAGATCGTCGGACCATCTCGTGGAATGCTGCCAACACTTCGCTCGATTGACCCGATGATACACCGGTGTTATTACATTTTGGTAGTAGGTAAAGACCACTGACCGGAAAAAAAATGACGTAACCACGTCATGAGTAGGGTCAGGACTTTTGGTGGCATATCGTGATTCTAGAATCTATGGGGTCGCTATTTCCTAATTATTATAAACATACCACCTTGATTTTGACCTTCAGTATTGTCATAACAATATTTTTAAATTTCATTTAATTTCATTCATTAATTAATTTGTTACTTGAATTGAGTTTTGGTAAGGAGTATATCTCCGTTGTTAAAGCTTTACAAACAAATATAAGTAGGTAGGTATTGATAAATCAAACCAATTTAGTTCATTTTAGAATACCACAATACTGAAGGCCAAAATCAAAGTGGCATGTTTATAATAATTAGGAAATAGCGACTCCATGGATTCTAGAACCACGATGTGCCACCAAAAGTCTTAACCCTAGTCATGAGTGAAGCCTGCAAAATGACTGTAACGACGTAAACTGTCACTCGTGCTGTGGCTCGACGCATTGTCTTACCTAGTGTATCTGTGTGCGTGCGGTAAGTCGTGTGTAACGAATGAAAGTGCCGACCTTGCATACTTCACACCGTTCTCGCATACTTCACACCGTCCGTATTTTTTTTAGGTTCGTGGTCATCATCATTGCATAATGGTAAAGACTTATTATTTGCAGGCGATAAAACATCAAAGAAGTCTGGGGAGTTGTCAATACATATGGCTTTGACTTTTCTATGTAAAACAGTAACCTTCTTCAAGGTCTAACAATGGTCATCAGATCATCGAAACAAACGTTAATAAAAGTTTTCCAATGTCTTAGTGGCAGTGAAAAACAAGGCAGAAGATTTAAAAAAAATGCATTAAGTACCTATATGTACGCATAGCTAACAGGAATTTAAAAGTGAAAAGAAACGTAGAAAGTAAAACCCCAATGCTAACTAGTGTGACGCACCCTTACATATTCATCCATGACACTCGCACCGTCTTGCAGAAATATACGACATCACTTTTATCAAAATCGGTACAATTGTTTAGGAACTAAATTGGAACGTCCGATTTTGATCGCGTATAATACATACCTACATTCATAAAAACTTACATATGAACATACATACATCCATACATAGAATATAAAGTTTGTTGCCCCTCGTTGCTCTGAAAAAAAAGGCCAAACTGTGCAATCTCACGATACGCCACGAACTCGAATAGCGTACAAGTGTCTACGTGACAGATAGACCCATAGACTAAAAAGAACGGCGGGTTTTTTTCGGCGTAAAAGTATCAAACTTTCCTTAGGCCCTTTTACGTTTAAATTGACTAAACATTGACCTTTCTACTGCAGAAATATCTCGGTTAGTTTGTAAGATATCGGTGTTTTTTTTAAATGATGTTATTAAGGGTGGTCTTGTGGTGCTTTTAACACAAAAAACTCAAAATTGGCAAAATGTGACTTTGGCCCTTATTCGTAGGACCCATCGATTTATAGCATTCTTAACCACAGCTTTCATACGCCTAAAATAGTTTAAGCTAAAAGTCATATTCTATAAAGAACAATTTTAAAACCCTAGTCTACCTAACCTAAAAGATTGAAATATAATTTTATAGAAAATTGAATTTTAGCGGTAAATCAAGGTCTTAAAAAAAAAAAGTTTTAAACTGCTACGATGCTTTACCGTTGGAATTTATGCATCAAACATATATTCCAAATGAACAATATGACTATAGCTAGAACGTCTCTTTAAGGACATGAAATAAATGGGTCATACACAATCACAAAAACAAAAGTTGTCTCTCCTGTGGTCAATAGTTAAGGGCTCGTGTGCATATAAGTTATGTTTTTATTTGATAGGACTAAAGTAGACGTGACGCCGTTTAAGCGGATGTGGGTTCAGTGAGAAAATTTGGCCTTAAACACGTTCACTTCGGGTATGTCCACAGGAAAGACGGGAACCTAAATCTGTGTATGACCCAAATAATAGGGGGTTAATAATAACTAACAAATGATAAGAGGGGTGTTGGTTTATGACATGTATCTCTATGTCTTTGTATCTGAGTGTCTGTTTGTGGCATCGTAGCTCCCAAACAGATGAACCGATTTGGAGGCAGTTTTTTTATTATAAAGCAAGTTTTTTAGCGGTGGTTCTTAGCAAGATTTTATAATAATTGGCTCGGCCGTTTAAGACACATCAGCTCTTAAAGTATGTGGCGCCGTTAAATTGGGGCTTTTAACCCCCTAAAGCCTCTATATTCCAAAAACAGATGAACCGTTTTTGATAAAACATATCTAAGAATCACCGCCAAAAACCTGCTTTCAAATAAAAAATGCATCCAAGTCGACTCATCCATTTAAGAGCTACGGTGCCACAGACAGACACACATAGACTTACACGTCAAACTTATAGCACCCCTCTTTGTTGCGTCGGGAGTTAAAAAGATAGATCTTATCACTACTTATAAAACACACTTTTTTCAAAATATATATTTCAAATATATTTCAAAAATGCACAATTACAACGGATGCGTTAAAATCACCGAGTACAAATAGCGCAGTTTAATGAAAATGTATACCCGTAAAGTTAAGTATATCTTTCCCGTAGGCATTTGGAGTGCAGGTGAAGATCGAAGGACACGGAGGCGAGAAACATAAGATATAAAATTCTGTGGGACATTAACGCATTCACTGCCAGGGGGCGTGGCCTAGGAACAAACTTGTATGACAATGAACGCATATATGCGTCGGTGGCAGTGAATGCGTTAAGGAATAAAATTGTTACATAATTATATTCAACTCTTTGTTTCTAAATGGTGTAATATAACTCGTAGTTAGAGATTATTTATTTATAAAGTGCGCCCCCTCTCCCGAGTACCTTCACATTGAGAGTAATTCTATTTTATTGACGCAATGCATATGAGGGCTGTTTGATAAGTCCTGTTAAAAGTAAAAAAAAAAATGTTTTATAAGTACAATTTATATTTATTTTTCAACATAGTCTCCTTTAAGGGCCACAAACTTGTTCCAGCGAGTTTTAAATATTTTTATCCCCTCCAAAAAATACAATTTATCGAGGCTGCCAAATAGCCGTTTACCCCTGCGATGCAGCCCTCGTTTGTCAATAAACTTAGCTAGGTCCGGTGAACACGGAGAATACGGAACCAGCTCAAAGCCTAAGTAACTCCTGTATTTTAGCCATTGCAATTTATTTATTTATTTATTTGTGAAAAGTGGGTACACATATTGATAGGTGTACAAATTTAGACTTAACTATTATACTGATTTTATCGATTAAATTATTGAGTAAAAAATAAATAATATCAGTACTATGAGCCAACACGCCAATTACTTAAACTAAAATACAATTATCACATATTTAAAAAATCCTTCAAGTCTTCGCCATGTCTGTCTGTCCGTCCGTCCGTCCGTCTGTCCGTCCATCCGTCCGCAGCCTAGCTCAGAGACTCTTACTACTAGAAAGCTGTAATTTGGCATGAATATACATATTAGTCACGCCAACAGAGTGGTAAAATAATATGTTGAAAAAAAATATTTTAGGTTACCTCCCCTACACGTAACGTGGGGATGTATTTTTTTTTCTCGTCTACCCCATATTGTGTGGTGTAGTTAGATAGGTCTTTCAAAAATATTGCGGGTTTGTGAGAACAATTTTTCGATTAAGTGATCCGTTTATGAAACTTTTAGCTTTAAAGCGTTAATTTTTGTTAGAGTCAAGTGTCCTCGTCCCCCCCATACAGCCAACACTACAAATACTAAAAATCGGAATAATTTCTTAATGAAAGCGCATAATTGTAACGAATTTAAAAGGGTAACTATCACGTCTAAGTACCTAGACTTAATTAGTTCCTGAGATACAGGCGACTAAAGTGTTTATACCTACTAAAAATCATCTAAGTTAAATAGAAAATTCGTTCATACATACATGTCGTTTTTTGAGAAAGTTTTTTGTGTTTTTCGTAACGGCTTCAGAGCTCTACACTGAGCATGATCCGACATGCTCTTGTCCGGTTTTTATTTTAAAGGAGTAGCTGAAATACTGATTTTCATATTCCTAATATTAAAAATGTCTAAATTCCCATAAAAAATTCAGCCTCCATTTTATCCCTTATGAGATAGATTTTTACTATTACCATCCCAAATTTCATCAAATAAGGGAGCGACCACACAGGAGGCGGAGCTTGATGGTGCGTAAATTACGGTCCGTTAAAATTGGTACTATGTAATAGGCTATAAAAAATTCAAATTAGTCCGTCATTTACATTATCAAAAAATATTGAACACATTTTTTCTTTTGTCAATTAAACAAAAAATTACGATGATAAAGTGCGTTGAAGTTTCGCGTGACGTCACGCTGTGACACACTTTACACCACGTTGTGACGTCACGATGAAGCAAAAATACGTGTTCAATATTTTATCATATCTGTCGCAAAACGACATCAAAATAATCCATCATTCCTGATTCAGTTGAAAACCCTTGCGATCCGTTCTGAAGACGCGTTGTAGCATCGCATCCGAGAGTCGGATCGTGTCGGGTGTGGTGTGCAACAGGTCTAACATAAAAGTAATTAAAAGGCATTCAATACAGGTATATAAGTGTAACGATGTCTGTTCTGCTTACATTTCATTTAGTCTGCGTCTTGAGTCGGATAGACGTGAGCATCGCAATTTAATTCAAAAAAATATGGAAAATTTTATGTTGAAATTTTTTGTGCTAGTGTCACTGCACTTATTGTTAGGTAAGTCCTTAACCCTAATGAGTACGGTTGATTTTTAATAATCACAATATTTTTTTTGCACCATTTGGATAGTAAGTTTGAGTTTGGCAAGGAGCAAACATTGTTACTGTGGGGCTTGATTCGACCCTTCAAAAAATGTAAACAGCCGTTTTTTTCTTAAATTAAGTATTTAAACTTAGTTCTTCAAATAATAACAAAAACTAAACACTACCGGTTTTTTTTAAATAAAAATTCAGGCAAATTAGTCTGTTAACAGGGTAACTTTAGTTAATGTACCTATGTAAAAAAATAGGTGGAACCTTCATATTTTTGCAGATTTAAACAATTTGTTAATAGAAATAAATAAAAAAATTACTTTTTTGAATTTTACTTCAAGCAGTCATATTAACAGCGATTTTTTTACACAAAATAATTAAATTTTATATATTAATACGCTTACAACCAAAATTAAACAAATTGGAATATAGTAAACAATATTAAAACTTTATTTAAATACCGGGTTAGGCAAAAATGTATCAAAGGTGAATTTACTAAATGTACGTTAAGTTAAAACTTTCAGTTATAGGCTAGTATATCTTACTTATTTACAAGAAAATTAAACACATTGCAAATCGTTTGTTTTACTATACTATATCTATATTAAACTATTTAGCATCGCCTAATATGTTTAATTTTGAGAAATTACGATATGGGTTTATAATATGTTCCATTATTCAACAACTATCAGTTATATATAAACTCAACAAATTTTCATATGCCTTATATAAGTTAAACAAAGTGGTCAATCAACCAACAGTGCTCACCGCGTACCATGCTTACGTTTCATCGACTCTCAGGTTTGGTATAATATTCTGGGGGAATTCGACCGATAAAGAAATGGTATTTAGGGCTCAGAAGAAATGCATTAGATCAATTTGCAATATTAAACGTACTGACTCGTGCAAACCCCACTTCATCAAACTGAAAATACTTACCCTCCCTAGTCAATATATCTATGAATGTATAATATTTGTAAAGTGTAATGTCCATAAATTCCCTACTTTTAATAGTTTACGCCAACTTGGAAAGATTAGCTCAAAATCATTTAAAACCGCATTATTATCAAAAAGCGTATTTGGAATGGCGCCAAGGCTTTATAATAAGCTACCAATTTCAATTTTGAAAATAGACGACAAAAGAATTTAAAACAAGAGTGTTTGACATATTAGTAAAAAAGGCCTATTACTCTCTGAATGACTATATTAATGACAGGGTTTAAAAATATTCAATAGCTATAATATTGTTCTTCATGTTCTAATCAAATAATTTACCATAAATAAAATAATGTTCCTTATATTTAATTAAGTACTAATTTTGATTATAGATTCGGCTGAATGTTTAGATTAATTTCATGCTAGCTAGCTGCATGCCAATATGCTAGCTATTTGTATGCCTTATGGCGAGACATAGTGCACCAAACTATACACAACATCTTTTAACTATAACCTATGTTTACAAATAAAGATCTTTGATTTGATTTGATTTGATTTGATATATTATTTGTTATTTTTTTATATTTCAGAGGTGCAAAGCTGAATATATGAATTAAATTTTATATAGCATTTTTGTCCTCTTAGTATTTTTGCTTAGCGATGCAACAATGTCAAGTTATACGATTAAAAAAAAACATTGGACGGATGACATACTTAATGGTAAAATACTGGTAAAACGTTATCTCCTCCACAAAAACTCCTTACAAACATACTGTTTATATGTTCTTCTACCAAGTTAAATTTTTTTTTTTTTAACAAAATCGTATGCACGGGATTGAATTTTACGCGGATACAATTTAATAGGTGCACTCTCTTGTCTATACTTCACGCATTTAATAAAAAAACAAATAACGTTTTTATTTCGTGCATGGTTACCCGATTTTTGGTGCAATTTCCCTGGATCGGTTTATCTATTGCTATTTAAGTACAGTCACTACAGAAGGAGCTAATCAAGTCACAGCAATAATTATTCCTTTTATAGGCTGATAATTTTGAATTCAAATTTCGAATACAATAGTAAATGTTTAATTTACTTATTTGTACTTGGTAGAACAGTGACTTCAATTTGAGCTCCTTATGTAGTTAAAAAGCAATAGATATGAAACTATTGAACAAATAAGTACTTAAGTGTTATATCATTTTCAAAACAACATTAGCTAGGCATATTTTTAGTATCTAGTGCCACTATAGCAAAGTTTTTTTTTTATACCGTGAAGGACCAATTTTACGAGATGAAACATTAAAATATTTGAAAACTGTCTCTTAAGTCATTTTTCATCCAATATTTATAAACATTAAAATAAAATAATATTACGTTTGAAAGCTTATTTTTTTAGCAATATACATATATTATCAGTTATCAGATTTAGTAAATTCGGTCATTTGTGGCTGTAGCATATGAAAATCTAAACTGAGGGAGAAAAAACGCGATTTTTACAAAACTGACAATATCAGGAAAAATAAGGGATTTTTACGAAACCTAAAATGTGACAGTAGGTAATTAGGTAGGCCTATCAGCCCTTAACTGGTTGACGTCGGTTTCTGGGAAATCCTGTATATAAACATAAGGATAAGCACAAAAAACATAACAGTCGCAATTAGAAAAACAAGATGATGTCAACTCTACCTACAAAGAATTAGCGAACTTTCTTTTCAAGGCAAACTTGTTGCAGGCAGCCCGCTGGTGGCGAGCTTAGAGCTGAAGCCACCGCCGGGCTACGAACCCGTCCTAGGCGGCCCCGGCTTCCTGAAGCTACACCGGGAACCCTTGGACTGGTACGACGCGCTCGTGAACTGCCGGCTAGAAGGTACTGCCAGGTGGCACGTCATGCCTGACTTACTTTGGTCCATCAAATGCATGCCAGTAGAACTACATTGCGTCCTTTTACTAATAGCTCTCGCCTCAAACGTGAAAACCAACTCGTCATGATAGATTTTTTTGATACAGAATGCCATGAAAAATTTAAACGAATTGACTTTCCAAATGAGTTGCAAAAGTGTTGATATTTGAAACGATAAAAGTCACCAAGTTTTAATGGATAACTAACCTTTATAAAGTTATTGTACATTCACTTATCGAATCGGCAAAAATCTATACCAATACTCTGCCGTGCTAGTGTAAAAGGCGACTTTTCGACAAAAGACACTTTCGAGATAATCATAAAAAAGTGATCGAAATCTTCATTTTTATTTTTCTAGGAAATTTAAACAGATATTGAAATGAAACTTTTTGTGTCGGATAGATATTGTATTTTACTAGTTTTCTACATAAGTATTATATTTTTATTACCTGCAGTTTTTTTTTAACACGCCTTTTTTCCTTTTTGCTTAGTTGCCGATTAATAATTGCCACTTAAGAACAAGCAAAAAGGCGGTATGTGAGCACTATACCGCCTTATAGGCTAGTTTCTTCTTCATACGTCTACATAATAAACTAGGGCTTGAACGTATCACAGAAATGCTTGATTAAAAAGACGTATTTGTAACATACCGCCTTATTGCTTAGTACAAAATATTTTTTGAACGATTCTGATCTAAATAATAACACCGAATAAAAGAAATACGTTTATCTTGTCTAGTAAGCGATTCAGAAAATATGGTTTGTTTTCATATCGATCATTTTGAATTTGTATAGATACTAATCTAAAAAAACGTATGTCTTCAAAAGTCAGACGAAATACGGTTTTCTAATCTAGTAGGTACTACGATGAAAGGTTAGACTAAATGATAATTAAAACCATCATAAATTCGGTACAAATATATTAATATTTTCAAATAAACAAAATTTAACAATTAAATCACAGAAAAAAAAGGATTATCTCTTCCAAGATGGTGTAAAGTCGGGGTCGATAGAAATGATAAAAGATGTTAACAAATCAGTACTGTTTGACACATTAACTCAATATTTCTGCAAACGAGTTTTGAAATAGTGAACTTTTTTTTTCTGTGTTTTTTCGGCTGGTAATTTTTTTTTATACTGCCAGTGTCACTGGACGAGTCAGATGGTAGGTATATAATCTTTATCTAACAGGGAGTCGTCGAAGTCAAAGTCAAAGCCAAATAATGGACTTATGTTCTCGACAGGTTCTTCTACATTGCAACTTGAATGCGGTTTTTGTTTATGTGTTATTTGTTTGTTATTTAAGACTGCGCCGAGCGTCCAGTGGCGCCCTCATTACTTTATTTGTGTTTTCTAATAAATTAAAGTATTTTCTTGAAATTGGACGAAATGTGTTTGTACTACAAATGAAAACACAACTTATAGGGTATATTCATATAGTTTAATAACAATTCACCTTTGAGTTATTAACTTAACGAAAAAAATTGGCCGCCTGGGTAATTGTTATTAAAGTTTGTTACGTATCCCATAAATTGTGTTTATACTTGCGCTACAAACACATTTTGTTTGGTTCCAAGGAAATTCGTTAGTTAATTAGAAAACCCAATAACAGTAATGAGGGCGCCACTGGACGCTCGTCGCAGTCTTAATGATCTTATAAAATTGATATTTGGAGACACATTCTCCTTATTAGAAGTTGATGGCTCTGGGTTATTGGTGGCATTTTGGACAAACCCAGAACACGTACGAACATGTCGTAACTAGTCTCCATATTGTGTTATATAGGAAAGTCATCATACGACACTGCTAACTGGTCAATATTTGAGATGCCTTTTAATCTTTTATAAGGTAGGTACGTCACATCTTGGATCTTCTGACTGAACGACTCTTGAACTAGAATCCTCTGACATGATGTTTGGTATGGTAAATCTATGGTAATTTGAACTTCGTTCAATATTTTCAAATGTTCGAGGATTTACTGGGCGCCTGTCGTATCGCATAACGTTTTTTGTCCTAAATTTTTTTGGCATAGGTACTTTTGAATGGCATACTACTCGTTTGTCCTAATAATTTTTGCGCATACTCATTTAACGTCCTAAAACAAGTTTGTCCTAATATTGATAACTCTAAAGTCTAATTACCTAAAGCATAATATTCCTAACATGAATTGTCCTAATAATAATTTTGCCTATTATTAAACTGGCTACAATTACAGCATTCTACCTTCAGGCAGGTCAGATTTCGGTTAGGTTAGGTACGATGCCGAGCGAAGCGAGGAGGAGTGTTAGGTAGAACTGTGACCCTAACGAGCGAGCGAAACGCCAGAACCAACAAGTTTGACAAGGTTAGTTTTAGCACAATAAATATTAGAAATATTACAATTATGCACATCAATCATTCGACAGTTGAATCTTAGCCACATCAAACGATAGGACAAATAATATTTAGGACAAACGATAATAGGAGCAACAATTTCGGACAATCAAAAATATGCGGAACAAAGTGTATGCCACATGTTATTAGGACAAAAGACGTTATGCGACACAACGATAGGACTAATAATTGTATGTCATTCGATATAGACCCGGATTTACTACGTTTGAAGAATTTCCATATCGAGGTTTGTTAGGGACCATTTGCATGATCCGTGCAGTACGAGGGTTCTGCATTTTGGATCTGTGAAAGCACTATTATAGTTAAAAGGTTGTTACCTATATATATTTAGTTATTAAGTACTTAACACAAGTTGTGTACTCAGGAATTATCCTTTGTCCATCCCCTGGACTAAAGCTATCTCTATACCAAATTTCATCTAAATCGGTTTAGTGGTTTAAGCGTGAATAACATACAGACAGACAGACACACTTTCGCATTTATAATATTAGTATGGATGGATTGAGGAGTTTGTATGGCCACCTTTTGCGATCATCGCTTTAAATGCAAGTATCGATTCTACTCACTAAACTGATCTACATTATTTTGTTCTAGTAAGTACATTAAAAAATTACTTAAGTTTAGATAACTAATTGGTGATAAAGTCTAACATCAAATCAGTGTATTAAATCATGGCCCTATAATCAGTATCTCGTGGTGCGGGGCGACATTTCCCTGGTACGAGGGCTAAAGGAATAGGGAGAATTGGATCGCGTACTTACAATAGAAATAACATTTAACTTGTATGAACAAAATAAATTAAATTGAACATATTTTAACAACTTACGGAACAAATGAAGTTCAGTTTCGGGAGTAGAAACGTTCCATGCATTTAAAGCCAACAAGGTCAGAGGTACCCTGTATATTGTCATCGCAAATGCTTAAATAGGTATGCTAAAATAGTCAATCCGACGATGAGTCGACTTCCTAGAGTTTTACATAGATAGTTAGTTATATTCAAGTACAGCTAATATAAGTGTGATAATGAGCAAGAGCCATGACCAAATAACGTTATTATTGAACCTAAATTAATTATTACTTCTTTGACGAAATAATCCCATAATAATTATATGATCGTACCATTAAGAAAACCTTTATTTTTACCGCACTCAGGTATCAATTAATATTAAGAAAGGTATTATGTACCTACTCACTTGTTTCATTTATCGCCAATTCGGTCGTCTTTTTGCGTGATAAAGAGCGCCAGCGCATACAAACCTCCATTACCCGTTACGTCAGCGAACTGAAGGTGGCGGGGGCCCGCGACGCCCGCGTCGCCCAAACGCAGGCACTCCCCGTCCGCGGGGGGTATGTAGGAGAGTGGGGATTATACGTTTTTATTAATAAGCATTGGCCGTCGGTGGATATTCGAATAGTAATTTAGCGTTAAAAACGACCTCTGTTCAAAGTAACAATACCGTATCACAAAATATCCGTTTATTTAAACAAGTTTATCATTATTAAAAAAGTCGGCATTAGCTAGACTAAAATACCGCAAAACATTGACATACGGTCTTTTTGTCTAGAAAACTCTGTTACGTTCATTTAGAGTATGAGCAAATAGAAAAAAAAATTGAAATACTAAGTTAAATGGCGGTAAAATATGTTATTCGTTCATTTTACTAAGTAATCTGCAATTACGGCCTTATAGAGTAGTTCAACTTATGAATAAATGAAACCTACACTAGACACTAATGCGGTGTGTCTAGTTTTACGTCTTTCTAATGTAGTATTGTGAAGTTGCCGCTTTATTGATTAGTATTTGCCGGAAAATAGTCTGTTATACGGCCTTTTTCCTTATCGTATCTTCGCAAGCAAGCCTCTTATCGAAAAACGGATAAGATGGGTCGACGCGCCTTGTTCTCCACATCACGATGGTCATAATAACTCAATTTGGTCAAAATGTCGAAAGATCGCCTTTTACACTAGCACGGCAGTTAACTGTTAAGAGGTAAAGTTTGTGACGTTGTAGGGGGTTATTTCTGTATAGACCTGTAGTGGGAGAAAAATTGGCTTTGATAACATTAGAGTTTGTTCTTTTTTGATATGTCGTTGGAGGCATGTTAAATAACAATAATCTAAAAAGTTAGAAAATTATAGTCGGGGGTTTCGGACATATTGACATATTTTAATTTTTGCCAATAACTTTGTAAATATAGAATTAGAGTTTAAAAAAACGGTGGCATATCGTATATCACTTTAATTTCTTTACAATATTCCGATTTTAGAATCCTGGAACACCTGCATTCTGGTAAACAAAAAAATGCTAATTACTTTGTAAATAATGAATTAGAGTAGCTGATATCGCACAATTATGATATAATCGATCCACTTAATACACTGGAAAAAAGTTAGAAATGTAGACTATCGGCCTGTCTAGATATTAACTTATGGTGAAGCAGTAAAGCCAATATTGAATTAGAGTTTATAGAGTTCATTTATAACCAGTCATGACAATGATCTCAGTTACCAAACAAAAGATTAGAAATATAAAATCATGGGGACACTAAATACTGATACGTAAAGCACTCCGTGATACGTAGGTATAATTCAAACGCGCGGCGTGTGCGCGCCTCGCTGTGAGAGCGATCAGCAGCGGTGCGGGGTTGCGTGGTGCCCTTGACTGCGGGCGGCGCGGCCACGAGCCACGATCCCATCACTTTACTCAAAAAAAATTGCAAAGCGTGTTTTTAATTAATATATAAATATCAATGGAAAATAGTTATTTTGTTATACCTTCGCTAAAGGAAATGGAATGACGAAACTTTCTCTTATTTATTTCTATATTGTTTGCATTTTATGAGTTGCCTTTTTTCACCCAGTACACTATGACACTAAGTAGGGTGATTTAAAGTCGGTTTTCGTCCAGTTAGCTGAGTTGCCAGCTTTGGAGGACTAGAATAATAATTATGTTCAAGTAATAAAATGTATACTTAGAGGAAAAAAAAACTTTAGTGCTAGTATGCTTTATTTTAGGTTAGATCAAGCATTCAGTTATAATTGTCACGGTTTTTTTATAAAAAATGTTAATGATAAAAGTACTGATTTTACTAGTTTTCGTCCGCAAATTTTGGTTTTCGACCGAAAGTCTGTCAGGTAGTTTTCGTCCATTTTGTAGATGAGCTAAGAAATAGTAAAAAAAACGGATTGGCTAACAATATCTTTTATTGGTACTTAATATAAGTTTTCTTTCATATTACCAAATAACATAAGTATTATTTTAAAATAAATAAAATTTAGTTAATCCTTGTCCGAAAACTGAGGTGTAAATTTTAGTTTTCGTCCACTCCAGATTAAAAGGCCGGAAATTAATCTAATAGTTTAACCGTTTCTAAATTTCGTCCATATATTTAAATTGATTTTACTCGTGCAGCAATGACAATTGGGCGGACGAAAATGGAATGTCTAGTCGAGTAACCACCAAAGATCATTTGACATCAAACAAATATAAATCGGCATAGGCTATTATTATTATTATTACAAATTGAGACTGACACAAAATCACACCTGACTTTTCAGTTTTCGTCCATAGGACGAGAATTAAATATTTTGCAGATTACGTAATTCAGTATTTAGTCCACTAAAATTTTATATGTTTACCGGAGATAATATATGATTACACCGTAATTTTAAGTTCATTATATTCTAATTGAGCCTTATGCACAAAAAGAACCTAATACTACCACGCAAAAATACTTAAAAACCTTGGCGTGAAATGTCTTGGTATCACTAAATTTCCACGACCGCGACAACACTTTCGTAACACGAAAATTAAACACCAACCGTAGTTCTTATTAGTCTCAACTTAAATAATATATTTAAGTTGTGAAATTAATGCTTCGCTACTAAGGGTCCCAGCGAGACCTCCGAAACTCGTTTTTGGACTTTAGAGAAGTAATAAAATAATCTCACAGGCTTGCCGATCTAAACGTTTCCCAGGTCTTAATGCTTTCGGCATGCCTATTCAAAAACCTGAAAACAAACTTAAATATTGACAAAAAACACTGGTATTAACCACTCTATATCGATTATTAGTCTCGCGATGCGACCTTCCCCCACGTTGTCTTGATGGGTACTGTCTGACTGAATTAGCATGACAAATACCAACATTTCCGCGAAAACACGATGGGAAAGGATTGTTCACTACGTTTTTTAATTAATTAGACACGGCTGCTGCGTCGCCAGTTCCGTATTTCTTTGAACTTGGCAGGACACGCCACTGCGTGTCTAGATAACTGCTGCAAAACTCAGTCCGATAACTTTAACTGCTTTGGAGAAAAACGAAACTTGACAGATCGACACGCGACGTTACTTAAGGGTTTAATTTTTCATTATTTGGTACGGAACCCTAAATGTACCAAAATGAATTTAAAATTTGATATAAGGGCTTTCCATTGATACCTCTACCAGTGTTCAAACCACACGGCAGTGTGTCCGGCCAAGTCCGAAGAAAAAATACTGCTTAATTATCCAACCTCGCCTGCATATTTACACGAACTCATTCAGCCCTTTTTCGACTCTCGTAACTTGTTTCCCCATTACAGAAACCTAAAGGCAGGTCCTTACTTGGCAGTTACAATATATTGATAAGATAATCTCATCTGTAATCTTGAATTTTATTCTTGGGTATTAAAGAAAACTGACCTCAAAATGCATACTGGCAATGAATTAGTCTGACTTATAATATATTGCCAAACGTGATATCGCACCTTTTTAGACATCGCATTTTAGATATACTTATACGCTTTGATGGCACATGAGAACTTGGCCTATTTTTACATTTATGTTTTTGGTGGCGGTCTATGACTGGCTGTCATTTTGAAAACATCTGTCCAATTATTTAATTTGTTGTAAATTATTTTATCGTTGATTTTGATTCGCAAATCCAGGGCAGTTTTATGGGACAACTTGTAACATTGATGAAGAACTTGCATTAAATAAAATAACAGTGAAAAGATGGTTCCAAATGAGTTAGCGGTCAAGGTCACACCAAGCCATTGAACTGGATGCCCGCCATCTTCAAGGGTCATAACGACTATGACTGGAAGATTTCGATGACAGGGCAGGATTCACCGTACAACGTTGCTTATATATATTTGACATTGGCAAAATTACGTTATTATGTAGACGCCATTAAATAAATAAATAATAATAAAATAATTTTTGGCGGGATTTTGTTTTACGCATTTACGAATACAAGGTACCTATACCACACGTAAATTTTGCATCGGTAATCATTTTATATTGAAGTCTCTTTTTTGCACACTCGTTACGTTGTTTTATCATTAACTTTGTGTTGAAATAACACAACTGAGAAACAAAAATAATAATAAAGCTTTCTGAGTTTATCACGTCAAAAACGGGCCAGACTTTTCCTGTTTCTTTGCCACAGCGGAATAATCTCGGTGTGTACTGTTGGTTCAGGTGGCACGCTGGCGTCGCCGTTAAACTCGGTGATGATTTATTCGCTTCTGAACTTAACGTGGGGCCTCCCCGGCACCCTCGTCGGCGTCCGCGCCCAGGACGGCCGGAAATACTTCACCATTGAAGGTAGGTAGACATAGTAAGAACATATTTTTTTTCTTCGACGATATCCAGTCATAAACTACATGTCTAGTTGCCTAAGTACCTAAGTTAAGTAGCTAAAGATATAATTATTTCGAGTGTTCCGTAAAACTACACAACTATGGTCCTGGCCTACAATAATAGTCCAATTTTACTTATCACATTATTCTAAAATATGATAGCTTTAGCTCTAGCTTGAGTTTAGAGCAATCGATTTTAGGCTAAACAGTACATATCCCCAGCAATAATAGCCGTAAGGTACTTTAGATTAATATAATGAGAAAAAATGGACTATAATATTGTTACAGGCTAGGACCATGTAGTTTTACGGTTATTGATTTTTAGGGTTCCGCAGTGAACAAGGAACCTTTATAGTTTTGTCAAGTCCACTTGTCCGCAATTTAACTCGAAAACTCTCGGTAATACATATTAATCACGCCAACAAAGGGGTAAAATGAAATCCTGAAAAAAAAACCTTTACAACCTCTCATAGGCACGAGTCAAACGTTTATGCTTTATTTTCTCTGGTGTATTTAACTGTTTCGGGTATCGTTGGATTTGTTTAACAAAATTATATTGAGGGCATGTAATACTAATATAGTATTACATGCAATTAGTGAATAAAGGGTGGAAAACGAGGGCCGTAGATGACTCACGAGCAAGTGAAGGATACTAACGACTATAATCACGACCGCAGGGAGTGATTCATGATGATTGAATCACGAGCGTAGCGGGTGATTCAAGTATTAGAATCCTAAGGCACGCGAGTGATTCATAGCCCTGGATATAAAGCCGTTTTTGTTCAAGAGTTGCATACTATACTTTATACCATGACTGGCACCAATTTACCTACTAATGACTGCAAATAATACGAATCTTTTTTTTAATGCTAACATTCTTGTCGTTAATGTTGACCAATCAAATCTCGAGGAGCTATTTGCACAAGAAGTTTCTATGTATCGCGTCTTTTTTGCGAAAGGTGGTTGTATCCCCGTTTTCTAGTGGTCCTACTGATTTGTCCTATTAGTAGGACCACGAGGGAGAACAATTTCTGTCTGTCCTACTTCAGTTTTTATCCTTAATTTCAAATCATTAAGAAAGTGGCTTCTGGGTGGTTTGGCCCTCCGGGCCTGCTGCAAAGCTAACATAACCTAAACTTACCTACGTATTCCTATTATTAAGGATGAACATTTTCACATCTAATAGGACTACAAGAAATAGATCTCCCTCGTGGTCCTACTAATAGGACAAATCAGTAGGACCACGAGAAAACGCCTGGTTGTATAGCATTGAGATGGATGTTGAATATATTGGTGTGTTCTTAACTGTTTTGGTAAACAGTGATTAAAGGTGTTTTTTATAAGCCATTTATAGAAAGAATGGTATAAAGAACATTTATTTTTATCAGGAACATAAATCTTTTTGTTAAATTTAAAGCTTCAAAGTAGTCATCTTCGGTCAGTCTTCAGTATTTTTTTTAATTATTTATTTATTTACATACATACACATCACTTTCCTTACAGGCTAACCTTATTCGACAGTGTGATATAAAAAATATCCTAAACATACATTACTACTTTACTTACTACTAATCCTGTTTATGGTAGCATAAAATATACAAAGTTATTTTTGTGAATTCATTCAGAGAACAGAAATAGGTCAACCCCGACCGTTACGCGGTTTAATGTGCGCAGCGCCCTCGCTATAGGAGCCGAACAGCTTGCCTCTCAATAGGTTAAAAAGGTACAGAGCCAATGCTAGTGTAGTGAAATAAGGTTGCAATGCAAAAATAGACCTTATTTCACTGTACCTTTTTAGGTTATACGTCGTATTTGCTTTTAATATTTTAAATTTAAAAGCAAATGGTTCGATAGAACGGCGGTTGTTTATTTTTGTTTAGTTTTCGGGAGTCGCTCCTAGGCCTGCGGGCCGGGCACATCACTTGTGCATATTTCTAAAACTAGACCCAACTTCTAAACTTTTAAACTTCTTCCAACTAGAGAGAGATAAAATCCGGACCTTTTGGGAAATAACCAGACAGCAACTAGATGAATGCAAAGCAGAGTTGAGAAATAGAGAAAGAGCCACAGAAGAAGCGCAAGAAGAAAATGAGGCGCTGTTAGAAACAGAAAAACAGAAAATAAAACATTTGAAATATGAACAACAAGCTACAGCAGCAGCTTTGAGAGCTGAAAATTTAGTAGCCCTTAAAGCAGCTAAAGAAGAACACGTTGAACAGGAATATGAACTACTCTCTGATAAGAGAGCTCTAAGGAAGGAGATCAAAGAAAAACAATTATCTGCTCAGGATGAGTTGAGAAGAGCAAAGTTGAACCATGCTGAAGAGTTATCGAAAACCAGAGCCTTTTTTGAGGAGAAAGCGAGGCAAATTGAGGACAAAGCGGATAAAAAGCTTCACGAGACTAAAGTAGAGATGACGTTATCGCGACAGTAAGCTGTCTATGAATAAGATGACCACAAGGCGCCTTGGCGCTATGGCTGTCTGCATCATAGAAGGCGGAGAGGAAGACCCTCTTCGGTTCTTCTATTATTATATAATAATATGATGTTTATAATCTTTTAACTTGGGGTTTTAAGGTATGTGGAGATGGTTTCCTCGCACGAGTAGGTACATATGCATACTCGAGGGAATTATCTGCCATGACCTTAGGGGTGTGCATAGGAATAAGACATGGGGTGACATCGTAGAGTAGTGTGAGGTATGTGGTCAATATTTTAAATAATAATGACAGCTTACTTTGCGATATCAGTGCGCAAGTATTTTCAATGTGGTTGAAAATGGTTGTGTGTTGTAATCTGATCTTCAAGAGTAATTAATTAACTGTTTAATTAATTAAATCTTGAAGTCTGGAAGTATCCAATAAGGATGTCCTGTCACTTCTCTTCCATTGGTATTTGAGGAAGTGAAGGAACTTTATTGTGTTATCCTTAGGACACAGGTCCATTAGTAATTTTTATATTAGGATGTAATGAGTCCGAAAGTGACTTGACGGATGTCAAATCGCTGACGGATAAAAGGGACATGGGTCCGCAACAAGGCTCGGCTTCCTTAAGTGGTAGCGCTCAGATTCTTTTAGTCATAAATGTCATAATGAAATTGAGTCTTATGAATACGAGTATGACTTTTGTAAGACAATACAGCATCTTCAATGCATGGATTGTCAAATTTGTTTTGTAGGGTCAGGCAGGCATGTTAATTTTCATTATTATTCGCCGCCCCTCTTTTCCGAGGTTTTGTAGGGCGGAAGTCCACTGTGTTAATGTTGTCGGTTTATTAATCTGCATTCACAACGACACATTAATTGCACAGCAGGCTATCCGGCATGACTGGACGAGTAGCTAATGTTTACTCCTCGTGTAGGTAGATGTTAGGGCAAGTAGGCTTCATCCTTGTTCCCAGAGGGACGAGGGATGTAGTGAAATAAGGTTGCAATGCAAAAATAGACCTTATTTCACTGTACCTTTTTAGGTTATACGTCGTATTTGCTTTTAATATTTTAAATTTAAAAGCAAATGGTTCGATAGAACGGCGGTTGTTTATTTTTGTTTAGTTTTCGGGAGTCGCTCCTAGGCCTGCGGGCCGGGCGCATCACTTGTGCATATTTCTAAATAAGAGTTATAAATAATAAAAGAATAACAGCAGTGAAGTTTGTGTTTTAAAATCGGTACCACCACCATTCTTTACACTAGTTCCCTTCTAACCTCCAGTTTATTGTATCCCACCATTCCGAACACAAACAATATAGGCGACTATAGGTAAAAAACTAGAGTAAAGGTCGTCTTGCATGTAGTTATGTAAAAAACTAATATGGAATTTACTTTAAATATTGAATGTCGATCGGTCTCTACAGATGTGAAAAAGTTCAAGAAATATGATTTGGCCATCTGTTATCTACTCGTACTTTGCGATCTTTTTCTCTGTGTTAAGTCTTACTGAACCTAACCGTAACCTTAACCTTTCAACCCACTGTTGAAAGAACGAGGGCAGGTTTACGATTACCTTTCCTTTTGTTTGATATTAACAAAAAGATCTTAGTGACGATTACAGACGGCCAATGAAGATTGTCAGGAGGTACGCCAAATCACTTGAAACTTTGTAAAAGTAAAGCTTATAAATAGTAGTTTTGATTCTACGAACGTTTAACATTTTGGTAAATAATGTTAGACGGCGCGGGCGCCATCTTGCTGTAGTGACGTTATCACTTCACAGCGATACGCGCCCTCACGTATATGGTTGAGTAAGTTTACATGGCTATATCTTTTTATCCGTAATAAGTAGCCAGTTGAAATTTTCCCAGAATACGTGTTAAACTCTATCGTTTAAAAGTATAAAATGAAAAATAAATCAAATTTCAATAGTCCTAGCGGTAAGCCAAAAAGTTTTGCAAATGTTCTGGTTAAGTTTTATAATGTTTAAAAAACCGGGCAAGAGCCTGTCGGACCATGCTCAGTGTAGGGTTCCGAAGCCGTAACGACAAACACAAAAAACTATCTCAAAAATCAACATGTATGAACCAATTTTCTATTTAAAGTTATTTGGCGCTGTCTTAGATGATTTTTAGTAGGTATGAACCCGTTAGTCGCCTGTATCTCAGGAACTAATTAAGTCTACTAAGTAATGATTCTTTTTCTTATAAATTCGTATATAATATCTCAAACAAGAGCCAAGCTTTTAAGTGTGAGATCAGTATACCTACCTATGTAGGTAATTAGGTATCTAAACTGCTTCAAACCGGCTTTAAATTACAATAAAAGTTTAATCTTTTATAAAGTAAGAAATTGAAAAAAAAACAAGGGCCAGTAAATAGAATTTTAAGTTTTCCAAACGATATTCGACTCAAATCAATAATCTAATCGATTATTTGTAAACTTTCAGATCGCAAATCGCAAACTTGTAGGTAGCATTTCGGGGCACGTCCGAACAGCATCTAGGCGCTCGCGCTTATGAGCGCGGCTGTCGCTCGATTTGTTACATGGACAGTTCGACTCCCCCCGCGCGTGCAGGCCCCCCCCCCCCCGTTAACAATTTTTCTATCAAAGTTATCATAGGCGATTTTGATAGGTATAAACACTTTAGTCGCCTGTATCTCAGGAACTAATCATGTCTACTTAGCCGCGATAGTTTTCCTTTAAAATTCGTTATATTATGCGCTTTCGTTGAAGATATTTTTCAGATTTTTAGTATTTGTAGTTTTGGCTGTAGGGGGGGGGGGGGGGACACTTGACTCTAACAAAAAATAGCGCTTTAAAGCTTAATATTTCATAAACGGATCCCTGAATCGAAAAATTGTTTATAAACCCGCAATATTTTTGAAAGATCTATCCAACGACACCCCACACTATGGGGTCGGAAAGAAAAAAAAAAGGCATCCACACGTTACGTGTAGGGGAGGTGCATTAAAAAAAAAATTTTTTCAAAGTTGGCGTGACTAATATGTATATTCATGCTAAATTACAGCTTTCTAGTACTATGAGTCTCTGAGCTAGACTGGGGACGGACGGACGGACGGACATGGCGAAACTATAAGGGTTCCTAGTTTGACTACGGAACCCTAAAAACTACTGAATGTTGAGTTTCTTGTGGCATTTCTTCTCAGCAGTGGTCTCTTGTGAAGCGCTGGTAGATTTTTGACGTGTAAAAGTGCCCGTGTGGCCTACATACTGAATAAACATCTTTTATATTTTTTATCTTTTTACTGTTTTTGTGTGGGAAAAAAAATGTTTTGTTCTGAAACCTATCGTGTGTGGTCAATTAAATTAAAGTCGGTGATATGAGATACTGCTATTCAAAATTCTGC
Source organism: Acleris laterana (assembly GCA_963966035.1). Taxonomy (NCBI): domain Eukaryota; kingdom Metazoa; phylum Arthropoda; class Insecta; order Lepidoptera; family Tortricidae; genus Acleris; species Acleris laterana. The sequence continues at coordinate 10,417,263 of OZ014445.1, read as the reverse complement.
CAAATGAATGTTATGCGTTATGCCCAGAGATCGGACAATTGGGCGTCATTACTCCCAATAATGTGGATATGACTCCAAGATTTTAATTAAACAAATTAAATTAAAAGTTACATTCATTTACTTACCCAAAAATATTGATCCTTTGCAAGACAGTAATAAATAAATAATACATTGACATGTTATTTTTTTTTTGCTGTAAAATTTACAGCAACTTACAAATTTACAGTGTAAATTAACATTATTTTTTATAAATTTTCCGTGGTTAATTTATTCCTTTTCCCGGTTAAAATGAACTTATGAGGTGAAAAGTTCCTTTTGCAATCCACGCTTGTTAATGGAGCAAACTTAAGTAGATTAATATTAAGACTGCACCGAGCAAACGTCGAGCGTCCAGTGGCGCCCTCGTTCCTAGTACTGTGTTTTCTAATTAACTACAGAATTTCCTTGAAATTAGACGATACGTTTTTGTAGTGCAAGTAAAAACACTATTTATGGAATACGTAACAAACTTTAATAACAAATACCCTTTGAGTAGTCAGCTTAACGGAACAAGGTGGCCACTTTTGTCCGTTAAGTTAATAACCCGAAGGTGAATGGTTATTAAACTATGTTATATACCCTATAAGTTGCGTTTTTTCATTTGTAGTACAAAAACCTACCGTTCAATTTCAAGAAAATACTTTAGTTTATTAGAAAACAAAATAAAAGTAATGAGGGCGCCACTATACCTATACATCCGGCGTACCTACGCTCGGCGTAGTCTTAATGACCAGTTCTCATGTCTTTTTTCTATTTATTATTGTGTTGTAAAAGATCAAAATTATTTTTTGGGTAAGTAATCAATTAATATAATTTAATTTGTTTAATTAAAATCTTTGGACTCATGTCCAAATTATTGCGAGTAATGACGCCCACTTGCCTGATCTCTGGTTATGTCAGTTATGCTAAGTGTACTATTATGCTAAAGTATGTATATATATATTTATGCTACTAACTTGCGCCAAGTCTCTTTTCGTATCTCGTGTACAGGACAGCAAAAAAAACCTGCCATTGCAAAGGTTCCGTTTTTTGCCATTTTGGAACCCTGAAAACAGCTACTCCATTGTCTTGTTTTCATTTTGCCTGTTTCTTTCTAACGCGCGTGAGAGAAAGATATGGAATACTCAACGTAATATTTGACAATAGTTGTCAAAAGTTGTTAACCATTTATGATATTTACAGAAAATTTAATGGTTTTAATACATTCTTTACTCTTTTTTCGGGTGTTGTGTGTGTTTATAAAATTATCGTACCGGTGGTAAGTCCCACCATTATTTTTTACAGTCGTTAAGGGTATTATTTAGGCACTTTTTGATGACTACACTTCAGCATCTTATCGGCTTCGCGACCAACATACGACTAAAGTAAGAAGTGTGCTTGAACCGTCATTAAGCACAGTTGAGCCGTCCCGCGTTTTGCGCGCTGATGGTAAGTCCTTGTGTATAGAAGGTCATTGACTGTAACCATTTTCAAAACTTCACACTACACGAATTATTTCACCTGATTTTATTTATTTTCTTGAATCACTCTTATTACGTTTGCAGACCAGCAATGCCGTGTCAGGCCAATCTCACGTATCTTTGAAAGAGCTGTTTTAAGATAAAAGAAACGTACCTAAATCTAGCAAAATAATTGAAGGATATTTTGTAGATACCTACAATCCTACAGTAGAATAAAAAAAATGCAACTATACTTTAATTTGATTCTATTGTAGTTTTTTTAATTATGAGAGGTTTGAAATTTCATACATATTGGGTAACGCGAGCTGCTGTATCTACAGATACACGAGAATGGCGGCTACCGACGCTACTCAAGTAACTGCGCTCAGGAGATACCGATCTAATGTATGTGATATGAAAGTGGTAAAAGCTTTATTGTGGTATATATATGGCAGTATCTAAAAACGAATAAGCCTATTTACGGCTTACTGCTGTAGGTGCTGACACGACAGAGCAGCATAATAGCACATTATACACATTAGTACTGCACGCACTGAACTGTTTATGTCCCTGTGTTGGCAGGGGTAGAGCTAACGACAATAGAGCGCTGGGCAAGTTGGGCCGTCGTGGTACCGCTTGGAACCGAACGTTGCATGATCCTGCGTCCGGATGGCACCCTCAAGGCATTCCCCTGCAATAAGCAGCATCCCTACGTGTGCTTCCGAAACATAACCGATTTCAACACACAAGGCTTCAACGAATGCGGCACGCTTGACGATGGTAAAGGCTCTTAAAAATAGGAAGTTATGTATATGTATACGCCGTCCTCTGAGAACAACAACGTAACTACCATCACAGTATACTTGTTATGGCATATTTGAGCGATATACGTGTTCCAGGCGGTAAAAACCATATCGTCTTTGACCTGTTATCGTATTTTCAACGTTTTGATAGAACTTATTTACTTGACAGTAGTGGCGATCGAGTTAAAAGAACATACTCGTAACTGCAGAGATCAGGAAAATGGCTGTTGCGGGACGAGTATGAGTTATATACAATATAGTACAGGAACCACCCTTCCCGGCTGAGGCTTGTCTCCAATTATTAATTATATTAAACATAGAAAAATTTTAGGAATGTGTTCAAATTTAGTAATAAATGTGTTGCAAAAAAAATTAACATTGTCGCCATCATCGTCAACATTACTCATAATTTTATTTATATGCGAAACAGGTACAATATAGAAGTTAACAATAAATAAACAATTAATTAAAATCACAAATTTAATTAAAAACGTAATAAATTCAATTTGAATTAATAGTTATAGTAATAGGAAAGAAGTGGTCTCTGCCTACCCCTCTGGGAAACAGGCGTGATTTTATATAGGTATGTATGTATGTTTGTAATTCTATTTTTTTTATAGTTTAAATTATAACATTTATTACGAGTTTATGATGTATAGTCTGACCAAAAAGTCTTTAAATTATAAGTGGCAACAGTGTAGTGTCGTCCCTTTTTTCTTAGATTGATTTGAACGGGATGACACTGACAGTGCTGTCACTTTTTGATTTCAACAAAAAAAAAATTTGACTATAATTATGGCATTTCGGCAATTTATTTTGTTTATGAACGCAAATTCTATGCAAAAATAGTCACGTGTAAAAATTCGGTGTTTAATGTAGGTAGGTATAACACCTTATAAGACCTTATTCCAGTTTGGTCGAATGCAACCTTAGTCTATGACTTTTAAAAAGTCAAATAAACATGCAAGAATGATGAGTGTTTGGCTGTTTGGAGTTAGTTATCCTAGTCCAAACATGATGGCTTTAAACATTAAAACACCGGGTACCTACGTACTAAAATTACATTTACGTTTTTGCAGCCGCTGCCGTTGGTAAAAATAACTTATTTTTTTAAATTTGTCCGGGCTTAGAACTCAGAACTTTGCGGGCTGATTTAATAACAGTAAGGTTAAAATTTCCTAGCATATGGGTGAAAAAACAGGTCAAACTCGATATCGTTTCTGCCCCTCATGTGCCTAATTTATTGAATAAATATATTGAATTTTGAATTATTACACAGAGCATATTTCGACATGCTCTTGCCGGCTCTTATTAATTAAAAAGTTACTTTATCTCACACTCTCAGAAAAATCAAAATTTACCGATGAAAACCTGCCTTTTTGAGGTGCTGAGGTGAAAATGTAGTTTTCTTTCTGTGTCCTCAGGGTACCGGCTCTACAAACGTACTGGGACCTGCTACAAGATACACAGGATGGGGATGCCGTGGGCCCGTGCCGTTTTGTCGTGCCAGGCGGAGGGGGGGAACCTCCTCATTATAAAGAGTGAAGTCGAGGCCGAGATCGCCTCAGATATAGGATTTGTGCCAACGACCACAAGATATATAGCCTTCTATAGCAGCTTTAGGGAAACCTACTATGTTTCGTATCAAGTGCGAAAACTCTCATCATATATAAGTAGATGGTCAACATACCAAAATTTAATATTTTACTATACACTAATTCATAAAAGTAGATATGTGTATAGTAATTATTATTACTGGTACTATACCAAACACACCTGGTATTCAACGTCTCTAATGAATCCATCAACGACCACCCCCCCGCATCCCTATTACGACCAAGAGATATTCTTGGGTCTCTATCGGGCCGGCTCTCGAGATTTTATGACCATCCATGGTGAGCATAATCATTCAGCTAACGAGATCTCAACTTCAGGAAGTAATAAATTAAAAAACATAAAACTGCCTTCAAAAACGCAAAAAATAACTTCGTTTAAAATATTTTGGGTCGCGCCGACTTGTTTGGTTTTTTGTTTTAAAAAACATTTTTTTAATACTTTTTGTGATCATTATAACCTGTTATGTATACCACTTCTTAGTTGACATGACATTTCAAGCTCGACGCAAGTAACGCCGCGTGAAAGTTATAGTCATATTTAAACAATAAAATATTCTTATTTAAACCCCCTTTAACTAAATTAATCGGGATATCTTATCGCCACCCTAGGTACGGTGGCAATCTGTGGTTTTCATTATCAGTTCCACTTCACCAAATGTATACTAAAATTTGTTGCATCTCAAATAAATAAATTTAACAACGATATAAAATTTATAATTATAATGCGTATTGTATAATTTCAAGACAGCGTTCAGGTGCTAGTCAAATAATTGCGTTACGTGTACGCGCCCTGAAAATATTTTTTTTAGTTTCTTCATTACTGATCTGGATGCGCCTTAGGTATAAATAAGGACGTAAATTTGTATGTAAAGTTCAACATACATAACGGGTACACAGAACGGTCATAATAATACAGGGTGACGACGTGATCAGAAGCCAATATTAGTTACAAGAAACAAAAGCTATTTCCTTTTTGCTTATTTTCCCTTTAATATAATCACCGATTAGGTACCTGAATCATGGTTACCCTATTTTAATAAAATAGTAATTAATTTCGACGCCATAGTAAAATGTTTAATGGTCGAATCGCATATGAGGCCGCCCCCAATCACGGCCCCGAGGCCCCGAGGGTTCGATTCGACGTCGTGAAAGAAGTGTTTTTGATAATTTAACCTCGTAGTTTGGAATTGACTAACATTTCATAATAATAATAATAATAATAATAATAAATAGTTTATTTCAGATAAAAGAATCCATAATTTGTTAGTAAATATAACTACTTAAATCTACTATACTAAAATATTGAAACTAAAAAATGAAGAAAATAATGTTTGGTTCTAGTCGTATGAGGAACAAAATATTTTTTTAACGCCATCTAGGAAGATCTTATTGAACCACTACGAGCAGATAGATGGTCAGTTAGCACCTCAGAGCATTATCTTTATGAATTGTCCATACACTTTTGCGGCCCACTTTTATTTATAGTTATCATACAAAGTCTATCTGAAAAAAATATCGGACTTCAAGTCAAAACAGACAGACTTGATCCCGAAATTATCAAATCACAAAAGGACGTCAAATTTTAGATCTTAGAACGACCTGGTGGAAATACATCCTTGCACATACTCTACATCATACATACATTAAATCAAGCCTGTTTCCCAGAGGGGTAGGCAGAGACCACTTTTTTCCATTTGCTTCGATCTTGACAACATTTTTTCGCTTCTTCCACATTCATACATAGTCTAAAGTGCAAAAAATGGCATAAATTATAACAAATTTTAAGGACCTATAAAATGTGTCTTAGAAATGTAAACTAAAACTGAAAGTAAATCCGTATTGTAAATCCACCTTAAGTTTCATTTGTTATTTATGAAATAATATGCAATCTGTGGCATCAATAGTACAGTGCATCCGGCCTCGCGCGAGTTCTCTTAGTTAGCTCAAATTTTCATTCACCCGCGCGAGTCCTTCCGCTCGCTATACTTTACGTCTCAAAGAAATGGTATATAAGTATATGATTTTGAAATCTGCAAGAATTGGGCTTTTCAACTAGATTTTTTGTAAATATGATGTACTTACCGTAAAATGTTCCTACTTAGCTACCTTATGGGGGTAGTGACTATTTCGTTTGTTACAAATTAAGTTAAGTCGGTAATATTGTGTGTTGAAACCAAAAAGATAAGCTGATGTTGAGAAACTTCTTTACGTAATTTATCAAATTACCCATACGTTAGGTGGCGCTACAACCCGTACTAAACGTATCCTAAAGGTTATCTTATCTTATCTTATCTTCTTGATGGGGTCCTTACGGATACACTTCGACCCTGAGGGATCTTTTGTGTAATTACCCCTCTTTTAGCTCTTAATCCAATGCAGCCTCCACCCCTTCCAAATAGCGGATAGTGGAGTGCAATGGCAGAGCCTTAAAATAGTTCGGTTCTGGGTAGCCACAACCGAGGATTTTCATTCTTACTCCGGCGAGTGCGTCACATTCACACACTAAGTGTTTCATTGTTTCCACCTCCTCGCCGCACATTGTACAATCTGTGTTGTCATATAGGCCCATCTTTGCTAGGAGATGTTTAACCCAAAAGTGCCCTGTAAACACACCGATAACGAATTCAATCGGAGTTGTGTTCTGTTGAGTTTCCAAAGTTTTTTGGCCCAGCTCTGGTCAACTCTTTCTATGAAGAGCTTTGCATGCCCTAAGCCTACCGTAGTTTTCCACTCTTTCTGGTGGTTTTCTAGGGTGTTATCGTTCAGGGCTGCTTTTATGGTGCTCGGTGAGGGTGCCACAAATGGTTCTGGTCCGACGTATGCGTCCTTGGACCCTTCCCTTGCCAGCTCATCCGCGGCTTCATTTCCGGGATAGCCTTCGTGTCCTGGAATCCACATCAGTTTCACTTTGTTGTGCCTCCCTAGCCTGTTTAAGGCTTGGATTCCATTGTAGACTAGTTTCGAGTCTACTTTAGGCGCTGTCAGTGCCTTTAGTGCCGCTTTTATGTAGATAGTTGTGTCCTGTGGGGATCTACTTATATTTTCTTGCGTACAGGCAATTATCGCATACAACTCCGCCTGGAAGACCGTTGCATAGTTGCCCATACTTATGCTAGGTACTGTTATAGTTTTTGGCGTAAATACCCACCCCCGTACCGGTGCTCATTTTTGAACCATTCGTGTACCATATCGCGTTGTCTTCCTCTGAGAGGTGCAACCCATCCTTCCATTCATCCCTGGTTGGGATGTGGACATTGAAGTTCCTCCGGAATACATACTTGGGCTGCATTTTATCGCAGCCCATCGTCAGTATTCTGTCTAGAACAACATTGTGTGCCATTTTAGTGTGTCTGGTTCTAGGCGATGCGTCGTTCCACAGGCCCGTCTCTTTCAACCTCTGTAGCGACTTGCACACCTCAGACTGAATGGCAATATGCAGTGGTGGCAGGTTTAGTAAGACCTCCATTGCCACCGTTGGCGTCGTTCTGAACGCCCCTGTTATAGCCATGCAAGCCACACTCTGCACCTTAGTTAGAGAGTCCTTACACATCCTTAGCGTTTTTCTTGGCCACCAGGCCAAGCAGCCATACATGATTATGGGTCTTGTCTTAACATCATGGTATAGATCCACTTCAGAACTTTAGGGTTAAGGCCCCATGTCTTTGCATATGCTGATCTGCACATTCCAAACACTCTCAACGCTTTTGTTATCGCGTTGTCTACGTGTTTCTTCCAAGTGAGCTCTTTATCTAGTATTATACCTAGATATTTCACCTCACTTGACAATTTTAGTGCCTCGCCAAACCGTTTTAGCTGTTTAATATGTTTGAGGTCCCTTTTCTTAGTAAATGGAATTACTACAGTTTTGCTGGGATTGACGGATAGTTGGTGGCTAGTGCACCAGCTTTCCACCTTTTCCAGAGCTTTTCCCATTATCTATTTCCGATACTGTATCCGGAAATTTCCCGTTGATAAGTATCACGAGACCAGTGTTGAGTTCCTCTAGGAGTGAGTTTACCACCAGGCTCCACAGAGTTGGTGAGAGAACCCCTCCCTTTTGTCGTTGTGGCGTATAGGACGTCACCCAAAAGACTTGACTTTATTAGCCTACTGTTTAGCATGTTGCCTATCCATTTACATATGGTTGGTTCAATGCCGTGCCTAGCAGCCGATGTGCTTATGGCTTCAAACGTAGTTCTGTCAAATGCTCCCTCCACATCGAGAAATGCCGCGAGACATATCTCTTTGTTCTCGAGTGCATTTTCAGCTTTATTCACTACAAAATGAATCGCAGTATCTATGGATTTACCCGGTTGATATGCGCATTGCATTTTATGCAGTGGATACCGCCTTAGAGCTCCATCTCTTATTTATGTGCCTGTCTACCAGCTTCTCTAGTGTTTTTAGGAAGAATGATGATAGGCTTATTGGCCTGTATGATTTGGCATCACTGTAATCTGCCTTGCCTGGTTTTGGCAGGTAGATCACTTTAACGAGCTTCCACACGTGTGGCACGTGCCCGAAGGCTAAGCACGCTCTGTACAACCTGCTTAAGTGCGGGACAATTACATTTGCACCCTTTTGTAGTGGAATTGGATATACCTCGTCCGGACCTGGCGCTTTGTAGGGTTGGAAGGTCGATAATGCCCCCCTTATCCTGCTGTCGTCTACTACCTTTTTGGCAGTGTCCCAATTGTATCTGGTTGTGCGTGCTGTCTGTTCTGACACACACATTGGTACACTGTCTATTTCGCTCTCGCATATATGATCGAGCCGGGAAAGTGCGTGCTACACATCAATTTCAGGGTATCTAAACCTGTTTGTCATCCTTCCCTTATCGTCTTTTATTGACGTTAACGGAGTTGACCTAGCTACAGCTAGTGCTTTTGTGAGCCTCATACCCTCTGGTATTGAGCCTATTTGGTTGCAGTGGTTCCGCCACGCACTCCTTTTTGCCTTTCTTACAGCTTTATTATACTCCGTGAGCTTGTGAGCGTAGTTGCTAAAGTTATTCGTCGCCTTCACGTCATTGAAGATCGCCCTAGTTTCACTTCTGATTTTGGTTATCTCAGGGTACCCACCAGGGTATCTTCTTGGCTAGCACCCTTTTTTCTAAGCAATTATTGGTCCAAACAGTGTGTATTGCTCGTAAAATGTTGTCCGCTTCAAATTCAATATCAATAGTAGAATTTAGCTTACCTTTCGGATCCCCTAGTTCTACCTTTAGGTCACGTTTGTAGGATGACCAATCGGTGTTCCTAGGATTTCTATTACGCACAGTTTCAATTGGTATGTCGGTCCTATACTTAAAGCATATATACCTGTGATCTGACAGTGAGATTTCATTGGAAACATGCCAATAGTGAATATATTCGTAAATGTGGTTAGACGCCACCGTTATGTCAATTACTTCTCCGCGCCTAGCATTGACGAAAGTTGGGCTGTTCCCTTTATTGAGTAATTGCAAAGAAGACCTCTCCAGAAAATCCAGTAACTTTTCTCCCCGTTTGTTGACATCCGAGCTACCCCAGATGACGTGGTGTGCATTGGCGTCGCAGCCGATGATCAGGTTGGTAACTAAGCAAATGTTTTTATTTTTATTTATACTCAGTAGTTTAATACCAATTACAACGTTTCCAACTATTGAAATGACTACAAATCCATACAAACTTCTATCCCCTATTGGAACTCCTTAGATGATGACTTTCCAAAAATCCCTTCTTAGTGAACCCGTAGGGTACGCAAGGAATATTCCCTTCAAATTTGAAGTCCTTAGGTACAGCGGTTTAGGCTGTGCTTTGTTCGATCAGTCAGTCTGTTTTGGTAATAATGCCTTGCCTGATACTAAATTATAGGACAGCGGAAACACCCTTGAGTATACATTTTAGTGACCAAAACATTCAAGGTTTTTTCAGCAAAAAACTAAAAGTACATATATACATACCTTTACGCCTGTCTCCCAATGTAGGCAGAGACTAAACATACAACTTTCATTTTCTCTATATTCATCAATCTCTTCATGCAAGTACGTCGGTCTCGGACGTCCCCTACCGACATCTCCGCTCACTCTCGCTCGCAATATCTCTTTCATAACTCTTTCTTCATCCATACTTTCTAAATGACCAAACCATTTTAGCATACCCTTTTCAATTTTAGTGACTACATCTTCTTTCAATCCACATCATTCTCGGATCTCGCTATTTCTCACTCTATCTATCATTCTTACTCCACACACACTTCTTAGAGCTCTCATTTCAACTGTATTAATCCTGCTTTCGTTCTTCTTCTGCCATACCCAAGATTTACTACCATACATCAATGTTGGTGTCAATACTCCCTGAACAATAGCAAGGCGAGCTTTGCTCGATATGACCTTGTTTGCCAAGATTGAGTGTAACGCCCCATTGATCATATTTCCCACTTTTACTCTAAATAAACAAATAACCTAAACTAATTTTCGTTAATTTCAGTCCTTAATTGGGTACACTTTTTAGTGAAAACGCCCTTCTCCGTCAATTATGATCCGATTTTAAAAACATTTTGTTTTGTTTGATTATTCAGTATATTTCCGAAGTGGTCCCACTGTCACTAAATTGTAAACTGATAAGGGAATCCATGAGAAATTGAGGGCACTCCTCAAATTTAATATTATAGGTATACATTATAGCGATTTCAGTATGTTTACTAGCAAATTTAGCATTTTCATTCAGAAAAAAATATTTGGTGAAGTGGAACTGATGATGAACACCACAGATGGTCAACGAAACTCCTCAACAGTACCTATTCCCAGGGTGGCGATAAGATATCTCGATTAAGATAGTTGAGCGACTATATCGAAAAACAGTTAATTGTTTATATGACTATGACTTTCCCGTGGCGTTGCTCGCGGCGAGCTTGAAATGTCTTGAAGTGTCTATAAACTAAGAAGTGGAACTGCATAACACCTTATTATGATCACTAAAACGTATTAAATATAATAAATGTTTTAAAAAACAAAAAAACCACCTCCGAAAGCGCAAAAAATAACTTCCTTAAATTTTTTTGGTAAAGGTCAGTCCAATTGGACTACCTACCAGTTTTAAAGAAGTTATTTTTACGTTTTTGAAGGCGGTTTTGTTATTTAAAACATTTATTATTATACATTACTGATCTGATTATTCGGAATTATAATTTTCGTAAAAAAGAAAATTCAGAATTGTCAACATTCGTAAATGGAATTCGGAAAAACGGTTTTCGTGATTTTAAATTTTCGGTATTGTAAAAATTCGGAATATTGAAATTCGGTATTTTCTAATTCGGAATTAAATAATTCGAGATTTAAGGGTGTTTTTCACAATTCATACATACCATCCGTCCATTACGATTTACTTTACGATTAATTAAATGAATATATTGCTATTAAGTACTATCTTTATCACGATCAAAATTAATTTTATCACGGTTAAATTAGAATCCTGGTTAAATTAGTCGATTAAGGTTGGGTTTTATAAAAGTTTTTTTTTTATGGCATAGAGAAGACAAACGAGCACACAGGCCACCTGATGGTAAGTGGACACTGTGACCCATAGACATTCGCAGTCACAAGACTGCAATGCAATCCTGAGACTGCAAATGCGTTGCCAACCCTGAGGACTAAGATGGAATGCCTCTATGCAAGTCATTTCACCGGCTCTCTTATCCCCAAACCGGAACACAACAATGCGAACACTGCTGTTTGGCGGTAGGTTAATGGATAAGATGGTGGTAGCGATCCGGACGGACCTTGCACAAGGTCCTACCACCAGCAAACTTAAAAAGTCCGTTAGATCAAATTTCGGTCAGGATGTCAAAACTTGTATAAAGTTACTAAAATTTGATCCGACATATTTACTAACCGGGCTTTTATAAAACCGGACATTAATGTTTAATCGAATAGTTAATTGGTTAATGAAATTAATCGATTGATGCCATCACTGATTACACCTGATACCAAAGAGAAGCCCGAATTGAGGCTTGTATAGCCCTTGGTGTTACTTACATTCTGAATTTGTATTTAATAGCTGTTTTTTATTTAGGTGTGCCTTACAATAGCATAAAAGGATACAGAGTTTTTCATGATTCGGCAGTAAACTATAGACCCCATCTCCTATGTGGAGGTTTCTGGCCGAGGAATAAGAAAATTTATGCGTTGCCATGTCAACACTTCCACCGCTATATATGCGAGAAGAAGCCGTAAACAAAGTAAGTACTAAAAACTACAGGTTTTAAATGTTTTACTTACGATAAAAATAATACGTATATTTCTTTGTCTGGAGGCTCATTTCCTGCTCATACCCATTTTAATAGAACCCTTTAGTTCACAATGGTCTTGTAATACGCGCGCGTACAGCGGCATAGCTGGCATAAATAAGTACGCTCGGCGAAGTCGTTTGTTTGTTTGTAGGTAAGTTCGATAGTGAAGTTTACACTAAAGACTTCTATTTATAATACGAGACCGGCTGTCCAGGGTCACACCAAGTAACGGCTTACGAGCTGATCTTCTTTAATCCGCTCATTCCCGAAATACCAGTATTTTAAAATACCTGATTCTCAATATATCGGAATCCCAAAACTAAATATACAAATTAGGGTATTATCTATTATCTTTACCCAACATTTCGAATCTGGTTTTTAGAGAACCTGTTAAAAAGAGTAGTATGGTATTTTGAAATACTGGTATTTTGGGAATGAGCGCTTTAATCACCGCGTAATATTTGCAAGCGCCATCTTAGATATATCCACGGATTATCATTTGGCAGTTCAGCTCGCAAAGTAATGCTGTAATGAGTGTAATTAAGTAATTATCAATGTTTGAACTTTGAACCTAATTGGTGCGTTAATAAGACCATATCGTTGTTTCAGCAACCGCATCACTAGAAACAAACACAACTCGTTAGCCTAGCTGGTAAGTAATGAGTAGTGACCCTGCCTACCAAACTAGCGGTCCCGGGTTCAAATTCCAGTAAGGGCAGTTTTATGTGTGATGATGAGCATACCCCGGGGTTTTCGGTGAGGGAATACATGATATTAGCCAAAGAATAGGTATTGACTTGAAAAAGAATGTACTATCAGCCCAATGGAACCCTGACCCACCATAGAACGGTGTCACAGTGACATTATAAAACAATTTGTTTGACACTTCTTATGACTTGAATCATAACGTCTCTGTGACACAGTTCTATGGTGGGTCAAGGTTCCAATGGTCTGATAGTACTTTACCTAAATGAATGATTTATTCAATAAAAAGATACTTATTAAAAAAAACATACGTTCATATCCACACTAAAATTAGAAATGGAAACCGTATTTATTCATTAGTTTATTTTAAAACATTTAATTTAAGTACGCGTACGAAGCCGCGGCGCGGGTAACATCTAGTCTAGTAAAATATCACATAAAATATAGTGTTCAGAAATTTACTATCAACCTCTTCAGTTAAGATGATAAATACTTCAAAGATATCGAACGTCGTGATTGATATGTGACATTGAATGTCTGTCATACATACCGTGCCTTTGTCTTATGTAATTTACGTACTTATATTCAAAACAAAAACTATACAGTGTGTAAATCCAATACGAGCAAATATTTTACCAACGGTTAATAATGCATCCTAATTAACATAAAAACATGTGTATCGTTAACATAAGTTGTAAGTTTTTTTTTCATACTAATTAATTCGCCGCGCAATGTATTACAAATCACTCAATTAACCTGCAATTAACTGCGACTTAAATCTTCGTTTTAACTGACAAGGTTTTCAAGTCGTTCGGGAAAAGTCGGTTAGACTCGGGTCACAGTATGTATGTATGTATGTATGTATGTGAACACTCTATTGTACAAAAGAAAAACCATAACAATACAATTAATATAAAAATATGTACAAAGGCGAACTTATCCCTTTAAGAAAGAAGCAGAAAGAAAAGAAAGAAAATCATTTATTCGTGACATGCATAACAAAGAACAGATTAACAAATACAAGAAGAAAGTAGCCACGAAATAGTCCCAACTCAGCGTGATGCTGGCATTAAAGTCAGAGCTGGTCTTCCGTTGGAACCATCAGGTGAAACCACGGAAGGTTACACACATATAATTAAATGAACACAAAAAGAGAAGAAAAATAAAAAACAAAAAAACAAAGCTCCGAGTTTCGCAAAAAAAAAAAACATGCCCGTCCTTAGATGGCTGAAAGAGTAACAGTGCCTTAGCCTTACTTGAATGAACATGAATTAATGGAGCAAGCAAAGAAAACCGACATCTAATAAAGGATCTCTTCCAGCTAACCCTTGAGAGATTGAGAAGAGTGAAAGGTTGTGCAACGAGTAAACAAGTGTACAAGAAGAAGAATATAAAGTAACTAATAAAACTTATATAAATAAATTTAAAATAAAACTACATTCAAATACCTACATAAATAGATACAGAAATATACATATTAATAGTTAAATATACATACATAAACTACATTTTACGTACCTAGATGATAATTGATATTTAGGAGATAGAGTCAAGCCAGAACTTCTTTAATTTACCTTTTAGGGTGTCTACCGTTTGTGATTGCCTAGTGCCAGTCGGTAGCCGATTCCATAATCTGACAGAATGTACCGAGAAGGATTTAGAATAGGATTTGGATTTGTGGGACGCCGGTTTTGGGAGCCGGTGGCCATGAACTTAAATCGCTCAGAAAGGTAGAAGGGCGCACGGGGATTAAAAAAAGTTTTAAAAAGCAGCAACAGGATGTGAACGTTTCGGCGAAAACGAACAAACGATTAGGCAGGAATAGGCTGTGCACGGAAGTGAGAGACATGGTCGTATTTACGTAGGCCGAAAATGTATCGAATGCACACGTTTTGGAGTCGCTCAAGTTTATCAAGAATCTGTTCTGAGAGGTCCATATAAGCAACGTCAGCGTAGTCTAAAAGAGGGAGAAGAAGTGATGGCTAAAGTTATCTTGGTTTGTTGAGGAAGAAAATTCTGCAGACGCCTGAGAGAATGGAGTGAAGCGAAGAGCTTGCGACTGACATCGGTAACCTGAGTTGACCAGGAAAGTGTTGATCTATTGTGACACCCAAGTTTTTAACAGTAGAGGAAAAGGGAATTATGGTACCGTCAAACACCAAATTGGGTATCGCAACGTTAGACAGCTTCGAGATGTAGTGGGGACTTCCAACAACAATGGCCTGCGACTTCTTTGCATTGACCTATAGTCCAAAATTAGTGGCCCATTCCTGGATCGTGGCAAGATCGTCAATGATAAGGTCAATCAGGGAAAAGAAGCCATCAAAACCAGTCCCCGCATAAATCTGCAAATCGTCAGCGTACAAGTGATAAGAAGAAAGACCGGACGTCGTTATACCATTCATGAAAATTGAAAAAAGAAGAGGAGAGAGCACAGCCCCTTGAGGGACCAGCAGAGAGAGTATTCCAATCGGAATGATATTCATCCATCTTAACACGCTGGCGCCTTCCAAGGAGGTATGACTCAAACCATGTAAGGGCCGAAAAAGAGAAATTTAGGGTCTTGAGGATGCCGAGAGAAGAATATTGAAATCAACTGTATTGAAAGCACTACTGAAATCTAAGAAAACCAGGACAGTCAGATGTTTATTTTCTATGTTTAAATGAATGTTGTCGGTGACCTTGTACAAAGCAGTGACAGTGCTATGCCCGGGGCGGAAACCAGATTGAAAGAGATTTAAAAGATTGTGCATATTTAGGAAACGAGACAGTCTTTGATTAACAAAGTGCTCTATTATTTTGGAAAGTATAGGGAGAATAGAAATAGGACGACAATCGGACAGGGACGCAGGTTTTGACACTTTTGGAAGAGGAAGGACATGAGCAAGTTTCCACAATGTAGGAAAACAGCCCGAAGAGAAGGAGAGGTTGATAATGTCGGTAAGGATACGAGCAATGGAATCCGCCACCAGCATGAGCAAGCTTAGGCCATCTTCACCGACGGCCTTGGTTTTTATAGACTTCAGAAGGTCTTGGTCTCCTTCGGAGTAATAAATCCTAAATCAAAAGGGGGAAAGTCGGGGTTCGGAGCATTAGCAAGAAGAGATAGTGTATTATTCTTTACAGAAGGGTCTAAAGTAACCGGAGAAGAGCTAAAATGCTTATTCAGGTCGTTGAGATTAATTTTATATCTAGAAGAGTGAGTTTGAGATTTACCAAACTCTAGTGACTTTAAAAAATTCCATAATTTATGGGGGGGACAATTCTGAATAGACTCATGGATATAACGACGTCTTGCTTGCCGGCATTTCTTGCAGCGATTACGCAGGATGACATCATTATGATGACTTCTCTCAGACGGATCATGGCGCACCCTAACGCTGGCGCGGTTCCTCTTTGCCATGAGAGCTTTGATATCCTCGGTCAGCCACGGCGCAGGGTAGTTAGGTATCTACGTGTCTACGTCTACGTTAGGTATGCTTGACGTGCATCGGCTTCAGAAGGGCGAGTCGGTCGTAAATCGCAAGCAATGTGCCGTTGAAAATCTCAAGTTTAAGGTCGATGTCAGTGCAAGTTTCGATAGACTGCCAATCAGCGTTGTGAAGATCGGAGAGCAGGGTCTGCAGATTGATGTCGCCAAGATTACGACGAAGGACGAATTTGTGTCTACGTTTCGGGGGGCGAATTTTGAAAGACGCGTAAATAAGGTCGTGGTTGAAAAGGCAGCAGCATTAAACTGGCCGTGAAATGGGACCTGGTTTTCTGCCCCTTCGCCGAATCTTTTGATTGTATTTTGAACCGCATGAACGCTTACGCCTTCACCTTTGGCTAACTTTCTATAAGTTATATCCTTATCAGTACACCATTTGGAAATAATTGATTGCCGCTTTTCACTCGTGAGACCTTTCATTATGAAAATAGGAAGTAAATGTATTAATTTTAAAACACAATTTTCTTTATTGACATATGAACTAATGACTGATGTCAAGTTATTATTTTTATAACCCACGACTTTTTAATTGGATACTTTTTGTGTGTACCTTTAATAAACGATACGGTCTTTAGAGTCAAGAAATAAAACTGAAAATACGTATGCAGGTATACACCCTGATAGACCAGCCACACAAAATTTAAATTATGTATAAACGCATCTCTATTTCTGTGAATCACTACATAGTACCTTAGGTCACTACGAAAGTTTTGAGATACAAAAAAAGTATAAAAGTTATTCAATATTTTTTTATTACAGTTTCTCAAAGTACTCTCCATTAGCTTCTATGCATCGATTCATCCGCCTAAACCATGATTTATAGCATTCCCGGTACTCTTCTTTAGGGAGGTCTTCTACGGCCTGCAATTAGGCATTCCGTGCGTCCTCAGGACTGTTAAATCGCGTGTCACGAAGTCCGAGGTTGATTTTCGGAAAGAGGAAGAAATCGCAAGGAGCTAAATCGGGGCTATACGGAGGATGACACAATTCTTTAATCTCTGTACTCTTCAAAAAATCCTTGGTGACAATGGCCTTGTGCGGCGAGGCATTGTCATGATGCAAAAAGAGCCCCCTCAAACCAGTTTTAGGTCGTTTTTGTTTTAAATTATTAAATACAGTTGGTAAACACACTTCAATATACCACTTAGCATTCACAGTTTTTTGGTCGTCTAAGGAAATTGTGGCCACATGACCACTTGCAGAAAAAAATGGTGGCCCCATTTTTTTCTGCAACCACTTCAACCACCCAACACTTCGCCCGCGTTTCACCTTCGTTGGAGGTTCATCATCGGGAAACACCCAAATTGTCGATTGCCGTTTAGTCGGTGGATCATATTGGTAAATCCAACTCTCATCTCCAGTAATAATGTTAAAAATTTACCGTCCTTCTCCCTGATCAAATTTTCTGAGCATATCTTTGCACCATGTCACGCGAGCTTCTTTTTGTTCTGCAGTCAGCGAGTGAGGCACCCATCGTGAACATAATTTCCTGACTCCAAGCCGGTTGTGCAAAATTTCATTAATAGCTGGCGATGAAATCTTCACGACCTCTTCTATTTATTTGTAAGTCACTTTTGGGTCTTCCTTAATAAAAATTTTCACAGCTGGGACGTTTTCTTCTGTAACTGAAGTCGCGGGTCGGCCATTTCTTTCATCATCATTTAAGGAAAAAATCCCTCGTTTAAATTGAGCAAACCATCTGAAAACTGTTGCACGCGATGGTGCATAGTCCTCAAACGCCGAAACTAATCGCTCTCTGCACTCACATTCATTTAATCCAAATTTATAATCGTACAAAATCATCGCACGAAAATGCTCTCGCTTAAAATCCATAGTTGACGATAAAAGCCCGCGGAATTGAAACAAAAAACAACCGTAATTTTTTTATTTTTAAATATTTGATCAAATGGTTTTCTATGTTCGAATTACAAATAATTTATCTTTTAAAAAAGGTTCAATCTTGTTGCGTTCTTTTTATAAATTTTGAGTATCTCAAAACTTTCCTAGTGACCCACGTATAAAACAAAGTCGCTTCACGCTGTCTGTCCCTATGTATGCTTAGATCTTTAAAACTACGCAACGGATTTTGATGCGGTTTTTATTAATAGATAGAGTGTTTCAAGAGGAAGGTTTATATGTATAACAAATCCTGTTTCATGTACGGGTGTTACAGAAAACTCACATAAACCGAAGCGAAGCGAGGGCGGGTCGCTAGTATTTGTATAAGTATGTAAAAGTAGTGAATTGTAGGGTGTGAACATGTAAATACATAATGTGCAGTATGCGAAAAAGCAAGCCTCAGTTCTCCTGCATAGAAAGAGAAATATAATTAAGCTGTTGGCACAAAAGAGAACTTCACTAGTCACCAGTAGTCGTTGCTGTTCTAAGGTTGGAGCCATCGCTTAGTCCCAAAGTCCTGCTGAGGTCCTCCGACGATCTAAAAAGGACAGGTCGAGAGTCCTTGCCTTGGCCTTCAAGTTTTCGAATGAAGATTGATCCTCCAATAGTTCAACAATGCCGATAGCCCGCTGCTGAAGCCCTAGCTCAGGATTTGCGAAACAAAATTCCCAACCTGTGTGGAAGGTTTTCATTTTGGTTCTCAGGGATGCCCACTATTTAAATTTCATTCCTCAGTGATTGTTGAGCTTGAAGGTTGAGCTGACTTTGAAGACCTTCTACTTTTATTTCTAGCGTGTCTACCTCCGCAGCTGTTTGTTCGGCATACATCTGTGCCTCCTGTGACAAGTGATACAACTCGAAAAACACGATTTTTCAGGAGAGCGAAAACAAGTTTAAAAAAAATACTGCTTCTAAACTAATAGATTTTTTTGAAAATTGCTACTGATTTTTATAACATATAATATCACTTTATTAACTGGTTTGACAAAAATAATGATACTAGTTATAGATTTTGAGATATTCAAAGAAACGTCCATAATGTATCATTATACATTTCAGATTGATTTATTTAACCCGTGTAAGATGATACAACTCGAATTGTATTATTTAACACAAAAAAGTGTAATCAAGGAGCTCTGGTGATGACTGATACAACTTTTTTTTGAAACCTTCATTTTTCTCTTATTTCTTGAGTTAGAGGCCTAAACTGTATACACAAGTTGTAGGGAATTGAATTAGTAATATTTCTTAAAACAAACGGACATAATATAAGGATTTTTAGTGAGTTGCATCATTTGTCACAAAATAAAAACGTAATTTAAACCGTGACTAATGTTACATATCGAGTTATTCTTGGGTCTGATTACGAATAAACTTGTGTCAAATAATACAAGTAAGTAATTGATTAAAACAAATAATAGCAATCATGATATCTTTGTACTAAACATGATGACATTAAATCACTGGGTAAACCAATTAACTTACACTCCTTAATTTCAAAGCAACATTACGATGTTGCAACCATACAGTAGGTAAATTAAACTGTGCAAATTGTCATTCAAAACAAAAACTATATAGACACCTACACAACAAATCAAATAATAATTCTCAAAGGTGATACCTACAAAACATGAAAATAATGATAACTAAACCTCAGCTAGGTAAGAAATAGAGTAATTTAAATTAAGCTCGCCGTCAGTCGAAGTAGGAAGTACGAGTAGGTAGGTAAGTGACATAGCGCATGGTCCACCTGAATTACATACTGAATTTGATACAATAATTTAAGTCACCACAGAATAGTAGCATTTACTAACCTGCCACTTCACAAAATAAAACACGTTGGTTGGTAAATACCTGTTTCTCTCCAACGAAAGATTTTTACCGTTTTTATCTTGTCATAATATTTTACACAAATAACTAGTAAGCGACACACATGTAGATCATAATATATCGCAACCGTAAAAGGATATTAACATTTATTAAATTACCTACAAAAGAAATCATACTTACGCGTCGATTCATGGCAACACAGCGAGCGTGCGCTCCCACCCTCGATGACGTAGAGACACTATGGCCATTAGTTATGTAGAAAGACACCAGACAATTTGTTTCGGAAAATGAGTTAGCTATGCCATCGTAAACTAGATTGTTTAACCTACGTTATGTTGAAAGGGACTTATTTAACCACGCCAATTCATTGAATTATACCATTATGTATAAAACCGCCAGTAACGATATGTGGGTTCTATAATGTCGAAAGGCGCCAAAGTACTTGATTTTGTCTATTTTGTCCGTTAAAAGATGATATTTTTAATCTGCAAAACACAGCCAATCTTCTATATTAGTCGATTAGTCGGAATACAAACAAATGTACTTATCAAGTGAGCACATTCATGTTAGTAAACTAGGTACTTACAACGACTAGGCAGAAAGTCGCTTTGAGCAATTTTTGTTTTTCGTTCTACCTCATGTTTGGTAGTTTTCGCAGTGATGTTTTTATAACCTTTGATAAAATAAAAATAATTTAAATGAGTGTTTTACTTATTACAATCAGCATTTAGCTCTTTCTATATAAATACTACAATCTTGTATTTATAATGAGCATGAGACAACTAGAGTAATATAGCATATAGCTCTCTTTATAAAATTATAAGAATGCAATATTGTAATCAGTTAAGTCGGTTAAAGAAATGGTCGCTTTAATTAAAATTACGATCGGAAGCAGGATAGCAAATATTAGTTCTATATAAAACGTCCAACTACATTGTTTTTTTAAAAAACCTATGAATACTCCAAAAAACAAGAATGCGATTTTGTAATCAGCATAAGTCAGCTAAAAAAATGGTCGCTTTCATTGAATTACGATCGAAAGCAGGATATCAAATATTAGTTCTATACCCTACGAATAGGTACTCCAAAAACTAAAAGAATGCAATATTGTAATCAGCATAAATCAGCATAGTAATGATCGCTTTCATTGAATGACGATCGACAGCAATATAGCAAATATTAGTTGCATAGAAAACGTCCTACTACATTGTTATTTTTAAAAACCTACGAATACTCCAGTTAATTTGTATAACATGTGCTTAATATAGTACATCATACTATGTTCTACCAATTTGGGTTATTTATGTTTAAGAAAACATACTAGAAAGTAATAAATTACTATTTTTACCTAACATCGGCTATATCTCGAAACCGGATATTGATTATTGGTCTCTTTTTGCATAACTATTAAAGACAAACAATTTTATTCTTAACCTTTACAACACTCTGTCACAACAAAGTAATATTAGTAGACCTTACGATTTACATATTACACTTTTTTATGACACGGTTCTATGGTAAGTATCAATAAATTTGTTTAGATATATATTTAAGATATATTTCTCTATTTCAGTATTTAATTTATCGTTGTCTAGTATCCAAAGTATAAGCCTAGAGCTTAGTTTGGGACTAGCTCAGTTGGTGTGAGATTGTCCCCGTATGCTTATTTTATTATTTTATAGTAATTGTATCACTGTGCACCAAACTTTATAGGTTCTAAATGGTCGTAATATTCTCACATTTTTGATACAACAGACTTATACATTTGCAAAGATTAGGAAATATTTGAAGACATTTGATATAACTCGAGTTGTATCAATTAACACATACCAATTGAAGCAAATATAGGGTTAATTTTTGATCTAACTCAAGTTGTATCTTTCAAAATACGCAAAACTCTGGTGATAAATGATATAACTCGAGTTATATCAAAAGACACAGACATTTTTAAAGGCATAAAAACCGTGATTATTAATATATTTTTAGATATATCATGAGGCACGAAAAAAAATATATAGTTATGGTTTTTTGAAGTGTTTTAACTAGAGAAATATCATTAAACACGGAAAATGGGAAAAAAAAGGGTCAATTGTATCATTTTACACGAAAGTATCTTGGAAACTAGAAGGCCTAGGAACACGGGAGTTGGAGCAAACGATGCGTTATTTTTTTTTAAGTTGTTTCATAAAAGAACACGTTAACTGCTACAACTCAAGTTGTATCACTTGTCACAGGAGGCACAGACATGTGCTTGTTTCAACTCAGGTGGAAGCTCTAAATACGCAATAAACTTGCGCTTGCCGTCTTGCGATACGGAAATGAGTGTTGGAAATGCCAAAAGTTTCGAGGCGGCAGACTGTGTGTGAGTGACGTACCGCGAGAATCGAGGGTTACCAGTAAATTTCCATTTTGAAATAATTCATCTTTTTTTTTGTGTTTTCCTATAATTACACTGTCAATTTTAGATTTCATGTGAGATACGTCTTCCCTTAACAAGCGAATTTCATTGGTTAATTGGGTCAGTGGATCCCTCAGCGCTGAGTTATCAGTGTTTTTAGGGTTCCGTAGTCAAACTAGGAACCCTTATAGTTTCGCCATGTCCGTCCGTCCGTCCGTCCCCAGTCTAGCTCAGAGACTCATAGTACTAGAAAGCTGTAATTTGGCATGAATGTACATATTAGTCACACCAACAAAGTGGTAAAATGAAATTTTGAAAAATATTTTTTTTTAATGCACCTCCCCTACACGTAACGTGGGGATGTCTTTTTTTTTTTCTTGCCTACCCCATAGTGTGGGGTGTCGTTGGATAGGTCTTTCAAAAATATTGCGGGTTTATGAAAGCAATTTTTCGATTAAGGGATCCGTTTATGAAATATTAAGCTTTAAAGCGCTATTTTTTGTTAGAGTCAAGTGTCCCCCCCCCCCCCCTACAGCCAAAACTACAAATACTAAAAATCTGAAAAAAGTCTTCAACGAAAGCGCATATAACGAATTTTAAAGGAAAACTATCACGGCTAAGTAGACAAGATTAGTTTCTGAGATACAGGCGACTAAAGTGTTTATACCTATCAAAATCGCCTATGATAACTTTGATAGAAAAATTCGTTAACGGGGCGTGCAGGACGCGCGGGGGGAGTCTGTCCAAGTAACAAATCGAGCGACAGCCGCGCTCATAAGCGCGAGCGCCTAGAATGCCTAGATGCTGTTTGGACGTGCCCCGGAATGCTACCTACAAGTTTGCGATTTGCGATCTGAAAGTTTACAAATAATCGATTAGATTATTGATTTGAGTCGAGTGTCGTTTGGAAAACTTAAAATTCTATTTACTGGCCCTTGTTTTTTTTTCAATTTCTATTAATTACTTTATAAAAGATTAAACTTTTATTGTAATTTAAAGTCGGTTTGAAGCAGTTTAGATACCTAACTACCTACATAGGTATACTGATCTCACACTTAAAAGCTTGGCTCTTGTTTGAGATATTATATACGAATTTATAAGAAAAAGAATCATTACTAACAATAAGTAGACTTAATTAGTTCCTGAGATACAGGCGACTAACGGGTTTATACCTACTAAAAATCATCTAAGACAGCGCCAAATAACTATGTAAATAGAAAATTGGTTCATACATATTGATTTTTGAGATAGTTTTTTGTGTTTGTCGTTACGGCTTCGGAACCCTACATTGAGCATGGTCCGACATGCTCTTGCCCGGTTTTTGAGCTTGTGGTTTACCCAGTGGTTTTTTTATTGTAACGTTATCAGAAGGGGTACCACGCAACGGGGTCAAAGAGCTGTCCCGACCTTTTTTGCGGCGGTACCACGACTGTCAGGACAGATCCAGGTACCTCTTATCTCCGGAGTCACTTCACCCAGGCTGATGCAGCTGCTATGAAATACTTTCAGAGAAGTATTCAACGTGCAGCGAATGTGCGGTTCATGTAGGACATTATTTCGACACTCAGAGCAAGCCTGTCGCTGTGAGTGGTTCATTTCCCAACTAATTTTAAACACCCGTACCACGATCGTTCGTAGTAGTATCGTTTATTTATCGCTAAACTGTCGCTAAGCAAGTAGTACGGGGCGAAGCGGCCGGTAGGTGACGACGGGAGATAAGGAGATATGACTCACCGCAGCGACGACATCATGAAGCGAAACTTAGGGTAGATTTTTAAAATAATTTAAAATACTTAGTTATGGTTATTACTCAGGAACTAGACCACTTCTTGAATCCACGATTCAATATCAGGAAGCTTGTAGTATGAACTTGAACACTGTGTAATTAGGTGATTTGATCTTTTCCCACTTATTATTACGAATAAAAAATACGGAGCATCACAGTAAACGTTGTTAATCCTTTAACGCTTCTCGGCCGACCAAACGTTATTAAATAAGTTCGCCTATGTGCATCATCTTTATTGATGCAAACATGTCTTGTAATTATTTATGTGCGATACACCACATCTTGTTTACATACATACTCTTCTGTTCTGTAGGAAACAAGGAAATGGGACGTCATACCAACCGCCGACCGACCGGAAGAGATCAACCTCCCGCCTGCTTCGGCCGGGCGTCCTGTCTAACATCATTGTCATTGTCCGTGACAATTTATTTATAAAATGATGCTTTGACTCTTAGAATAAAATTCAAATGTGGCCATGACAGATCAGATAAGGACAAAGCATATTTTAAGCACGGTTTAAGTTATTGCAAGTTCATGGATAAGCGAGAAAATTGTATTATTTGTCTGGCATTCAAGAGACCACGTTCGGCGCCGACGACCTGATATCGGGTTCTTAGCTGACTGTTGGAAGCAGATTTTTATCTGTCTTAATAATTTAAAATAAAACACTTATAATATTATGTCCCTATCTGTCATTGTGACATTTTAATTTTATAGAAAGTGTCAGAGCGTAAGTACCTAATAGTCATAGTATTAGTATATTATTATTAATCATTGTAGGTAGAATGGGATCTCTTAACACAATTATACTGTTACATATACTAGGAGGTTCCAAGCTTGACTAATTGATTACCTTGTTTTATATTATATTATAAACTTATTTCATTTTCATTTTCATTTTCACCGAAACCAACTAGACTGCATTTGGGCACAAATTTCAAGACCTCAGACTTGCCATATTATTGCTTTATTGAAAGAAACCCTTTAACACGTTTTATTGTTGTTAGTTTAGTATCAAGTATACTAAACTTATAATTACATTGTAAAAGTTGTTTCTAAGAGCAGTCCCTTTCAAACATTTAATATGTTTGTTACACTCATATCACAGTAATACTAGGTACATTACTATAGAGCCCGGGAAGTAAGGGGTTGCCGGATAGTTACGAGGCTGGCAACCCCTTTTCACGGCTGGGCGTTTTCGCTAAAAAGTGTACCCAATTAAGGAACTTTAACTTTGTTACTTTTGTGACGAAAATTAGCTATACCTATATTGACGGCCGCATTGTATGGTTAATTTTCGTCACAAAACTGACAAAGTTAAAGTTTCTTAATTTCAGTCCTTAATTGGGTACACTATTTAGTATAAACGCCCAGGTACGTATCTTGCTTTTCTCAAACATATGCAATGAAATAAAAAAAAATATCACTCAAAAAAGTAAATTTATATATTGTCCACCCTAGGGAAGAAAAGTAATTGCATGTTAAAATAAAGTACCAGGAGTGCAGCGGTAATAAGAAGGCATATCAATCATAGTGCAACTTACAATTAGATCGCAGGCGGTGCGGGCGACCATCGAGCCATCCTAAGATTGCAGTCTTAAGGTTGCCATCGTAAGATTGCATTCTCGAGATTGCGATCGTAAGATTGCAGTTTTGAAATTTCCATTGTAAGATTGCAGTCTTAAAATTGTCATCGTAAGATTGCTTTAATGTACTTTTAATATTTCCTCACATTGCCTGAGAAAAGCACTATACAATCCTCGGCCGGAACAGGGATTGCAGGACTCGTTCTATCCGGCCTCGTCTATGACTTGGCCGTCTACCCCAAACTCGTCCTTAAATCCCTTACATCACGGCCTATTGCAGTAATGTACTATTTAGGTACGTGTTACTCTTTAATTATTCTCAAAACATTAGGTGTTTTTAGGCCCTATGTCACAATCGTTAAAATATTATGATTAAATCGATTGTGCACGTCTAGTGTTAAAAAAATCCATGATTTTTGGACACAATATTTATATTTGAATTTGCCTTAAATGTCCATCAACAAAATTATTATATTTCAATAAAATATGTCAACACAGCTAGAAACTTTCGAAACGGCCCTTGTCATGGCATGTGTTCATGCCAAATTTGAGATTTCTAGTACTAAGAGTCTCTGAGTTAGACTGCAGACGGACGGACGGACATGGCGAAACTGTAAGGGTTCCTAGTTTGACTGGGGAACCCTAAAAAGTACAGTAAAGTACGTCCAAATATTTATTTTACAGAAACTTATTGAAGATTAAAGTTTAAGAAGCACAAACTAATGGTGGGCCCCGGAGTGCCTAAACAATGCGTCACATTAAGATGGTAGATAATTCCCAAACCCCTTTTAAGCGGATAATAAAACGTATGGTTTGATTTGTTCATTATTTTTTATTAACAGTTAACACACACACAAAGTAGGAGGTAGTATAGTTGTTGTTTGGTTGATTTTGCCTGACTTCACCTTACGCGACACAATATAAGTTACATCATAAATATAACAAAACATAACGAAACAAGTTAAAATATTTAGTACGTTTAGGTGCGGATATAAATGCGCATATTTTTAGTGAGCATAGGTGGCTCTTTTCTTTGTGAAATTAGGCTTGGTTGCCTGAGATTTTTTTATTTATTAACATCTCTCTTATTTCTGTTTAATTGTGAAATCGCGACGGTAAATATCTGTTCTTAAAAATACTTCAATTTACACGTTTTCAGTTGTTGACTTATTTTCCGTATCAGTTGAGGCAGTCTGGTCAGTGCCGGCCTGAGGCTGCCTCGCGAACATAAGGAAGATTTGCTCGAGAGTGGTTTGAGAGATGGTGTAGTCTTCCACGTCGAACTCTAATCGGCAGCGCTCCATTATCCCGAACATCTCGGACCAAGCCACGCTTCGGTCTGGCAAGTAGTACGTGAGGGAATTTTGGTGTTCCTCCCTGGAAAAAATTACATACTTTACAAAACTATACCATGCGAATTATCTTTAGGTATTGAACACAATTCAAAAAAATACAGTCAAACCAACGCAGCGAGGGTTCCGTAGTGTCCGACTTACACTTGACCGGTTTTTTTTATAAGTTGTTTTTTTTTTCGAGTTTACACTATAATTACAGCCAACTTGAAGTTGGTATGTATTACCGATTTGAAAATAATGGCACTAAGACAAAAATAAACTGGATTGAGGGAATCCTACATTAAGCATGGTCCGACACGCTCTTGTCCGGTTTTTAATATTCAACGGCTTTTGTAGAAATGCACAATCTCGGACCGTTGCGTTATTGCACCTGCTCCCGATTGGACGCCTTACTCTTGTATTTTAAAGGCACTGTGAAGACTTACATTATTTTGGGCTTTTTGAAATGTTCCATTACATATTTTTTAACTGCATCAATGCTAGTATCCGTAGTCTTGCCGTCCTGTTTCTTCTTCAATTTGATCATCAGTGTAAACCCTGAAATGCAGTCGTCACATTATTTTAAGACTACGCCGAGCGTACGTCAGATGTACAGTGGCGCCCTCATTACTTTTGTGTTTTCTAATAAATTAAAGTATTTTCATGAAACTCGTCGATAAGTTTTTGTACTACAAATGAAAATACAAGTTATAAGGTATATCACATAGTTTAATAACAATTCAACTTCGAGTTATCAACTTAACAGAAAAAAGTGGCCACCTTTTCCCGTTAAGCTGACTACTCAAAGGGTGATTGTTATTAAAGTTGGTTACGTATTACATAAATTGTGTTTTTACTTGCGCTACAAAAACGTATCGTCTGTTTGCAAGGAAATTCTTTAGTTTATTAGAAAACACAATAATAGTAATGAGGGCGCCACTGGACGCTCGACGTTTGGTTTGGTTGGTTTGTTTTGGTTGTTCGTCGTTTGTCTTAAGCAGATTTTCCAACAAGAGACTAAAACAAACCATCACGAGAGCTGGTGCTAAAGCTACGCTTACACCGTCAATATTTAAACAATAATTGCCCGTCGACAATAGCTGTTGTACTCTAATTTGGTGCAATCGATCAGAACTACGCCTGTCAACTGTAAGGATGCCTTATCTTATTGCACCTTTCAGCAGATAGATGTAGGAAGGTACTTAGTTTGGATGTCATTATCGGTTTTAAGTCTCAAATTAAACATTCAAGTTTTTCTTCGATTATAAATAAATTGAAAACAATCATCAAAATAAAAGCTGGGTGTGCTAAACCGTTCCCAGCAGTAATTTAGTCCGCGGCAACGCCTTGTGCTTTACAAGGCGCAGGGGAGGCCGCATGCCCATGGCACTGCTCGCAACTCTGGGCTAACGCCTGCCTATCAGCTTGACCTTCTCGACGCCATCCAAAGACGTGTTGTTCGCATTGTCAACGACTACTGTTTCGGACCGCTTAGAGATGCTTAGCCTCCGAAGATATTTTGCATCTCTCTGCATTTTCTAACTGTTTAGACTGGAGCCAACGGCTTCGTTATACCATCGAACTTCTCCTCATCGGCAGGATGTTCATTTCCATTTTTTTTGAGTCACTGCGCTCAACTACGCGCCGGTTCTTTCGAACGTTTCTGGCACGTACTATAGGAATTTGGAATAAGCTTCGTGCTGAGACTTTCCCAATGCACTACGATAAAAAACGGTATCATAAAATTTCTTCGAGGCCGGTAACCCATTGGTGACGCTTCCGGCATTTCAAATGTCTATAGACGGCGGTGACCACTTTCCATCTGGTGGGCTGTCTGCCTGTTGGCCCGTCGATGAAAATAAAAAAAAAATGCCGACAAAATATCTTCAAGAAAAACCAACATCTAGGTCAATTTGTCAGAGATTGTGAGCTATTTTCAAACCGTTTTTAGACATTTTGCCATAATTGTACAGGTCGATTCACAAGAGCTCGCACAAATGGATTGAACGAAAGTAATATCACCTATCATTGTGTGAGTGCCGTCCTTTGAACCGTAGTATGCATGCAGAACTTGCATGATTTAAAAAAACAAACATTTTATTGTGCCTACCAACGTCACGCGGTCTTATTAAATTGGAGCAGTATGTGCGTATTCATTAACAAAAGGCTATGGTATGCTTATACACATAATACTAAATTAAATTAAGTACATCTCAACTATTTCTGCATACGAAAAATCCGTTGGCAAACGCAGTTTAAGTACCTTCCGAGAACCTGTTCTTAAGGTGCTGCGGCGTGCCGAGGCACTGAAAGCGGCCTTGGACCATGACAGTGAGGCGCGAGCACAGCGCCTCGCACTCCTCCATGCTGTGCGAGGTGAGCACGACGCCGCGGCCGGCGCGCCTCGCTGCGCGCAACGCTCGCCACACCTGCCGCTTGGCCGCCGGATCCACGCCTGTCGTCGGCTCGTCCACGAACACCACACGCGTCTGCCCCAGCAGTGCCACCGCCGTGCTTAGTTTACGCTTGTTGCCACCTGAATACTGATCCACCTGTAATTTTGAATATGGATTAAAGCGGAGATTGTAGCATTTTAACTATAGACTCTATTACAGTTACATTGCCTAAGGAGGGTAATATTTTTACCCTTTTATCTAAATGCCGGGTAAAGCCAAGCGCTTGCGCAAGTACATCGATGCGAGTTGCAGACTGATCCCGGCGCAACCCACGAAACAATGAGAACAACCGTAGTGTCTCTCGCCCCGTTAGTTCGTTAAACAACGCGTCGAACTGCGGGCAGTAACCTGCGGGATACACCACACATTATAGTCGGATTGCAGGCTGCAACCTACGAGACACAAAACACAATATTTATGATACACCAGCGTATCGGCACAAAACACATAGGTACAGAAGTCAATCACAAGTAAGTACTTCACTTTTCATACCTACGCTCGGCGGTTGCTCTAGCGTTGTAAACTATAGCTTATCTATGCACAAAAAACTATCGTGGTAGTGGCACTCAATATAGTTGTTTGATTTATTGTTGAGAATGAAGCGGGATGAATGGAAATATAAATTATATGTTATATTACATTTTTTTCACAGATAATATCGAAAATCCCTAATTACCTCTAAACGGATTACCCTAGTTACACCATTTCCATTGCCCTATCCGTTTTAGACTTAAGACTGCGCTGTGCAAACGCCGAGCGTCCAGTGGCGCCCTCATTACTATTATTGTGTTTTCTAATTAACTAAAGAATATCCTTGCAATCAGACGATACGTTTTTGTAGCGCAAGTAAAAACACAATTTATGGGATACGTAACAAACTTTAATAACAATTACCCTTTGAGTAGTCAGCTTAACGGGAAAAGGTGGCCACTTTTTTCCGTTAAGTTGATAACTCGAAGGTGAATTGTTATTTAACTATGTGATATACCCTATAAGTTGTGTTTTCATTTGTAGTAGGTACAAAAACGTACCGTCCAATTTTATGAAAGTACTTTAATTTATTAGAAAACATAATAATAGTAATGAGGGCGCCACTGTACTTCCGGCGTACGCTCGGCGCAGTCTTAAACCTATCAAATCTCACTAAAAAACACAATATCTAAACAAACAATAGTAGGGGAGGTAGGGGAGGGATGGGCAGTTGGGAGACATGGGCACCCCCCTTTTATTCTGATTTGATCATAGTTTTTTTTTTTTTTTTGGTTTGGTAGTTTACTTTACCGACTGGCAACACTGTTCATCCATAGACTATCTGTCATTTCTGTAAGTTGTCAAACACAAACACGTTTGAAGGTTTTGCGCTCGTAAAAGTAAATATTTTGTTGCGGTTTCGGATCGTTATAAAGAGAAAACTAATGAAAGGTATGTGTATTTTCTATTATTAATCTATTGTACATTCACTAATCTATAAATTAAACTGAAATCCAAGCCTAAATACGTAGATTCAAAAAAATACGGGTAACCTATGTCGAAAATGTATACAGAGGGAGTAATGGGCATCTTGACGTGCGGGTGGTTTGGGCATGCCCAACGCTCCCTCCTATTATGTTCAGTATAGGAGGATTTTAACTATTGGTTTATTGTTAATTACAGAAAGATGCCGTTTAAATTCAAAAAGAAAGGTTTGCGACGGGAAATTCCTAAAGATTTAATATTACGAGCCATAGAAGAGGTATCAAAAGGATCAAAAATAAAAACGACAGCTGATAAATATGAAATCCCTAGATCAAGTTTGCAACGGTACCTAAAACAAGATTCTATAAAGGATTCTTCGCACAGATTTATAACCTCACAAATCTTCACTGACGAAGAAGAACAAAAATTGTCAAATTACATGATAGTTTGTTCTAAACATAATTATGGGTTGACAAGTTAAGTTAAGATACTGTTTAAGATGTTTTTTATTTGTTAACTTTTATATCTGGTTTCTATTATTGATATAGTTTAATAATAGTATATTTGTTAACTAATTATTGAATTCTATTATGGATATAAAGTAATTTATAGGCCGTGCCCAAGCCTCCCACAGGGTATGTCCAAGCCTCCCTACCATAGGGAGCATTGGGCACTTTTGACTTAGTTTATAAAATATCTCGTAATGTTGAAACTGATTGTAATTTTTAAGAAAGCTCTTTAATTATATCTAGCCAAATGTGTGGTGCAATAAGAATTGGCAATAAAAGTTGATTATCTATAAAATCTGATTTTTTTTGCAATAAATAGTGAAAAAGTGCCCATCCCTCCCCTACCTCCCCTACATTGTGCATCGAGGATAGTAAGAAGGAGATTACTAACGAGAGTGTTAGAGGTACGACGCGCGCGACGCCAAGGGCGGAGGGCTTTTAATGACTCGAGTTAGTAATACCCTTACTACCTGTGATACACACAATGGTTTTGATCACAAGCGGAAAAAAATAAAGTTATTTTCTTTCCATTTGGCTGGTAACAAATCGTCATGAAGTATCTGGCCGCATTTCTTAATTCCGGTGGTGTAGCTGTAAAAACGAATCCTAATTCCAATTCATCGGATGGAGAAGCCATTTCTATTTTGTCTCTATTGTCTCTTAAATTTTAAAAACACTTTATATCTCGGCAAATTATAAAACAATAACTTCTTTCTAACGCAGATAACAATATTTTTTGTGACATTTACCACAGATAATTGCTAACAACTGCGCTTAGCTGACTGTACAGCCAGATTTTGCAAAGTTGTTAAAATTAATGAAGTTTAATTAAGGGTATATGCTATGTGTGATGTTAAGTTAGTCTATAGCTAAGTTTTAAAGATAAAATTAGAAACAGTTTGAAGTTTTGGCTGAACATGAAACCTCCTTAGTCAGAAATTATGTAGGTACGAAATAGTTGCAAATTTTAAAACGAAAGTCATTACTCCTTAGGGACTACAAACTCGCCATAACTCCCGCGGGAACAATTAAGGCTATTACGTATACAGGCATAGAACAACACCATTTACGAGCAAGTGTGATGAAAAATGAGTAAATTATCACCAAATTATTGGCACTCGCGCTCACACTGGTCCCAACCGGTTCGAAATCTCATGCCCGTGAGCAGTGTACATGTGTGCGTTTCTCAACCCCACTTTGTATGTAGATTGAATTTTGTACCTATCTGTTTTATGGTATCGGACTGCAGGTAGCAGCCTATGAGCAGGGCCCGTACTTTTCATGCCGTTGGCGTAAAAATGACGACACGCTACATAGAGTATAATAATAATTATTAAAAAATAGTTGTAAAAATGAGTTAAGTAATCTAATGACGCGTAGAAAAATAAATTCGTCGAAAAATATAACCGAAACTACCTATTTATTTTGTATTTTATGTCGATACATACACATTATTGTATTTAATTGTTACCAAATTTCAACAATTAAGTATAAAACAGAATTCCTCATCTCTAACAAGCACACCATACTTATTGCTTAAAATCCCATACGGAGAAAATCTTCGTCATCTTCGCTTTCATACGTAATGTGATATTAATAAATATATTATTAGTTTTCAAACATTTATATCTTGATGTTATACTTTGATTACGATAAGAACAATAAACGTTTTCGTCCTCTACGAATAAAAACGGATATTTGTAACAAAACTCTTGTAAATACGACATTGTGCCCATTGTATTTTTTTCCAACAATATCAAATGTAAACAATAATTAAAACACTATTGAAGTCTAAGGCCCGTATTTATAAACTCATCTTGGCTGAGATGCGCGTCACAAGATACGTCAAAGTAAACGTCAAACCATAGAACACTGTCACTTTTGACACATCTCAAGACGAGCATTAGAGTTGAGATTAGTTTATAAATACGGCTCTAAGTAACATACGTTTTATTTAATTAACTGACAATCTGTTCTTTATTTTAGTGAAAATAAGGTAAAAGTCAGTTAGACGTCATGTACTGATTATTTCAAGAATTGATATCGATTAATTAAAGAGGTTGAGATAATATATGATTATGACGAAATAATAATTGGAATCATTATATGTATGGTAGCGTGACGTCATTTTTGCGTCAACGGCATGAAAAGTACGGGCCCTGCCCATGAGACACAAAGCAATATTAACAGCGTGTCGGACTACAATAGTAGCAGCCTATGTGACACACAACACATTAGACACACGAAACACATACCTACAACATATTGTAAAAACGTGGCAAACCGCAGGCAAAGTAGCCTGTGGGATGCAGAATACCTTATACCTAACAGCGTATAATAGTTAATACCTAGGTACTTACTAGGAACTTGTACATTATATTTACAATGTCAAAATAATGAGCGAGTAACCTATGCGCTGGTGAACATTGTGGAGATCATTTTTAACGGAGTATCCGGCGATGAAGGCGTCCCCGCTGGAGATGGACTCGTCGCCCATCAGCATCCTGAACGTCGTGGTCTTACCGGCGCCGTTCACGCCCAGCAGCCCGAACACCTCGGCGTCTGACACCGCTGGGAATGTATACTTAAGTATTATTTATTTCACATGGCTTTGTTAACCTCTTCCACGCCATTGAAGATTCCGTAAAAACCTCTACCATCGCCATTTGTGAGGTTAGTTTTCCAAAATCTCCGAAATCAATGTTTTTTATTTATATTATAGTAGCCCTGAACTCTGACACCACTTTATACGTTACTCTAAAAAAACCAAATTCCCTTACCCTTCTACCCCCCATTTCATCACTTGAAGGGTAGTTTTTCCAAAATCAGTTAATTTGTTTATTAAAAACAGTAGTCTAAATACCAATTATCAATTTCTCACTACAAAAATGACCAGTCTCATACAAACTTCTACACCTCATTTTACCACCTTTGGGGTAGGTTTTCCTAAATCTCTGAATACATTTTTTTTATATTCAGAGATTTAGGAAAACCTACTAGACAGATATACATCTGTCTACTGCCATTTACATACATATATAGATACATACCTTCACGCCTGTCTCCCAATGGGATAGGCAGAGATTATGGAACGCCAGGTGCACCGATCTAAACAAACAATTTTCGCTTCCTCTACATTCATCAATCTCTTCATGCACGTTTGTCGGTTTCGGGTGCTTTTGATTTGGCCCTTATTCAGTACATCGCAAATCTGATCACCGCACGTCCGTCTAGGACGTCCCCTACCGCCATCTCCGCTCATTCTCGCCCGCCATATCTCTTTCGTAACTCTTTTTTCATCCATCCTTTCTAAATGACAAAACCATCTTAGCATACCCTTTTGGAAAATTGCTACACAGCAACCCCAAATTCAGATAATTATAATTTTTAGTCTCGATGTCTATTGAGCTTAATTTTTTAAGTATGTAGGTATAAATTTGGTACATAATTGTGTACCAAATAAGCGTTATCCTTTAAAAAATTACAAAACAGACGCTTTGGAGCATAACGACAGTTTATAATGTCACTGTTCCACACGAATTTATCAGATTACAGGTTACTTTATTAGATTACCTTGTTTTATACCATGTAGAAACGAGATGTTATCGTTCAAAAATAAATTTAAAAAAACATGTTACCTCACTATGGACACCTCTTTTACGGACAGAATATAGTAATAATATTAGTAGACACATAATCAATCAATTTGACACATTTTGTATGGTCTAATGTCAAATGTTAACCCGAAGTAAGCCTTATCTATTAACGGTTTGAATATAGGAACCCAACATCAGTGATCTCAAGGGTGTACTGCCGTTTGCGCAAAATATTTTTCGCCAAATTTCAGTTCCCAAAAAACTTATCGCTGTAGTTTCATTTCCGAAACGAATCTTTAGCACATTTAAATTTCGCATTTTATTTATTTGGCATCATTTTACTTTGTCAAGTTTAAGACGACTTTATTAAGCAAATGATTTCCTTTGGCAAATACTATTTCCAAAAAAAAAATGCTTTAATTGTTACTTCGCACACTCAATTAATACACAGAAACGAAAACCTACCAGAAACGAACGCTTAGTCGGGTAAGAACTGTGACCCTCACAGAAACGAACTGCTACCAGAAAAGTAGGTTAGGTTAGGTTTGAAGTGCGACTCTAGAAATCATACCCTAAATTTCCAATGCACTAGGTACAGGATATAAATCGTATGCGAAACAATATTTTGGAAAAAAACATATTATGCAAAACGATACATTTGACTACATGAAATTTTGTAAAATGAAACATGATAATTATTTGTTAAACATTTGCCAAAAAATGGTGCTAACTGTTAATTTGCTTCAACTTGTTTTGCCTTATGATTTTTTGGGAAATTAAAATTTAAGTAAAACAGTTTGGGAAGTGATACTTTGGGAAAAGATTTTTGACCAAACTTTAATAAACCTAAAATAAACCTAACCTAAATACTAACACCAGGTACATGTGCAAGCCTGGCCACAT
The DNA here is from genome assembly GCA_963966035.1 of Acleris laterana. Classification (NCBI taxonomy): domain Eukaryota; kingdom Metazoa; phylum Arthropoda; class Insecta; order Lepidoptera; family Tortricidae; genus Acleris; species Acleris laterana. Next base: position 10,381,148 of record OZ014445.1, on the reverse strand, counting down.
TCCTAGCCTAACGGTCTTAAGCTCTTAAGTATAGCATTAAGCGACAAGTAATTAGCTCGTGTAAAGTATACATTACTGAAGGATATCTGGTTGACAGCTAAGTGCTTTTTGAATTGTTTGGTCAGCCCCCTGGCGACGAGGCTGTATTCGCTTAGCTCGGGGTGGTTTAATGCTTCCACGCGTTTGATCTCCTTGGCCACGTCTTCGTCCAGAGTTTTCCAATCAATGGGAGGCACAACCGTCTTCCGATTGAATATCTGGAACAAAAAAATCTACTTAATCAGACTGCTTGGTAGATTATGGATGTTGATCTCTGCAGCGTCAAGACAGGAATTAGAACTTGAGATTCAATGGAACGTATCTTTTTGAATGTATTTTCAAGATTCCGTACCAAAATGGTAAAAAGGAACCAAGGTATCTGTATGTCAAAACAGTTTTTCTCTAAAACTATAGAAGCATCTGTTCATAGTTTATATTTTATTCCTTTAATTACAATGTAAGTTTAGAGCATTAAATTACACCAAAGCACTTACACGACAGTTATTAAATACATATGAACAGAAAAAATACATGCTATACAATTATGAAATACATTTAAATTCAATAATATAGTACATAATACACAATAATAATAAAAAAAAACCTATATTTCTTACAGAGTCAAGGTTTACAAAGTAGTGTTGTTAGTGACCATAACAGTGTTTTTTTTTATTATTTAGTGTTAGTACCTGTTATTTTTTGTTATTTATTCTGCAAGAACCCCTCTGCGGGTAAAGGCCTCCTCCAAAGTGAGCAAGTCTTCTCTGGATTTTGCTGAAAACATCCAATTTGGACCCGCTTGTATTTTATTTCGTCCTCCCATTTATTTCGGGGTCTTCCTTTCCTTCTTTTGCCTATTGGCCCCTTCCACGCTGCCACACGTTTTGTCCATCAGTGGTCTTGGAGGCGAGTTACATGTCCAGCCCACATCCATTTTAGTGCAAGAGCTTGTGTCAGACCGTCAGTTGCTTTCGTGATATTTCGTATTTTTGTATACTGCGCTCTATTCCGCGTTAGCACGTCATAATTTTATTTTTTATAATTTTATTGAACTTCCAGCTCTGGCAGCCGTAGGTCAAGCATGATATAAGGCAGGAGTTGATAATTGGTCTTCAGGTTGATCGGCATGTTACTCTTGAATATTTCCTTTAAGCTCCAGTATTTATTCCACGTTAACTGTACGCTACGTTCTATCTCCTGGTAGTTACTTGAAAGCTTGAAAGCTTAAAAAAGCTAATTTGTTTGCCGAGGTAGATTATTGTTCAGTATAATGTTGTCGTAGACATATATTTGTATCTTGGTGCTGTTGGTCTTCATCATAGGTAGTTTTCGAGAGGTTAATTTCAAGCTTGCTAGCGATATTTAATGACTCTACCATGTACTGCAGTGCTGTCCCTTTCTCTGATATTAGCACCAAATCGTCAGTGAAACTTAGGTGGCTTAGATACCTTTTTTTTACTATTATGCGACGTTCTTTCAACTCAGTCAGTCTTTCTTTCTTTCAAGCGTCGACACGTCAGGGGACCGCTAAGTAAACTAAATAACTAGTATAAATTACCCCAGCTACTTAGCGATCCCCGACGTGGTGACGCTTAGTCAAAGTATTAATAAACTTATAGGGCCAATACTTATTATTTTTACTTTTTAGTCCAAAAGTCTCAGGCAGTGCAATAAAGTCAAAATTGCATTAGGTTAAATTTTTGTGAAAAATGTCAGTCTTAGAACGCAATCCAAGCACATTTTGGTAGTAGAAATGTAAAGTTCCATGGTTTCCACGAAAGTTCTGCCGCCAGGGTTTTATACAAATATCTTCAGCCCAAATTTTGGGAGACAGTATTAACTCATTGTACTTACTTGGCACTCCAAGCTTAAACGACGAATAGATCCCACGGGATTTGAGTACTTCAACTGTGCATACGTCAGAATTGCAGATTGAGGCAAGACGGGAACGCATTTGGTCCGCTGTAGTCCTCTCCTGCATGTAGTAGAGATGCAGCTGACGCATGCGCTTTGCAGCGCGCAGTTAAATAGTGCCCGGGGCAGCTGTACTACGGCACTCGACGCCGTTGTCACCTCTGTGTGCTGCACGCCCGCGGCCATGGCCCTGCCTGAAGTCATCGCTGCAGGGGTCGCGGCCGCAGCCGGTGTTCCTAGCCACTGGCCCGTCACCATGACCCTCGCAGCTATGGGTCTCGTTTAGGGTTTGCAATTCGAATATTCGAATATTTATATTATTCGAATATCCGACACAAATTAAATTCGAATACGGCAGTGTTACTTATTCGAATAATTCGGATATTTTTAATAGTACTACAAAGGATTGAAATAGTTTCCCACTTTTAATAGAACGCTGGAATCAGCTTTTATTTCATAACTACTGACAAATACAAGCAAATATTAAACTGGAATGCAAATATAACATGAGACAACATGATATTTTGGTTTCTTTTCTTGTGTTCGTCGAATAAATGTTTCTGTTTCTATTACTATATGAAGTTTTAAAACTGATTCCCAAAAAAAACATAGGTATTTAGCTTACAAAAAAATAGCTATTACAATAACGAGCAGTGAGTGACGTAGTTGGGTCGCTCGCTTCCTGCTACTTGCTATATTAATAACTAATAATGTTTAATTTGACCACAGAAGGCTCTTTTTTTTTAAATATTTAAGGCCTATTTATTTGATTTTATAACTTTAAACCATTAACTCGTTCTGTTTCAATAAATATTCAAATTATCCGAAAAATTCGAATATTCGAATATCTGAAATCGAACTATTCATATTATTCGAATATTAAAAACCAAGTCTCGTTGGTGAATTCTTCAGATTTCCTTGCTTTCTTGTACTGCACCTTGCGCCAACCCGCGTTGCCATTGCCGCGAGAACTAACAAAGGAGTCAGTTCCAGCCACGTTCTCACTATCCTCAGTATCCTCCACCCCGACACCAATATCGCTTACTGCGATCTCTTTAACCTCTAGCGTCGACGTCGACTGTTCCAGAGATACAACGCAATACTTATAAGCCGCAGCTTGTGTGCTCGTGGCAGCGATTGCCGGTACAATGCTATGTACTATTGCGAGCTCAACAAATGCGGACGTTGGCAGCGGCGGTAATTTCTTAATAGAGGTTAACTGATTCTCGCACGTAGATACAGCGTGGAATAGGGTTGCAATTTGAGCCTGAAATCCCTTGTTCACTGTTTTGAGCGCACAGATCTCCTTCACGCCCTCTTCAGCCAGGCCCGAACGGGCTTCGTAAGTGTACATCGCAGAGTATATTTGGTCTATCCTGCTTTCACAGCAAGTAACCGCTTGGGTAACTATCAGGAACCCAGCCTTCATGGTTTCCCTTAGCAGTCTTATTTCTTCAGACAGGTTAATTAAGGCCGACTTATCGCCTGTCGGTGTAGGGCTAGGGCTAACTCCGGGCTAGTGACTCGTGGCTTTCTAATGGTCAAAGTGGAACAAATGGGGTGTATGAGTTATCCCCGCCCTTTTTCTTGGTGCAGCAACATTCGGGACACTGCCAAGCAATACTAGCTTCCATGCCTATATTTCTAAAATTTTTGTGTGTGTGTATATTCTACATTATCCTGCAATAACATAGGTTATGTTTTATTTTTTCATGCGGACGGAGTCGCGGGCAACAGCTAGTTTTAAAATAAATTTATTATATCGCAACATTGATTATTCACGCCCTTCTGCGTGGCACATCTTCATATTGACGGCGACACGAGCATGCTCGACGAAAAATTGTAAGCGGTTAAAGGGTTAAATGAGTGTGAAGGATGCAAATGAGGAGTTAATATCAAATAGTCTAAAAAGTTTGGCTAAATGATCGCGCAGATGATCGAATACGTAACCGGTCCATGAAACAACTGGTCTAAAATCAACTGGACTGAATATTAAAATTTTCTCCGACTTGTAACCTTTAGATAAATAGTCTTAAGATCATCTAGATAAATTCGCAACTCGTCTTAAATTTTATAAATCGTTATGTACCCAACACTCGAAAGAGGTTTGTTGTCTTTAATTGATAGGACAAGATATTTAGAAGACCACATGCATTTAAGACGAGTTGATAATAATGACAGTAGACTAAATTATTAAGTGACGAGTTGCTTTTTAACCTAGTTACAATTTCGTCCAAATGATTTTAGGACGATCTGATGTTGAAAACCAGCTGCTTTTACGACCATCTGATACTAACTCCAAATGAGGAGTGACTATGAGGTAAGTTAAGTACCTTTTGGAAGATCCGGTACTCGAACAACATAAACAGGACCCACATAAATATGCCGGTCATCGCCATCCAAAACAGGTAACGCGAGATGCCCGGCTCCTCCCATTGCAAGTGAGGGTTGTCGCGTTCTGTGGGTATGAGTTGCTTAAACAGTCCATTTTTATAATCGATACTAATATTATTTGGAAATATAAATAACCGTCTAATCAATTTTCATTAAATTTTGTATGCAGATAACTTGAGCCTTGAACCACAGGGAGAGACAGCGTAACGAAATTATTTTAATGGAAAACTATCACAGGTAAGTAGATTTTACAAGTTAACTTGGTCGACTAACTCACTTGAGTTAGTCGACCAAGTTATAAACGGAAACCTACACTGCGACCGGTTAGTTTTTTTCGTCGCATAGTACCTATACGCTCAGTTTTACTGAGGTTAGCATAAATAATGACGCGCGCAGCTTCTACCAGTTTTCAGCACTGTGATGGTAGCTTACTAAACAATTAATGTGGGATACGGTATTCCCATTGCCTGTCTGAGTAATGTAATGAAACATATGAAATGGCATACTAAAGTAGGTAATGTAAGTCGGTACTTACATCAAATGGGCTCGGGGATTTTTTTGTCAGTACCTCTTGTACTGAAGAATATTTTGGCTGACTATGAACATCCATTGAACATAATTTCAAAATTTTAAGCACATCGCTTAAATAAATCCAGAAAAAACAAATATTAAAAAAAAAAACTTGAAAAAATCATAAGTCAAAAACTATTACAAGTAGGATGTTCATACTCGGCTAATATTCTTCATTACAAGAGGTACCTACTTACTGACAAAAAATCCCCGAGCCCATTTGATGTAAGGGCCGACTTATTATGGAAACCCGGCTATAGCCTTTAAAGTAATTATATTCTTCATCAGGCAAACGGTGACATGTCTCCCACATAGTATATTGTATACCATAGTCCGAATGAAGAATGGATGACAAAAGCAGAATGAGACGAATTAAGAACTTGACAAAAAACGAATGGGACGACCCAAGACGATACCCTGGTTCTAACTGTTCAACAGGAGACTTAAAGTAAGGATTTTACAATGTATGTAGGTTTTTTAAGATGTTCTAAGTAAATGGTCACTTTTCACCAAAATAAAAATATAATTTCATATAGGGAGGCATTTCCTTCACATTATTATAAACCGGCCTTAACTTAGGTCTCTTGTCGATATTTTGTTGTGTTTCAGGAGAGGGACATCCAGAAAGGTTGAAGATTACCGCAGCAAGCAGTTACGTTGTGTTTGCACAGGGTGGGCTTGTGGCACTCGGTGAGCCCCAGCGCCGACTTGAGCTGCGAGCACGACTGAGTGCACATCCAGTCCTTCAACCCGATTTGGTTCAATGAACTGCAACAGGCGAAATTGCTTCAAACCCTTTATCGTTTTCTGTGTTGGGTTATTACGAAACTAGAACTAATTATCATTGCTCATCCTTTCCAAAAATAGTGATTATTAACCTTTGCCGTACCAGCGATACCTAAAAACTCACTTGACTGATCGGACAAGGCTGTATAGCGGGAACACCTGCAGTATGCCATCCATGAAATCCGCCATTCTTGTCGCATTAAACATGGGGTTGTACAGCACTTGGACTACCTGTGCACCCATCATTCCTGTTTCGAACACGAAAACAAAAGCTGATCTTAGTTTTGAACCAGATTATCAAGTTAATCTCAATTTTGAACCAGATTTTTAAGCAGATCTTAAGTTTGAACCATATTTTTAAGCTGATATTAATTTTAAACGTTTTAAAGTTGAGTTTAATTTAGTGATGCTGGCTTTTTTGATCATTCTTGTTAATACTATACCTGCTCCACTTAATTATGTAAGCAAACGTTTCACGCAGCTTGTACCAATGCTCTTAACTTTACGCAGCAGGAAATAAGAAAGTAGATTTGCATACTTACTGTAGGGCAAAGGCAAACAAGGATGGTGACAACTCTCATACCCCAGTTCAGACAACCCTGCGAACCTATAACCAGGGCTCGGACAAGTCATCGCAAAACAATCGCAAGACGGCAATAGAACAAGATCAATAGAATCGCATTATGTACAATATTATTTAATTATATTTTTCAATGACATTTATTACTGCAACCCAAAATTCACCATACATGTGTGAAGGAAGGTATTTCCATTAACATTTTTTTTAATGCTGATGGTTGCATTTCACATACGCAACCATTAACTTCTGCATTGTCTGGAACAAACCGATGTTTTATTTAATCATTTGTGTTAGATATAAAAAAGTAAACAGTTGTTATAAAATACTTTCGAACCTTTTACTCGAAACTGCCGAAACACTTCTATGACATCTTCCCAGCAATCGTAATTAAGCAAATAATTGTATTAGTTTAATTTGTCACCACAAAACTGTTTGAAGCATGCCACTTTGACAAATCCATGACAGATATGCGACTAAAAAGGTCAAATGTTAAATTATAAATTACGATAATAATTTAGATAATAATAAATAATAATCTTAAGTCGCGACTCTATAAAAGTCTTGTCCCATGTCCATATCAGTTTCTGCGATGACTTGTCCGAGCCCTGCATATAACATATAACCCTGCGAAAAAAATCTCAGCAGAAACCAGCAACTGTGACGCAGCGGATCCTGCTACTGAGTTGCTGTCACTTTATTCTGACATTGACCTCCTGCGCAAGAGTCCTACTAACATGTGGGACTCTCTCAAGCTACGACGCCGAATTTAAGAAGCTGAAATCGTTAGGGAGCGAAAATAGCAATCATAGAACCACGGTCGCCAAATTGCAGTTACAACTGAACAAGCGAGCGCAGGCAGTCCTAAGTTATGTGCTGGAAATTACAGGTCTAGAGGAGACCCCGGAAGAAAACCTTTACCATTTGGCGCTGATGGCTGTGGTGAAACTGGTGAAACTGGGTGTTGAACGGCAATCCGATTTAGCATATGTATCGCGAGTCGGCCGTAAGCGTAAAGTTGGAGTCACGGATGTGGAACGCCGCCAACAGCCACAGCGTTCTCTAATCGTGACTGTCGTTCGCAAAACCAAACGAAACGAATTCTTGCAACAGGCTAAGCTACGCAGTACTCGGACACGGGCCGTACAAGACAGTATATTTCAATGAGCGACTTACAATCGCTAACCGCCGGTTGTTTCGAAAACTTTTGCGAACGAGCATGAGTTCAAAAACTGCTGGGTACAAGACGGAGCTACCTTCATTCAATTTACTCAAATCCAATTATCTGTTCGTGTCTCCGGTTGAAAAGTACCTTCAAAATTACCATACGACTAATTCAACCTTTTTAAGTGGCTAATTAGAGTTAAAATTATTTCCATCACTTTTTTATTTCTTCCTCCATCTAAAGACCATTACAGTCCGGTATACTTGATATTATCAGTGGCAGTCTGAATAGGAACAAACTAGGTACAATACTAGCTAAAATAAGACCTTTTCTTTAGTTTAATGCTTGCTTTGCTTTGTTTTATTTAACCTAAAACAGTCTTAATTGCTCAAGTGTAATCATACTGTGAACCGTCTCACCGGGTCCCAATCCCAAGATTCAGGCTCCTTGTAGTTTGGGTCCCACCGGAAACTTGTAATTTTCTTTAGTCAAATAAACTTTATTTTATTTATTTTTAGTACGAAGTCGCGGGCGTCCTCTAGTATGGAAAAAAGAGGTAAGTATACTTACACAATTTTAATTTGCACTTTTTTTTGGTAATAAAGTATTAGCTGTAGTAAAATGTTTGCTAAACGACTTTTTTTCTTCAAAAAACTTCTTTAAATTCTGGCAAACGAAAATTTACTTAAATATAAAAAGCTCAATATAAATTTAAAAAGGGTTTCCTAGAAATAAAAGCTGCGTTACGTTAATTGGAAAATAAATGGTATTTAGTCGAAAATCATTCGTTGAAACGGCAGTGGATAGACCATTTTCTACACGTGTTGATCTTAAACCTTTTAAACGCGACAGCGACCGCCAACTTACATGCCCCTGAAGCCATGATGTATTACCGACGTGATTTGCCGATTAAATCTCTTTTAAAAGCTTTTTGACCTGTTATAATCACGATTTTTTACCGGCGTTATGTTTTTTATTCTAAAGTTGACTTAATTACAGGTTGTACAGATGGAAATAATAGCTTGATACACTCTTACCAAATAGAATGTTCATGAAGTACATAACGATGAATCCCATCGCAACTCCATCGCAGAACAGCGACATCACGTAGTGAAGGGGCAGCATAGCGGCGCCGTACACCATGAATCCCAAATACAACCGAACTGCAACACAAACCGATAAATTGGATTCTTTATTTTTGTGTTTTATGTAAGTAACAACTCGTTGAAGAAACTCAAGTGTAAAACATGCCTAGATAAAATCAATCCCCAATAACCGCAGACTAGTCGTATGGGTCAGGCCGTATTATTATTGTGCCACAAATAACGTAACGCTAAATAGTTAAGGTTCGCATACTGATGTGTGATTTATATATAGACTTCATAAAAAGGAGGCGGTTCTCAATTCGACGAAAACTTTTTTATTTTTGCTATACATATTATGTTACCTAATTACTCGAAAACGTCGGGGCTAATCCGAAAAATGCATTTATGTATATTTTGTATGTAACAGCATTTATCATCAGTTCAGGATCCGATGAAGGAATCCTAAATAAAACGAGAGAACTACTCAAAAAGATCGGGCGCACGTACGGCGATTTGGTTTTACCTGTAAGACCTAAATTTGCGTCCTAAAACACCTCTTGCAGAAGGCACCTCTTTTTAATTAATTGAAATATGTTATGCAAGTCGTAGATCCCAAGTAGAGTGCTGGCAAGCTTGAAGTTAATGTCGTCGAGAGCGCCTAAGGATTGCCAGTCAATACTGCGAAGATCGGCAAACAAAACCTCCCGTTTCACATTGCAATGATTACGGCGTAGGATAATCTTTATTCCACCTAAATTATAAGAATAAAAGCTGTATTAGTCAAAATCTTTTATAATGAGCTATTATAAGGATATTGGAAAAACTTATGCTTTTATAAAACAATTACAAGGGTTTTGGACATAAAGGCTTGATGTTATAAGGTTATTTTGCTAGTTCACACCTATTTTTTTTGCATTAATTGCAACATTCCAAAATTAATTATTAATTGACAATGCTTTTTATGATTTTAATGATTTTCTTTTAGACAAACAATAAGGTGCCCTGTTATTTCTATTACGTTTAACTGATTACTTTTACTTACCCATAATGTAACTTGCTACTTAAATGACCAAATATTTGTTTTGTAAAAAACTAATTACAGACTGGATCCATACAAAATAAATCAAATATGACATTGAAAAAGTAAAAACAAGGAAGAATAAAATTTTGAATCTACGAGTGTTTGGCTGGTTAGAGTTAGTTATCCTAGTCAAACCAAACATGGTTTAAGAAAGTAAGAAAAAACCGGCCAAGTGGGAGTCGGACTTGCGCACGAAGGGTGCCGTACCATTATCTAAGAAAAACACGTTTGTTGTATGGGAGCCCCGTTTTTCATGTTTTGTTTTAGTGAACATACATGTAAATAATATTCTGTAAATATTTCAAGCGTCTACCTGTTTCCCTTATAGATATCGAGCAATAAACAGCAAAAAAATCACGTTTGTTGTACCCGAGGCCCCTAAAATACTTATTTTATTTTAATTTTAGTATTTGTTGTTTGTGTCTTCTAATCTGTGAAAATTTCCCGTCTATCTATCACGGTTTGTGACATACAGCCTGGTGATAGACATACGGACGGACAGTGGAGCCTTAGAAAAACGAAGATTGCCAATAACTATTAAGAAACTGGTAGGTTGTACTGCTGAACTTTACGTAATTGTCATATTTTAAGAGTAGGAGTACTTGTTTTTGTTCCCATGGGTTATTTTACTTACTTTTAACTTATTTTTTTATTTACAAACCGAAATTTATCTGAAAGGATGCGCAACGCGAGTGACTTTATAACGCACCTAAGTCGTCTGCTGACGTGAGGCCTAAGACACGGAAGGCGCGGCAGCACAAGACAATGGTAAGAGAGATGATTAGAAACCAAGGCCAGTCGAACATCGCAGCGCTGCCCCACAACAAAACTGGATGGATGCCAGCCGATTTCTGCAAAAGTTTAGCTCCGCATTCGCGTTCCTGTTAAAAATTATAAAAAGGAATTAAATAAAAATAAATAAACATTAGGGGACATCTCACACTTAGCTAGTCCCAAACTAAGCTCTAGGCTTTTACGTACAATGGGTACCTACTAGACAACGATTTTAATACTGACGATACTTCACTAATTTTCAAGGTAGATAGAAAAACTGTAGACTGCAGTAGGGTAAACGCCACACTAGTTAAAGTACTTAATTGGTTTACTTCCAACAATTTGCTACTAAATGCTAAGAAAACTAAATGTGTTAGGTTCACTTTGCCTAACGTTAAACCGGTAGATTCTAGAATTTTTCTAAATGACGAGTGTTTGCAAATGGTAGATAAGCAGTTTTCAGGCATAACAATAGATAAAAATTTGCAATGGAGTCCCCATATAGCTGTACTGGCAGGTAAACTAAGCTCAGCAGCTTACGCCGTTAGGAAAATTAGACAATTAACCAATGTTGAGACAGCTCACTTAGTTTATTATATTTATTTCCATAGTGTCATGTCGTACGGTATTCTGGTCTGGGGTATTTGTTTTACAAAAAAGCGCCATTCGTTCTATTTACAACTTAAATTCCCGTGACTCCTTAAGATAACTTTTTAAAGAAATTAATATCTTAACTGTAGCGTCTCAATTTATTTATGAAAATATTATTTATGTTGTTAAGAATTTAGATTCTTTCACCAAGAATTCTGATATACCTACATAATTTAAATACTAGAAATAAAAATAAAATCGCTATTGGAAAATTCCCTGTCCGTAAAGTATATAAATCATTTGTTGTTCAATGCATTCATTTCTATAATAAATTACCTGACGTAGTTTTAAAGTTACCCTTTCCAGCACTTAAAAATTACTTGACGCAAATCTAACCTAACCTAACCCAAACTAAGCAGTATATAGTAAGCAGTATGTAGTTTGTTTATTTGTTGTTTTTTTTCTCACTATAATGTTACTCAAATAAATGGGTACTTCCGTCCGTCCGTCCACCCGTCCTAAAAAGGGCTTAATCTTTTAAAATGTAATGGTGATTTTGTACTAAAGCTTTTATAAAATGAAACCTATGACAAACAAAGTAATATACCAAACGTTTGTAGAACGAACGTTAGTTGGTTATTTGATATCAATAATAAATAATCTATTTGACAAATTATACAATATGAAATGAAAATTTGTCAAGTTATTATTCGAACAAATGAATTATTTGCTAAATCTGTAGCTGTAAAAAGATAAAATGATAAACGATGTATTTATCAATCGTTGGTTGCGAAATGAAATTTTGCTAAATGAGTGGCGAGAAAATGATAGGATCCCGTTCGTACAGCGTGTCAAGTGTTATATAACGTTCGTCATAACGGTTTTTTTTATACAACATAAAAATATTTTAAATATTTTCCTTGTGTTTTAAGCGTGTGATAGTGATGATAAATAGCTTGAGCTATTAACACGCTTAACTCTGTCGATCGCTCTAGATCAAGCCATGTATCGATAGTCGACAGAAACACGCCCACGCCCTTACGCTCAGAAGTCCATACAAACCTTAAATATTCATTAAAAAATATAGATAATGCTTAAAATTTAAATTTACCGGTGGTATATTATGCGCCTGACTTAAAATTAACGTTTGGTCTTCGATTTTTGCACACTTTCACGCTGCAAACGTTATTTTACCATTAATTTAAGCGGAGCTCGTATACTGATAGAGATTAGTGAGTGACTAAGGCAACGCTTGACTTGCGCCTTGTGCCGATATGGCATTGGTAACAAAAAGTAATAATATCAAAGTTTAATGACAATGTTCTAACATATAGTTTTTTGTACCTCCTGTAAAATGACCCAATTTGACATTCGCGGTACTGAACGCCGAACGACGCCATTTTGACCATACAGAGGCGTCACGAACCACGCCCCCATAACATATATCCCTTGTTACTGTGATATGAGATTGGGTTGAATTTACTTCTTTTATACGAAACGGACCGAACCGCATTTTAAAAACCTATCTAGACTTTACGATCGCGGTAGTTTTGTCGTGATATTAGACGATTTATGATGCGTTATTTTATTTCATAGTAGATGGGTAAATTAAAGTAAGTTAACAAGTTTATAACCGAATACGAATCGATTACATTTTCTTTATAAACCTTATTCATTGTTAATTGAAAAGAAAGACCGCGACTTTAGTCAACAGCATCACTAAATTTGCCAATTATATCTATCTGTCACAGGTAGGTACAGTAAGATATGAATATGTTTATAGGTACCAATCGTTAATTTAACGAATAAAATTTCTGCGAAAAGAATCAAAAAATCTGGGATGGTGGGGAAGGGGGTATTGAAACTGTCTAGTACCTACCCTACCTTTAGACAAAACTGCTAGGTACATCGCGTTCAGCTAGATGATTGTCGTCTTACATTCATATCGCACCCCTATGGGATGCAAAATCGCGACCATCACAGAAAATGTTTGGGTGTCCCCATCGTCTTATTTATTACCTACCATTATGGTCTGTGGTCGTATTGTCCCAATATATTTTTAACGTAATAAGTAACAGTTACAACCATTCATGTATTTTGTTAAAATAAGTAAGCACCTTGATGTAGAACATGATGAAAACGGCGCTGATGATAGCCACGCTGTTCCCCACTCCAAATGCCAGCTGCATCGAGAGATAATCAAGTATTCTCTCTATGTGACTCTGAAATTAAATAACACACTTAATAGTACGTTATTGCCTAGGCCGGGAAGTAGGCAATTGCGAGCTGAGTGGTTTGCCCGTGTGGTTGCCGGGTTAGAATAGTGCCACTCCATGTCTTCCCGTGGATGTCGTAAGAGACGGCTAAGGGAATAAAGGCGTATAGTACTGTTAGGCGATGGGCTTGCAACCTGTCACTAATACACTGGTAAACATCTTAGCCTAAGTGTGCAAAATGTAGTTACAGAATTATCAACAAATTTTTAGAGTTGTTGGTAATTCTGTAGCTCTGCCTACCCCACTCTGGGAATAAAGGCGTGAGTTTATGTATGTGGTTTATCATCAAATTGTCGACACTTATTTTGTCGAATTTCACATCAAAGTCAACATTTTCATGTATTTTCATTACGTTGAGAATTCAGTTCGTGGAATGATCATTGCAAGTAATTTTAAATCATGTATATACTTTTACTTGTCGGATGATTCAATAAATAGTTGAATCATGGAAAACGTTTTGTGATTTATTGTTTCAATATTTTTTTAAACATAAAAATTACTTCACGTAATATCATTTAAATAGACCGTGAAGCGATGTCGACGGAGCTTTGCTTCGCGGAGATCCTATCCCGCGTAGTTGTGGCGCTTCGCACCTTGACACAATTCTAACCTAACCTAGTAGGTGTTTCGCGTTAAAAACAATAAGTATTGGCTCTATAACTTTAATTATAACTTCAATATTTTGATTCAAGCGTTGCCACGTCGGGAGACCACTAAGTAGCTGGGGTATTTTATATTATTTCATTTACTTAGCGGTCACCTGACATATCGACCCTTGAATCAAAATATTAATACCGGGTCGAGGATTTTCAAATTTTTTAATTAAATTTTAAATTTTACGCTTTTTAAACTTTTTCAAATTAACAATACTACTATTAGCTAGCAAAGTCTCCTTAAAGACATGAAATAAATAATAGGGGGTTCATAACTAATAAATAAAAAGAGGGATGGGAAGCTAGCGGGATAGGGCATCAGTGAAACAAAGTTTAAAGTACAGTGTAGTTTAGGTAGCCTCGCAGCTCTCACAGGGTACACTATACCTTGTCTATTTAACAGAGTTAGTACTAGAAAACAGAGAATGCACGTAATTGGTCAGCGATAAGAACGATGCACAGGTACAAGGTAGGTTAACATGCCTGTTAAAGTTTAGTCAACATCTGTCGCTCGTACGGTGCGGACGCTTTCAAGTGCTCTTCTTTGGTTACAAATTATTACCTGGCTCGTAAATATTATTATCTACTACTTTAAATTACATAATTACGATTTATATTTGAAAAACATTTTTTTTTATGGTATAGGGATGAGATGACAAACCAGCACACAGGCCACCTGATGGTAAGTGGAAACTGTGACCCATAGACATTCGCATGTCATGTTATCAATGGGTGAATTTTCAAACAGGTATTTTTGGGTGTCACACGGCTGTAATACGGAAAATAATTAATAAAATAATATAAAAAAAAATGTTTTTCATCATAATACACTGTCATATTAAGAGGCCATACATAATCATAACGCAAATGTAAGCCAAATCTCTGAAAAAAATTTTTGAACTTTAAAAATAGCGCGAATATGACCACTCTGAGGCATGTCACACTTCCAGTTTTGTCCAAACAAGCTCGCGTAACTTTGTGTGTACGCAATATCTTAATTAGGTATGATACATCATTAGAAAGAATATTAGATGACGCTTCTTAATAATTATCCAATTATGCAAAAATATTAATACCTAAAAGTAGGCAGACCGCTTTGTCTTTGTCCCGCGCCGACCACTCACGAAACGACTCGCAAATACCAGCTGATAACTGGTTCGTCTAGCGACTTACCGCCATGTTTACGTTTTTATTTAAAGAGACCATTAGTTGTGCTTTCGCGACCGAATGGAGTGGACATGTATCTGTGCGCCGTTAGAGCTAGCGAGGTTAGTCTTTTTCGCGATGTATTTTGGTACCCTGTGAAGTAATTTCAATGGCGCGTAATTTCTGTACGTTAAATAAGTATATTTTAGTAATTTTTTTGATATTTATAATATACCTTTATAGACTAAATTAAACCCGTAATGCATCTTTTAATAAAGTATATAGTGCAACCGATATCTTTGAAAAACTGTTATGCCGTAATTTCTGTGGCGTAATTTCGGTGGCGTTTTTGTCCACTGAAATTACAAATTCCCACCGATATTACAAGTCAAGTCAATTTTGTATAGGATTTTGTTAAAAACAGTCATAGATTTAGCATAAATGCGTAGCTAAAATTACATTTTATAAAACGATGCTAATATTTATTTATTAATGATATTTAAAAATTTAATGATGTCTATAATCAGAACTATTTAAATTGACTAAAATAAAAACCAAGTTAATGCGAAGACTATTACTAATGAATGAATTAAGGACAGAGAGCCTCGTTGCCAGTTGCCCTATTCTTGAGTGGACTAATCAATCATTTTTTGATATTTTTTTAGGAGAAATAATGACAAAAACAAAACAGAGTAAAGAAGAGCGACTAGAAAAAAAGAAGCTAGCTGAAAGGTTACGAAAAGCTAAAATTAAAAATGATCCTCTAAAGTACGAAGCACGTATATTCATCATTAATTTCAAAGTAAATTTACGATGTAATTTCAGTGGCACCGTTGTAATTTTCGGTGGCGCAAAAAAAATAAAAATAGTTACTAACTAAAATAATAACTTCAGAATGGTGCCTCATACAGCATTTCGATTATAAATTTAATCTCTTTCTAGTCATTATATAAATTATCACCAAACGATGGAAAAAAAATGCGCCACCGAAATTAAGAAAAAACGTTTATCTCAAAAATTCACCCCAATAAGTTAATTATTTGAGGTGACTCTAACTACAAACAAAAATCACGAGAAATATTACGAATATTCCAACAAGTGGCATGTAAGCCGAGCCCGTCATCGATGTGCGATTGTTAACGCCCACTGGCAGTTTCTTGTCCCTTTCATTTTCATACAAAAGTGCAACAGAAAGAACGCTTTGCTAACTCATTACATGTCTCCACGATTAAACTATGCTCGTAAAGGGCTCGCGCCACATATTATAATGTAAGTATTTAAACTTAATGCCATATGGTCATTAAGTCTGCCATTTGTACTTAATGTTTAACTGTGCAATTAAGTTTAAATAAATAAAATGCGTTTTGGTGCTAATAGAATTTGATTCAGGCCAACGGTCCTGAACCCATTATAGTACATTGTGTATTAAGGGTGGTAAAGAAAGAATTACAAACGAGAGTCTGTTAGAAGCCCGAAGCCGAAGGCTGAGGGCTTTAATGACTCGAGATTTGTATTTATTTTACCACCCGTGTAACATACAATGTTTTTCATCACAATTGCGAGGAAATGAAATAAAATCAGACAAAAGATCATATTTTTAACTTATTAGCGGCAGACCACAGATTATAGGATATGTCTCGGCAGACTACAATATCATTGTCTGTGACTTACCACAGCTAATGTCAAACGGGTTCGGAGTCCGATTCTAGTGACAGTCGAGATCAATAGTTTATATGCGAGATTTTTAGGAAATTGTATGCTACTGACATTTCATCTCGAATGAAACTTCATATCGAATGGCACAAGAATTGGGGTCCTGACGTATTATGATAGTTTGAGTCCACGTGTAATATTTAAAAAAAAAGCTATTACGTACGTTAGAAGCGTAATGGTAAAAAAAGGCCCGCGGGTATTATTTTGGATTTACGGTCGATTTTTCTAGCATGTTAGGACACTATTTACGAGCAAGTGTGATGAAAACTATTTTACGCGTGTATGTCTGGGTATCTGTGTGTCCGTTTATCTGTGTATCTATGTCTGTCTGGGGCGTCGTAGTAGGCGTAGTATAATCGGGATGGTCCATCGGTAGGGTTGCGCTGTTAAAATATATGACGGCGCGCAATAAAAATATCTTATTTGATTTCTTACATACATACCGTCACGCCTTCATCCCAGAGTGGGGTAGGCAGAGCTACAGAATTACCAACAACTTTAACAGCCAGTTGTTAATTCTGTAACCACATTTTGCACAAACAGGCTAAGATGTATATCATGTGTATATTAGTGACAGGTTGCAAGCCCATCGCCTAAAAATACTACAAGCCTTTAATCCCTTAGTCGTCTCTTACGACTTCCACAGGAAGGTATGGAGTGGTACTATTCTATTCTGCCGGCAACCACACGGCCACTTTATTATTGTTAAATTTAGAAATAAGTAATAATAAAAATGTTATTATTGGTAAGAATAATAAGGTAAATTGCAATAAGAGCGGGTAACCCCGTGGTGAAGCGAGTAATTTTTTGACAGCTGACGTGAGGGTTGCACACGTACTAAACTATTGGCTCTAATCTATCTGTCTCGATCTTTGAAATCACAATGTTATTTCAATTCAGTGTGTGGTAAAATTAAACGCTTGTTTGTAGCTTGTTAAGCGAGTGTATTTATTTTGGAGTGTCCGCCATCATTACACCCACATGGAGAGTAACCCCCACGAACGCCCGGTCGGTCTTTCTGATGCCCCGTTTTCGGAAGTGGGTGCCTTAGGAGCTGCATACAGGTCAGACTATTAATTTTTCTTTTGAAAATGAGTGCGACCGCTGGAAAACACTCTTTGAAATACAACAACGGAACCTAACGGAATTAATACGCGCAATACAGGAACCTCGCGAATAAGAATTTAAAATTTCGTTGCCTGAATATAATCCTGATAGTCTCGATAGCGATGCCCGTGCATGGTGTGAAACGGTCGATGTATGTATGAAATAAAAACCTTTATCAGGTGGTAACTTAGTTATTACAATGAGCAGGGCACTGAAAGGTCCCGCAGCATCGTGGCTTGCTCAGTCTAGTTATCCTGGCATAACCTGCCTCCCGCCGCAAATGAATGGCGAATGCTAAACGGTAGCCCTAAGGAAGGAGAATGTTTATCGTTTTACGCAAGTAGATTTATGAGCACCATAATTGCGCGATAGATGTCATTATCAACGGAACAGATCGCGATTGCACTAACACTAGCACATGCCGCCAGAAAAAGAGGTCCCCCTATTAATGAAAAGGCGATTCCGGTTGTAGAAGCAAAAAAGCCACGAATTGAAACTCGCAGATGCTATAATTGTGGCAAACAAGGCCATGTTTCTATTGAATGTCGAGGGACTATAGTAGTCGTGATAATAGTTCTAATGTACGTTCTGAGTTTTCAGTCACCCCTACACCACAACAGGCGAAGGAAGCCAGCGTGCAGAAGAAGACGATGACCCCAACCTGCTACGTCTGCGGTGAACGAGGCCACATCTCGCCGAACTGCCCTAAGAACCAATCAAAAGCCGGCGAGATAGCGACCGAACGGCGAGTGGATATCTGCGCCATCAAACCAGCTACCGACCAGCTCTTAGATGTAGCCGGTGAGAAGTTTTTGTTTTGCTTTGACTCTGGTGCCGAATGTTCTTTGATAAAACTAAGAAAAGAATATACAATGCGGTTACATTACTAGGGTTAGACAACGCCAGTTTAAATTGCGGTACCCAAATTTTATCTACGGTTTCAATCCAGGGTTATTCTGTGCAACTGTTATTTCACATAGTGCCTGACGCTAGTATTTCTGAAGACGTAATAGTTGGTAGAGATTTGCTCGCATTAGGTTTTTCAATTGAAATATTTGAGAAGAACCTAGTACTGAAAAAGACCAAAGTACCGTGTTTGTACCGTGGGGTCAAAAGCAAACAACTTCGAAGGGGTAGACAGCAATTTATCAGGTTCTGAGAGACAACACTTAATTTCATTGCTTCAGATGAACTCTATTTACTTTGTGAAGGGTGTGTGGGTGTACCCACTAGTAGGGTTAGTACTGGTCATCTCGAAGTTAAACTGACTCTCCCAAATCGTACGGTTCAACGTAGGCCCTACTGTTTGAGTCCTGAAGAAAGGCAGGAACGCACGCAGTCAAATTAAAGAACTCATAGCAGCTGGGATCATTCGTGAAAGCAACTCTCCATTTGCAAGCCCGATATTATTGCTTGTGAAAAAGAAGGATGGAACTGATAGGCTCTGTGTCGATTACAGAGAGTTGAATAGTAACACGGTACCTGATAGATATCCGCTCCCACTTATTTTAGACCAAATTAAACGCTTGGAGCGAATTATTTTACATCATTAGATATGACTAGTATAGGGGAGGGTTCGACTGCAGCTTGTTTTAAAAGCTTTGACAAATGCAGGGTTTTTTCTAAGCATAAAAAATGCGCTTTTAAGACAAGAGTCGAATTTTTGGGTTATGAGGTGTCAGCTGGTGACTTACTATACTTGTTCGACAGACGGATTTATGACACTTTGAAAATGAAACTTCGAAACTTTGAAACAAGAAGCTACAGATTTGGAAAACAAATTAACAGAACATCAAATGCTAGTTCAGATAGCTCATGATCAAAAAAGATCCGACAA
Source organism: Acleris laterana (assembly GCA_963966035.1). NCBI lineage: Eukaryota > Metazoa > Arthropoda > Insecta > Lepidoptera > Tortricidae > Acleris > Acleris laterana. Next base: position 10,361,440 of record OZ014445.1, on the reverse strand, counting down.
AGACCTGTCAAAAAACTCTGAATAGCTGGTCGTTATTAGCTTCGATCTGGAACAATGTTTACCTACACCATATTTACAATTTAACAATACAGGACTTAAATACTGACAAAGCATTTTGTTACATGTGGCCTGAAAATGACGGAGGAAGAGGTGCTAATGATATTGCTTCTTGTATGTACCATTTTATTCAAGAAAACTTACCACGACTGTGCCCTAAATGTAAACACCTTATTATGTACTCTGATAGTTGCTCGGGTCGGGTCAGAATAAAAATTCTATTGTTACTACAATGCTCTTGCTCGCTGCCGAATGATAATCTCAATTAGAAAACATAGAGCACAAGTTTTTAATACCAGGCCATACTCATATGGAAGTTGGCAGTGACCACGCTCTTATCGAACGCAAAAAAAAACGAACTTCAATGGATATTCACTTGCCGAGAGATTGGTACCAATTAGTTCGCACAGCTGCCAGCAAAAGTACTAAGTTTACAGTAGTTAAAATGAAACTGACATTGTTTTATGACTTTGGAAAACTTGGAAAAGAGCATCTAACCATAAAGAAAATCAATCGGCAAAATATAAAGTTTGTATGGAGCAACGTTTGATGCATAAAATATGAAATAGATATTTTTCCGCATTTTATGTATAAAAAAGAATTCGCAAATGATTATGTTGATATGGGCTATACTAAACGAACTAAGGTATATGACTCAATTACCATTGATAATGTGAAGCGGTGTTATCAATCGCAAATTCCTATATCTACTGAAAAAAAGAAAGATCTTTACTACCTTTTACACAGGAAAGCGCTCATGATTTTTATAGAAACCTTATCAATAAAGCAGACGTTAGGGATACGCCACTAAATAATGATAGTGATGATGAGTAAAATGTGTCGTTTTGGTAGTGACTCTTACCCGACCGTTGTAATTGTTTCAAGTGGGAGGTTGATGACTGTAAGCGAGGCATTGGGAGGCTCAGGACTTGAACAGCGGCTGGTGCACGGTGGCTAGCGAGATTGGCGAAGTGGCTGTAGTACACCGTTGCCGTCTCTTACCTGATCATCGTAGTGAGTTTCAAGTGGGAGGTTGACGACCAAAAGCGAGGCTCCGGGGTCATAGGTCTTGAACAGCGCCTCGTGCACGGCGGCCAGCGAGAAGGCCACGTCGTGGTAGCCGAAGTTGCTGAACCATGCGATTCCCTGTTTCGGCGTGAACGATGCTCCAATAGGGATTGACTTCCGTATTAATTCCATTCCTTCCTTACCCTTCACAAAAAAATACAGAAAGTTAAGTTCAGATACTGTGTGTGTAAGTTGTGCATCGAGTAAGCAAGTGTACAAATTTATTAAGAAGAACGCAAAACATTTTGCTATAACCCATAAAGCCCTTTTGCCCGGCCCATTTAAATAAATAAAAATAAAAACATTCAAATGCCTACGTAAATAGATACATCTAAATATATAAAAGGAGAAACTGACTGACTGACATATCAACGCACAGCCTAAATGACTAAACTTAGGCACTTGAAATTTGGAAGGGACGTAGCTTATGTACCGTAGAGGTGCACTAAGAAAGGAATTCCCGAAATTCCCACGGGAACGGGAATTAGCGGGAAAATTATTAACTCAAAAAAAAAAATTGCCCAACGAAGTGGACACGGGAACAGCTAGTAAATATACAGTGTGTAAATGGTATACGGGCGTTCCTTTTAACTGTGGTTAGTATAACCCCTACTGAGCACATTTAGGCAGCTTTTGTTAAAATTAAATGAAAAAAAAAAACCATACAAAATAATTTAACACGCAATGTATAACGAAAAATGCAATTAATTAAACATACCTACTTACCTGACAGATGGACTTCGATGTACATTGCGGGTCGATAGTATGTTCAAAAATTAATAACGGTGTATACGTTAGCGTAATCAAAATAATTATTTCTGTTAATGATTAGTAGAGTCTTAATCTATGTCCAGTTTTAATAAACGCCCGTATACCATTTACACACTGTATATTATAGTACTCCAGCTGTAACCCTCCCTACAAAAACTGAACTAGTAACTTAGCTACTAAACTTTCTACCTTTAAATATAAAGAGTAAGAATGAATAAATGTTGTTGAATTGGCCATACCTAATACATAGGCTGCTACGAAAGTTTTTAGCTGTATAAAAACTAACAACATTTACTTTTCAAAGTTTATGGCAAATTAAGGGTAATTTAGCTATTAACCTCTTTGTAAAATGAAATTTGATACTGGCCGCTTACAACTTTTTTTTTAAATTTTTTTGCTGAAAATGTCAGTCTACTTTTGTTTCTTGCAATGGAGCTGTCGCGAGAATCGTTTCGTGCTATGATATTCTACGACTACAAAAGGAACTTAACCTTTAAGGAATCTAATACAAATTTAAATGACGCATTTGGGGAGTCTGCTCCATCGTTCACGCTCTAGTGAAAAATAATGTCAGTAGTGCGACAAGATAACGGGGTCTATTTATATCAGAAAAACCACACAGACGCTCCTGAGAATTTAAAAACAAAAAAACTCAAAAAGTTTCCAAAAAAATAGCTTCTTTGGCATGTAATTTGTAGTTGCGGGTAAAGAAATAGAGCTTTTATTACTACCGGAACAATAAACAGCAGTGTCTATCCAAAAGAGTGATCACAAAAGCGGTTACTGCCATTTATTAAGAAGCACGACTCTCCACCCTTGTTCTGGCCAGATCTGGCCAGTTGCCATCACTCTAAAACCGTGATGGAGTGGTACGAATCAAAACGGTGGTCGTGGTACCGAAAGTCAGCAATCCACCAAACTGTCCAGAACTTCGGCCCGTCGGAGTATAATGAAAGGACTTCTTCAAAATAGAGGCAGAGACGTAAAATCCGTGGCTGAGCTTCGAAAAATGTGGACTTGGGCGACCAAGAGGTATCCCGACGTGAAGGTGCAGTCCCTTATGAGTCGTGTTCGAGGAAAAGTACGATCGATGGCTTACTCGTCAAGAAATCTTGACTAAATGTAATTTTCGTCTAAAATACATTAAATTTACTTATATTTCAGGTAAACCTGTTTTGATTTTTTATTAAAACTTTTCTGTGAGTTTAATTTTAGGGTGCCCAAGTTTTGGCGTGTTCAACCTTTAAAACGTGTATATTCCACTAATGTGGCAATTGGAGAGTGACGTAAGAAGGGGGAGGGCTACAAAGTTGTAAAAAAAACGTCATCTAGACATTTTAGAGCGTGGCTACATGTTTTTTATATTGAAGGGTTACTAAATAATTCAAGGATTACAAAAAATATATAATCTGACGATTTCCACAAGCCGAAGTAACAAAAATTCATCGATAAAGTTTAATGCGTGCAGCTACGTGATGCCTATATTCCCCTCTCCGCGTTTGTATTCCTCTTTCACTCTTTATCTATTACTCTCTCACTCCGTCCCCACCGATGAAGATGATAATTAAAAAAAAATACTGAAGAGAATTTAAGTAAGTTATTTTCTTATAAATACAAGTATTCTACTTAAAAAAGCATTATATTTTATTGGCTTGCTATTTCCTGAGATTTTAAACACTATAAGTTCAATGATTAAAAAAAAAACAAAAAAATGTAGATTAGGCGAATACCTCCAGATAATCGTCAGATTATGAGAAAGTACAAAGTAATTCAAAATTACGTTTTTTTTTGCACATCCTAATAATGACCGCGAGTTTGCGTCACATCCAAATCGACAGGTTATTTTATTATATAAGAGTTTTTTTAAGGTTCACTTAACATTCCCTTTGAAAATCTGACGCGCCGGGTAAAATAGTTTTTTTTTCATTTTCAACCCTTACGTAACGACCGCCCCCATCATGGAAACAATCAGATTAACATATGATATCAGTATCTGAAGCGCTCGAGTAAGTCCATGCAACAGTTCTTTTTTACATTTTTCAAAATCTATAGCCACTCCCCCACCGATGAAAAGGTATATAAGATATGACATTTTTTTTCTTTTTAAGCTTCGCAACCCAATTATGTCTGTAGGACGCTCGAGTAACTCCCGATTTAGCATCGTGGGCTTTCCTACTTTTAATACTAAGAATACATACATAAAGTACATTTTATGTAACTATAGGATGGTTGACATTTAGGAGATATCAGAGAGTCAGAACTTCTTTAATTTAGCTTTTTAGGGAATCTGCCGTTTGTGATTGCCGAGTGCCAGTTGGTAGTCGATTCCACAACCTGACAGAATGCACAGAAAAGGATTTGGAATAGGACTTGGATTTGTGGGTTGGGAAAGCGTTGTATGTATCTAACGACGTTTTTAAATACATTTGCGAAAAAATTACAACAAAGAAAAACGGTAATTAAAAGAGCCCATTTTGCAAAAAGTACAATGTCATATAGTAAATTAATTATATTTGTTTAAGTGTAATTAAATGACTATGTGACATTAAATCAAAAAGCAATAAATACTTTTCTTAGGAACACGTAAAGGTATCAAGCTGAATGGGCATTGGGTAAATTTGTTTGAAGAATATTGTCATTTTTTTTTCAGCGACCACGAATGGTTTTTACATAGTTATTTAGAGGACCACGAAACACACATGGATATAGATAATTTATGGCGTTAAAATAATATCGGAGCCGAGATATTTAAGATTCAAGTGTTGAGTTTTTGGTACTAAAAGTACACCCAGGTAAGAATATTAAATATCTCGGCTCGGCTCCGAGACACTTAAGAGTATTACATTATATAAAAAAATATGTTTATTTTGTATTATTCAATCATAATTTATCACTATTACTAATGGCCGCTCACTTTGAAAATGTATGACTTTTACGAATGACAACACTTTTACCCAAACCCCTTTATATCAAATACTCAAATCTACTGTCCCTTAGAGCTGTACAAAAAACAAATTTCTAAGCCAACACAATCAAAAGATACAGCCGTTTATGCCACGAATTTCCGGAATTTTCGAAACTCGCAAGGGAATCAAAACCTACAAGGTACTTCCCGTGAACTCAGAATCTTGAAATTTGGTACGAAGCAACGTCTCATATAGCACAGATAAAGAAAAAAATGCGAAAACCGTAAGTTATTAGTTACATCATAATTAGAATAAAAACATTTTTAATATTTTAAATTTACCCTTTCCTCGTGAACGCATAGAGGTATTAAATTGAAATTCATATCAAGGTTTGTACGGAACCCTCGGTGCGGTAGTCCGAATCGCACTTGACCGATTTTTTTTAGACATATAAATGTATTTCTTAGTAATAAAATCCTACTGTTGTTCATACTCTATCAACCAGCGCTTAGATGCATAATAATTATGAATACTCACTCTTTTAGCCAGCGTTCACGCATACAAAGGTGGAACCTCGTTACGCCGTGCTGCGGCCATGGGGTCATGGTGTACTTAACAGGAATCCTCATCGTCATCGTCGAGTATGATAATAATGATAATGACGTTTGCTGCTTATAATTTGCCAATACATACAATTAAATAGTGGGGGCGCGCCGTCCTGGATTCAAATCACTATACATATTAATTTTAAGATTTACCTTCATCATGTAAAAAGTTTCAATGTCATCAACATCCATTACGCTTGAGTATCTACTCAACGCGTCCCTGTAAGCGTCCCTGGCAAATATCCCAGTGGAATTATCATTGGAGCCGTTAAAGCTGAGAATCGTTTCTAATTTCATTGTAGTACTGAAACAATTATTACATTAATTAGATACTAACCCGGTTTGCAGCCGGCTTCGCTCAAGTTCAATTGTTTTATGACTTGTGTCATTAAGGCATAAAAAGTAGCAGGTACTTGTGAGTGATGGATAGATTTAAAGTGGAAATCAATGGGAATGGGCAAGTATGTATTAATCATTTGAGCCGCAAGGCTCGTAATTAATGTACGGTCACGGTCAAAGTTGCATGGGACCTATAAGGCGATAATCCTCTGAACACTCGCGCCGGTGTTGACTAAACCAGTTCATTTGTCTTTATTACAACTTCCTAAGATAGTAGTAAAGTCGATATTTCGTCCACCCACTTAGACGACGTAATGGGTTTACGTCTGACACGTTTGATCCACATAGACCGAAGTTAGAATCTCTTCGGGATGATCTTTTTTCTTTTTGTATTTTTTCAAATATTTATTCCTTACGACTGCGCCGAGCGGACGTACAGTGGCGCCCGCATTACTTTTATTGTGTTTTCTAATAAACTTAAGTATTTTATTGAAATTTGACGAAACGTAAAATAAAAACACAACTTATAGGGTATATCATATAGTTTAATAACAATTCACCTTCGAGGTATTAACTTAACGGGAAAAAGTGGAAAAAGTGGACACCTTTTCCCGTTAAGCTGACTACTCAAAGGGCAATTGTTATTAAAGTTTGTTACGTATCCCATAAATTGTGTTTTTACTTGCGCTACAAAAAATATCGTCTGATTCCAAGGAAATTCTTTAGTTAATTAGAAAACACAGTAATAGTAATGAGGGCGCCACTGGACGCTCGGCGTTCGCACGGCGCAGTCTTAATTGAACTGAAATTAGATATACTCATTTGATAATAATATTACTCATACAAGTTACAATAAAACAACTCCTATTTACCATTTTATCGAGGCCAAAAGCTTATGTTTCGTTTCCAGACTCTGAAAGAATATTGAAGCTCGACCACAATAAAAAACAAATATGAACTTCTAAAGACCGGATTATTATTAGTACATTGTGTATTAAGGGTGGTAAAGAAAGAATTACAAACGAGAGTCTGTTTGAATCCCGAAGCCGAAGGCTGAGGGCTTTAATGACTCGAGCTTTGTATTTTCTTTACCACCCGTGTAACATACAATGTTTTTCACAATTGCGAGGAAATGAAATAAAATCAGACAAAAGATCATATTTTTAACTTATTAGCGGCAGACTACATCATTGTCTGTGACTTACCACAGCTGATAATGTCAAACATGTTTGGAGTCCGATTCTAGTGACAGTCGAGATCAATAGTTTATATGCGAAATTATGCAAGTAAGGCCAACGTACACTTTATAATTATTCGACTGATTGCTTCTAACATCGATACCTGGGGATGTGTGGTCTCAAACAACGAATCCGTTGACAGAATGAGAAAACGTAGCCGCTATTTTGAACATTTTAGTTAGTCGGTCGATTGCTTCCAAAATTGATATCTTTGGATATTAATGGTCTCCTATAAGGAATCCGTTAACAGGATGAGACAATGTAGCCGCCATCTTAATTTTTTTAGTTATTCGACTGATTGTCTCCAAAATCAATATTTAGCGATCTGTGTGGTATCCAACAACGAATCCGTTAACAGAATGAGAAAAAGTAGCCGCCATCTTGAACTTTGTAGTTATTGGACTGATTGCTTCCAAAATCGCAGTCTGGGGATATTTATGGTCTCCAACAAGGAATCCGTTAACAGAATGACAAAATAAAACCGCTAACTTGAAATTTTTAGTTATTCGACTGATTGCTTGAAAAATCGTTATATGGAGATATTTATGATCTCCAACAAGGAATCGGTTGACTGAATATCTTGTTGGAGACCTTTCACATCCCAAGATATCAATTATGAAAGCAATCAGTAGACTTACCAAAACTTCAAGATGGTGGCTACTTTTCCTCATTCTGTCAACGAATTCGTTGTTGGAGACCACAGAGATCCCCAGATATCGATTTTGGAAGCAATCAGTCGAATTACTTAAAAGTTCAAGATGGCGGCCACTTTTTGTCATTCTGTCAACAGATTCCTTGATGAAAACCATAAATATCCCCAGATACCGATTTCGGAAGCAATCCGTCGAATAACTAGAAATAAAGAAAAAAATATATAAAAATGCAAAGGAAACCATTGGTTTCGATGACGCGTCTTACAGCACTGCCATGTCCACTTCTCGTAGAGCAAAGCGTCTGCGTGACTGAGTCATTTCGGACATTTGTTCCAAGTTTCTTTACTGCTTTAGCTATATTTATATTACGATCTTACTTACGATCGTGCTATTACGATCTTACTTACTGAGAATCAAATGACATGAACATGAGGAAGTTACTTTCCCCCCGAAGCGAGGCATAGCTTAGGAAGCCCAGTGAGAGGATTATCTGCAGGACGGGCACCAGAACCTGCAGCAGTAGCATCAGCCACGAGCGCGTCAGCACCAGCCACAGCTTCAGCCACACCCCCATCACGTGCTGCGCCCAGCGCCCGCACCCTGCCAATGGGTACTGCTTCTTATTTTGTTCAGATGGGTCTTTTTCCGTACTCCTTTCGGATACATTTCAACCCTGTAGGATATTTTTCACGATGTTTTCCTTTATCGTAAGAGGATCGGCTAATGTACTTACAGTAGAAAAAGTCATGGGAAGAAGTTGCCATGTACCTACATGGGGTTTGAACAGCACTATTGACTACTACTATCGACGCTCTCGGCAGTGGAAACACTATTCGCCCTGCATCAGGCACTAAAGTTTCCGTCAATAGAACTTGCAAAAGATTTAAACAAAACCAAATGAACCAATTCATCATGATTACTAGATAATAACGTACTTATAAAGATCGAGTGAGGTCTTTGCAATGATTCATACTAAGTTTAAGATACTTTATTTTTAATAAACACACGCTTGGTGAATATTTGAAACAGTAGTATTTGTGTGAAACAGTACTAATTTGTTTACATCGTTCACAAGTTCTATTGACTAGAAGTTGTAGTAGGCACAAAATAAAAATAATTATGTTAATCATAATCGCTGCGTCACTGGTCACATTTTTAGAGCTCCGATTTCTTGTGTCTAAGCTCTATGTCCCTCTCTATTCCATAGCATACGGCCACTTCCGATATGTTTTATCTTTTCCATTCTAATCGGGTCAACTCTTGATTTATAAGGAATTTCTGCGTATTTGATTCGTCTTCAAAATTAATAAGCAGTGTTTTAGTGCTTACTTAACCTATAACATTCAGCCATTTCCCTTATCGTTTTTTTGGTCTAGGTCCGTATGAGTTGTGACAGAATGTTCTAAAGATTGCTTGTATGAATAGAACAGAGATCATTTAATTACATAAGTTAAATAATTTATTCTGAAACCTTCAGATAGGTTTTGCAATGTGGGTGTAGATAAAAGCTATAAGCAAACAAAATACATAAAAACGGCGACTTAAAAAAAAACACGATTGAGGTAAAATGCAAACTGGTGAATCGCTACACAAAATTTATGATTTTGGGGTATACTTAGTTCTAAGAAATGCTATTGATAAACGTTTTAGAACTCCTATCATTTGAGAAGAAGTAAAAAGTCGAAAATGTTCTCTTTTTTTTTTAACCGATTGTGTATAAGCTCTACACACTTTCTACTTTTGTCTATGAATGATTAAAACGATACAGATTAACATCTATGCTCGCTCTTTATTCCCTTTATGTTCGCCTGTTCTTTTCTTGTCGGGCGTGTAATTAAATATTAATCTCATGATATCCAGTTGCTTATAGGTACTAAAAGGTTTTTTCTTTGTGGTCAGCTTTCTAAGTAAAGTTTTGTTCACCACACCAACTGACTGTTTTATTTCGCTACACCACGAGCCTCTCCACCAGGCTAGGACATCTGTAGGAGCATACCCTGCATAGAGTACAATAACATTTTCGAAGCAAAACTTTTATTTAGGTGCCGGAAACGTTAACCTACTTGTCTCTACCACTGCGTTCCCAGAGGAGATGTCTCCTTCGAATTCTGTGTCGTCGGCCACCACGTCAGAACCAACCCTGGAATTATAACATGAACGAATTATACTACAAGTATATAGTGTGCTGCAGGCCGTAAAGAAGGGATTTTGGGCACCTGATCGTTACCAACTACTTCGCTATACGCACAATGAAGAATGTCAGTAGGTACGCCAAATCGCTTGAAACTTTGTAAAAGTAAAGCATATAAATAAACAAACATACTTCTTTTTATGTAAATACACCTAGTAATTTTGATTCTACAAACGTTTAAAAATTTGATCATTAATCTTGCTGTGGTGACGTCATCGCTTCACAGCGTTACGTGCCCTTAATGATGGAGTAAGTTTACAGGGCTGTATCTTTTTAAACGTTATATTATACCAGTTAATAAAATGAACAGTAAATCAAATCCCAAGAGGGGTCCCCATACAAGAAACATGAAAAGAAAATGGTTTGTTAACATTTTTATACGGATTGTATTATTATAATGCCTTCTTATTTTGATGTTATTTTAAGCTTTAATAGTAGTCCAACTTTCATTGTTTACGACAAAATAGTAATCTTAAGTAAAAATGCTACAAATACGTAATGAAACTAATTTTATCAACACGATGTTTTAAGCGGTCACGCGTCCTGTTTTAAACGATAGGGTTAATAATAAACGTGTTCTGTAAAAAATCAACCAGTTACTTAGTTATTACGGTTAAAAAGACATAGCCCAGTAAACTTACTTAGTCGTATTACTTAGTCGTACAAAGTTTAACATTCAATATCTTTGTTAACCTTTATCAAACAATATTTCAGTATTTTACGAGTAACACCATTACGATTATTGTACTTAAATGTTAAAAATTAGTAGAAACAAAGTTATCTATATATATAAAAGGCAAACCTGAGTGACTGACGTATATCAACGCACAGCCAAAACTAATGTACCTAGAAACTTGAAATTTGGTACAGGAGTTCTTTTCATAATGTAAATGAGCACTAAGAAAGAATTTTCAGAAAGTCAACCCCCAACGGGAAGAAATAGGAGGAGTACTGGGAAACCAATTCTACGCGTACGAAAAAACAACACCACCAAAACACAACTGTCGATTTAGTAGCACAGAAATCCCTCGCTTTGAACACCAAAAGCCACTTCATTCACCTAAAATCACTGTTGGCTGTCATATCAGCAATTGGTCCGTATTTATTTGAAAAAGTCGAGTTTTCCAAAGTTTGCGTAGTCGATTGCACTTACTCGGCGTGTTTCGTATTGAATTCTAAATAGAAGTCGTACAGAAACGTACGAATCTCTGTTTTTTTAAAACTGTTAAGCACAAAAAGCCCGTTTTTTTTCCACCGTAAAACGCTCCATTATAAATAAAGTTGCACGAAGTAACCTATAGTTCCCCCGGTTCCCCGCCAATTTCCCGCCGCTTACTCTGACAGATTCTGAAAAATTCAGTGTTAAAAATTTATGGCCCACCCTGTACCTATTACTTACGACATAAAAACGTCTTCAAGTGTTGTCGCCGTCAAGCCGTAGTTTTTGAATTTAATATTGCCAATATTTATTTCCAGGTCCCTTAACATTTCTTCAAACAATTTTGAGTGCTCATTGGTAAGTGCGTATGTTACCTCAGTTCCTAAAAAATATGCATAAGATATCGTATCTAAAGAAACAAAACGAGGAACTAGCTATAAAAATTACTAAGGTGCATTGGGGTAGTTGCGAAATTGGGTATATTCCGAAAGTTTATAAAAACTACCAAACGCCTCGGTATTTTCTTACTGGCAACATTAATTTATACGCCATTGTTATCGGCTTTGACGCTCCAGTCGCCGTTCGTCGCTGCTAGCGTAAGTGTGTGAGCAACGTGCCGTCTCGACAGCCAAGTGATTTTCGCGCCTTTTTGAGTGATTCGCAATAACCCCAACACTCATTTCTCGGAACCCAGGTAAGTTATTTAAAATAATTATTTTTTTGTATTATAGGTTATTGTTTTTTATTGTTGATTGAGGGGAACACGAAGCTCATGTGTTGTTTTTTATTTTGTTTCGGAAAAACCCATCTGGGTTTATTAAATAACGTCTCTTTAAAAACATGAAATGAATAATAGGAGGCTAATAACTAATAAACAGGGACCAGCCCGCTAACCCATTCAAGAGGTTTCGAATGGGTATTTGTAAGGATTTATTTAGAAAAGTCGTATCGCTTGAAAGCCGTTCGATTAGCTTCTTAAAGTGCTTACCAAATCCGTTTCGTGTACGTCTTGCTCGAATTTGCTTTTGTAGCGCCACTTTGAGTGAAACCAATATTCCTTTAACTTAAAAAAGCCGTTCGATTGGCTTTTTAAGCGCTATTTATGTGGGTTACCCTTAAAACAAGCCGTTCTATTGGCTTTTTAAGCCCTATTTTTAAGGGTTACCCTTATGTTTGGTTATGGTGCATTATGAGGGATATCAATTTACTACTTAGTATGATAGTCATAATATTATAGTAAGTATATGTTAAACATATACTTACCCCGGTCTTCCTTAACCTTAATATCCGGAATGTGTTTTTTGATACACCCAGTGCAGGCGTCAATGTCAAAGTCCTTGTCCTTGACGACGACTAGAGTGTACCCCACACCGTAGTACCGCTTGAGGAAGAACGGGGAGCCGACGCACTGCAGTTGACCATGGGCCATTATCACCACGCGGTCGCCGAGAAGGTCTGCCTCGTCCATGAAGTGCGTCGTCAAGACCATTGACCGATCTAAAAAGAACTCATTTACTGATGTAACAGACTAAGGGTTGACCATAAACAATATAAACACTCAGATAGCACTTCACTACCAAACGCTGAGTCTTCATTCCTCAGGGTAGCGTATTAGCATGTATTATAGAAAACATATGCATTTGTACAAACAGCAACACAGTTAACTATACACTTTACAAATGGGAAATACTGCATGAAAGGGACCCACACTTGACGCGTCGTGTTATGCATGTGTGGGTCTATAAATCGGCTATTATTCAAAAAAGTTTGAAACGAATCCTTTTTTTATGTTTTATACAACTTCAAGATTGACGTTAAATGTCATATTATTAAATTTGTGGATGATTCATGAATCATGATTCAAATATGCCTCCGCGTCTGAGTCTTTTAGAGATAGTTCGAATAGGTTTGGTGAAAAAGATTGGGATGCGTGTTGCCAAGATAGCAGAGATAAATAATGAAGTGATTTTTGTCGACGAAAATACTTTTAGATCGGACAAACATGGTCTCAAAATACTCAAGTGGTGTGGTCAAGTGTACGAATCGCTGTGGGAATTTGGGGTTGGATGACTTCTACAGGTCTAGGGAAATTGGCAGACGGGAGTGGTAGGATGAATGGAGCCCAATATTTGACGATTCTAAGAGATGTTTTATACCAACGGTTCGCACGGCTTATCCTGAAGGCCGTATTTATCTGGCCCAGGGCAACAGTTCCATTCACAGATCTCGAGTGGCGTGGCTCAAGCGTAGCTAGCAGAGAGAACTGACATTGAAAAAAATCAATGGCTGGCAAAAACCCTAGATTTAAATCCCATTGAGAATATTTTGGGGGCAAATGATTCTCAATTGGGATCCAAGTGACATGAAACTTTAAGACAAGTGGTATTTTCTACATGGGAGTTTTTGAGGAGAAGTGAAATGTGTTGGAACATGGTGCAGAATATGAAGTCCAGGGTGGATCTTGTCCTAAATAATAGTCGAGGGCACATTCCATATTAACTTTATGTTTTTATAAATCTATTAATTACATTAATTATACTGTGATAAAAACGGAAATATCTTTTATTTTCACGATTTACTTTTATGGATGTCGTCGCGCAATCGTTAATTCGCCAAATCGTGATATTTCTAGGCATATCATGAAATAATCATCGAAATATAATAAGTATGGAAGAGTAATCGTCGCTCAAAATCTGCCCCACTGACTTAGTGCCGGCGGGGGTGGAGCTATTAATGAGTGCCGAACTGTCTATCAGTCGACTTTCTGACGTAGTGTCAAACAGTTGTTTACAATCACAAACGAAAAAATCGATATTAATGATTACCGGATTTAAATGACGCTGCAACCATGCCAAGTTGCATTGTAAATTGGCGCAGGACCCACACAGATGCAAAACAAAGCGATATTTATTTTCATTAGTAAGTTATCGAATTTTTAATATTCCCATACCAAAATGTCATGGCAAATAAGGGACACATTGGTACACGTACAGTCAACCAATTTGATTTCTAGGCCACTTTGGACTATGTTAAAGTGACGTTGTCAACCAAAACGTAAGAGACTCCCTATGATTTGGTTTATAACGTCACGTTGACAAAGTCCATAGTGGCCTAGGAATCAAATTGGTTGACTGTACAAATGTGACACTATTGCAATGGGATACAGGTGTACCTATGAAGCTACCCCGAAGGCCAAAAATAAAATATCACAATCTACACAAGAAACATTGAGGCAAAAATGTTGATGCTTTATCATTATCATGGTCATGGTTGGTTACTAACAGTTGAATAAAAAACCTTTAGTAATTTTCACTTTTCCTAGCCACAAAACACGCGAGAACATCAGTACTGTATTTACTTCGAGCACGCCAAAACACACAACGTCCTACCTCGTCGCTCACAATGGCAGCATTGTCGCCTAACTTTGTTGGCCACCGGCTGACACAAGGTGGCTACGCACACACACGAAGTCGTGTAAATAATTCGAACTGATAAGTTGTAGTGGCGACTGTATGAACCTTCCCCGGGTACGAATGGTGCCAATCTTCCCCTACAATTATTACTTAAAAATAATTATAATTAGTAATATTATGACTAAATAAATGAATGACATTGTACTTTATAGTTAAACCAATTTTGGCTTCGTATAATTATGACAGGGAAGATAAGATAAGATAATTTTATTGTCAATAACTGTGTACAAATGTTGTTAAGTAAAATACAGCGTATGGAATCAACAGCTTGCCCATTTCGGGCGTACAATAGTATTTCTTTTGGAACAATTAAGTATGCCAAACAAAATATGAGCGTCAACTTTTTGCGTAATGTGTCATGACAATCGAAATTATGGCAATAGTTGTTATGCGACCAGACGGCAACCCGTCGAAATTATTTATAAGACAATTGAAAAATTATTCTTAAGTAATAAATGTGTCTACAGTAAATTTGGTAACGAATAATTCTATACTTGCATTTTAATTCAAACACCTGAAATTGTTAATTCTGTGTGCAAAAATTATGTTAAGACTGCACGAAGCAAACGTCGAGCGTCCAGTAGCGCCCTCATTACTATTATTGTGTTTTCTAATTATCTAAACAATTTCCTTGCAATCAGACAATACGTTTTTCTAGCACAAGTAAAAACACAATTTATGGGATACGTTTAGCTTAACAGGAAAAGGTGGCCACTTTTTACCGTTGAGTTGATAGCTCGAAGGTGAATTGTTACTTATTAAACTATGTATGTATACCCTATACGTTGTGTTTTTATTTGTAGTACAAAAACCTACCGCTTAATTTCAAGAAAATACTTTTGGTTGTTAGAAAACACAATAATAGTAATAAGGGCGCCACTGTATATCCGGCGACGCTCAGCGCAGTCTTAAGTATAATTGTATTTAATGTAACGTGTTAACAATAAGCACCACTGTCTTATGTTTGTACGAGGGCGGTTTGATAAGTCAGTGACTTTGAGTTAAAAAAAAAAACTTTTTCACATTTTTTTATTTTATTTTTCTACATAATCTCCTTTCAACTCAATGCATTTGATCCAACGATGTTCTAGCTTTTGCAACCCCTCCAAAAAATATTTTTTGTCAAACCCTGAAAAATATGCTTCAGTTTCAGCTATGACTTCCTCATTTGATGAAAATCTTTTCCCACCGAGCCATTTCTTCATGTTTGGGAATAAAAAAAAATCACACGGGGCCAAATCCGGAGAATAAGGTGGGTGGGGCAGTATTTCGTAACGCAATTCTACTAATTTTGCTGTTGCGACTGCTGAGGAGTGTGCTGGGGCATTGTCGTGGTGAAATAGTATTTTCTTCTTTGCCAGATGTGGCCGTTTTTTCACAACTTCTGCGTTAAATTTTTCCAATAAAGTAGCATAATAAGGGCCGTTTATTGTTTTACCTTTCTCTAAATAATCGATATAAATAACCCCTTGGCTGTCCCAAAAAACAGTGGCCATTACCTTTCCTGCCGAATTAACGGTTTTCGCTTTCTTCGGGGCCCGTTCGTTAGCAGAAGTCCACTGTTTTGACTGATTTTTCGTCTCTGGCGTATAATGGTGAATCCATGTTTCGTCTACCGTCACAAATCGACGTAAAAATTCATTAGGATTACGCTTAAATTTGGCTAAGCATTGCTCGGAAGTCGTTGCACGATGTCGTTTTTGATCGGCTGTCAACAAACGCGGCACCCATCTTGCGGAAAGCTTTTTCATACTTAAAATATTATGCAAAATATGAAAAACTCGTTCAGATGAAATGTGTACAATCTCCGCTATCTCACGAATCTTCACACGACGGTCATCCAAAACAATATCGTGAACTTTATTCACGACATCATCAGTGGTCACTTCAATCGGCCTTCCAGAGCGTTCTGCGTCGTTGGTAGTGGTACGTCCAGAACGAAATTCTGTAAACCACTTGTGTACCATTCCATGAGATGGAGCGGATTCCCCATAATATTTTTTGAGCCGGTCTTCAGTTTCTTTTATAGTTTTTCCACGTAAAAAGTAATGTTTAATTAACACACGAAATTCGCTTTTCTCCATTTTCCAACAATTTTCCGATCTCATCTGACATATATACTCGAAAACTTTTTTATTTTCACCCCTTTTTAAAAAAAAAAATGACCGCCAGCTACCAAAGAGTCCAGAATTAGAAAAAAAAGTTCCTATTGTTAAAATGTTTTTTTTTTTAACTTAAAGTCACTGACTTATCAAACCGCCCTCGTATGTATGATGTTGCAGGGCGTCACATGAATACCTTTTTATTATTCCATCTTCAAATACTTATAATGTGACATGCAATAAACCATTTGAATTTGAATTTGAGTCAGCTACCCGTCCGCCCTGGTCTACTCGTATATGGAAAACCCCAATGAGGGTGGTCTATTGGCGAGCTAGCAAGTTAACAGAATCCTTGGTTCGGCTCTCGTTGGTGATCCATTGGTGAGCCGATCAGTTTCTTTCGCGGCCTCGGGATTTCCAGCCAGTGAGCAGTTCAAAGCGTAGTCGTTTTAGGTAGGTAGGGTGACTGCTATAGTAATTGGCCACTTAAGCTGAAAAGTATCTTCAAACCTCGATATAAAAAAACTTAATAATGATACGTACACGTCTGTGATTTCAATTAAAGACAAATTTAATGAGGTTATAGGAAATAAAACAGATTATAAATCAGATCACATATATATTTGAAAAAAGAAAAAATAAAGTCTAACCTCTCTAAAATTAGTAATTGGCCATCAATTTACAGTAATTAGCCCCCTAAGACACAGTAATTAGCCACACAATTTAAACGAAAAATTACATGAAATAAAATAATAATTTGACATAGCCCAGATCTAATATTATCTCGCTGCCATAATTATTATTTAAAAACAATATCCAAGGAGGTCAAACAATCGGAAACATAAAAGTATATTAAGGTCTATGGCTAATAACTAAAGTCACTCTGGCTAATTACAGGAGTAATTGGCCGCCTTACTTTTTAGCTATTGGCCACCCCCGGCTAATAACTGATACACTATACATATTTATAACTGTAGATTTTTTCTACAGATTTTATTACACCATTGTAGTTTTGAAACTGCTTTGAAAACACATTCAAGGGAAAATGAGTTATTGGCCTATGGATGGCTAATAACTAAATCCCACAGCCACTCAGATTCAGTTATTAGCCGTTGAAATATTTTGAGGTTATTGTTGCTTTGTGATCTTTAAAATAACAAAGAATTAATATTTACTTAATCCGGCAACAAAATAGTACAACACGCAAGCATTAGCTACGTAACTTTCATGAAAAATTAGGTTCTTCTAAAACTCTTACCTTAACTTTTTCTTAACGAACGACCTACATTTGTCAACACTTTTAGTAACTGAGATTCTACCGCGTTAGGACGTCGACTAGACAAAATCATATGAACTAAAACGAAAGCTGGAGAAATACAGGTTCTTTTTTGGTCCCATTCATTCGAGTTCATGCTTCTATTGCCTTGTTTCTTTTTAATTTCGTAATAGTGGCCAATTACTATGGAGGGGCCAATAACTATAGCAGTCACCCTACTCCATTGGTCGATTATACCGTTTGGTTTCTGACTTGCTATCGCTTCAGTGATCGTACTCACCAATGGATCACCTGCACTCACCTTTCTTCTCCATCTGCAGCAGGTCCCAGAGTGCGCGGCGTGAGGAGGGGTCCATACCAGAGGTGGGCTCATCCAGCAGCACTACTCGTGGCGCGCCGCACAGCGCGATGCCCACCGCCAGCCGGCGCTTCTGTCCGCCCGACATCATGCCCGCTTGGTAGTCTCGCTGGAACATGCATGCATGTGTGTGGTGCGTGTGTGTGGGATATTACGCGTAAATTTAAAATTGCGTTACTTAGGTCAGTGTCCCCAGTGAAAAGGGGAACGAGACGAGTTATGCCCTTACATATTTTTATTACACAATGGATTCAGCGTGCTCGGATTGATCATAGTGTAATGATTTCTAATAGACGGGTAACTTGGCCGTAGACAGGGCAACTACGCGGCGCGGTGCGTGGCAGAGCGGTTTCCCCCCACCGATAATTCGCAGGTGTCCGCTCCGTCCGACCTTCAGAGCGCGGCGGTTCTGGCTCAATGCTGTGTCACGATCACGCTATCTATACAATAATTAAGCTGTAGAGCGTCGAAAGTCTTGATATTAAAGATATTTGTTTTTTTTATTGGGGACCCTTAACTGGTTCAGGGAATCTCTGACCAGGTTATTGAAAAGTATTGATTTTATTATTGAAAGGGGGTAAAAAGAATGATTGAACACTGGATAGGGATTGCTTGAATCCAGGCTTGAAAATCTAGAGCAATAATTGATAAATTGATAACATTATAAAAAAAATACATGAGTTTATACATCCCGATGTTTTCCAAATTTATGTAATTTATGTAATAGGTATTTATTGAATTACTAATACTTAAATGATAATTATTTGATCATGAAAACCCGACAACGCCCTGTCGTATATTGGTACACCACCCATTTTCTTTCATGGTCATATAATGGGACATTGCAATTATGCCAGTCGTCTACTGGTACAATAAAAGAGTTACACCATTTGCATAACGATAACGCCCCACATAAAATTGGAAACCTTTTTCATTTAGGTATTCGCAAAATGTATTAAAACACGTCGTTAGCAGTTGTTGGATAAAGTTTAGAAACTACCGTTGTTGCAAGTTTTTATTTAACATATTTAGTTAGGGTTCCCTTCATCTGGCATAATATCGATTGTCCGAAATACATTTCGCATAACAGTTATCGTAGAAACATTTTTAGCCGAATGATACTTTAGCATAATTGTCATAACGCATATAGTACAAATTTTTTTTCGAGAGCGAATCTACTTAGCTTTGTACCTGACAGACAATACTCATTATCGATGCTTAGAACGACGACCACAATTTGATATTTGTTTCACAATAAACCTTATTGCATTTGACTTAAAGAATACTAGTTTTTTTTTTTTTTTATTGCATAGAGAAGACAAACGAGCACACAGGCCACCTGATGGTAAGTGGAAACTGTGACCCATAGACATTCACATTCACAAGACTGCAATGCAATCCTAAGACTGCAAATGCGTTGCCAACCCTGAGGACTAAGATGGAATGCCTCTATGCTAGTCATTTCACCGGCTGTCTTATCCCCAAACCGGAACACAACAATGCGAACACTGCTGTTTGGCGGTAGGTTAATGGATAGGACGGTGGTAGCGATCCGGACGGACCCTGCACAAGGTCCTACCACCCGGGTAAAAAACCGGGTAGTGTAAACGTTGTTTGCACTTATGATGCTTTACATTTTCAAGTGGCAGTTTTGGCCACACTGAACAATGCAGATAAAGGGTATTGTGTCAGGTACAAAGCTAAGTAGATTCGCTCTCGAAAAAGAATTTGTACAGTAACAATCACTTGGCAGAATTTTGAATGACAGAATACTAATATCGCCGACATACATTTCGCAGAATTTTATGTAGCAGAATATACCTTCCGCTGAATTTATTATGCCATAATTGTACCATAGCATACTAATTAGTAACGAACTACTACCAGTAAAATAGGTTGGGTTAGGTTAGAAGTTCAACAATAAGAGCGCCAGGATCGCATTGCAATTGGGATTGACAAAAAAAAAATACGCACAGTTTTTACTTTCTAATTCGAAAGAATAGGAATTTTTAAGATACCAATTTCATTAATTTTGTATTTGACCCAATAGTTTTGTTTTCATATCTTTATTTATTTAGCAGACATTTTAAGGATGATATGATTATTTTAAATTTGGGTTAGCATTTTCTAATAAATTACAAGAAATCAATGATATTTAATGAAAAAAAGTTATTGTTATAGTGTATTAAAACATACTATTTCAAGCTGTTTTCGCCTAACCCGTAAGATACACCAAGGAGGGCCTCAAGCCGAAAACGAAAGTCAAACAAAGGTTAAATATACTTTTGCCGAAATATCCAAAATAGATAAATATTTCAAAAACTTAATAATGCAGAACGGCTTTAAATCTCTATTCCTCGAAATGGTTTTCGAATTGGAGTAATTGTAAAAATATGAACAATCCCAATTGGAGCAGTGGTACCTTCAGCTTGCATAATATATATGAAGTACCTAGTAAAATATTATTCTGCTTTATAACTTTATGCTAACTACATAGTATGCCAGACGAAATTCGGCGAAAGAATTATTCTACCATAGGACTATTATTCTAATCAACGTTATGCCAATGTACTATTCTACCAAAGACAAATGTGCCAAATGACAGTATGCGAAAAAAAATATGCCAAAAGTAATTATGCGAAAAGATGATTCTGCCAAGGGTTGCTATGCGAAACGGAATTATGACAGTATATTTTATGCAACATGAATGTAAACCATTTAGTTATCGACCCACCTTATCTGTGAGCTCTAACTTTTTAATCAAAGTGTCAATGTCGTCGCTGAGTTGCTGGCCAGTGAAGCCCTTGAGTCGCGCGAAGAACTCGAGGTGCTCCCGCACGGTGAGCTCCTCGAAGAGCACGTTGTGCTGCGGACAGAAGCCGAGGTTGGCGCGCGCCTTCTCAGTCTGTAGCGCCACGTCGTAGCCGCCCAGCCACACGGAGCCTCTCGTCGGCAGCGCGTTGCCTGCCATTACAACACAAACCCCAATTACTTTTTAGTATGAAACGGGTGATCCATAAGTTTTTATAATCGGTATTAAAAAAGCACACTCTATATTTCGAAACACTTATTAATGTCATTCAATTGTTTTATTTTACTACTAGGTACGAAAATAATTTTACTTTTGGAGGTCAAACTGGTCAAATTTTGTACGTTCACTAAGTCATCACCAGCTGTAATTTTTATATAGTTGTTTTTTGTGAGTGAGAAGTGAGAAGTAGTAGTCGAACGTTAGGGCTAAATAACGGGGAGAACGGTTACCAGTTCCGATATTGGGTCGAAGAGCAGCACCCTTGTCAATTAGGCTCTGAAGCACAATTCCCGTTCCCATAACTATGACCGAATAATGTTACTTCTCTACTAGATTATTTTATCTCAATTGCTAAACACTTACGTCACAGTATTTAATTGTAAGCCTCAATAATCCTGGACAAAGCCGAAAATACCACCCAAAATTGTGGTGATTAAAAATCCACTGCAATGATTACTTATTTATTTTTTAAATTATAATGACAAATCAAAGTTTCATTTTCAATAACAATATGTTTTATTAGTGTACTAGAACTTTCTCCACCCCGCTTCAAATTATTACAAAACTAGCTCTCATTTTTGCCGTCTTGTATAATTGTTCATACAAATGTTTTTGTTTAGCGTATAAAAAAAATCTTCAATTAAAGTTTCATTAATGCCATGATATATTCCACATTAAAAGAATATCATTATGTGGATGGCTCATACTGATTCTCAAAACTTATGGATCACCCATTTTATAATAAATATGTACCTACCTACAATATCATATTTATAAAAAATAAGATTGAAAAGCCCACAGCACAGCAACACAGATGATTTAAAAAACATATACTTTTAATTTATACCATTTATTTGAGACGTGTAGAATAAATAAATATACCCGCGTGGTGGGGCGAATTAACTAGAACTAACTAACTAGACTAACTAAGAAGAGAACTCGCCACGAAGCATTGAAATCCATATGCCACCTCGAATGTGGTGTCATTTTACATCAGGATCCTTTGTTGTTTAAACTCACAATTAAAAAAAGAGGTAATGGGTTTTTATTCATACCATTATTTGAAATGCGTGGGATAAATAAATATATCTGCGTGGCAGCGCGAATTAAAGTAGCGGGCGCGGTGGAACTAACAGTTTTTTTTAATACACAGTTTTTAAGAAAAAAAGGAAATGAAAAGACAGTGACGAAAATATCTAAACTGGTTTTCTATTTAAATACTCGGTATCCTTGAAAAAAGAAACATTTCGCAAAGAAAAAAAATTTCTTAAAGAACAATCATTCAGCTTTAAATAATATTCATCTGTGCCAAGTGAATTCATCCGATACCAATATTTTGACCTATGGTCGTTACCGACCGTACTATACCGTAAGTATAAAAAAAACAAGCGTGTAAATCAGCCATAATCGAGGTCATTATTTTGTCGACTTCATTTCACCCTTGCCATCACAGACTGAAAATCAGGGCTTGGAAACGTTATTCAAAATAACGTTTTAAAAACGTTTCGAACCGTTCTTCGTTCAGCATTTTGTTCGGAACGGAAACGAAACGAGAACGTTATCAAAAACCGGTTTAATCCACGGGACGCGGCCGCGCGCGGCGTTCGGCTACAAAGCGGCGACAAGCATGAACTTGTTTAGTAGGTAATCTTAGATCTGCCCTAAAATGCTAAATAAGACTGTTTAAAAGTCAGCAGTTGTGTCCTGGTCAGTTATGAACCGATCTTTAATTTTAAACCGTAAAACAAGTGCGTTTACATAGAAATTTCTTTGAAAAATACAGGTTTTAATCGGTCCCGCGAAATAGCTCATGGGGAATTTCCCGTATACGCGACCGTATTTTATTATGTTCCTGGAAATAAAACACCACAATACATGAAAATTCTGAATTATGGCAGCATTTTAAGTCTATGGTAGTCGTCATTTGGTTTCAAATGACAGCAGTTTGTCCGTGAAATGTGTTTAGAGTGGTAGCGTGGAGTTTGCACCTTAAATAGGTTTCTTCATACGACTCCAATTTTAACAAGGTAAGATAATCCTGTGTTTTTGATTTTTTATAATGTTATATTTAATAATTAATGCTGATTCGGAATCAAAGGCAATATTTAAAGAAAGTTCAATAGTTTATTTGTAATTTTATGTGAATGTTTGAATGGCATGGATACGTCACCTCCAAACCGCCACGGTCGCGTTAAAAGAACTAAAAAGTGGCGTAATAGAATTCTTAAGCTCGTTTCATAAAGAGATTTAAAGATTATTTTAATAAAATGCCAATTATTTTATTTAACCTACACAAATGGTTTATTGCAAAGTACCTATGTTTGCCTGTCCGTCTGTCTGTGGGTTTGTTTAGGTCAATTTTTTTTTTTTTTTTTTTATGGCATAGAGAAGACAAACGGGCACACAGGCCACCTGATGGTAAGTGGAAACTGTGACCCATAGACATTTGCATTCACAAGACTGCCATGCAATCCTAAGATTGCAATTCTTGCAATTCAGTTTTGAAGCAGTCTTTTCCGCTACTGGAATGGGCTAAAATTTGGAATACGTATGTAAACTCGATGACGATTCAATATTATGGTTTCATTGAGCTGGTATAAAGATGAAACCGGAAGGTGCCCACGGGAACTCTGTAATTAAACAATGCAACCCCATCGAGTTTGGGCTCGTTTGTTTTGTCTTGACAAGCACTTTGATCAGAGATGGAATCCGGGGTCTGATGATAAAACAGGAAGGTGATTACTTTATTTTAAACGAAATGAGAACCTCCTTTTCTTGGTCGGTTAAAAATGATGATGATGAGTCAACGATCTCAAATGAAATGAAATGAAATGAAATGAAATGAAATGAAATGAAATAATTTATTCGTAACAATTGTTATAGGTCAGTGTACATAGTACTATCATAATTTGATAATATGCATTATAAATTTATAATTAATATTTAATTGATTTTTAAATAATACATTAAAACGAACAACATGTCGATTTATTATAAAAGTAATAATATTTATTAGCCAGTGAGGGCTAGATCAAAATATTCGTCGTAGTCATAAAACAGACGCTCATGGAGCCATTTTTTAAGTTTGTACTTAAATTGTGTGATGGAAGCCGCATCTATTACGGCTTTTGGCAGGCGATTGTACACAGCGGGTCCCAGGAAATAGACGGATTGCTCTGTTTTGGCCAGCTTGTGTTTATCCGCGATTAACCGGTCCGCATGCCTATTACTACGCAGGGGGAACCTAGGATTTGATCTCATGAGATTCCTTGTTAAAATTCATTAATTTAATTAATTGTTTTAGTATAAAAATATTGCAATATGAACCTTATAGTTCCTAAACGCCATTTCGAGCTTCACTATACGTCACTGTCCCGTTATTAATGTGATTGAATTTCTTAAATATTTAATATTACATCAAAGATATTAAGAAGCTATTATTGTTAAACACATTCTATTTAACTAATAATTCGTTAAAAAAGAACATTTTTAAATAATATTACGCATTCGTCGCTCCAAAGACAATAATATATAGTACAAAGTACTGAAAGGTGGCGTTAAGGAAAGGTTTTGTCATAAAACTTCATAGTATTATAATAATATGATTAATAATTATTTTTTTAGAACACTTTTTAGTTCAAGTTTTATCAAAAAAACTTCACAACATTTTAAACCTTTCTAGTTTTCTTTAAAACCCGTTCTAAAATGAGTGGCGTAATAGAACTTCTTACGAGCAGAAACGAAATCAAATTGGATTTTTTTACTGAAATAGTCATTATTTTATTATAAATTTTGTATTTTCATGTTGCTCATTTAATATATTATCGATTTTACTACATTATAAAGTAAACTAAAATATTTTTTTAAGTGGAATTCCTCTAACGTCTCCAACAACTTTTTCTGAAAACGCCCAATTATGTACTCCGCACAGAATAATGGTACTTTCTATGTGTCCAATAATAATCTAAGCTCTAAAGAAACAAGCAAAGAAAACCGCGTCGCGTGGCTGCTAAATACTAACTGACTGGATGATATTTGTAATATTCCTACCGAACCCAGCAAATGGGAAAAAACGGTTAAAAACGTTATATGGATCAAAAAAGATTTCAATTTCGTTCTTGTTCAAAAACGTTTTCTATAACGTTATTTGCGAACGAAACCGAAACAAATCGTTCCTTAGGCATTTAAGACGAAACCGTTTTGAAAAAAATACCGTTTTCCGAGCCCTGCTGAAAATAACGATATGGCATCCACAGCTCAATAGCGCCAAGCCAAAGAAATTGTAAATTATTATTATTTATTTATTTATTTATTTATTTATTTATTTAACAATTACAATAATAGGTTAACAGTAAATACCAAAACACCTACATTATTAGCACAAAAACAAATACACCACATAAAAATACCTACGTTAAGTGTACAAAAAGAAAAGAAAAACAGATAAGTTAAACACTTTAGAAACTAAATTTAAAATGTGTCGAAAAAATATATATTTAGTCAATGGCGTAATTTTTTTAACAATGTTGGCCAGGGATCAGCGAATACGTCGGCATCCTGGGCCTCGGAGACGAGAGTGTTTAATAACGCTAGCGCCCTAGCCGTGGGAGAGTTGCTAGCTCTACGAGTCCTAACTCCTTCGAGAGCCGCGAACAGCTGGCGGCGACGCCGCGCCCCAGCCCGCACGTACTGCTGCGGAACGAATAAGCGAAGCTGCTCAAGAGTCGACGGATTGTCTATTTTGTTCCGTAGTATAGAGCAATAGTAAGTCAAGAGATGGACCTTACGCCTAAATTGCAACGTTTCCAACCCTACCATTCCCGACACAAATAACGATGGAAACAAAAATGGATAATATCCATAGATTTTTTTATACAAATATCGGGCGAATTTACGTTGAACTCTTTCGACTTGCAAACTATATTTGATTTCAAGTGGATCCCATATTATGCAGTTGTATTCCAGTTTGCTTCGCACAAAGGCGTTGTACAAAATGACACAGACCGTCGCGCTTTCAAACTGTGCTGCAGTACGCATAATAAAACCTAGAGATTTGTTTGCGCTATTGCAGGTCAAATTAATATGCTGATGATAGTCTAGTTTCGTATCAAGGTTTAATCCCAAATCACGGATACTTGAAACTCTCTCAAGTGGATATCCGGCTAACCGATACGTAGCTGCTATGGGAGAGAAAGATCTAGTAAAGGTTATAATTTTGCATTTGCCCTCATTAAACATTAGATTATTTGCATACGCCCAACCTACCACTGAATCAATATCAGATTGCAACGTATCACAATCCAGGGGACTATTTATTTCCAAATACAACTTCAAGTCGTCGGCAAATAAAAGGCACCTGGACTTTGCAATAACGTTAGGGAGGTCATTGACCATGACTAAAAACAGGGTAGGACCTAGCGTGCTTCCCTGGCTCACACCAGAACGTGTGTAATACTGGCCAGATGGACGCCCACGTATCACGACATACTGTTTGCGATCTCGCAAATAGCTGGCAAAGAATACCAGCAGCAGTCTGGAGAACCCAAAAGCAGATAGTTTCCTCAACAGGATGTCATTGTCGACAAGGTCAAATGCCTTCCGAAAATCAAAATAGGCTCCATCTATTTGACGGGCGACATCCATATGCTGGTGGACATAATCCGCAAAGTTAGCGTTGTTAGTGACGGTTGATCTTCCGGCACGAAAACCATGCTGCGAGTCAGAAAGGTACGGTGATATTTGAGCAGTGATTTGTCGATTAATCAGACCCTCAAAAAGCTTTCCAAAAATGGAAAGGACTGCTATTGGTCTAAAGGACGATACGTCAACAGATAAAGTATCTTTAGGGACCGGAGTAACTTTGGATACTTTCCAGATGGATGGATAGACGCCTTGCTGAATGGCCAAATTAAATAAGAAGAGTAAGGGCTGCTCCAAAACAGATAAACAGTCCTTCACCAAAAACGGAGGTATGCCATCAGGTCCGATAGCAGAACCCTTTAACCTACGAACTGCATGACGGAGGTCGTCAGAGGTGATACTGCAAAGGGCAACGTTTAGGTTATGATTGACAGACTCATACTCAGCGGCATTGACAGCGTCAAGAAGTGGAGTTTCAGGGTGAAAAACGGAGCTAAAGTGGTCTGCAAAGCAATCGGCAGCTTCTTGATCTATTACGGTAACGCCGCGACTCGAATACATGCCTTTAGCCATCCTAGCGCTTTGTTTATTCTTGACGTGTTTCCAAAATTCAGCAGGATTTTGACAGATATTATGCTCCAGGGATGAAAGGTGCCGCTGGTATGCTAATTTTATTAGAACCTTAACTTCTGTTCTATAATATCGAAACAGTTGCCTATTAAACTCTAATCCAAGGCTCTTAAATTTGACAAGGTGAAAATGCTTTAGTTTGATCTTTTTGATCAAGTCTGAATTATACCACGAGGGATAATTGTAACGGGTAAAGTGCAACAAGTGCACAAGGCATAGTTTTTTTCGCTACGTGAGAAGCTATAGCATCATTTAAGATATTGTAAAATGACTGTGTAGCTACGTTAATGTCTTTTTCTTTAAGCATATGCGACCAATCCATATTAGCCATAGTACTATACAAACCAATAAAATCAGCTTTCTTAAAATTCCAGGAAAATAACTGTGGCGGAGAGGTGGTATGAGGGAATTTCATTAGTTCGCTTATTCCATTACTCTTGTCAACCCGAATAGATACCCTGAGCGCTGGATGATAAGCGTCCAGGGGAACCAGCGGGTCTAAACATTCTTGGACAACAAGATCATTTACGCTCATGTTCGTCATTACGAGGTCCAGGATACCCCCGTATATATTTTTTATATTATTGCATTGTTGAAATTGGGTAAAATCAGTGAAACATCCAAATTCGCTTACGACATGCGTGTTGAATGATTTTAAGTTGAAGTCCCCGATTACAGTAATATTGAACGATGGAAATTTACATACAAAGTTTTCAATGCAGTCCAATATACTAATAAACTGACTTTCATTGTAGTTAGGAGGTACATAAACTACACATAATAGTAACTTAACATTCTTAACAGTTAACATTGCGAACAGCACTTCCTTGTCTTCACTCAGGCCGTCCACGTCATCAATCAAATGAAGAAGGTAAGAATCTTTGGCTGCCAGAAGCACACCACCCCACCCCGACTCGCCAGAGCGATCCTTCCGAAGAACCACGTATCCAGGGGGAAACAACTCGCCGTTACACACAGAACTAGTTAAAAACGTTTCAGTCAAAACAATTACATCTGGCAGTGCCATTTCCAAATTACTGTAGAACACTGAAGTTTTTGAACGCAGGCCCCTAACATTTTGGTAATACAGGCTGATGTTAAAACTCCGGCTACTTTTTATTTTGGGCTTGGGCACGAAAACTCTGGCGCCAAGGTTTAATGCAGATATCTTCCGCCCATTTTGCAGGGTCTAACACCTGCTCGGCTAGTTTAGACGGGACAGTCAGTTTAAATGACGCGTAGTTGCCCCGTGCTTTAAGAGCCTCGACCGAGCAAGCATCCTGCCCGCAAATAGTTGACAAGTGAGCACGAACCTGATCGTCAGTTGTACCGATCTTCACGTAATACAGATGAATATGACGTTGTCTATCGGAAGCCTGAAGCGGTGTGGCGCCCGGCGCCGCTGTACCCCGGGTCACATCGACGGGCCTGCGGGAGCGTCTGCGCACCGTAGTAAAACCGTCGTCAGTTGCTTCTACGTTATTCACTTCAGGAGGTACTAACTGATTCATCTCAATTTGTTCAATCACAGTTGCAGGCAGAGTAGGCGTGTGCATCACTGCAGGAGCTATATCTGCGTCGGAAATAGACTTGGCCATAGCTCGAAATGTCGGGGGATTCTCTTGCCGTTTTTTCACCTGTGCGAAGCGCGTTATAGGGGCTGCTGTGTTTACTGTCTGTAAGTCAGGCCAAGAACTCGACCTTCCTTCGAGAGCGTCCACCCTAGCAGTTAATTGCTCTACTGATGTCATTAAGGACGCAAGCTGATCTCGCAATGATTTTTCAATCAAATTCGGCAGGCACTCATTGAATGAAATCCGCAATTCTTCCCTGACTATGGCTCTAATCGTGTCGAGATAAACCGAATCATCCACACCCGAATTATTTAAAGCATCGGAGACATCAAGGCTGCGCAGCTGTCGACGAGGCGCGATATTGACATGTTGTTCATTCAATGTTTTATTTAGGTAACTTACATCCAATGACTCATTATGAGTAATAGAGGTTTCCCCAAGATTTTCGGCCATTGCATTTCTTACAGGCGTGTTCGTATTTCCAACCTTAGGCTGCTCACATATGCATAGCTGACAACACCATGAAAGCTTATGGTCATTTGACATACTAGTAAACCGTTGCTCCGAAACATTTGCACATAGCAGATCAGAGACATTGCCACATCTACTGCATTTTAAAAATTGTAGATCACCGATCATACCTCGACAGCCAGCACATACATTTGACATAGTGGCCATGCTCCAAAAACACCAAAATTGCAACTTTCCTCTCAGAGGCAAGGGAGCTTCAATGCAGGAACGTCGCGTCTGCGGACTGCTTATCCGAGCCGCATGCGATTTTATCAAAAATGTGAGTACGCGGCGACACCGCGCACGCAGAAATGGTACTTACGCCCTAAGCGCAACCGTGGAGCTCGCATGAACGGCGCATCACTTGCACTAATTAGAAATCGGCGGGTATGCTCGTATAAGCCACAAATATTATCACACCGTTTTAACTCAATCACAGCAATTTAACAACTTATTTCGTATGCACGGATTTGAATAGATATTATTTAAAAAAGACTTTAGCCACTTTTCGTATTTTAGCACTAAATCTAAAGTACTAAACAGGTAAATCTTATTTTAGAAACTCGGATCGACATAAATGAATGTTATCGGTCTTGCGCCAAAGAGTAATATGATTGGACTTGATCAGAACAGATTTTATTTGAAGATGATTTACAGCTCACGGCTTCTCACAAAATGCACTGCAATACTATGGGTAATAGGTAATAAATGAAGGAACTTAATTACATGTATGTGTAGGTGCAAACCTGTGAGCAATGACATAGTCGTAGATTTTCCAGCGCCGTTGTGTCCGAGCAAAATCGTGATTTGATTATCATAAACTGCCAGGTTGAGATCGTTAACAACCATATTTAGGCCATACACTTTGGTTAAGTGCTAAAAAAACATATGAATTAATTAGTACACACGGAGATAAGTGCCTACGGTGGATGTCAAAGATAATGTTTAGATTTTTACACAATTCGAAAAAAAAAACTCATTTGTCGAGTCTTATAGGGTCTACTCCCAATAATTAGTACACTTGACTGTAATTGTCTTTAGATAGACGATTAAATTCCTAGTGATGGGAATAATGTTTAAACAATAATACATTACAGATGTAGTGCAAAATGATTTTCCTTCGGGAAAACTCGGATCTCAATCGGAATAAGATGGCACCCGAACTGTCAATCAATGATTGTATTAAATGAGTGACGTTTTCATGTCCATTAAAATGGAACCTTATTGTTTAGTGTCAAATGACAAATGCTGTCATTTGACACTTTAATACAATCATTGATTGACAGTTCGGGTGCCATCTTATTCCGATTGAGATCCGAGTTTTCCCGAAGGAAAATCATTTTGCACTACATCTGTACCTAGATAGTTATTTTTATACAAGGAAGGCAAAGGTGTCCTAAAAGTCAAAGTAAAGCCGCTAACGAGCCGCGACGTCTCGACGCCTCGCAATCCAAATACTTGTGGCGTCAAATTGTGTGCTTCAATCGAAACTACCGAAATGTCATGTTGGCAACATTGTTAAACACACCTACCGCTACTCAGCGCGGACGCACTTTTCTCTCTCACTGTTAGTTCTCACCGAGTAAAAATCCTGTGCGTGTGCGTGTCCGTGTATGCACGCGTGTATGTGTGCGTTTCCTTGTCCGTGTCCGTGTCAGTGTGCGTGAGCGTGTGCATATGCGTGCTCGTGCGCGTATGCGTGTGCATGCCTACGATTACGATGAGGACCTTATCTTATGTGTTGGTGATCTACCCACGTTATAGTACATTGTGTATTAAGGGTGGTAAAGAAAGAATTACAAACGAGAGTCTGTTAGAAGCCCGAAGCCGTAGGCTGAGGGCTTTAATGACTCGAGCTTTGTATTTCCTTTACCACCCGTGTAACATACAATGTTTTTCATCACAACTGCGAGGAAATGAAATAAAATCAGACAAAAGATCATATTTTTAACTTATTAGCGGCAGCCTACATCATTGTCTGTGACTTACCACAGATAATGTCAAACGTGTTCGGAGTCCGATTCTAGTGACATATGAGATCAATAGTTTGTTATGCGAGATTGTTAGGAAATAGTAGGTATTCAACTGACATTTCATCTCGAATGAAACTTCATATAGAATGGCACAAGAATTGGGGTCCTGACGTATTGTGATAGTTTGAGTCCACGTATAATATTAAAAAAAAAAAAGCTATTACGCACTTAAGTAACGTAATGGTAAAAAAAAGGCCCCCGGGTATTATTTTGGATTTACGGTCCATTTTTCTAGCATGTTAGGACACTATTTACGAGCAAGTGTGATGAAAAATAAGTATACATACTCTTACTTAATCAATCACGCCAGAATGGATCTGGGTTTTAAATTTTGCTCAGAGATGGATGGATGGATGGATGGATGGTGGATGGATAGATTGAGATGGAACTCTTTACTGCATAAAATGAAAAATCGTTTCACAAAAAATACTAATATGAAAATAAAATTACAACGGCGAACCTCTCCCAGCTAACCTTAGAATGAGTGGATGAGGCCAACGAATAAAGACGGAAAAAAAACAAGGTACCTAAGCCCAAAAAAATAAACCTACAGAACGCTATTACATATTATTGCTTCCCTTCTATCTCCAAACACGTCTCCTTTTACGAGGGCTGCTACTTATGTAACCGGAATAGAAAAAATAAACAAACGTACATGGCTAAATATGGTTTTATTGTTTTTCGAAGTATTCTCCGTGATAATCGATGCACTTTTGCATACGTTGAAACCAATTTATAAAGCACTTTTTCCACTCTGACTGAGGTATCTCCAAAACGTGCTGTCTGAACGCGTCGACGGCATCTTCACGGGTCGAAAATCGTTGACCACGTAATTTATTCTTTACATTTGGAAATAAATACAAATCATTGGGTGCCAAAACAGGGCTGTAAGGTGGATGACCCGTTAATTCTATATTTTGACCTTCCAAAAATCGAGTCGTTTCACGTGATGTATGACAGCTGGCGTTATCATGGTGCAGAATGATTCTCCGTCGCTGGTTGTTTTTCCGTATTTTTTCAAATACTTCCGGCAAACAAATGGTCGTGTACCACTCCGAATTAACCGTTTTACGATTCTCTAGGGGCACTGTAGCCACATGGCCATTAATACCAAAAAAGCAGGCCACCATTTGCTTCAAGGTGCAAGGAGTTACTTTCGTAGGGTTCAGCTCATTTTGAAACACCCACACCGTTGATTGTTGTTTAGTTTCGGGATCATACGCATAGATCCAGGATTCGTCACCTGTGTAGATATTATAAACAGCTTTTGAGTCACCACGGTTATATTTTTTCAACATTTCCTTGCACCATTCGACGCGAGCCTCTTTTTGATCCTTAGTTAAGTTGTGCGGGATCCAACGCGAACAAATTTTTTTCACAGCTAAGTGTTCATGTAATATCTTATTAATGCTCGTCATACATATGCCTATAGTCGCCTCTATCTCGCGATACGTAACATGACGGTCATGCATTATAAGTTTTCGCACAGCTTCAATATTTTGTGGTACAACGACCGATTTCGGGCGACCATCCTTAACTTCGTCCCTGAGCATACTACGTCCACGATTGAACTCACTAAACCAGTGATACACAGTAGTTTTGGATGGAGCTTCATCACCAAAAGTCGAAGTTAGTTGATCTATGCACTGTTGTTGCGTTAAACCACGCCGAAAATCGTAATAAATCATAGCACGAATATTTTCACGAGTGAGTTCCATTCTTGCAGCGAGATTAAAATTTAAACCCGCCAAAAACAAAAGACTAGCGTACATAAGAAAAAAAATATATAGCGGCCAGTATTAAAAAAAGTTCAAATTTTACCATGGAGGTCAGATATAGCGTTTAAAAATGTTGGAATCCTGGATTCCGGTTACCTAAGTAGCAGCCCTCGTAATCTCTCCTTGGTCGCGGATGAGGAAATCCGTAGGATAATTATTTTCGTTAAATCACAAGCTACGAGTAATATAGGTCATGATAATGTGGGTCGTGTCATGGTAATTTTAATTCTTGATTGTATTCTGTCCATCATCATTATGCACATTACTAACTTCTCTTTGTCATCGGGCGTAATTACTTTTTCATGGCGAAAAGCTTTTGCTATCCCTCTTCTTAAGGTTCCAAACCCCAACCTTTCTTAATCACTTTAGGCCCATCTCCATTGTTCCATTTTTCCAAAAGTTCTAGAAGCTGTTGTTCACAGCGAATTTTCAAAATTTGTATTTGGTAATTAGCTTTTAACTCCCTATAAATCCGGTTTTCGCCCAGTACACAGCACGAATACTGCCCTACTCAACGTTGTTAAAGACATCAGGCAGGGTATGCAGTCCATGCAAGTAACTGTCCTGGTGCTTGTAGAGTTCTCCAATGCTTTTAACGTCGTTGATCACGATCTTCTCCTTGCCACATTAACTCATCTGGGGGTTTTCTAGGAAGTGACTAAGTGGTTTTCTGCGAGACGGCAGTGCGGTTTCTGACTCAAGTGACTTCAACACTGGAGTGCCACACTGTGGAATTCTCTCTCTTCTTCAATTTTCCATTTTTATAAATCTTATAACCCCCAAGCTTGGCAGCTCTTACCATTTATATGCAGGCGACCTACAATTGTACGCCAAGGCTGATATTTCTTACCTTATCTCAGCAATTGCTCTCATCAATGATGACCTGGAGGATTGCAGACTGGTCTCGCAGATTTGGTATTACACTGTGTAAATGTATAAATTTGCATTGCTTGTGTAAATGTATAAATTCGCATTGCTTCTAGAAATTATACTAAAAACTTAAGGCTAGAGTAACATAAACAAGTAGGTACGTAAAAAAAAGATACAGAGTAGATAGCTTAATATTGATACTCATTATCCTTTTCGTTTGGCACATTTTTCGGTTTCATTCGGGCGCCACAGACCTGTTTCCTATGGTTCTGGCAGAATACCAGCGCTGCACTTCCTTCAGCATTATACAGAGTCAACGCTAATTCACAGCACCACACATGGCTCTCTCGCCGTATGTATAATACAATGTATTTTTTAAGTCTCTTATTTGCTGTCAATTTTTTTATGCTTTATGTTTTAATTTAAGAGCCCGTGTTTGTGTTTATATTGAAAAAAGTTTTTATCTATTTATCTATTTAAATGCCAGGCCATCATCGTGGGGAGTCCGCGTCAACTTGTGAGGTTGGAGAATGTTTCTATTACACCGATCTCGTTTGATGGTGCCGTTATTCCTACTTCGAAACCAGTTAAGGATTTTGTCCTTGTCGTGGATTGCTGTCTTTCGTGGGACGGACACCTGTCTGAGGTGAGTCGCAAGAGTGACTGGTACTCTGCGTGCTTTATATCGGTACAAGAATTTTCTCCTTGCAAGTACCAAGACATTACTTGTCCAGGCGCTTGTGCTGCCTATCATTGATTATGCTGATGTCTGCACCACTAACATCAGCCAGGATTCCATCAACAAATTAGAACGTCTCCTCAACAATAGTATACGTTTTATTTCTGGTCTTCGTAAATATGATCACGTTTCCTCCTTTCGGCGTCAGCTTAACTGGCTTCCCATCCAACATCGTAAGTCTCTTAGAATTCTATCTACTCTTTTTTCCATCCTATTTGATGCCTCCACCCTGCTTTATCTTAAACGTAAATTTACTTTCGTTACTCTCTATCCCGGGTGTGAACTGCGATCCTCCCGCTCTCTTAAACTCGCTATTCCTTTTCTTCTTGTCAAATTATTTCGCCCTTCAGGCAATCCGTCTCTGGAATGCCTGAAGGAAGCCTCCCAATTCATATAAGAGGAGCCCCTAACAAGCTTTCTTTCAAACGAATGCTCCAGAAGCATTTTCTTAAGCAAGAGGTAGGTTAACTCATGACATCGTGTTCATTTAGTCTCTGTTTTTGGTTCTATAGGTATATTAAATCTTAATATCAATTTATAGAAAATGATTTATTATATAACTATTATATGTATGAGTATTACATATGACATATATATTTATTGTAGTAAGTATGAGCAATAATTTGGATAGTTATGTTTTAATTAAGTATTTAGTTTTATCTCTGTCTGTCTTCTTTTTCTGTGCACCCACTCTACTACTCTACCCACTATGTCAATTTCAGTTTGATTATTTGCTCGACTGGTAGAGAATGCCATTAAGCATTAGGTCCGCCATTTGTACTAATTTCTGTGCAATAAAGATTAAATAAATGAATAAATAAATGAATAAATAATTATTAATTATATAAAAACAATATAAATAAACTAAGAGAGTTTCCGAGGGCATAGCGAAATAACGCAAAAGCTAGTAAAGGACAAAAACAAACATACCGTAAGCTGTATTCCAACGGGCTGATTGATTAATTCTTCCTCCACTACAATATTTTTCTGCTCTGAAGCCAGCTCATTAGCTACAAAAAACCGATAGTGTTCAGATCACTATAGTCTATTCGCGTTAAGAAAATAGTGACTCATCAGTGCAACTGCACGGTAAATATGTATTGGCAGTGGAGTTAAAATTTAAACAAATTATATTTTAAAAGATTAATTTGAACGGACAAAAAAACAATTTTGAGTGACCTGATTGGTAAGGGAGCGTGGCTAAATCGGTGGACAGCGATGACTATTTTCTTAACGCGAATAGACTATAGTCTTGAGGAGTACTGCCTTCTGTATCTGACCCTTGATCCAACCATCTAGCGAGACTCTCTTGAGGTGTTGGTTATGACTGTTCGCTATAAGACCGTTTGCCGAAACAACTATCGGGACAATGATCATCGATTCAACATCCCACATGGCGGTCCCCTGGTGAGTCAAGTCAAGGTACTTGCTGAGTTTGTCCTTCTCGGTCTTCACGAGGTTAGTCATGCGGGATGGTGGCGTCGATGAGCACTACCCGGCATTGAGATCGATCTGTCAACACGATACGACACGCTTATTGGCGACAATACGACGACGTCCGTGACAACCGATCGACCCTGGACTTTGTCTACGTGACGTTGTAAACCAAATCATAGGGAGTCTCTTACGTTTTGGTTGACAACGTCACTTTAACATAGTCCAAAGTGGCCTAGAATTCAAATTGGTTGACTGTACACTATGGCACTTCAAACTCAACAAGACCGTATTGAAGAGCAAGTTGCTGGTGGATGATTCTGGCCACGAGGTTATGTATGTGCAAGTACTCGCCGTTGGCCAAATGCGAACAACCGGAAATAATATGTCTGAGGGACTCGCCGGGGCAATGGCACGCTCGACAAAGGTCGACCGTGCCATACTTGAGAATAAATTATTATTTCCGGTAATTGTTCGTCATTATGACCTCGTCAGCAATTGCACGGACAAAACCTTCGGTTTCCCCAAAGAGGTCACCAAAACGTAGCCAGTTCACGGACGCTAAAAAGTCTGCGTCGGTTCTTGTTAGCGCCCGGTAGAAGCGTCCGTGTAGCTCCATGCTCTTCCGTATGTTCTTGCGGTCTTCAGTGCTGAACACCGTTGGTCTGCGCCAGTTCTCGTTTGCCAAGGAGAGAGGCGTGAGGCTCCCGTCTACTGCAACCACACTATGATGCATCCCACACTCATTGCCAAGGAAATAATCCCTGAGATTGCACACCACGCGGTTGTGGAGATTCTTGGCATTTAAAATGCCTCGACCTCCACATTTCCTCAGAATATACAATCTAATGACAGATGAGCGTAGGTGTAACATGCGAAGTGATTTAAACAGATTTTTTTATTACTAGCACTTTTTGTGTATTCGATTTTATATACAGCTGGCCTCATGCCTACCCCGGCTTTCAATTAAGTTATACTCTGATTTCTAATATACTGGGAATAAATAGTATGCAAATTCGAATCATCTTTACACGGTTAAAATAAGAACCTACTTATAAGTAATCATATTTTATAAGTTTTGTAACTCACCAGGAATTATATCTTTCGTAGGAAACCAGTAAGTCTTCTGGACTAAATAGTACCAGGGCCTTGGGGATCCAAAAGGTCCTGGAATCACTTGTTCCAAATACAGAGCCATCGCCATGTACAAGATGCTGTCCACTACGAACATGATCATCACGTGTCCAAAACTGAGTTCGGCCTCAGACCCGCGGTCCATGAACTTACCCCACTGAATACCTAAACGTGTTAGAGATTACCTTAAAACGCTTACTTATTTCACTAGCTTCATCTTATGATAATGAGCTACGGGTATAGTTCAGTAATTCTGTTTTTAAACAAAAAAAAATATAAAAAATTTAAGCCTCATGTGACATGACGTGTTACATTTGGGTGTGGTGTTTAAAGTTCACTACTCTCCCACCCCCACAACCTGTATGGGTTTAAACAAAAAAAAAACATAGTAAAAGGCTTTAATTAATTCAAAATTTTATTGAATCCTTTGTGTAAAGAAAAAGACTTACGCATATAAGTAGCTAACCTAACCTAACCTAACTGTTGCTATGTGTACCACAAAGGAAGCGATCGTGATTTGGTTTTCAAAGCCTTTAACTATGTAAAATATTTTTTAAACTACCCCTGACGCTTCACACCCCCCTTCCCAGAATGTGAAATGTCTTGGGTCATTACATTATTCGAGCGTTTCTACCGCCTCACTTTGGTGGACATGTTTTTGAAGAATTGGGCTTATATTTTGATGCCGTTATTGGATATCAGTTAGATGTCCGGTAAACTTAGATACCTAACCAGAAACAAAATCGAAATCGGCCGCCACTTCTATGTACAAAAACGTGACCACAAAAGTGATTCGGAATAAACGCCCTAATAATGACCCTGTACCCGGTAACGATTTTTTTTACTTTCTTGTGATAACTATATAATAGATAGGAAAATTCAGTATCAGGCACAAACATTTTCCTTATTAAATTTTAAAAAGAAAATGACTTACCAATATTAACAACAAATCAAGAACTAGTTACCCAATTGTATTACCTACTATTATAAAATTCGTTAGTTGATTAAATAAGGTTCAAAATGGTATATAATCAATGTTTGTACAGTAATCAGCATAAATAAGTGATCATTTCTGTACCTTGTCGATATCAACCGTCTCACAATTTTGTATAACATGTGAAACACAACGTTAAAGTGATAAGTAGGGTTAGGATTTTGGTGGCATTTTTGGTTATAGAATCCATGGAGTCGCTATTTCCTAATTATTTTAAAATATGACACTTTGATTTTGACCCTCAGTGTGGTCATATTTCAAAATGAACTAAATACAATTTTAGTTCGGTTATTCCATACCTACTAATATTTGCTTGTTTGTAACGCTTTCGCTACAGATATAACCTCCATACCAAAATTCATTTAAATTGATTTGGCATTTATCTATTAATTTAATGGCTTAATGACTTTGGAAGTAAAATACTGAAGGTCAAAATCAAAGTGGTATGTATTGTAATTAATAGAAAATAGCGACTCCATGGATTCTATAACCACAAATGCCACCAAAAGTCCTAACTCTAGTGATAAGGTACATAAATGATCACTTATTTATGATGTTGACTGTACAATATATCGTAGTATTCACCCAATGTGTAAATTTTGGTAAGTCATATTTATAGATAATCGTCGCTAATCGTATGCGATGTAAGTACACAAGTGATATTATTTTATCAGTGGCCGGTACTGTAGCTATAGCTTGAACACCATAATCGAATAATATTTTTGAATAATTTACAGAGTGGGTTTATATCTTAATATTTATTAGACATCGCTATCGGAGGTGGAAATAATAGAATAGCTGTCAAGTTCTTAGGGATGGGTAAAAACGATTTTGAAATACTAGCTAAGTATATGTCGATAATACTAGCTATAGGAATGTCGATAATTATAGATATATGCCGATAAATTTTTCTTTACCATAATCAGAGTCTAGGACTTTAATTAAACGTGTTTATTTTATAAAACAGGCCTATACGTCATTGACTATCTTTTGACGTAAATAATTTGTTATCAATATAAGTGGCCAATATAAGTCTATTGCAAAGGTTCACCTCAAGAGCGTTCATGCATTGCTCTGCAACCTCAAACATTAGAAAAATTAAAAAGCAACCACAGTGTTTTTGTTGTACTGATAATGGTTTACATTTCTGATAATTATTATCATGGATCCCAAAAAAAACATGTTAAATTGTAGTCTAAAAAGTGGTACGGGTACATTATAAAACTAATCGTAAAGAAAAAGTAAGAAATAATTTCTTACATGGACAAAATCATTGTTTTGAAAGCTGCTTGCCAATTTTTCTTTCAGGACAACAAGTTACTTTCTCCATACTAAGTGAACCCCATGTTTGTTTTTCATCCAAATAGTATGGTAAAACGCCTTGGCCGATTTCATAGTATATTACGCGCTCAGCAGTTATGGTACAACCTACAAGACCTGGATAAAATATGCTGTCTGCAATTGGGGGACAACAACCCTTGACAATGTATAAAAAAAATAAAACCATTTTGAGGAATAGGCTTTTCCAATCGATCCCTATAGTTAGATTAAAAAAAACGTTACATTGAAATAAATATAACAAGATTAACCGATTAACTTTTTGGGTTAATTAAAGAGTATAAGTTAATATAAATTAATAATGTAGGTATTTGTTTTTTAGTGTAAGGAATAAAATTTAAATTGAAATTTTTAAGAAATTACCTTGCTTTGACCCCTTAATGCCGGTTCAAATTGCGCTATATCAACATTTTTTGTAGTTTTACATAAAACATATTAAATCTCTCCAGTATTTTATTTTATATGTACAATTTAGATATCTAGCTAACACCTACGTTCGAACACAGCTGTTGTTATGTCAAAATTATTTGTTTACAAATTGACTGTAATTGTTATGATAAAATTTATATATTAAGTAATGAGACCATGTCTCTTTTGACTTGTGTTATGTGTGATATCGATATCTAAATAGAAACAGTGTTATGTAGTTTTATTTTTCTAAACGTCCGTACATTTTTTTTAATGTATGAATGCAGATTTCATTGTTACGAAAATTGATGAAATATGGTTCCTAAGAACAGATCTTCGTACTTATGTTTATAGTTTCAGACTTTCCCATACTGCCCTACGTTAGATAGGTAATGAGCCACTCTGTTTAGTGTTTAGGTAGTTTCCATTGTTGAATATCCTTAGATCTACTAAGTATAGTGGACATGGCGGAAGTGTATTGGTTTTGTTGGCCGGCACTTGGAGTTGTGGGTCCAACTGAGAATGAAGGTGGGATGATATAAGCCAAGCCAAGTGTTTGTGTTAAGTACGAGCAACTTAAATATGAAAAGAACATAAACCTCCAACGCACTCCTTGGTCAGAAGCATCTGAAAACCGAAGGACATGGCGGTGTTGAGGCTGAGGCACGCGATGACCTGCGCCAACACCGATACCTCTAAATCCATCGCCAAGAGGATCGCAGGCGCGTATGACATGAACCAGAGCACTCCGGAGCACAGCGCAGCCATGCTTCCTGCCACAGCAAACCAGAATCGATTAAAAATATTTTTGACAATAATTATACAGACTGCAAAACAATTTTAGGTTTCTTCCGTTTTAAAGCCTTTGTCAATATTTATAAAACAAGGATGACAAAACATACGGTGTGTCTATATAATATCTATTTATCTGTATATCTGCGTATTTGTGTGTCTGGTGTATCAGTGTCTTTGTCTGTAGCATAGCAGCTCCCAAGTGGATACCTAGACCGCTTCGGACGCGGGTATTTTTCAAAAGAAATCTTTTTCAATCGGGCCATGGTCTAGAAAGTACTTTTAGTGTTGTACTTATTTGGCTTCTCGTTGTAAATTAATTATTTCTCAATCGCTCAAAGGTTTACTGGAAGATATCCCTTAAAGGGATAAGTTCGCCTTTGTAGATCCCTGTTATTGTAGAGACCTAACTGGAAATCTAAAATTTGTTAATTAGGTCACTATAATTCTAATGATGCGATATATATAAAAGGCAAACCTGACTCTGACTTATATTATAATATATCAACGCACAGCTGAAACAACTGTATCTAGAAACTTGTAATTTGGTACAGGGGTTTCCATGATGTAAGTGAGCACTAAGAAAGGGTT
Organism: Acleris laterana; assembly: GCA_963966035.1. Classification (NCBI taxonomy): domain Eukaryota; kingdom Metazoa; phylum Arthropoda; class Insecta; order Lepidoptera; family Tortricidae; genus Acleris; species Acleris laterana. The sequence continues at coordinate 10,319,748 of OZ014445.1, read as the reverse complement.
TTCCGAAAGTCGACCTTCAACGGAAAGAAATAGGGGGTTTAGTAGGAAACTAAGTCTACGCGTACGAAGTCGCGGGCGAGCTCTAGTAATAACATAAGACGTACTCGTAGATGGGGCTTACCGTTTGAAAATAAATTGCTTAGCATAAAACAGAAGAATATCGTGCATGTTAAATATAACATCAAGAAGAGAAACAGCACACTCCATGACGTTTTGGTAAAAACTGCGTAATCAGTGTAGCCCAACTTGTTCCGAAACCAATGCACCTAAAAAACAATGAATAAGTATAATTAATATGCGGGTCCGATGCCACATAGCGCGTGGCCGTTTTGTTTCTGTGGCACCGCTGCCGCTGCAGCCTCGGGTTATTTGCGGTAGTTCTTTGGATGTTGCTTCGACCAAGTTTGTATTAAAAATAAGAACATGGAAAACGAAGAAAACAAAAACAAACAGCTTTTAACTAATGAGATCCTTCTCATTCAGTCAATCCTTTGAGCAAAACATATTCGAAAAATTAAAAAGTTACTTATTTTTAATTCTTAAAAAAATAATTATTGATAACCACCTATATCAATTAACAGTTTTATATAAAAATACCTTTAAAATGAAAACATAAGGAACGAAGGAACAACTGCAGGCCCACCACTCCTCCCCCCCTACAATGATGGTACAGGTTATGTAATAGGATACGCCAGGAGGGTACCAGCTGCGTTAGCGTTGGAGAATCCCTCTCTGGACTTCCACGCTCAGGATACACCGTACCTGAGCGTGGACGCCCAGGCTGCCCCTCGTACTTTGGGGTGGGAGAAACCGCGCTTAGTCATTGGCCATCTGCCCGAGGAAAAAGCAAAGCAGCCACGGCAACCCCCGCCACGTTGACCGTAGACTTCTGGAACATCAGGGGTCTACACTCAAACCTTAATGCTGCTCACCATCACCTCGGGATAGCAAAGCAAGAATTGTTTCATTAACATCTTTGTAATAGTTCAAGTATGTTTATTGTAAGTCAACATACTTTTTTCAGTTAAAGTAAACCATTTACTTCCTTACTTTAAAAGTTATCGATAAAATATAATTCACAGATCTATCTAAAAATCCCTATGACACATAAAGTATCATAAAATACTTGAAGGGAAATAACGTATCTTATACGAAACTTTATGAGCATTTAATGCCATTACTACTATGGGGACGTGTCGAAAGAACGCTGCTCATTGCTTCGGGACAGGCACCTGGTAACCGTGAATCATTTATAAAACATTTCCTAGAACTACGTACTCACCAACATTGACTTATTACAAGAAGATTAACACATAAAAAAAGCGACTAAAAAAAAAAATTTCGGGAAATATACGACTAGAAAAATACAACAAATACAACGTTTTTCAACTTTTCAGCAGCAGTTTCATGTTCAATCACTTTTATCTGGCCAAATTTTTACTTTCTTCATGACTCACGGTTTTAAATTATACGACTAAAAAGCCCAAATAAATGAAGTATCAATTTTATGTACCTTTATAAGGATAATAATCAACGCTGCTATGATCAGGAGATAAATGAATTGCTTGACAAACCACGCCGTCCAATGCAGCCACGTCGGAAGACCCATTATTTTCATAGTCTCCTAAAATTTAAAAACATCACAAGAAAGTAATGAAAAATGATAATATAAAATATTTATCAAACATCAGCTTACTTTAAGTTGTAATTCCTTTTCAACCGTCATGGCTTTAACAATGTTGATGGCGGAGTAAGTAAAACTTAACATAATGCACATGGGGAACAAGAATTTTAACGCCACTATCGCTTCGTCGATCACAAATGGGGGGTTCGGAAATCTTTGGACATTCACAGTGAAATCTTGGAAGCTCAGACCACTCGAATGCTCGATTAGTGACATTGAAACTGCATGCTGAACCGCAATAAATAATTCGTTAACATACCCTGCAAAAGAAAACAAATGCAATATGAAAGCGGTAAGTTTTACGCTAGGTCTCCAAAAACGTCAAAAGAAAATAAAGTACCAGGTTCGTTGCCACCCTCCCATGAGAATGGGAATCTGGGCCCTGGCTTTTCAAATCGAGGAAATAATAAATCCGTATGCCAAGTATAAGCCCCTAGACCATACAACGAGTACTGCCTCGGCCTCATAGGAAATCTCAGATGATACGTATGGAACGTTCTCGATTCATCTGACAAAAAAATATACTTGTAAAAATCACTTTCAATTCACACGTTATTTGTCTTATTTCACATAGCGCACGTAATGCACCAACCAAAATCATCTTGGAAGTCCACGCCCGCTATTATTTGTCTGGTGATATCTTGAGTATTATAAACTTTTTCCAAACTCGATTTGCTTTTGTGGGCAAATATTTGAATCGGATTTGTAGTCATGTTTGAGCGCACGTCAAATAGCATTTTATTTTTCTCATATAATTCTTTAGCCGCCTTCTCCATTACCGAGTCCAGGAATGTACTTTCAGGCGAATATGCGAGCCCCAATTTTTTCATTTCCAATCCATTCCTGAAAAAAAGTCATGCCGGGAAACGATTTTACCCACTCACACTTGACCTTTTATATCAGCAAGTAAGTAGTTCAAGTTCTTAAAAATTAAAACGTAAGTGATATTACCTGTTGAACTTTTTATCAACATTATTGTAACCAAAATGTGGTTACAGAATTATCAAAAAGTTTTATAGTTGTTGGAAATTCTGTAGCTCTGCCTACCCCACTCTGGGAATAAAGGCGTGAGTTTATGTATGTATGTATGTATTATAACCAAATAAATAACTATTTTGTTGCATTGCATAGGATTTATTTGTGTAAATTATAGTGCGGTGCCGTCGAATTGGTATAATATCGATTTTCCAAAACGTATTTGGCATAAATTACTTTTTTTTTTTTTTGATGAATTTTAACATTGCAGGAAGCGTATTTAGTATAATTGAGCACCATCCAAAAATTTGTTTTGTCCAATTTTATTGGTTCTTTATTCAACTAGTTATAGTTTCGTCATTGTTGTGTCTCAGTCATTGAGGAGATCAACTGAGGAGTGTCTTTTCAAAAGGACTTATTTCCACTTTCAACTTTTTTTTAACAATGAATGTAGTATTGCTAAAAGTAGAGAAATACATGTAAACTTTGAGTTTCAAGTTCTAATAAGTCTTCTTGTCGTCTAAAAAAACTAATTCCAAAATCAAAGTCCGGATCAAAAGGCCTCATTTCTCTCTTATAATATGAGAAACAAATAGGCCTTTTTATAAAATGTATGAAACTCAAGATAGCAAATTACCTAAAGCAATATTAAAACAAAGGAAAGGATACCAATGCAAAATGATACTGCAGAAAAATCAACTCGGCCTCTTTCTGCGAATAAAAAAAATATGTAAGTATAAAATTTACTTAAAAAACAGTTTGGGGACAAATGGATTAGGTTACCGGAGCTGGTTTGGTATAGAACCATATTAGATAAATGGGTCATACACAATCACAAAAACAAAAGTTGTCTCTCCTGTGGTCAATAGTTAAGGGCTTGTGTGCGTATAAGTTATGTTTTTATTTGATAGGACTAAAGTAGACATGACGCCGTTTATGCGGATGTGGGTTCAGCCAGAAAATTAGGCCTTAAACACGTTAACTTCGGGTATGTCCACAGGAAAGACGCGAACCTAAATCTGTGTATGACCCAAATATGTAATCTATCAGTACATCGAGACGAAGTCGAATGCGATTGTTGCGAAGATGATGTAGAAGAAGTTCACGTGTAATAATAATAAATAAATGTATTCTGCTTAAACTTAAGCTAGCTTTTTTCTGTAGTAGTTAAGTTAATTTCACAATAAAAAAGTATCCGTTTCAAAAGAGTTTATTTCTGTAATGTACAAATCAAAAGGTTTATTTCTCACAAGGCCGCAACAAAACGGCTTAATTCCAAAAGTTCGCATCAAAAGGACTTAACTCTGATAAAGATATGTTAATTAACATAATTAAGTAGGTAGGTTAAACAATGTATGTAGTGCCATAACATTTATGGGAACTTAATTTAATATAATATCGAGAAAAAAGTAATTATTTCGAAATGGAAAACGTGGATTTATGTTTTTCCCAATTTCCCAAAAAAAGTTGAAAGTGGAAATAAGCCCTCCTCAACTAGAGACGCAAATGTCATAAAAGCGACACATAACGTGCCAGCAACTAATAATCACGCCGTAGCTTTGAAACCAATAATACTATATCTATCTCTGTTACACTAATACGCTAGTTATAACACTTATTACTATGGCAGTGCGTGCAGTTATATGGAATAATCAAAGATTTCGATCTCACCTGAAGTGAAAAATACGTTGATGCCTAAAGCAGGGACCGGTCCGGTATCCCCTTCAAGAGGCTTTGAAAGGGTTTTGCAAAAGGATCGGTTACCAAAGCCATTTTTCGTCAAAACCCCTTCAATTGGATTTTTAAGCGCTATTTTTAGTATAAGAACCTCTTCCATGAATTTTCACTCTTTGAAACCTGAAGGGGTTAAATCTTTTCGATGTTTGGGCAATTTTGCATCTACCTATTTCCCAAAACACAAAAGTCAATATTGCAGCTTCCTTCTAAAATACTAAAGCTACGATCAGCGTAGTGTCAACATTTCATCAGTGAACTTTACTATTTGTTTCCGATCAGTGTAGTGTCAACATTTCATCAGTGAACTTTACTATTTGTTTCCGATCAGTGTAGTGTCAACATTTCATCAGTGAACTTTACTATTTGTTTCCGATCAGTGTAGTGTCAACATTTCATCAGTGAACTTTACTATTTGTTTCCGATCAGTGTAGTGTCAACATTTCATCAGTGAACTTTACTATTTGTTTCCGATCAGTGTAGTGTCAACATTTCATCAGTGAACTTTACTATTTGTTTCCGATCAGTGTAGTGTCAACATTTCATCAGTGAACTTTACTATTTGTTTCCGATCAGTGTAGTGTCAACATTTCATCAGTGAACTTTACTATTTGTTTCCGATCAGTGTAGTGTCAACATTACATCAGTGAACTTTACTATTTGTTTCCGATCAGTGTAGTGTCAACATTTCATCAGTGAACTTTACTATTTGTTTCCGATCAGCGTAGTGTCAACATTTCATCAGTGAACTTTACTATATGTTCACGATCAGCGTAGTGTCAACATTTCATCAGTGAATGTAATTACTTATCTTATTTAATCAGTGCAGAGGTAAAAATGACCCGTGGAATTAAAATTATTTAACTTTTTTTTATTAAATTACCACTTAACTAAAAGTTGAAATAGCCGTTAAAAAAACACCAAAAACATCATTACCCCCGAAAAGAGTATGTTACGGCTTGAAATTAACTATTATTGAGTTGAATCGTTAAAATGTAAGTTATTGATTTGAAAGAAAAAAAGTTGTTCCTGCATTTGTCGCAGTATTTTTTAGATCTTTACAACGAAATCTATACCCCTTATTAAAAGTTTTTCGATGCGATGTTTCCGCCGTTCCTAACGCTTTCGACACCATCGATCGGGAAGGATACGACTGGTCGCTGGAGCTCTGAGCTATGAAGATGAATATATTATTCACCGGGCTTTGGTTCGTTGTGATTATTACTAACTAGTTTTAGAGTTGTTTGCAATTCTTTAGTTCTGCTCACTCTAGGAATGAAGGCGTGAGTTCATGTACTATGTATTTTCATATACAATTGGCGCAGTGTAAAAAACAACTGCACGTTCGACTGCATGGTTAATTTAATAATTATTCCTATGATAATAACACCGTGGAGAAACTTTCTTATTACCACCGACAAATACAATGTTCAACGCACCTCAACTCCCGCGCACTTCTAGAATTAGGGTTTGGTTTGATCGGTTGCTGTGTGCATTTGGGTCATTCCGATATAAAGATGATGAAGAAGAGACTTGGTTCCGGTGAGGTGGGGATACGAAAAACCTCATTCCGAGGTTTGAGTTTAAACAAAATAACAGGTTTAGTCTACATCCTGAAACAAATCCCTAACTTTAAGAGATCCTTTGTTTTATAATATTTTGTGGCGTCTATATATGTTTTTTTCTCCTTTAAATATTGTAATTAAATAAAAAAAACATATATTTTTGAAATTAATACATATTAATGCTGTTTTTAATGTATTAGTGATGTTAGTGTTATTTACGGTTTTGTTTGATTTAGGTAAAAAAAAAGGATAAGAGGTTTATTCAGTAAGTAGGCCGCTTGGACACTTTAACACGTCAACAATCTACCAGCAGCGCTTCGCAAGAGACCACTGCTGCGAAGAAACGCCGCAAGAAACTCAACAGTCAGTCGTTTCTTTTAATATACAATTATAAAACTTAACCTAGCATTATACAAAACAATGAGTATAACATACAATAAGAAGTAAATAAATTCACGCGTAGTTCAGCAGGAAAATGTGTCAAAGCTCAGGATTTTCACCAGAACTAATTAGTAGTAATAGAAAAATAAAAATAAAACCGGATAACAGTTGTCGAAGACCACACCGATCACCAGATATCGATTTTAGAAACAATCAATGGAATAACTGGACAGTTTAAGATGGCGGCTACTTTTCCTCAGTCTATCAACGGATTCACATTGGAAATTATGATATTAATGATTGCTCGTGATTACCCTACTAACTAATTACTTGTCTCTTTCGGGTCGGTATTATTACTTATTCTATGGTTTAATGTGGATTCACAACAAGGGAAGCCCGCGATAAAGTGTAGTTCTCGCGCTCAACTGCGGTTCCTGCGGTGATGGAGCGGTGCGGGAGGAAGGTGTTCTTCTGGAGGAACTTCGGTCGGGCGTCGGCATCGCTGTCGTCATCACGTGTTATTCGGACTGGCCGTTTTGAACAAAACGCACACGAGATTTACAACCGAAGATGAATCATCCGATTAGGGCTCAAACTAAACAAGCTATTTTTAAAGTGTAAGAATATTTTAAGCCAAGAAAATCAAATCACAATTCTACTGAGCATAAAAATGACATTAATGCTCATAAAACCGTTGCCAAGGTTACCGGATTGTCAGAACAAAGCGACGACATAATATTTATATGAAATCATATCAACTCAACTAGAACATATCGCAAGAGTTATTTCGTTATTCATCACGCGATTTCGTTTTCGCAACTCAATAGAAAATTAGTTTATACATGTGGTTTTTTTGTGATAGTTTTTTTTTTGTCGTAACGGGTTCGAAACCCTACACTGAGCATGGTTCGACATGCTTTTGCCTGGTTTTTTTATTTATTTTTGTTCCACCTCGGTTCGCGTCAGTTAAGTTTCATCGCCATGTTTCGTGTAAACTGAGAGCGAGAGTGGCCAATTGGATCTTTTATGAAGCTTCAACTCGGGCGCGGTAGTGACATATATCTACTTCTTGTTTACCTATGTAATATCATTGTGGGGAGGTAATAATTTAAGTGATTTAAAGATTTAGAAGGGACATTTGACATTAGCAACCAGAAGCTTAATAAGCTACGAATTTAAATATCTATGGCACAACACATTTCTTAATGTAGCTAGCGACCTTTTTCATTTAATAGTATATAATAATATACATACTCTTAAACGTTCTAATTTCTCACTTTGGTTCTTTGCGTATTTTAATGTACTTAATATGAAATATTATGAACGACAAAATGAAAAAAAACTGCGTATATTATTAATAGATATTTTGTATGCATATTGAATAAAATTCATTTGTTTATCCAAATATCATAAACCCTCTATGATGCGTTCAAGAACCGCATCCACACCTATACATAATAAAATAAGGCATTAAAACACTTGTGTGATGTTAGTCCCACGCTCGTGTTTAATGCCTTACATTATGTACACTCACATAAACTACTATTAATAACTAGACACAATGTGTCCGTAAAATAAAGTGACGAATGAATAATTTTCGAATTTCTTCACTATTTAGCAAACCGTGCCTGATAATGATAATAAATCTTATAAATAATTCTATCGAGATCTTTATTTTGCTAAAAAAACTGAAGTAAGTATAGATTACCTTAAATCTTAGTTCCCAATTTCCCTATATTGATTCTAAATGGGTTAAAATGCTGACCCACTGTAATTATTAAATTTCAGGAGAGAAGCAAAACAATAACACGGTTTTTTCACGCCTATTACGTAGCTTGTTACTTACAGCACATTCCTTGAAAATGTAAGATCGATTGCTTTTATAGGAGGGTAGGTCATCGACTCGTGCCAGCTCGGCTCAACCTCGGAGCGCACGATGAGGATCACCGCCATGGAGAGCACGGGCACCAACACCTCGGCGGCAGTCTGGATGGGGTGCCTCATTTGCTGCAGAAAGTTCTTCCACATCAGCAGCCGGAACTGAGTGAAGCACCCCGCCACCTTGTGCGTCTTCGGGTCCTGAAATAATGACGGCGTCTTCCGCTGCTTTATTAGGTTATCACTATTTAAAAAACTACCAACTATGAAAAAACCTGGAGTGATAAAGTAAGATATAACTTTCGAACAAGGTGTCTTTAGTGATCGTGCGTCTTCTCCTTGCCATAAAAAAAACATTGTATTTGTGCAAGTGCAAGCATTGCAAAAAGTTAAAATAATAAAGATAAAAATAATAGTAATATAATAAAAATCGATTTTTTTAATTTTAATGGAAATGGAAACTACGTCTGACCATTTCGACTTTTAAGAAATATTGCTTACGTTAAAAGTTATTAGCACCGAAAGATATATATTTTTGACTTAAAAAAAATTAAAACATTAGAGAAAGTTTTTAATCAAGCTAAACTGATGCAGGTACAAAAAAAGGGAAACGGTCAGACAAAGATAAAAAATATTTCATTACATAAAGGTTTAGGGGGGTAAAAACGTTAACGCCCGAAACAATATTTCAACAACGAAATGTAGGCATTTGCCTCCAGGACTTGCAAGTCTCTCTATCGCAGATTCATCATTCCGAGATCGTTACCAAATCGGTTGGCCCTTTTAAGATAAAAAAAAGATAAAATACATTTATTCAGTAAGTAGGCCGTATGGGCACTTTTACACGTCAAGAATCTACCAGCGCTTCCCAAGAGGAGACACTGCTGAGAAGAAACGCCGCAAGAAACTCAGCAGTCAGTCATTTTTTAAACATATTACAATGGTACTACTTAATCTAGCATTATATAAAGCAATAAATATTAAATTCAATTTAATATTAAATAACATGCGTTGATCAGCAGGAAAACATGCCAAAAATGTTACGTGAGAGATATAGGAAGAAAAAGGAGGAAAAAATATATCTCACCTACTTATATTTGTTTATAAGTTATAAAACGGTTCAAGATGATCACATAAAAGTTTCGATACGTTTTCCTACATCAACGGTGTCTCCTAGACAAGATAAAGCTTTTGCAATTGATCAAATTATTATTGACTATGTTTCGGGTTTAGACCATGCATTTTTGTCTGTTAGATAGTCCTCGACCCTATAATACGCTTTTGACATTAACGACTTTTTCAAGTAATTTTTATGTGCTGGAAATGGTAACTTTAAAACTACGTCAGGTAATTTATTATAGAAATGAATGCATTGACCAACAAATGATTTATATACTTTACGGACGCAGAATTTTCGAATAGCGATTTTATTTTTATTTCTAGTATTTAAATTATGTATATCACAATTCTTGGTGAAAGAATCTAAATTCTTAATAACATATAGGTACAATAATATTTTCATAAATAAATTGAGACGCAACAGTTAAGATATTAATTTCTTTAAAAAGTTATCTTAAGGAATCACAAGAATTTAAGTTTTAAATAGAGCGAATGGCCCTTTTTTGTAAAACAAATATAGTTTGTATGTCAGCAGCCTTATCCCAAACCAGAATACCGTACGACATGACACTATGGAAATAACTATACTAAACTAAGCGAGCTGTCTCAACATTGGTTAATTGTCTGATTTTCCTAACGGCGTAAGCTGCCGAGCTTAGTTTACCTGCCAGTACAGATATTATGGGGACTCCATTGCAAAATTTTATCTATTGTTATGACTAGGAAAGAGAGAGAAATTGTTTCTAGTAAACCAAATTAGTACTTTAACTAGTGTGGCGTTTATCCTACTGTAGTCAATGTACTTTCTATCTACTTTGAAAATTAATGAAGTATCGTCAGCAAAAAGTACTATATCACAAAGTTTATCTACAGTTGGTGGTAAGTCATTTATATACGCTAAAAATAAAAAGGGACCTAAAATAGAGCCTTGTGGCACGCCTATTTTCACTGTAGCTCCAACAGATTGAGTTTTGTTTACAACAACTGTTTGAGTTCTATCACTTAGATAAGAAAACATACTTAAGACTTAAAGCTTTATTAGCCAATCCATAATGTTCTTATTTTAAAATAAGGGTCGTATGATCCACGCAATCAAAAGCTTTAGAAAGATCACAAAATATTCCTACTGCATCGCAAGATTTTTCCCAACTGTTATACAACGTGTTACAAAATACCCCGTAAAAAATATAACAAATCATCAAAGCCAAAAATATTGTCAACCCTAGTAAGCTGTCATGTCAGGGAACCGGAGTTAGCATAGATTATTTTAACAGAGTGGCCTACCTACCAATTTAATAATTGTCAACTTTAATGGGTTCAAATCAAAGCCATATCCCGAGCGAAGTTGTGCATTGATTAAGGCGAAGCTCATTTTGAGGCGTTCCTGTAAATTTGACGTTCATTACGAAAAAGTAAGTGTTACTTTAGGTTTCTTCGTTACGTGAGGTCTTTTAGAATCTTCCAAAACTCGACTTGTAATATCTATCTAATCGAATTCTGTTCATTTTGTTAGTATGTCTCTTGATGGTTTCACGAATTATGTAAAAATGTACATAAACATTCTGCGTAATTTACTCTTTAATTTTACTGAAATAGGGTTTGCACATCAATGAAAACAATAATGGTTTTATTTATTTTGCCGGTAGGTCATACGGTGCTAGTACGGTTCTCAAATATTGTAAATGGACTTATTATAAGCCACCATTTAACCCCCTTTCGGCTTTACGGGTATTTTTGTAACACCTTGTATAGTATATATTTAATGAGAACAGATGCAGCATCAATAGTTGATCGACCTCTGGTAAAGCCGAACTGGTTATTGGTAAGTAGTTTATTTCTATTAAAGTGACCTAACATATCATTCAACATTAGTTTCTCAAAGACTTTACTTACAACTGGTATTATTGAAATGGGACGGAAGTTCGTTAAATCACTCATCTCGCCCGATTTAAAAAGAGGTATTACTTTACTATTTTTCATGAGATCTGGAAAGATCCCCTCTGATATGCAATTATTATAAATTAATGCTAGATGGGGTCCAATTACATCTATGATATATGAAAGAGTACTTTAACTGATGTGCCCCACAAATCAAAATTTAAGTTTAATTATAAGATGCATTCCACGGTTCGTACGGGACTAGTCGTACACCTTTTTAAAGATAAATTAAAAAGTATGTAGCAAACCGAGTGTTATCCTACACAACTTGCAACAAATATGAATAAAGGCATAAGGCAAGAAATATGAATACTAAACTATTATTTATTATTATTAGTAGAAACACATTCCTGAGTAAGTAAATCAAAAAAATTATAGCGTTTGTACGGGACATGCCAAATACATGTTAAATGACACGAAAAAGATAAAAGGAAATATTTATTTCATTACAACACAAAAAACACGATTTTTCATTTTTAAACGCCTGTAACGAAATACTTCTACGTATACCTGTAGTTGCCGCGGAAGGTGAGAATACAAACGCGTTGTGCTGAGGTAAATGTATAATGTTAAAGATAGAACATGATATTCTAATAGTCGCAAAGGCTCTCGGAAAACTTCTTCTTGACTTCGGTCAACCGAGACGCGCGAACCCCGCGCACCAGTAGCGCGGCGATGGCCAGCACGTTGGCACTAGGGAATATAAACCGGTTAACCGGTTAACCGAAAAACCGATTAACCGAGACTTTATGATTTCGGTTAAAAACCGGTTTTTTATAACTTTCGCCGGTTATTAACCGAATTGAAATATGTCCTTAAAAGACTGTAAATAGCCTTATATAGATACCCCAAAATATTCTTCAGACTATAAACTGACGAATATAGCGTGGAAACGTATCTTTATTTTGTAAAAATCAAGAATACATACTCGAAGTTTTCGTGAAGCGAATAGCAAGAAGTTTTGTTAATAAAATTTCTTCATTAACGTGCTGAACGATACAATACAATTTTTACAATACACGAGCCACATGGAACATTTACATTGCTGAAGTTAATTTATATAATACTCAATACTTACTCCCTATACTAATCGAACAGCTTTAAACAGTAACCGTCCCCACTCCGTTTTAGTTTGCCGCGTTAAAAGAGCAGAAAGAGTTTGTCGCTGGGCTGGGTAAACCCCATTGTTTTAGTTTGCTACCTGCCCTACCACTAGTACCAATATTTTTGTGGCAAGTTCGTTAAACTTTTAAAATTTAACATTGTATAATTAGATTACTTAGTACAGAGTATATCATTTAAATCTCAAAAAATACACCGTTACGAGTAACACCAATAGTAACCAAGAATAGTAAAATTATCGTCTAATACTTCGATTTCAAATAGTTTGCAAAAAACCGGCTAAAAACCGGTTAACCGGTTTTGAATCCGTCGAGGCGGTTATTAACCGGTTTTTGATTTTCACCGGTTTTTACATTCCCTAGTTGGCACCGCCATGGAGCTACATATTAACAAACTTGCTGTTGCAATAAATGAATGAGATGTTCATATCATATGAATACATACAAGTGAAAGTGTGGATCCAGAAACCGTCTTGATGCAGTATAGTGTGTCCGCACCCGTAATTGACAAGGCGAAAGTTGAAAGCGACGTCAGATTGTCTAATAAACGCTTATTTCGGCAGTCGACAACTAGACTGTACGTTGACGTCTGCTACGTCGACTCCCCAACTAAATGCTTGTCGAAGGCCAAGATCCAGGTGGAGGCGAGCTGTACGTGGCCATAAGTGCTGATAGTGGATACATTTGCAGCAAAGAGTTAGTACTTGGCCTTTGGCCGATACTCGCGTAGAGCTGACCGGGGAAAACGCAAAGATCGCTACCAGTATCAACGAGATATTGCATCTTCGAACGACGGTCAGTGACGAATAAGCGATCGGAACTCGGACAATCGCTTGCCGCCTTTACCAATTGCCCAGCACGTTTCCCGAGCCGAAATCGGACGGTTTGACACACTTGAGTTGCTTGAGCTTGAAACTTTGAATGGCATACAGTTTTTGAAAAATAACAAAGAACTTGAAAAATCTGTTTTAAAATTTAGGCTAGTCAAAATGAACCTTATTGCGGTTCTCCTCCTCGGTAGCGCCAAAAAATATGAACCCTATTTACACCAACACTAACTATTCATTAGCCCTAATTTTAGCATCCCGAATTAACGTTATATCTATTTTTAATGTCCGATTCTTAATAGCCCGAACTATAGTAATCCGATTCCTATAAAGACCGAATATTAACTATACCTTCCAAGTCTAAAACCTAACGTTTATTAAACCTAATTACATAAATGTTCCTAAACAACCGTAACTAAGGTCGACGGAGCTCCGCTGCGCGGAACTCCTATTCCGCGTAGGTGAGGCGCGTCGCAACTTTAACCTAATCTAACCTATATGGGTAAAATCGATCTAATTGAGTATTTGTTTTCAATTTATATATCGTTCAAATAATGATTAGTTCAAACAGTCATTAAGACTTATGACTATTAGGTCTATTAATCTTATTAATATAGAGCATTTAATGTTTAGTTCATGTAAACATTATGTTCATGTATACATTAGGGTCTAGTAATCCATTAGGACATAAAATATTAGCTGTCATGAAATTAGAGCTAATGAAAATTATATCAAACGTTGGTATACCTAATGAAATTAGCTTTATGAAACTCGGTCTAGTGGGGGAGAACCCCTTATCGTATAGAAAAATAAATACATAACTGAATGAATACTTTATTTTGTGGTTACCAAACATATTAACTTAAATACGGAACCCTCGGTGCGCGAACATACATACTACGAAGCGAACATTTTAGGAAACTGCCATCATAGGAAACACATAGCAGACATTATAGGAATGAGACGTTTGTTGGAAGAAGGCCATTTTGTGATGCAGACATTGAAGGGAACAGACCCAACGAGCTTAGCCCCATAATGAGTGTAATTATAAAAGTTTCAACTATGAACCTTATTGATACGTCAATAAACACCTTCTCGTTTAGTCCCTAACCGCATCACTTTAGGAACAAATGGTTGGGATAAGCATTTCACTCACTCTTACTAGTGATAAATATAAGTAAGAGCGAGGGGGTGCACCGGCACCTTCACGCGCCAGCTGTCACTTCAGCCTTCATGCGAGTAGCGAGTGCAGCGGTGGTTTCACGATTTTTACTCAGCATTGCCGGTCTAGTGTACTCAAAGAAGTCTTTGCCTGCAACGCATTTTCCCTGGTCTTGCGGGTTCTTATGGGTCGTGGTAGATACTTACCTGTGGCTGTTTCGGCTGATCGCCTTCCCGCAATGCGGCCTTTTTTTCCTATAAAAACAACGTGGGAATTTAACTTAATGAAAAGAGACTTTTACCTCAAACTACTGAAGGAAAGGAACCAAAAAAAAATGCTAATAGATTTTAGCCATCGAAACGTGATAAGTACTGAGAATTACCGCGAATGAACTAAAGCGTGTATGAACTAGAGTTAAACAATGTTGCTGCTTTTGTCATTAAGTATTAAGTTATAGGTAAGTTAATGAAAATGTTAAACTGTAGCTCTTTCAGGCATACTATAGCTACATTTGTAAATTTCGCGGTCGTTTTCAGTATTCTTTTTTCGATGGCCAGACTAGTTTTCCAAGTCATACCATGTTAGACGGTCAGTATGACAACAAAAAATGCTAGTGCTGTTAATGGTACATAAATATTAATTGTAAAAAGGCCGTGGCAGGATACTCTTAAGGGACCATTTTGTGCCTTAATAGCTTTCGGCCTGTTTTTTTCTGATGATGTGCCACATTACTAGTAAGTGATATTCGAGCATTTCTAAAAAAGTTTGTACATTTCATTTACGACTCCGATTTGCGAAAAAAATTGCAGGTAGGTAGGGTAAATGATACTGAGCCTAAATAACATAGTCTCCCAAAATGTCCCAATTAATTTGTATGGAAACTTCCTTTTTTGTTACCACGAACGGAAGAATTTTGGTAACAAAAGAGGAAGTTTCCATACAAATTAATTGGGACATTTTGGGAGACTATGTTATATAGGCTCAGTATCATTTACCCTACCTACCTGCAATTTTTTTCGCAAATCGGAGTCGTAAATGAAATGTACAAACTTTTTTAGAAATGCTCATTCATGCATAATTAAGTTTCAATGGAACGAATTATTTCGACCTTTACACGTGTGGTATGCTTAGTTGAGACCCACAATATGACATTATATCGACCGTCGATTCGAGTAAAATAGTAACTCAAAAACAGAGGTTTTCACGAGAGCGAAAAAACGTATTTTGCAACTTCAAACCGCGATATTTTGCTTATTAGTTCATGTTTTTACACAAATGTATATATTTTCTTTCTCAGAATTTAATGCTCTTCAATACTGTATTTTTTATTTTTTTATACACTGTTCATTTAAAATTTTAGATCGATTTACGAACGCGTATTTTGCGTTATCGACTATCGAGTATTATTGTACATTGTGATACCATTTTACAACTCTAAGTTTTGCCATTATTTGTTAGGCCAATATCATCGTATGTAAAGTTACCATATTACTCACCACAGATATGCGGCTATTTTATTGTATTTTAAGTCATAAAATATAGTAACTCGGGTTAGAAAATATAAAAATATATAAAAATATATGATTAATTTTATTTATTTTAAGTAGTTAATAAGCTTTTATCATAAGTGATCATTTAAAAATGAATTTGATGAATATTGAAGGAAAAAAAAATTACAAAACACGATTAATTTTTATATTGAATAAAAAACTAATTAAAAAACAATAAAAGTAATACAACACCATAATTTGGTAATCACTACCCTCCATATGTTAGGTACGTTAGTACTTAAATATTTCAGGACTAATCTAGTTGTTAACTAAATAGTAATTAAGAAATAAATATTAACACTTTCATTGGCTTGATCAAGTTATTTAGTAACAAATGGATAACAAAACATAATTTTTATCTTTGGCACTTAACCCTTACAACGTAATATTTTAATTACCTTTTCTTTCAAAAAGATCAAAATAATAAAATAATGAGCATAGATTTATGATAATTAATTTATGTTCATTGACATGTGTTAATGAATGATCAATGTCGTTAAGACTTAATAATGTATGTAGTTACGTTTTAATTTCGTTACCTAGGCTACTATACATATCGCGGCCTTTTTATTTAAAATAGTATAATAGTTTTACGTAAGTACCTAATAATAATTAAATGCCTACCAGATAAAAAATAGTGTTTATTAAAACCAACACAAAAGTACCAAATTTAAAAAACCTTCTGAAGGAATAATGCAAATCGGTGATGTTTCAAGCTTGCCGCAAGCGACGCCGCATGAAATTCATAGTGTGTTGTATCAAATAACTATCTCAGAAGTATGAGAATTATGTTCCCGAAAGAATTTTGCAAATCGGTGAAGTACCTAGTATTTGAGAGAATTGCAAAGATAGAAATGTACTAACATACATACGGGTCAAACACAGAACCTCCCTTTTTTGAAATCAGTTATTAATCAAGTTAGGTACAAAAATGCTATTCAATCAAATTCAATTCGTAGAAATATTTTAAATCACGCACAAGAAGTTAGGTACCTATATTGTACAGGTAACAAACGTTAAGTGTATGTACAAGTACGTACATATTGGGACCTAATTATCAAAAAAATATGGTAATTTTACGTAATAATCTACAAGAAATAAGTTTCTAATTGCTTCTGTTTACGTACTCTACCGACTTTTTATCTAACTAAAGAAAGTAGGTATTCACTAACACGACCATCAGAATAACTTTTATTTCTAAATAAATGCTCAGTATCAGTAGGCGATTTTCTCTGAGAATAAAAGTTTTTCTGGTTTGGTCGAATCAACCTTTATTCATATTAATAATGAAAGGTTTAATTATACGATCGGAATAGGTAAATAAATATGTAGGTACTTACGGGTTACGGGTACCTACTACTTCCACCACTCTGGTTCATAACCAGATTAACTAATGCTTTTCCACGTTTCATGATAATATTTTAATTTACACTTGCCCATACGTGCTCCCAAATCCACGTCACAGGTGCGAGTAAAAACAAAAACCGTCTTCAAAAATGCAAATGGAAGGAACGGGCCAATAAAATCATAGTAAATCAGTTTACGCGTGAAATCGAAACACCAATAGCTCAAGCCCTTGAAGCGGAGTAATATTGCAACCACATTTACGTGCTCTGTACTTGCTCAAACGTTGACACAGTAATATCGTAACTATTTATACGATGATACTGGCGGGTGATAGCGATAATTGGGAGCGATTTCGGGTAATAATTTATTCTTAAGTCTAGTTACAATGATTCTCTTCGAATGTTATAGTGGAATACTATTGATAAACCTCGATATACGATGTTATGAAATTGTGTATTTTTTTTATTTCTCAACATATAAAAAAAGTAAAAATACAGTTTTGTAGATCTTTTTTCACTTAACTCTCCATTTAAAAGTCTAAAAAACACTTAAATTTAGTTACGATTTTACTCGAATCGATGGTCGATATGTATTCAGGTTAGTGTTGTTAACCAAAAAAAAAAAAAAAAATTACGTGTGAGAATATTCTTCAATATTTTTTTTGACTAATAATACCCCTTCCTTTTAATAAGCTAAAACATGTATTTTATTCGAGCTTTGTGTATAGAGGCCGGGAAGTAGGGGGTTGCAGACAGAGTAATAAAGACGATAGTTACCCATCCCTTTTCACGGTGAGGTATGTATAGGGCTTTTCTTAAACATAATGCAATTAAATAAAAACTAACTAACTAACATAAGGACAACATTTCATTGCATGTTTGAGAAAAAGCATTTTGTGGTGCATCAACATAACAAAACTAAGTCTCAACTCAATCGTCCTCATCGCTATTTTCGTTGATACTTAACCTTTAAATTGGCAGTGTACCTAATAATGCACATACTATAATGTTCAATTCTTTATTTTTTTGGTTACTTTTTTTTGCTGATTTCAAACCAAATAGGGCTCACGATTTTTTTAATGTTTGCTTATTAAAGAGTTAAGCTAATTTTAAACAGATTGCCATAACTATAACATACGCGGAAAGGCTGGAAGGAGGCTGCGTTTGCCCTGCAGTGGAACATTCTAGGCTTATGATACTAACATGAAATATATCACAATCGGTGTCAAGTACACGTTGGCAATGTACCCTGATTTTACTACCGACTTAAATATTTCATGTTTTAAGGTGAGACCGCACCGCTGCTTAACGGTGCGTCAAAAACGGGGCCATGTTGTTACTATGACCCCGACTTTTCTTGACGCAACGACACCGTATTGAGAACCACATGGCGCCGTTTTTGGCGCACCATACCATAATATACGCACCGTTAAGCATCGGTGCGCTTGCACCCTTATTCAGTTGCGATTCTTCTGATGTTACGGATATCTGTTTATGTTATGAACTTATGAGTCGAGTTGATTACTTACCCCCTTGCTACCAATGGATGACGGTTTGTCTCGCACTTTCTGTGAAAAAAAAAATGATTAAAAGTAAGAAAATCAATCAGGTTGAAGCCTTTTATCTTTAAAAAACTACGAAAGATAAAGATCCCAGAAAAATACAAATATTTGAAACGTGGTGACTTTGAGTATGTCTACATAATAGATAACATAAAATAAAACTGTCTTCAAAATGTTTCAAGGAGAAAAAGATAACATACTAGCTTCTGCCCGCGACTTCGTCCGCGTAGATGTCTATTATCGTACGCACGCACGCACGCACCCGCGTCCGATATTGGGCCTATCAGTATCGTAAATTCGATATTCATTACCTATTAATTCCGGTATTGTAATATTAAAACAAACGTAATATTTCGAAGTTATCTGTGGAGTTGCCTGGTATAGTTTCAAGTTCCAACATATAGATGATAATCACCTTCTATGCATTACATGTAGAGCATGCAGTATCGGACAATTTCCAGTATCGGAATTGAAAGTCTGTATTGAATATTGAACAGAAAGTGTGATTTTGTAATAAATCCCCATTTGCATTTTTTACGTCGATGCTACTTAATTGTGTAAAGGCCGTAAGTGTTATCATGAAAATTCAAATGCCATATGATAGGTAATTTTGTGTTCTATCAAATGACATATTTTTTAGTGGTTGGGATGGGTATTTCCCTTCATTGTGGGCAATAACAATACCCACCCTCTAATTAGCTCGTTAGTGCACATACTGATTGTGCCACGTCATTAGGTATAAAACCATTTAGTTTAATTGTTTTTACATCATTTGTTTATGATACGTTATCCTGAACACATCTCTGCTCGATTAGACTGGAAAACCTTGAAGAAACATGGATACTACCCCGTCTGAAGCCGCCCAAGCAGTTGCTCTGTTGCAAACTGGGTTAGGTCAACGTGAAGTGGCCCGACAACTGAACCTGACGCGTTCATCTATCCAACGTGTGTTCCAGAGGTTCCAAGCGACTGGTGCGTTCTCCAGAAGACCTGGCACTGGCCGGGTACGCTCTACCTCGGAGCAAGATGACCGCTTCATTGTTGTCAACTCGCTACGGAATCGACGACACAATGCTGTTCAGCTTCAGCAGAAGCTACGAGAGACCCGGAATGTGTCCATCAGCCGATGGACTGTTAGAAGAAGACTGGCAGAGAAGAATTTAACTTCACACAAGGCTGCAAATGGCCCTAAACTCACCCCGAGTCACCGTCAAGCACGTCTTCGCTTTGCTCAGGAACATGAAAACTGGACCCTTGAGCAATGGAGGGCAGTACTCTTGTCCGACGAGTGCAGGATTTGTCTTTTTGGCAATGACGGCAGGGAGAGGGTCTATCGAAGGCCTGGAGAGCGATTTTCACAATGCTGCATCGAAGAACGAGTCGCATATGGAGGCGGTTCATGCATGGTCTGGGCCGGCATTTCTTTGGATGCGAAGACAGACATTGTGTTCGTCACTGGGCCTGGTGTCGGGGCGAATTCAAGAGGATTGACTGCTCATCGGTACATTGAAGAGGTCCTCGTTGAACATGTGGTCCCATTTGCTGGCTACATCGGTGAAAACTTCATGCTGATGCAAGATAACGCCAGACCACATACAGCCCGGATCACTCAGGAGTACCTAAGAGAGGTTAATATCCCTACCATGGATTGGCCAGCACGAAGCCCGGACTTGAACCCGATAGAGCACGTCTGGGACGAGCTCAAGAGGCGAATCCGGGCCAGAGATCCCGCTCCTGAGACTCTGCATCAGCTGAAGACAGCGATCTAGGAAGAATGGGCGGGCATACCTCAAGACTCATCAAAAACTCGTGCGTTCGATGCAAAATCGCATGCGTGCATGTCGATTGGCTAGAGGAGGCAATACACGTTATTAAATACCGATAATTTGTTTTAATTTTCATAAAACTTTTTAATTTATCCCTTGTATTGTTCGGTTCTAAAGTGAGCATTTTGAGGGCCTTGCGGTTTTTGGCCCTGAAATGACTGAAAATATTCATCCCCACCACAAAAAAAAATGTCATTCGAAAGAAGACAAAATTACCTATCATATGGCATTCGAATTCTCATGATAACACTTAAGGCCTTTACACAATTAGCATCGACGTAAAAAATGCAACGGTGGGTCGATTTCTTTGCTCCCGAGTGTAGTTTAATTACAATTCGAGTTATTAACGTAACGTATTCGAGTTATAAAAGTGGCCACCTTTTCCCGTTAAGCTGACTACTCAAAGGGTAATCGTTATTAAAGCTTGTTACGTATCCCATAAAATGTGTTTTTACTTGCACTTCGAAAACATTTCGTCTGATTCGAAGGAAATTCTTTAATTAATTATAAAACACTATAATAGTAACGAGGGCGCCACTGGACGCTTGGCGTTTGCTCAGCGCAGTCTTAACAAAGTAGAGTAGACATTATTTCCAGGCAATGATGGCATTCAATAATTATATGCAAGTTTTTGATAATTGCTCACGTGTAAAGACTATGGTTCAATTATTGAATACAATTTTTGAAAGGCAAGGATTGTATGCAATAATTTTCGTTTCTTGTACAAGAAATTTGTATAATGTAAATGGGCCTTTACCCTTTTTTGCAACGCTATTAAAATTTCCACCATAACCAAACAACTTTTTATATTTTTTTGAATATATTTTTTTATGCGTATATTTATCGTATATTTATATTTATCGTATGTGTATATTTTTCGTAAAGCGCGTTGATCACATAACATACTAGACTTTCTTATATTAATGGTTATTTGTAAAATAGTAATAACCTCTCAGGGTTAAACTATCCACATCATAAGCAACAACTTTTGTTCTGTGACTTTTAATTCATTCTTATATTTTATCATATTTTACTTTCATACAAAATAAATAAATTAAATTGATCAATCTAAATGTAAGTAACTCTACGGTAGCCAAAAAATACCGCTAGACAAATAAACAAATGCAGTGCGAAACGCAGTGGCGGGCGGGGAAAGGGGTAGGGAGACAAGACGTCCTTGACCTAATTATCTGCGCAGTCGTTTGCTTTGAATCGCCGGCGCGCCGGTGCGAACCGTGTTTCGATTTCGAATAATGCGGGTAGTTAGTTCACAATGGCGTATCAGTATTCGAACATTGAGTACACGGAAATGGTGCGAATGCTTGCTAGGTGTGATGACAACATATCGGAAGCCTGCCGCGAATATGCAAGACGATTACTGATGTGCCTACACCAAGCCATAGGACAATGTTAGCCGCCACACAGCGATTACGAGATCTCGGGCAATTTCAGCCTAGATCCAAGGATTGTGGTCGTCCACCGAGGTGCACTGTACGTGAACAAGATAACGTACTAGAGTTCTTTGACGCCAATCCAGCAGCGAGCACCAATGATGCAGCCCGACGGTGCAATGTCTCGCAATACTTCGCGTGGAGTGTCATTTACAATGAAGGAAAATATCCTTTTCACCTTCATCGTGTCCAAGAACTTACCGAACCCGACCAACCTGCACGAGTTGCTTTTTGTTGCTGGTTGCTAGCTGCACGGCCTACAATTTTAAGGAGTGACGAAGCTACATTTGGTAGAGTAGGTAATTTTGAAGAGAACAACAACCCTGCACTTGCTACTTCACAAAGTGTAAACAAGCCTTAACAAGAAATGTGGCCGTGGAATGTGAAGAGATCGCAAAGTACCCCCATCTAAAAATTATTACTTAGGTAACAAAATTACAAATCTAAAAAGGGATCATTGCAGATAGTACAACAAAAACTTGAAAGTAATTTTTTGGGAATTGTATTACGTTTTGTAAAAAGTCATCGAACAAAAGTTGTTGTTTATGACGTAAATAATTTAACCCTGAGAGGTTATTAGTATTTTACAAATAACCCTCTATAGTCATTTCCCAGACAGTTTTGATTATAATGAACAATAAATAAATCACTTACCAATTAAGTATCAGATCTATCCCACAATGGTTGACACAAAAATTATGTTCTCGTCGCTGCTTTGACGTTGTACTCTATTGAATTTTTTGCAAATTTTTATCTCCGCCTCTTACGAGAAGATTGCCCTTATAACGGATACCGACAAAACTTTTATAAGAATAAAGCCTTTGTAAACGTTTTTAATGTAATGATAAAAAAAGTTGTGATTATAAAGGGACTGCTCTTATAAACAACTTTTACTATATAATTATAAGATTAGTATACTTGATACTTACAACAATAAAACGTGTTTACTGGTTATTAGCTTTCAATAAAGCAATAATAATATGGCAAGTATAAGGTGTAAGCTCTTATAATTAGTGCCCTAATGCAGTCTTATATACGATAATACTACTTTTATCAGAGTTTTTTTTTTTGGTCATATTGGCCGTTATAACTTACAACATATGTTTTTGCTAGGCGGGGATAGACAAAGTAATTTGCGCCAAACCGTGTGATTTATTTGTATACTAGCTGTAGTGTACCCCGCATGCGTTACTACGTCGTACCAACAGAAACCTTCGTAGACTCATGCACAACACTTTGCTGAAGATCATCACATGATCAAATGCGTAATTTACGATTATATAAAGGCTATACAGACGAACTTTCATTCTTATATATTTGTATATATGAACTATTATAAAACTAATTGCTACGTCTTTAAAAGCTTACAAAATGTTGTTACGTCAGTAGTGGTTTTTCTCCTTGGGCAACCAATATAGCAAGTACTAAATACTACATGACATATTTAACAGTCGGTGTCAAGTACACACGATAGGAATGTACCCTGACTCTTACCACCGACTTAAATATTTCATGTTCTATTCAATAACGATTCTTCTAGTATTACAGCTGTTTGTTTATTGGCCGAGTAGATTACTTACCCCCCTGCTACCGGTTGATGACGGCTTGTCTGTGGCATTCTGTAATAATAAAAAATATTTTTATTGTAAGAAAGTCAAAGACCAAAGACCAAAATCACAGAAAAATACAGATACTTGAAAAACGGTGACTACGTCTACAACATTGAGGGTAGCAAAATAACCCTTCACATCCGTACTAAAATTATGCCCATTTCCTTGGAATAGCCCTTTGGTAACTGCATGTAATATTTCTAATACTGAACAGTGCCTGAAGAGTATCAAAGTCGGTGTCAGGTACACGATAGCAATGTATCCTGATTCACCTACTATACTATCATTTATTTAGTTGTGATTCTTCTGGTGTTGCGGATGTATGTTTATATTGAATATTTGTTCTCCTAAAACGCCATTCTATAAATTTATATCAATGTTAGTTGGAGGTTAACAATCTATGCTATTGTCTCTTCCCTTTTCTATCTTCTCTGGCGCGTAATGCGCACGCAGGTTTCTATTTTGAAATCAAAGCCTACTCTTTTACATTATCGAAAAAATCGACTCATCCGACTTCTATGTGCCGTTTATTTCAATAGTTTATAGGTCAAAACTAAAAGGCAGATGGAAGTCGGATGAGTCGATTTATTCATAAGTACCACCAGACCTAGGAATATTCTGGGCAAAATTAAATGACAGCTAGGGTTTGCCTAAATCGATAAACTTAATTATCGATGCTTTTCCCATATACTAGTGATCGCTCCAATTTTTGATTGTAAAAATAGTTTATTTTTTAAAGTATGCAAATTAAACAAAACATTAACATAATTCTGGTCACTCTTTATTTTAAAAGGATTTATAACCTTCACTCATCATCGTCATATTGTTTTTACTCCTAACAAATTCTAGTCGTTTATTTTAACAATAGTAAATGGGACAGTCATTCTCAAATTCACAACACGGAAAACATAATATGATGATGATGAGTGAAGGTTAAGGTACTAAAATAAAGAATAACCAGAATTATTTTGCTATTTTGTTTTATTGCATACTTTCAATCAAATTTTAATTTTACAAACAAAACTTGGAGCGATCACTAATACAGTATGTAACATGACGAGAAGCAAACCTTTAAGGACATTAATGGCCAGGTCGAGTTTAGTATAATACCACACTTCTTATTAGTATTAATAAAAACTCCGTTCAAGTGAGGTCAACATGTGTAATCCACTATTTAACATTACAATCTCCTTATAATCAAGTTTGTACACAAGACCGGCATAACAAACGTAAAGTATCCCCTTTCCCGCGATATCGCGTTCCTTGACAGCCCAAGTCCCGCGCGAGAGCCAAAAAGACCACAGAGTCTAAAAACGTCACCAGTTCCGTTTTATTATCTCTGTTTTGACCGGCGACAATGGCAGTGAGATATTATGCTAATCAATTATTATTATATCACAATGGTGTAATCATCTAAATTAATACATTTTTAACAGTCGGCCAACCTGACATTATGTCTGTCTCAGACATATCTAGCTAGAGCTCCTCTCATCGGCATAATGCTTAACCTCAACGGCTCAGCGACCAAAGGTCTTTTAATATACCTACTTAGACCTTTTGTCAATTTCTTTTGGACTCTAAATACCAAGTAACTAAGCTTAAATTTCCATTAGGTATTGACATTCCAGCAACGAACTTTTTTTTTAAAACGCTTGTTTAAGTATTTAGGTATCCAGTAAAAATCGAAGCTGGTGGAACAACAACAATAATAAAATATTAACTAAGTTAATTTAACGTCATACACAGCAGTTCTCTAAACACGGTATCTTATCTTATCTTATCTGAACACAATAAGAAAATTATATAAGTTTAAAATTCAAACTGGAATTAAAATGTTTACAAATAATAATAATTATTATTATTTCATTTATTTTCGAACAAACAAATAATGATTAACAAAATTTTATGTATATAGCACCCAAATGACAGTGCGAATTTATCTACTGCCCGTTTCCCGTTTCCTAGGAATCAAATGTGCGAAATGTAATTACTAAATACAACAACCTAACCACGAATTGACGTTCAACAGTTTTTAGTTAAAATGGGTAGTGAAATATGACATTAATAACACATACTCAAGATAAGATTAAGAACCCAAATGCAGCTAAACTAGTCCTACAACCGCACAACGAAACCTAAATTGAGTTGCTCTGAAAAGACAAATAACAATAAAAGCTACGTATTGTTCCACAAATTCCTATTCTCATAAATCTCACTATACTAAAAAGTTTATTTTGTACACTTGTTACAACATAATCACTAACCTTGTGTCATCGTTTTATATATGTTTAAGTAGTTTAGTTTAGTTTATTTATTCGTCAATGTAATATTACAATATTAATTGCATTGCATGTCAAATTACATTAAGATCGCCAAACACAAATACTAATAATCAAAGAATACAAAAATAAATAATAATTATAACACCAACAATTACACACAATTATGTATTATTATGTACCTACAGATCTACTTACTACCACAATTTACACGTGAAACGACGTCAAAGTGAATGTGCGACAAATTCTAATTAAATGAAGAGCCGCGTCATAAACATTATTTACATCTCTCCAACCCACAAACATAATAATCATAAGTATACAATACACTGTCTTCGGCCATCCCAACTAATGAATGACCTCATTCATTTTGTATTTGCACGATATCTGTAAAAAAAAATATACACGGTGATTCACTCACTAAAGCACAACATCAATACCTTCAATGTAAATACAACCTTTACTGTATCCTGCAGCAACTTCTAACTTATGTTCAATGTGGGCACCGCTTGCATATACCCTATGCTTCGGCATCAGTCCTCTTTCTTTTGTCATCGTCAGCTTTCATTTAAATGTTGTGGGAACCATGTACGTATACCCTACGTAATGGCATCAATTATTGTGGGCACCGTGTACGTATACCCTACGTAACGGCATCAACTCCACACTTTGGTTTGTGGGCACCGTGTACGTATACCCTACGTAATGGCATCAATTATTGTGGGCGCCGTGTACGTATACCCTACGTAACGGCCTCAACTCCACACTTTGGTTTGTGGGAACCATGTACGTATACCCTACGTAATGGCATCAATTATTGTGGGCACCGTGTACGTATACCCTACGTAACGGCCTCAACTCCACACTTTGGTTTGTGGGAACCATGTACGTATACCCTACGTAATGGCATCAATTATTGTGGGCACCGTGTACGTATACCCTACGTAACGGCCTCAACTCCACACTTTGGTTTGTGGGAACCATGTACGTATACCCTACGTAATGGCATCAATTATTGTGGGCACCGTGTACGTATACCCTACGTAACGGCATCAACTCCACACTTTGGTTTGTGGGCACCGTGTACGTATACCCTACGTAATGGCATCAATTATTGTGGGCACCGTGTACGTATACCCTACGTAACGGCCTCAACTCCACACTTTGGTTTGTGGGAACCATGTACGTATACCCTACGTAATGGCATCAATTATTGTGGGCACCGTGTACGTATACCCTACGTAACGGCATCAACTCCACACTTTGGTTTGTGGGCACCGTGTACGTATACCCTACGTAACGGCATCAACTCCACACTTGTCTCATGGGCATCAACTCCTCACTTGTGTTATGGTCACCGACTGCACATAGCCCTATGCATCGGCTTCAACTCGAGGTTTATCTCAGCATTGGTATCACTGTAGTATTCTGTAAATATAGCAGTCATTAACCAACAAGAAAATAAGCCAGATTCCACCAACGTCATCCGGTGGATCTCTGTAGACTTCACTAAAGGAAAGGTTTCTTTATCATATTTCATCAACTTATAACAAATAGTCATAGTCAAATCTTTCAAAAATAATTAGTATAATCTGTTCAATTACGACTTTTCGTCAGAAAAAGACAATTTATAAATTATAATTCTTACTCTCTTAATTAAAAATATTTTTCTGTTTCTGATCCTGTAAACCTTAACCAATGTTTACATTAAATTAATCCACACGAAAACAACATTTATAGCCTTTTAAATGTAGGTATCCTATTACTAGTACGGTACTTATTTTATATTGGTTATTGATCCGGGACTGCTGTAATTCAGAACAACCTGCTGTAAGAACCTAAATGTTATTTTCCCTGGGAATGCTGTTTTTTTTTATCAAAATCAAAACTAAATGTCCCGATTATTCAACGTAAAGCCAAAACCTTTCCGATAATCACTCAGAAGTTTTGTTCAAGTATTTAATTTTAATTAGGTTATTATAAATTTAATTGGGTTCAATTTCCTCATTGAATTTACATTACAGGTGTTTGTTTCAACAGTCAAGTACTTCAAGTACCTTGGTCGAAATAAAGAGAACTCATGCGAGGCTTATTTGATAATCCAAGTAGTTAATTTTAAATTGTGATGTTCCTCTCATAAGCATTATAATTGTGCAGGAATATTTATACCACTAGATATTTCGATTAAATCTTTTTTTTTATTATTATTTTTGTCAGTGTTCCTGAGATTGTAACGTCAATACTATTTAAGTAATCAAATTGTCTGTAATTTTTAAACCACACCATATTAACCACCACTTATTTCTTTACCGGTATCAGAATGCCACCCATATAATAATCATAAGGTAATTTATCTTATAGTTCATAGTTATTTATCCAATAAAGTTACATTGTGTTTGAATGAAATAGTAGTAGGTAAACATACTATTCTAAATCAAATACCATCAAATTATAAAACCAATAAATAAAAACGATCTCATAAATACATATAAAACATTCAAATCTTAATATATATATGTATAATACTAAATTTCAATTAATCATTAAATATATGAATAATCTAGTTCATTAAAATACATGTCAACATCTAAATATTCTAAATCATAATGAACCACCACTGCATAACCATATGCATGGCCATACGCAGTACGAATATCAGCAATGGCGTTAGATAAACAATTAGTATTTCATGATGATGAGTGGGGACGCCCGCCCGGATCAGGCGGGCGGTCGATCGGTCTCCCGGTCATTCCGCCCAGAATGTCAGTATCTTAGTTTTTTTTTTTTTTTTACTAATGTTGTAAATACAATTTTTAAAAAAACTATTGAAATGTGTACAAAAATACACAAGATATTGGTTGTTAATTACTATGGGTAACCATTAAGAGGATATTAACAATATCGTCCGACAACGCTGTGCAACATGCATGTAGTGGTCCCCATTATGACAGAAGTGATAGTGAACTAAGTACCAAACCTAATGGGAACAAGGTTTTCTCTATTAAGGCTGGGGAAGTTATATCTTAAATAGATATTTCACAGCAAGCAGTAGCAGGACTTTACTGATTCTAATATCTCATACTTATACATATCCAACGTAGTTGCGGAACCTTTGGTGCTCAAGTCACACTCGCACTTGACAGTTTTTATTCTAACTATTTGGTTTCCAAGGTCGATAAAACTTTAGCAATCAATTTATTTTCACATTTTTATTTGTAATTTTAATTACTGTCATGTTTAGGTGTAATGATTATTGTACCTTTCTAAAATCACTTACAGGTGTATTTGCATTATTTCTATCTTTTGAACATAACATTTGACGTGAGATGCAGATGCAGACAACACTTTTATATTAAATTTAACCAATGGTAAATTTATACAAAATTAAACTTAATGCCTTTCGCCACAATTAAAACAAACAGCAATAATTGTTGACAGGTTATCTCATGAAATATTGTTTTACAAATTATAATAGACACCATAATTGATTAATTATTGTCAAAATTAAGAAGATTGTATTAATTTATTTTAATTAAGAATTAAGTTTATATCATTTCCATCATCAATTTGAATTATTCGAATTTTGATTGAGTTTGTTTTACCAACCTATTTATTATATTAAACAATTCATTTTTTTTTAATTTACTTGCTATAAAATGATATAATAATGTACGTAATGAAATGATATATTATATGATAATAAAATAAATTTAGGTAATTATTGTGTATCCTTACCATGATCTGACGGTCCAGGCCAAGTTTTTTTTTAATTCTATTGAGTATTCTGGTAAGCAAATCTCTATGAATTTGTTTAGTTGGAAAAATATAAATATGCAACAATTTTGACCACTCTTGCAATCATAGGTAGGTAGGTAGGTACCATTTCTTTGGCATTCCTGCATGCTTGGGCTATGCATACAAAATAGTCTAAGTATTTATCAGTTTAGATATTAAAATTTCATTGTATTATATGTTAAAATCAATTTAAATGGTGTAAATGTACCTAATTCATTATTTATAATCTATAGATATATGTTTATTCATTTTTAAAACTTTTGTTTCATACATACCTACTTTTATTTGACATTGTGATTTTTTTTCAATTGTATATTGTATTTGTATTAATTTACTCAAACATCATTATAATGTTTGGTAAGACAATCCCCAATGGAGAAACCAAATACTAAAAAGATATCACTTTTAAAATGTTAATTAAGTATTGCTTTATAAACATTTAAATTTTAACAACCGAGAAGTAATTTATAATTTGACTTCCTGTACAATTTAAGCTGCAACATTATATTGAGCCATAAGTAATAGAGAATCCACTAATCTAATGTGTGTTGAGCTTGTAGACCCGAAGGCCCAGGATTACCAGAGTTGTTCTGTTCATGTGATATATCTACAAACATACACAGTATGACACTTTAAATTGTGAATTCTCAGCAGTCCCTTCACTGATATTGACAGGGCTTTGCGCTCCACCTAACTGATAATTATGACTGTGCTTTAAACTTCCATCTTTTAATATGTCATTATGAAGAGGAGAAATCTTAGTACTACACCCGGATGCACTTGGGAGTGCCTGGTCATATTTTTTCCTGCCACCTTTAGAAGTAGCTCTGCCCCTTCTGTTTTAATACTTACAACTCTTTTCGTTTTTAATAGTCTGTTTACTGATACCTACTTCTCACTGCGATCCACTTTTTTAAAAGAAATAGTAAACCCAAACAAAGCATAATAAAGAATTCACTGAAAAAAATAATGTCAATTACACATTCTGGTTTATTTCAACAACAATATCCATATACTCACTTAAATGCAGCCAAACCCACAAAACAAAGTCTCAATTGTTACAGTACTCATGTAAGGTGATATTACCACTGTAATCATCAGTAATAATTTAATCAAAAACAAAATGTCATCGAAGTCGTAAAATAATAGTTCATAGATACTTACAGCAATTAAATAGATACTTAAGCCTTAACCAATCAGTTGGCTTTCATTAAGTACAAATCAAATGTAATATTTAAACTCTACAGTTCTCCCTCCTTCTTCGCTATTTGCCTCGTGGAAAATCACGTCAATTTTAAGCCAATAAAAATATACTACCGGTCATCATAATCTTTTTATCGGTCGGTTTCATCAGAAATTTTGTTCTGTCGGTACGTACAAGGGCAAAGGTTATTACTTATACTAAATTGCACGTGAGGTATGTACATCATTTAGTAAACGATCATCAATCATTAATTCATTTCATGACCGTAAAAATAAGTTAAACGCTTACCAAATGTTCTTCAACAAAGATACCTTAAAACGTCATATTATCAGGCCTTGCAGTCTTGAGCGCGCTATCATCCCCGCTTCTGAACTAATAAAAACTCCGTTCAAGTGAGGTCAACATGTGTAATCCACTATTTAACATTACAATCTCCTTATAATCAAGTTTGTACACAAGACCGGCATAACAAACGTAAAGTATCCCCTTTCCCGCGATATCGCGTTCCTTGACAGCCCAAGTCCCGCGCGAGAGCCAAAAAGACCACAGAGTCTAAAAACGTCACCAGTTCCGTTTTATTATCTCTGTTTTGACCGGCGACAATGGCAGTGAGATATTATGCTAATCAATTATTATTATATCACAATGGTGTAATCATCTAAATTAATACATTTTTAACAGTATTAGTTCATTATCTTTTGATTGATTAATTTATGCAGAAACCTATTGTTACCTTTTTTCAAAGTCGGTTAACACTATTTGTATCATCCTGTGACACTAATAATAAACATTACTGATAACTAAGTAATTACACAAATTCTTGCAACTGCAGCTTTAACTATGACCGCAAGTATGATTATCGATATCATTATCACCTCGGGTATCGCTTATAACGTATGTTTAACACATTAAAAGTTATTTAAGACCACATTTTGCTGAGATAAACATACAAGATTATTCAAACACATCGGAACTGACATTTGAGCGGACATTATTGTCAATTTATTTCTCTTCAGCCAGTTCGCTCATTAGGACACAAAAAGGTTCGAGGGCGAAAAATTACATGTTACGTAGGTGTCATGTCAAATTGATGTTTTCATGTTGATAGGAGTTTAAGAATTATTATAATAAAGAAGAAATATGCCATCTAATTTTAGTGCTGAGGAGATCATGGACATGATACTTATTTATGGTGAGTGCCGGTGCAACGGCAGTGCCGCTCTCAGATTGTACGCTGAAAGATTTCCTGCTAGAAGACAGCCAACGAACGCACGTGTCATTGTAAGGGCTATTACACGATTGCGGGAAAATAATCGGCCGGTTCCTTTAACTACGGG
Organism: Acleris laterana; assembly: GCA_963966035.1. Classification (NCBI taxonomy): domain Eukaryota; kingdom Metazoa; phylum Arthropoda; class Insecta; order Lepidoptera; family Tortricidae; genus Acleris; species Acleris laterana. The sequence continues at coordinate 10,287,404 of OZ014445.1, read as the reverse complement.
TGGATCAGGAACCCGCATGGCTCTTGGAGTCGAGGAACAAATATTAAGTCATTTCGAAGACGAGCCTGGCTCCAGCACAAGAAGAGCGGGGCGATTTTTTGGTATTAATCATATGGCCGTCCACAGAGTGTTAAAACGAGATCAACAACACCCATTCTCCATTGCAAAGGTTCACGCGTTGAAGCCCGAAGATCATTCTAAGCGGGTTGATTACGCAAATTGGGCTTTGCACAAGATATTCGAAGACCGTCAATTTTTTAAAAAAGAGTCCAGAACTGAAGCAGAAATGAAATTACGCATTATACAAGCTTTCGACAAAATTAAATCACGTGCCCGGGAAAATCCAAATTTATTACGCAGCGTTCATTACAATAACCAGCGTCGTTTGCGACAAATTAGAGCAACTGGTGGACGACACATTGAACTGCGTCGCATTTAATGGTAAGTGTAGACACAGCCTAATTTGAACTGACGTGTTAGGTGTTATGATGTGACATGTAAACGTGACATGGGTGCATAAGCGGACCTTGACCTCCCCTTGACATTTACAATTGATAAGACAAGAATGTAAACAATGAATACAGGGGGTTTTAAAAATAATTATGAAAAAAAATGATGTTAAACGACTTAATGCAAAAGTGATAGTACTTCAATAATTAACGCACCATAGCTTAATTCTCCACCTAAACATTAACGGGTTTAAAGGTTTGCTTCTCGTCATGTTACATACTGTATATGGGAAAAGCATCGATAATTGAGTTTATCGATATAGGCCATCCCTAGCTGTCATTTAATTTTGCCCTGAATATTCCTAGGTCTGGTGGTAGGTACTTATGAATAAATCGACTCATCCGACTTCCATGTGCCTTTTATTTCAATAGTTTATAGGTCAAGGTGATTACATACCCCCTCACTACCAATGGAAAACGCCTGTGCTGACACATCCTGTGAAAAAGTAATTATAAAGTCAGAAAATCAATCAGGGAGGCGACTTTCATCTCACAAGCTACCAGAGACAAAAATCTCAGAAAAATACAAAAAAACTGTCTTTATAATTTTGCTATTTGCACGTACTATAAGTAATTATGCCCAGTCTACCTTGTAATTGCTTTGGTGACTGCATCTAATATTTCAAATACTGAATAAGTACCTACATGAAATATATCACAGTCGGTGTCAAGTACACGATAGCTAAATGTATCCTGATTCTTACCACCGACTTAAATATTCCACGTTTTATAAAATTACGATTCTTCTGGTGTTATGGATGCTTGTTTATAGGCCGAGTAGATTACTTACCCTCTTGCTGACGGTGGATGACCGATCGAATGCCACATTCTGTAAAAATAATAATAAGAATATTAAAAGTAATAAAATCAATTATGGAAACCACTTTTATCTCAGTAGCTACCAAAGATAAAAAACCCAGAAAAGAAAATAAGTTTTCCCTTTTCTATCTTCTCTGGCGCGTAATGCGCACGGAGGTTTCTTTTTTGAAATCAAAGCCTATTCTTAATTACTTATGAATAAATCGACTCATCCGACTTCCATGTGCCTTTTATTTCAATACTTTATAGGTCAAGGTGATTACATACCCCCTTACTACCAATGGAAAACGCCTGTGCTGACACATTCTGTAAAAAAGTCATTTTAAAGTAAGAAAATCCATCAGGGAGGCGACTTTCATCTCAGAAGCTCCAAAGACAAAAATCTTAGAAAAATACAAATACTTCAACACTCTGACTAGGCATGTCTACATTATAGATAGCACAAAAACTGTCTTTATAATTTTGTTAATGCACGTATTATAATTATGCCCAGTCTTCCTTGGAATTGCTTTGGTGACTGCATGTAATATTTCAAATACTGAATAGTACTAAATACGGTCACGAGCGGTAATTTGGGACCCAATTCAAGAAAAATACGCTTGAAGTCGTCAATGTCATTAGAGATGCCAAGTCATTTGTAATTTTTAGGAAACTCAACCTTATCGTTGTATGTCAGATTGACTTTGGAGCTAAGATGAGTACCAAATTAAATCTCGTGACTGTACATGAAATATATCCCAGTCGGTGTCAAGTACACGATAGATAATGTATCCTGATTATTATCATTATCACTGATCTAAATATGTCACGTTTTATTAAGACTGCGCCGAGCGTGCGCCAGATGTACAGTGGCGCCCTTATTACTTTTATTGTGTTTTCTTGAAATTGAACGATACGTGTTTTTAGTGCAAGTAAAAACACAATTTATGAAATACGTAACAAACTTTAATAACAATTACCCTTTGAGTAGTTATCTTAACGGAAAAACGTGTCCACTTTTGTTCCTACTCAAAGGTGAATTGTTATTAAACTGTTTCATCTGTTTCCATCAAATTTCAAGAAAATATTTTAATTTATTAGAAAACACAATATTTTTTTTTTGTTTTTTTTTTTTTTTTAATAAAAGTAATGAGGGCGCCACTGTACGTACATCCGGCGTACGCTTGGCGCAGTTTTAAATTACGATTCTTCTGGTGTTATGGATGCTTGTTTATAGGCCGAGTAGATTACTTACCCTCTTGCTACCGGTGGATGACGGATCAACTGCCACGTTCTGTAATAATAATAATAATATTAAAAGTAAGAATATCAATCAAGGAGATCCCTTTTATTTCAGAAGCTACCAAGGAGAAAAATCTCAGAGAAAAAAATACTTTGAAAACTGTGACTACGTTAACATCACAAAATACTTTGTTATTCGAAATGTCCCTCCATACCCGTACTAAAATTTTGCCCAGTCTTCCTTGGAATCCTTCCTTTTGGTGACTGCATGTTATATTTCTAATACTGAACAGTAGATGGAGAATATAAAAGTCTGTGTCAGGTACACGTTAGAGCTCGTTCCCATTATGTCGTATGTCGGATTCCCATTTTAATCGGGTGTCGGCGCCTCTGATTCCACTATGTCCGATGTCGGATTCCGATTTTAATCGAGTGTCGGTGCCTCTGTTTAGGTACACTAGTTGGTACAGTCACCACCCGCGAATGTTACGCCACTTGCCACTCTTCTTAATTTAGCCGTGTACTACACTCGGGTAATATATCAAGTCGGCTGTCAACCCAAAATGCATTATATGTATATGTAAATACATAAAATGCATTACACGGTTAAATTAAGAAGAGTGGCAAGTGGCGTAACATTCGCGGGTGGTGACTGTACAAGGGGTACGGCCGGGGCGGGGTCGGCCGCGACATCCGACCAGTGTGAACAGCGTCATACTTACTCATATAGGCGAGCGAGACCCGACACGATTTTTTCCGAACGGAGGGCTGCCAAAACATATGGTATTTTTTGTCGGATTCGCCACAAAATCGTTGTCGGACGAGTGTGAATAACTTCATAAAACATTCTGCCACTGGAACGACCGATTAAAATCCGTAACGACATACGACATAGTGGGAACGAGCTCTGAGCAATGTATCTCGGCTTTGGTTTCATTACGGCTTAATTTCGTTTTACCTTTTTACCAGGGATTGAAAACCGGTTTATTTTCCGTACCGGTTATAGCCGCACTTTGAGAGCCTAACCCATAATAAAGGTTACGCTCGCAAGAACCGCTCTAACCGGTATCTCTATGTCGGAGCGTAAACAGGGAACGAAATCAATTTACCGGTTAGAGAGCGGTTCCTCCGTGTGGGGTGTGAATGACCGCTCGTTTAAGGAGACAGGATTGGTTTGCTATGGTATTAGATTGATAGCGCAGCCACCAGCAGCGCCTCGACGCGCGACAGCGGTCATTCATCCCGTATCGAAACACAGAGTAACCGGTTAGGGAGCGCTTCGAAATAACGTTCCCAAATCATTTCGTTCGAACGTAACCTAAATGATTAACCGGTTTAACCTAAATAAATACCGGTTTATTTGTAACCGGTTACAATCCCTGCTTTTTACCTTTACTCCTTGATCTCAAAAGGACTAAGTGTCAAAATACCTAAATCCCAGAATACCTAATTTTTTTTCACATAACACCGGATTCTCAATAATGGCTGAATTTTAAAATGTCTTAGGCTCATAACGACCAAACTTCACAACACCTTTATCTCAAAACATCATAATTTCAAAACAACCAAATACCAAAATACCTAAAATTGAAAAAGTGTTACCTAACCTTCATGCATATATACTTTCTTTCTTAAGTACTGGCCACTTGAAAGAAGTGAAAACGAATTTAGGCATTTTGAGACTATGACATTTTGCCATTCCGGTGTTTTCGGCTTCAGTTATTTTGAAAGTTTGACGTATCTATGATTCGGTATTCGAAAGAAATGTACATTTCAATATTTAGGTATTTAAGGAATTAAAGTTTTTAGGTCAAAGTCATTATGACTTTCCATCATTTTAAGAGTGAGCCATTTCGATATTAAGGTTTTACAGGGACCATGGCATTTCAAAATTTCGTCAAATTAGAGAATAAGGCATTATGCAATTTAGATTTATTGAAACCTAGCGTATCTTGATTCTGGCCACCGACTTATATATTTAATGTTTAAATTAGTTGTGATTTTTCTGGTATTGCGGATGAAAGTTTATTTTGAATATCGGTTCTCATTTAACGCCATTCTATATTTTATACTCTATGAAAGTGGGAGGTAAACCACCTGTGCAATAGTCTCTCCCCTTTTCTATCTACACCGGCGCGTGACGCGCACGAAGGTTTGTTTATTTAAATCTAAGCCTATTCTAAATTACTTATCGAATAAATCGAATCAACTGACTTCCATGTGCCTTTCATTTCAACAGTTTATAGGTCAAGGTGATAACTTACCGCCTTACTACCAATGGACAACGCCTGTGCTGACACATTCTGTGAAAAAGTAATTATAAAGTAAGAAAATTAATCAGGCAAAATAATTTAGATATCACCAAACACAAAAATCTCAGCAATTACATATAAAGCATGTCCCAGAAAAAAATGTCGTTTACACAAGCAGAGATTGTCTTAAAAATTTCAATTAACAAGGTTTCAATAATAATGTGGTTTGTAAGACACTGGCCTTTGCTAATATTTCTTAAAAAATAAAAAGGAAATTCAAAACATTTGTAAATACGTCGTCTGCACAAGAAAAGCTGCATGAAAATAATATATTGTACAAATACGTCGAGTACAGCGGCAATTCTGCGAAAAAAGTAGCGTTGGAGCTGAATACATCTATAAGAACCGTTCAAAGGGTGCTAAAGCGGTTCAGGGACACTGGTGGAATACGGCGACGGCCTGGAAGCGGTCGTAAGAGAGGGTTTGTCGATGGAGAAATCGAGAAGAAAGTCATAGCTGCTTTGCAAAAGAAGCCAACCCTTTCCGTAAGAGATTTGGCTAAAAAGTTTAAAACATCGAAATCTACAGTGCAACGAGTGAAGAAAAATAATAACATAAAGTCTTTTAAACAAACTAAAGTGCCGAATAGAAATGCCAAGCAGCAAACAGAAGCAAAAACCAGATCACGAAAACTATATTCAAAATTAACCACAAAAAAATACTGTATAGTTATGGACGACGAAACCTATTGCAAATTGGACTTTAAGTCATTACCAGGGCATCATTTCTATTCTGGAACCGACAGAAAAAGGTGACTGCCCCACGGCACTACTAAACCGCACTACTGACCAAAATTAGTATCATAAATGAGGTAGGTTTAGGTTATGTTAGTTCTTCAGCAGGCCCGGAGGGCCAAACTAACCAGAAATAAGAGCTCTGCGAGAGCAGAGCTCCGTCGACTCCGTTAAATTTGAATTAGAAATTATTTATGATACTAATTTTGGTCAGTAGTGCGGTTTAGTAGTGCAGTGGGGAAGGAGGGCAGAAAAACGGTCGATGATGAGTACAAGGTTATCAAAACTGATAAATTTGCCAAGAAAGCTCTCGTGTGGCAGGCCATTTGTTCGTGTGGCAAACGCAGTACCCCATATTTCGCTAAGGGTACTGTTAATGGCGACATTTACCTGAACGAGTGTCTGAAAAAACGACTCTTACCGTTTATAAGACGACATAAAAAGCCTGTTCTGTTCTGGCCTGATTTGGTCACGTGCCACTACACAAAGAAAGCTATAGAGTGGTATGAGACCAACAACATCGAATTTGTGGAAAAAGACCATAATCCTCCCAATTGCTCTGAGTTGCGGCCCATTGAGAAATACTGGGCTAACATGAAGCAAAAGCTCTTAAACATAAGACTAATGCAACGTCAGTTGATAACTTCAAGCGAAAGTGAAACGAAGCTTCGAAACTAATCACAGATTCAGATGTACAAGTCTTGATGGCAGGGGTGAAACGTAAACTGCGAAGATTCTGGATGAATAAAACTTGGTAAAATAATAAATTTATAATTTTGGATATTGAATGTCTTTTTAATAATACTACGTCTAAAACAACAGAAAACCTTTTCATTTACCATACTTTTAGGCAAATCAATAAACGACAATTTTTTTTGGGACAAGCTTTACTCTGACTAGGTATGTCGATATAATAGATAGCAAAAAATACTGTTTTAATAAGTTTGCTAATGCACGTACACGTTGGCATTGCTTTGGTGACTGCATCTTATATATCGAATACTGAATAGTACATGAAATATATCACAGTCGGTGTCAAGTACACAATAAGAATGTATCCTGACTCATACCACCGACTTAAATATTTTATGTTTTATTCAAATATCATTCTTGTGGTGTTGCGAATGTTTGTTCATGGGGCGAGTAGATTTCTTACCCTCTTGCTAGCGGTGGATGTCGGCTTGTCTGTCACATTCTGTAAAAGTATTAATAAAATTTAAAGTAAGACAATCAATCACCGAGGCTTTTTTTATCTCAGAAGCAACACTTATGTCTACATCCTCCTAAGGCCCACCATACAACAAAATTAATCAATATTATATGATTTTTTTCTACTTGCGTACTATAAACCGCTAATATTGACATCGCTATCGGTAATCCAATGAGGTACATTGTATAATTCCAAAGTTGCCAATTCATTGTGAAACGTTTCACAATGTTCTTTTTCGCACTGCAAATGGCGGAAATCAAAAAAAAAGGAAAGAAAAAGTAGTTCACCGGTAATTAATGGCCAACAGCCATTCTATTTTATTTGCTTAATGATTGTTAAATCGACTTTAAAGATTTATTAAAATATTATGTTTACATACACAATTATTAAACAATGAATACTTTTATCGGAATAATTATGAATTTTACAGTATTACCTAAAGTTCCCGGGTCCATTCTAAGGTTGTAATTAGTGAAAAAAAAACATTTCAAAATAGCGGGATTCATTTGTTTTGCTTTCGCATGGAGTCCTTAAAAGTTGAAAGGATGTTTGTATATGGGGCGAGTAGATTACTTACCCTATTACTACCGGTGGATGATGGCTCGTCTGTCACATTCTGTAAAAGTAATAATAATATTAAAAGTAATAAAATCAATCAGGGAAACTCCTTTTATCTCAAAAACTACCAAAGACAAAAATCCCAAAAGAGAAAATACTTGAAAAACTGTGACAATGTCTACATTATATGGCTAACAAAATAACGGTCTTCAAAATGACCCTCCACGCCCGTACTAATATTATGCCCAGTCATCATCGGAATGGCCTTTTGGTGACTGCATGTAATATTTCTAATACTGAACAGTACATGGAGAATATCAGTCGGTGTCAGTTCACGCGAGAGCAATGTATCCTGATTCTGGCCACCACGGATTTATATTTACCAAAGACAAAAATCCCAGAAAATACAAATTCTTGAAAAACTGTGACTACGTCTACGTTAAACTGTTCCAGTTTGAAAAATATCATGTCATTTTGAAATAAACGCGAAAACATAGAATTTTCTGTACTATATCAGGAGTTATTGAAACACGAAGTGGCCGATACATTCAATGAAAATTTCCTGGCACCTGGCGGATAGTTAGCAAAAGGCCTCTTTTTAAGTTTGTAAGTTTTTAAATACAAATATTTAGGCCTGTTTTTGTTTGCTTTTTATTTAAAAAAAGCATTTACTAAATATCCGACATGCTTTGATTATTTACTCTCTAGATAGAACTTTGATGACATGAATGCGTCGAAATTTTTATCAGCTAACTATTAGCCTATAAGTAGCTTTCCACTCCTTAGTGTCAATAGGCTAAGTAAAGTTTTTGGAAGATATGTATATTATATTTATTTTCGATAGTCGTCATCCTAAAGATTCCTCTAATATTTTAGAAATATTTTTTTTAGGTATGAAGTTGACATTTGTACACTTTAATGACCGACTAGCTTGTTGCCTTCGTACTTAATGAAAAAGAAAAAAAAAACACTTCTATCATTCTGTCATTGTCAAATCAAATCAAAGTAAACAAACGATTCAGTACAACGGCTCTTTTCTGTTTGCTTGTGTTTCATGTGATCAGTGTTTTTAGAAATATTTTTAACGATCTCAGAACGAACTCCGGACTTTCGTTTTGCCGCTTTGCTCTAAGATCTTTGCACGATATTTGGTCTACGATTTATTTTCGACCCCTTTGGCACTTCTTCTTGGACACCGATTTCTTCCTTTCTCGACGACTCTTGCTCTGCTTTTTGATAGCCATGAGAGCACTTTTGAATTGTACAATCCACGCAATGAATTCAGGCAATCCCACACAGACTGTGGAAATGGAGAGTAAATCTTTGTAAGATTTACTTGAATTTACTTATTTGAATTGAACCGTTTGTTAACTTTTATTTGATTTGACGTTGACGATATAGAAGTGACAGTTTTTTTTTCTATTTCATTAAATACGAAGGCAACAGCTTGTCGGTCATTAAAGTGATGTCAACTTCATAACAAAAAAATATTTCTAAAACATTAGAGGAAATAAAAATAAAAGAGCCGCAGTTTCTTGATCTTTAGGATGACGACTATCGAAAAAAAAAAAAACTACATCTCTTCTAAAAACTTTACTTATCCTATTGCGTTGTCAAGGGATACGGTCGTGTTACGTGTTAGAGTATATTTCGCTAAAAAGATCTTTAAATGACGAGTTGCGTTATTGGTCTTTTGCGGTCGGTAAACTAGTCTTTTTGTGGACTCGTAGTCGGAAGACTCAGTAAGCGTTTTATCTAGTACGTCTCACCTCTAGTTTCTGCTACTTTTGATGGGTGCAAATCGAACACTTCAGTAATGAAAGTGTTAGGGCCTGGACATATGTCGCCGGTACGGTGCCGTCTACGGTGTCACGGCGCGGCGCCGTTTGTGGCACCATAGAAACTTGTACTGTAAATTCGCGGCGCCGCGCCGTGACACCGTAGACGGCACCGTACCGGCGACATGTGTCCAGGCCCTTAGGTTGTCATTTCGATAACCCTACAAATATAAAAACTTACTTCAAACACCCTTCAGCTGATTATGACTTATGACACAACACACACATGTGGTAGTTTTACTGGATGAATGTCACATGATTCAAATAATTCGCAATACCCTAAAGAGTAAATACAAATTTTACAACGCCGACAAAACACCTATAAAATGGGATTTCTTTCCTGCTCTTCATAATTTACTGAAAAATAAAGAATTGCATTTAGCTAACAAGCTCACACATCGACACATTCCCTTTAGAAATGAAATAATGAAAGCTAAGTTTGCAACACAGTTATTAAGTCGTATTGTAGCAAAGACAATGGAATTTTCTGAAAAGGATCTGTGTTTATCAGAATTAAAAGATTTCAGGACAACCGTTGAGTTTATCATGTTTGTAAATAATACATTTAAAATTCTTAACACAAGAAAATCTGAAGGATGGGTTCAAAAAACCACTCGGTAAAGACAACGCTTGTTTTTTCAGTGTTGGAGAGTGCACCGAAAAAGAACAATCAAAACAAAAAGACCGGGCAAGAGCTAGTGTTGGTAAAGACTCAAGTCATTTGAGTCTTCATATAAACGAAACTTGAGTTCTTTTCAACGTGTCGGGGACTTGAGTTTTCTATAGAGACTTCAGTTCTCTAGAGGACTCGAGTCCTCTATAAAGGCTCGAGTGTTTTGTTTTCACATAAGGCTTTTGAATAACTGTTATGAATATGATTAAAACTCAAATGTACTTGTAGATATACTTGAGATTACGTTGCCTGCTCAGTAAAGTACTGTAGCAATCAGTACATTTATTAGTTATAAATTCTGTCTGTTTATCCGATTTCCTTAATTTATTACAAACCAGAAGATCTTTTTTTGACATTATCTATCTTATTGGCGGTTATAGAAGTCCATGGGCCTCAGAGTCCACTTAACATCAGGTGGTCTGGGTGCCCGTTTGCCTACTGGTATAGAAAAAAGAAACTTGTGCTAGCGTTTTTTTAGTACTTTTATTACGAAAATTATATGCTTTTCGAAAGAGTGCTGAAAAATCTGAGAAGAGGAGTATAATACCTACTCATTCTCTACCATACGTACTTCCTTTGTGCTTTCAAACCTTTCCTGAAATATGACATGTGTCATTATCTTTCATCTTTGGACAGAAACTTCAAAAGTTAGTCTTCATTATAGGACTCAAGTCTTTTTGAGGCACGCTTTAAGTTTAAAAAAGACTATAGAAGATACGATGGTTGGAGTCTTTTCTAAAGCTTGAGTTGTGAGTAAAGGACTCGATAAGACTCGAAAAAGGACTCGACTCACGACTTAAAAGACTCTGAAGTCTTTTAAGTTCGAAGTCCCGTAAATATGAGTCGAGTTCTTCAAATGTGGACTTTAAAAACTTGAGTCTTTACCAACACTAGCAAGAGCATGTCGGACCATGCACAGTGTAGGGTACCGAAGCCGTTACTACAAACACAAAAAACTATCTGAAAAAACACATGTATAAACTAATTTTCTATTTAAAATTATTTGGTGTTGTATTTGATAATTTTTAGTAGGTATAAACACTCTATTCGCCTGTATCTCAGGAACTAATTAAGTCTACTTAGTTGTGATAGTTTTCCTTTTAAATCCGTTATATGCGCTTTCACAAAAGATATTTTCCAGATTTGTAGTATTTGCAATACAACCCATACCGAATACAGCAAACATACAGTTATCTGCGGAAACAGCAATTATACCGACCTACCTAGTAATATTTACTTCGGAATTTATTTACGGTTGACTCATATTATTGTTTTTATACCTACACTTTATCAAAAGTAAAATGTGATGTCTTCCTTGGGATGATACCTGCAGTAAATCTTAACAAGTGGAAGGTACTTAATTGAAGAGTAAGCTTACGATATAGATATCTACACGCAGTGCATGTTGCATGTTAAAATCCTTGACAAGAAGAAAATAGTAAACCAAATTTCTCAAAAAGGAGAGTTCCTATTCACCATTTAACCGAAACACGTCAATTGGCAAAGAAATAGCGAGCGACAACGGATAAATTGACCTGACTAAATACTTAATGATATGTTTCATTACCTTGTCCCTGTGACCAGCCATGTTTATCCACCAGTATGAATTAAAACTATGTTACACGAAAATCGGCTTAAACGTGGCTTTTAACTGTTTTCTCCTTTACCAAATATTCACCACCTCCTAACCATGTTGACAGGTGTTGTCATAATGAGGGTACAAGTTAAATTCTTTGTTAAATGGCTACTGTCTAGTAGGACAATTCTGCCAGTGTTAAGGTTGGAAGTTACACGTGATCGGTTAAAATGCTTTTCCAAAAACAGATGCTGATTCATCAGTTGGGGAATCTAAAAATAAATGTACAACTTAATAGAGTCTGGCCAACGAAAGATGAGAATGAGATTTTTTAAGAACTTTTTACATGGCAACAAAAAAAGTCGACTGTCAACCCACGTCAAACGCCATTTATTCGTCTATGCAATAAATAAATACAAATGAAAACGGCCTATGGCTGGTTGTCATTCTGAAAACATCTGTCGTTTTTTATTTGTAAATTACTTTATCGTTGATTTTGATTCGCAAATCCAGGGCAGTTTTTGATGAAGAACTTGCATTAAATAAAATAACAGTGAAAATATGGTTCTAAATGTGTTAGTGGTCAAGATCACACAAAGCCATTAAAGTAGATGCTCGCTATCTTCACGGGTCATAATGACTATGACTGGAAGACTTCGACGACAAGACAAGATTCACCGTACAAAGTTGCTTATAATATATACTTGACAATGACATTGACAAAATTACGTAATTATGTAGACGCCATTAAATAAATAAATAATAATAATAAATAAAAATGACAAATAACTCGCATGCTCATTCCTAGAGGCTCATTCTTATTGAAACAAATAGAAAAAAACATCATCAAGGATTAAAATGATCACGCAGTACTTACCGAGAAAGTCCACTAATGTACGTAAATATTCCTTTATCTGTGCGAAAGCAACATTTTCTGTTCCTGTTTTTCGTAAAACGTTATCGTGCATTTTGCAAACTTTCCAGGATAGCGATTTAAAATCATATCTTATTTCCTATTTGTTATTTTCAAAAGTAAAGTACTGCTAGTAACGAATGTAACTATCCATAAAGCAGTGATCGTTATTAGTTGCTTGCTTTTTGTTGAAACTTTCCGATATTATTTATTTCATAGTACATGTAGAGTTTCGTAGTACAGTAATTACAAGTGGACCTGATAAAAGCCTTTAAAAATATATTGTATTACATATTATGTATCACTAGCATCAAAACTACTCTTAGCCCTATACTTACCCTCTATTACCAACCTGTCAACTAGACATTCCACCCAGTTGGACGGTTAGAACTTATTTTTCCCAAGCAATCACCTGGTTTGTCGGTTAATAGTAGGCATTCCTGACACCCTGGCTGTCAGATTGATACTTTTTTCTTCCCGACTGACCAACCAAACTGCCAACTAGGTGGTCGGTTAGTGTTTTTTTCTTAAGTAGGCAACCGGGTGGTCAGTTAGTAAATATTTCCCGACTATTTATAAAAGTGAGAACATAACTAAGGCTAGCTGGGCGAAAGATGTAATCAGGAATAAAGTTATAAAGAAAAACTGGAGTATTAGGACAATTGACAAAAATGTAATCTGGGGTTCCCTTCTCGCGACCGCACTCGCACAGATAATGATCGCAAGAAAAGAGGGCGAACAAATGTGACCAAGTCGTAGACGAATTATTGTAGAGGTGGCTGCCTTTTGAGTTTGTTTTAAAAAAATCATGGTTTCACAGGCAGACTTGGTTAAATATTACGGTAATGTCTATAGATAAATTAGCGAGAGCGTGGAATTGCATATATTGTGTTTATATTTCCCTTCTTCCGTACTATCAGCATAAAAAGAGGTTTGTAATAAAATAATTATATTTAAGAAGAAAATTAAAAAATAATGTAAGTTATTATGTAGATGCCATTAAATAAATAAATAATAAATAATACGTTGTGCGTATATTTTAACGGCTGATTTTACGATTGTAAGTTACACAGTTTTTAACCCTCGAGGTAAAATAGAGGGGTGTTATTAGTTTGAAGTGTAAGTCTGTGTGCGTGTCTGTGCGTCTGTGGCACTGTAGCTCTTAAACGGCCGATATGGATGCGTTTTTTTTATTTGAGAGCTGGTTTTTTGGTGGTGGTTCTTAGTTATGTTTTATCAAAATCGGTTCAGCCATTTTTGAGATGGGGCTTAAACTCCCCCCGATTTAACGGCGCTACATACTTTAAGAACTGATATCTCTTAAACGGCTTAAGCAATTTTCATAAAATCTTGCTAAGAACTACCGCTAGAAATTAGGGCATGAAGTACCGGGCCCGGTTCCGAGAATTCCATTTCCCGGTTCTAGGCAGGGACGGTACCGGGACTCCCAGTTCTTTTTTTTGCACCTCATTTTACTACCACTCTTTTGAGAAATAAAACGATAAAAAAACTTTATTTATTTATTTATTTATTTTATTAAGGTTCACCAACAATTGTTTACATTAATACAACATTATGGTTACTTAAGTTACTTATGTTCGTTAAATTCAACAATTACTTAAAGGTAAACACCGCATGCACTATTTATAAAAAAAAGTAGCATCTTAATATTAAACTTAACTAAATTAAATTAAAAATGTAAGTGCTATGTAGTATCCAATTCTGATACACGGTCTCTTATTGACCTGTAAAATTTACCCACAGGGTCGAAGAAGATATCAGTGACGTCACTACAGCTATTTACAAGCTTGCAAAGTCTGGCTATAGGAGAATTTGATCCCAAGACAGTTCTTCTGAGGGGCGGGCAAAGAGGAGTGATCGCAGAGCGGGGTACACGCGAAGGTGCGCGAAAGCGCAAATGGTCTAACAACGGAGGGCAATCGATCTTGTTTCTTATTAGTTTATAGGCAAACAGTAAGTCCAGAGTGCATCTACGCGCGGACAGGGGATCCATTTTAAAATGCTGTAGCCTGCGCTTGTATGAGGGAATACTCTTCGCTACGCCACCACAGAAAGATAAATGCCGCATGAAACGTTTTTGAATACGTTCTAACCGAAGGGAATGTGTGGCAAAATGAGGGCGCCAGACCACGCTACAATATTCCAAAGTACTTCGGACATAAGTGTTGTAGAGCAATATTTTCGTTTTGGCGTTGCGAAAGGTCTTACAGTTTCGAAGCACGAACCCAAGCGTTTTTGAAGCCTTTTTAGCAATGGTTTCCATATGGGGTACAAATGTAAGTTTCCTGTCATACCAGACACCCAGATCACGTATTGTGTTCACCTCCTTTACATTGCAACAGCCTATGCGGTAGTTCGAAGGTGTAAGATTATGCTGTCTAGAAAATTTTATATGCGAGCATTTAGTAGGATTTAAACACATTTTATTGTCACTACACCATTTTACTAAGTTGTTCAAGTCGCTTTGCAACAGGGTGATATCTTCGTGGGAGTTAATGGTCCTGGCAAATTTTAAATCATCCGCGTACATAAAAAGTTCCGAATTGAGGAATCAGTCTGGGATATCGTTAATAAAAAAGTTGAACAGAATCGGGCCAAGGTGCGAGCCTTGAGGTACCCCGGATGTGATAGGGTGTAGCGATGACTGGAAACCGTTAACGACAACATAAAAAACTCTTGAATCTAAATAAGAACACAGCCAGCCCAGCAATGAACCAGATACGCCATAAGCTAATAACTTATACGATAATATCTCGTGGGAAACTTTATCAAAAGCTTTACTAAAATCTGTGTAAATCACATCTGTTTGTTTACCAGAGTCCATAGAATTGATTACATACTCAGTGAAAGAAATTAAGTTGGTGCAAGTTGATCTCGAGCTTACAAAACCATGTTGGGAGTAGCTCAAATGCAACTTCAAATGATTTTGAATAAGTGGGCAAACTAGGGATTCAAAGATCTTCGCGAAGGATGATAAGATAGATATAGGCCTGTAGTTGCCCACAAGATAATCTTCACCATTTTTGAGTATGGGGACCACCTTTGCCAGCTTCCAGCCAGACGGAAAAACACCCGAAGACAGAGACTTATTAAATATAATCCATAAAGGATGCACTAGTTCTGATGCACAAGATACAATAAAAAGAGGTGGGATTCCGTCCGGACCAGCACCTTTGGTACAATCCAAACCTTTTAGTTTTTTGTATATGGCCTCATGTTCGATAACGGGAGTTGTTAAGGTTTGACTGTCAATTTCCAAGAATTTCAACGACTGAGATCTATACTCCTTGCTATGATTTACATCGTCAGAGGTATACGCAGAAGAAAAATGAGCAGCAAACATCTCGCAAATCTCAACACAATCTGAATCAGTTGACCCATTTGACATTGATAGTGGGTACACACTAGTACCACCACGTTTAGTTTTCACGTGCGACCAAAATATTTTTGGATTTTCAACAATCTCATCTTCTACTTTCTTAATGTATTTATTGTAATACGAAGTGGGCAAACTGTCGCAGCGCTTGCTTAATAGTTTTAGTTCAAGAGCATCCCTTAGGTTCTTGTAAGTGTTGTATCGAAGTCTAATTTTATTCTTTTCATTTAAAGCTCTTCTTAGTTGCCTATCGAACCATGGCGGAAAACATGAAACTTGAATTTTTATAAATATGCTATAGAATCATGCATGATTTCTTTCCTTAATTAAGGAAAACACTTACTAGAAAGTTCTTCCTTTGATATTTAATGACAGTGGTGGGCACATAATTAGGAACGCTTGCATTTTTCCCATACAAATATACTTACTTTCAATTTTGACAACAAATCAAAAAGTTCTAGAGACCTATTTTATTTTTAGTTACTTACAGTTATCGATCATTAATAAACTAAGGTTACTAATTTTTGTACAATTTACCGCTATTAAAAACGAATATGACATTTTATAGGGATTTAAAAACTTAGTGCTGACGCGTTCATACAAAGTTTTTTAACATGAAATAGATGAAATATTCGTTTTTAACAGCGACAAATTGGACATACATTTAATCCTTAGATTATTATATAATGGCACTTAAGTGTAACTAAAAATAAAATTGGTCAAGACATTTTTGATTGGTGGTCAAAATTTAAGTCATAAATTGTAGGTAGGCAATCGTACGGGAAAAACGCAAGCGTTCCCAATTATGTGGCCACCAGTGTAACTCCAAGCAATATACAGATGTAGTGCAAAATTATTTTCCTTCGTACTTAATCGGAAAAGTTCGTATTTATCGTGCTCTCTCAATTAGCTTCAGTACCCATCTTACAGCCGTAGGGGAAAGTCGCATCAGCAGACCAATATATATATAGAGTGGCTAACACGCAATTAAAATATTCGCTATTGTTTTGATTATATTTACAGTTTAGGTACTTATAAAAAGGTTGTATTACCATGCCGAAACCTCGAAAACGGTTAAAAAAATCCAGTCCAAGTATTTCATATCAGAAAAGAGCAAATTCAAAAATAGCAATAACTCACGAGTATTTTGGCAAAGTTCAACAGCAAATTTCGGACGCAACAGCCATATGGTAACAGATAAAAGGTTACGTATCAAAAAGTAACATTGACATCCCGTCACATCTGAATGAGCACCTCTAAAAAAGTTTTTACATTTCATTTACGACCACGATTTACAAAAAAAAATTAGGTTGATAGGTTGAATGAAGCCGAGCCTAAATAACATAGTCTCCCAAAATGTCCTGATACATGTGTATGAAACTTTCCTTTTTTATTACCATGAACCAAAGAAATGTTAGCAACAACAAAAGGAAAGTTTCATCCAATTGTATGAGGATGTTTTGGGAGACGATGTTATTTAGCCCTACATTGCATACTGTTCCACATAATGGCACAACCAAAATATTTGCGAATTGTGACAAAAGTGAAGTTGATAGCGACATCTATGATACGTGTGAGGATACTTTGCATACAAGGCTACTTTGTAGTGCAGCGTGATTCCGCTAGGTAGCGGTAAATACCCACGGCAGGCGATAAAATAGTAAGTACATTGTTGCCTAGGCGCGGAAAGCAAGGGAGGCATACATAATGCTTTTCTCAAACATGTGAGGAAATAACACAAAAACATGTTTAAAAAGCAATTAACTTAATTTAATTCTCATTAAAAGTTATGTTGGTAATGTTTGGGCAATTTGTAAATAAAAACTTTATGGTTTTTCCAGGAGCCAGTTCAGGTTTTAATATAGGCGGTATGGTACCTATTTCGTCGCTTTCACAAGAATAGTTTCACATTTGGTTTCACATATGCAGAATGAACGAATGTTACCGAATGTCAATTGTTTTTAATGACTAACCATAAACATTGGAATGCAAATGCAAAAAGAAACACGCACTGTGCTAAAAAAGCGAGCAGTTACCTTGGCTGTTTGGAATTTTTGTCTTGGTCCTTTTGATTTTGTATGGAATTGACAGCATTGTTAAGAAAAATATGGACATGTACGGAAAGTGTTTTTATATGGTTTTTTCACTCCTAGGAGTAAAATGAGGCACTTTCCGTCCTTATGTTTCAATCGGTAACCCGTTCTTTCTGAGCATGTTTAAGAAATTTGCATTTTTGAGTGAAATAGTAAGAAAAACATACCTAGTGTCAGTAATACTGTCATTATTACTAAGGACATGGCGAATCTATAAGGGTTCCTACTTTTACTGCAGAACCCTAAAAAGTATCGTTGACAAAAGTAGGTACGTCCCAAAAAAATTGACAGATTACTTGAAAATCAGAGTTCAATTCCCAAGCACCTTTTAAGCGGATAGTAAAACGAGTGGGTTGATTTGTTCATTTTTTTTTTATTAACAGTTAACACACACACGCACAAAGTAGGAGTAGTATAGTTGTTGTTGTTTGGTTGATTTTGCCTGACTTCACCTTACGCGACACAATATAAGTTACCTCATAGACATAACAAAACAAAAACGAAACAAATTAAAATATTTAGTAGGTTTAGGTGCGGATATAAATACGCATATTTTAAGTGAGCATAGGTGGCTCTCTTCTTTGTGAAATTAGGCTTTACTAACTTCTATTATAATTTCTGTTTAATTGTGAAATCGCATCGGTTAATATCTGTTTTTCAAAAGACTTCAATTTACACGGTTTCAGTTGTTGACTCATTTACCGTATTAGTCGAGTCAGTCTAGTCAGTCGGCACGTGACCCCGCCTCGCGAACATAAGGAAGATTTGCTCGAGAGTGGTTTGACAGATGGTGTAGTCTTCCACGTCGAACTCTAATCGGCAGCGCTCCATTATCCCGAACAACTCGGACAAACCCACGCTTCGGTCCGGCAAGTACAAAGCCATGCCTTGGTCCGGCAAGTAGTACGTGAGGGAAGTTTGGTGTTCCTCCCTGGAAAAAATAATTTATCCTTTACAAAACGGAACTGTACTATACGACTTCTCTTTAGGTATTGAACACGATACAAAAAAACCGGTCAAATTACAGTCGAACCAACGCACTCAGGGTTCCGTAGTGCCCGACTTACACTTGGCCGGTTTTTGTTATAAGTTGATTTTCTTTTCTTTAGCAAACATGAATTTGGTATGTATCACTGAGAACTGGAACAAAGATAAAAATTTAACTGGATTGCGAGTCCTACATTGAGCATGATCCGACACGCTCTTGTCTGCTTTTTAATATTCAACGGCTTTTTTAAAAATGTACAATCTCGGACCGTTGCGTTATTACACCTGCTCCCGATTGGCCACCTTACTGTTGTATTTTAAAGGCACTTTGAAGACTTACATTATTTTGGGCCTTTTGAAATGTTCCATTACATATTTTTTAACTGCATCGATGCTGCCATCCGTAGTATTGCCGTCTTGATCCTTCTTCAATTTGATCATCAGTGTAAACCCTGAAATGCAGTCGTCACATTTTTTTAAGCTATTAGTCACCTACCAAATACTCGCATATAATAGAAGATTGTCCAATAAGAGACCAAAACAAACCATCACGAGAGCTGGTGCTAAAGCTACGCTTACACGGTCAATATTTAAACAATAATTGCCCGTGCAAAATGTGGTTACAGAATTAACAACTGGCTTTTAAAGTTGTTGGTAATTCTGTAGCTCTGCCTACCCCACTCTGGGATGAAGGCGTGACGGTATGTATGTAATTGCCCGTCGACAATAGCGGTTGCACTCTAATTTGGTGCAATAGAACGGAACTACGCCTGTCAACGGTAGGGATATGTCATTTTATTTCACCTTTCAGCAGATAGATGTACTTAGTTTGGATGTCATTATCGGTTTTAAGTCTCAAATTAAACATGGAAGTTTTTTCTTCGATAATAAATAAATTAAATTAAAACAATCAATGCACTACGATATGGGGCTTTTCAAAAAGGGTATCGTTAATTTTTTTCGAAAACGGCAACGCATTGGTGACACCTCCGGCATTGCAAATGTCCATAGACGGCGGTGACCACTTTCCATCAGGTGCACTGAAAAACCGAATGGGTTGATTTTACTAAATTTTAGGACCTACCTATGAGTTTGGTTGAGTTAGCACCTGACCTTAGTAAAAACAACACATTGAGAAGGTTGCTTTAACCTTTTTAGTGGTTCACTCAACCAAACTCACGTGTTTGTCCTATTTTAACCATAAAACTTAATAAAATCAACCCATTTTTTTTTTCAGTCTGGGCTGTCTACCTGTTTGCCCGTCGATGACAATAAAAATAAATGCAGACAAAATATCTTCAAGAAAACCCAACACCTAGTGTTGGCGCCGCTCTTGACGATGGCCAAATATAACGCTACGTGTCATGGAGCCGAGCAGCAGGCTGTATGAGTTTAGCCAGGGCTTTCATCTACGCCGGAAACGACGATGAACCGCACTGGCTGACAGGCGGAAGTGCAGCGCGGCGCGGGAAAAGATATGGCGGTTATCGATGCTGTCTTTTCTGGCTGTCAAGTTGGCTGTGACTGATGCGTGCCTTTGATAATTTGAAGAGACAATTGTTTGTCTATTAGTGCTAGAGTAAATGCCTAATTAATTGTGTGGAAGTGTTTGATTCTCCCTGGCGCTGCAGTAATCTCACACTAGGTCAATTTGTCA
The DNA here is from genome assembly GCA_963966035.1 of Acleris laterana. Classification (NCBI taxonomy): domain Eukaryota; kingdom Metazoa; phylum Arthropoda; class Insecta; order Lepidoptera; family Tortricidae; genus Acleris; species Acleris laterana. The sequence continues at coordinate 10,266,907 of OZ014445.1, read as the reverse complement.
GAGATTGCGTGCTATTTTCACACAGTTTTAGACATCGGGCCAAAAAAATTAAGAACTCAAAAAAGGGAGCAAAGGAGTATCTTCAGTCCCTAAGTACCCTGAACAAGTTTCTGAAGGACCACCTTCCAAGGAGGTTTCCCTGACCTTCTTTACTGACTGAACCATACAGATTCATGCAAACATTTATAGATTGTTAAAATCATAATTCTTCATTCTCGGCGATTCCCATTACCACATTAATGTCTTGTAAAAAAGGACTGTAGGCCTGAGTTTTTAAAAACGTTATTTTGGGGCTAAATGCTTATACACATAATACTAAATTAAATTAAGTACCTATATCTCAACTATTTTTGCATACGAAAAATCCGTGGGCAAACGCAGTTTACGTACCTTCCGAGAACCTGTGCTTAAGGTGTTGCGGCGAGCCGAGGCACTGAAAGCGGCCTTGGGCCATGACAGTGAGGCGCGAGCACAGCGCCTCGCACTCCTCCATGCTGTGCGAGGTGAGCACGACGCCGCGGCCGGCTCGTTTCGCCGCGAGCAACGCTCGCCACACCTGCCGCTTGCCCGCCGGGTCCACGCCTGTCGTCGGTTCGTCCACTAACACCACACGCGTCTGCCCCAGCAGTGCCACCGCCGTGCTTAGTTTACGCTTGTTGCCCCCTGAATACTGATCTACCTGTAATTTTAAATATGGATTAAAGTGGAAATTGTAACAGTAACATTGCCTAAGAAGGGTAATGTTTTTACCCTTTTATCTAAATGCCGGGTAAAGCCAAGCGCTTGCGCAAGTACATCGATGCGAGTTGCAGACTGATCCCGGCGCAACCCACGAAACAATGAGAACAACCGTAGTGTCTCTCGACCCGTTAGTTCATTAAACAACGCGTCGAACTGCGGGCAGTAACCTGCGGGACACACCACACATTATACCCTACGAGACACAACACAATATTTATGATACACCAGCGTATCGGCACAAAACAGATGGTACAGAAGTCAATGACAAGTATGTACTTCACTTTTCATACCTACACTCGGCGGTCGCTCTAGAGTTGTAAACTATAGCTTACCTATGCACAAAAAACTATCGTGGTAGTGGCACTCGTATTTAGTTGTTTGATTTATTGTTGAGAATATAACGGGAAGAATGAAAATATAAATTGATAATAGGAAGCTTAAATATTTAATGGTTATACAAACTTACCTGAAGTGAAGTTTGACCGTAATTATTACATCCGAAGAGATTTAATATTCACTAGGTAGTACACTTTTGTATGTACTAGGCATCGAGCACAATTTTTAGATAACACCAAATAAAAATAAAAAAGTCAATTGAGTTCCTCGTTCCTTCCGCCGCCGCGCCCTCTGCCGCCGCGCGCGTCCGTGTTCATTACTTTAGAGACTAGCGTCCCTATACTCTGCAAAACTTTGGGATTAATGGTAAATGTGGTGAGTAATAACCACAAAATATGTAGTTGTGACTCATCACATGCATATTAAAGTAGGGCTGGGTGGGACTCTAAATCTCTTCGGATGTAACGTCTCGTATAATTACGATCAAACTTCACTTCAGGTAAGTTTGTTTAACCATTAATTATACTATCGACCAATTATTACCAGCTCTACAGATTCCCAATTCTACAGAATCTCAGCTCTACAGATTCCCAATTCTACAGAATCCCAGCTCTACAGATTCCCAATTCTTCAGAATCCCAGCTCTACAGATTCCCAATTCTACAGAATCCCAGCTCTACAGATTCCCAATTCTTCAGAATCCCAGCTCTACAGATTCCCAATTCTACAGAATCCCAGCTCTACAGTTTCTCAATTCTACAGAATCCCAGTTCTACAGATTCCCAATTCTACAGATTCCCAATTCTAGAGATTCCCAATTCTACAGATTCCCAATTCTACGGATTAGAAATAGGTAGGTACAGATTTTTCAGCATAATTCGATAGATCGCCATAAATTCGGCTTTTTTTTCTACTAAAAAATAAAGAACGAACTGAGAACCTCCTCCTTTTTTGGAAGTCGTTTAAAAATCAAGCTTAGGGTATCGAATCATTTCATAAAAAACGTTTCACAAACAGATTCATTTCACAACCATATCATTTGACAAACCGCTTTTTTTAATTATTTTATTAATTATCAATTATTCTACAGAAATAGTTTTAACTTCCTAGAAAAAGAACGCATTTATAAAGTATGGGGTGTACTAGGTGTCCCAGTGTTTGCTTTTCACTTTGTATGGAAAAAACAACTTTAGGTTAGGTTAGGTTAGATTACTCAAAAAAATTACTGGGGAAAAAAACAGGCAAATAGGTTTAAAAACTTCGCTGATTCGTAATGCTTCTAAATATGTAAGATAACACTGAAAAACTTATGAAATAAAACATAAGGGAAGATTACAAAAATTCTGATTTAAATGAATAATATTTCCGAAACTAGCAAATCTTTGAACATGCATAGGAGTCAAATCGATAGCTATTTAGCTGCTCTATCAGCCCTAGGCGGGTTGACGTCTCGGTTTCTGGGACACCCAGTATAATGTCGACCGCTCTACATTACTGAAGTTTTTCATCTATACTTACACTTTTAAATGCTACTCGAGCTGGGAATCTGTAGAATTGGGAATCCATAGAATTGGGATTCTGTAGAATTGGGAATCCGTAGAATTGGCATTCTGTAGAATTGGGAATCTGTAGAATTGGGAATCTGTAGAATTGGGAATCTGTAGAACTGGGATTCTGTAGAATTGGGAAACTGTAGAGCTGGGATTCTGTAGAAATGGGAATCTGTAGAATTGGGATTCTGTAGAATTGGGAATCTGTAATAGAAATCTGTAGAGTTGGGATACATCTGTAGATGCTTAGCGCCTTTTTTGCAGAGTCCAATTAGAGTAAAACAGTAGTTACTATGGTAATCATCATATATTCTGATTAGATAACATTAACTTCAACTTAGGTAATAAATCTCTAAATTATAGTCAGCCTCGGCAAGGAATTAATCACACATTATAAACTGCCTCAGCGAAGGCATTATCGGCACTATCGTCAATTATTAGCGGCCTATTATAAAATTTAGAAAACACTAAAGAGTTTCCAGACCAGCCTGCGGTTTTCTTTATTGCTTCAACTGAGAGTCCTTTACGCTTGGCCGCTGAAGTAGCGGCGTGTCTAGTGCTGTGTGCACTGAACGCGGCTGTATCTATCCCACTGGCAGCCAACGTCTGCTTGATCCAGCGGCTGATTGTACTGCAGCTAGCATTATGTATAGGCTTTTTATTTGTTAAAAAAAGCCGTTCTGTATTTGCATTACTCCTAAAGCTTTGTGTCCTATCAATGTATGCCGATAATGTCTTTTCCTACTCCTGTACTTTTATCTATCATTTATATAGTCACGAACACTAATATAAGAACATACATAATATGTCCGCAGAATAATCCAGAGAAAAGTCTATCTTGTCTATGCCCCAAAACAGCACATGTGCGTTTTTGAGATAAAACGATACGGCCAGCTGCCAAAGCTTAGCGTTGCACAATCGATTTAATCATATTTTAACGATTGTGAAATAGGGACTATAAATCACCTAATGTTTTGAGAAATGATTTCAGTTACCTGATTGGTCGATTTTAAAATAGCTGTATTCTGGTTGGTTGATACGAAATACAAAGTTTTTTTAAAAGATTTAAATTAGTTAAAGAGAAACACGTACCTAAAAGAACCTATCGTTCCGTTTGACAGACGATGTGTATTGTTTTTTTTTTTTTTATTTAATTTATTTGGATCAACAAACAGTCACAACAAGGAATTAAGTTACAAAAACAAACTTAAAGAATTAGATAACATTGGTGTGACCAACACCGTTAATTACAATTACATATTTGATGAGCTTTTCGGATTACTTTTTCCCATTCTGTCAACGGATTCCTTGTCGGAGACCACACAGATTCCCAAATATCAATTTTGGAAGCAATCAGTCCAATAATTAAAAAGTTCAAGATGGCGGCTACTTTTTCCCATTCTTTTTTCATTTAATGAAATCTCCGTGTTTGAGGAAGCCGAATTTAAACAGCCGTATACCACGCAATACACTCGCGGCATCTTTTTAAAGAATATAAAATGCGAAAGAAACCATTCGTCTCGACGCGGCACTCGCGACTGACAGCACTGCGATGTCCGCTTGCAGGTCTCGTAGAGGCGTGCTTCTGTGTGAGTGCGTCGTTTCGAGCGTTTGTTCGGAGCTTCTTTACTGTTTTATATCTATACTGTGGCCTAATCAAAGATAACGTCTGTACTCGTTGTCCAGTTGACAATGCGAGCAGAGTCACCGTTTTAGAAGTTAATTGTTCTAAACTTAAATTATCATTTGGATATAAGGTAGATAAGTGATCTTAAACTACGTTTGGGTCCCAGGTCACCTGATATTTTGGAAAACAAGGTTTAATTTTATAGACTCCTTTTAAAAACCTGGAGACCCGTTTGTCCTCACAAAATGGTTTCCCCAATATTAAAGATAGAGCTGATCGACAAGAATTTAAAGTTGAATAACTAGCCCCACGTTGGTACTGCTCCGTCAAGAAATTTAATACAAGGGGCGTGGTTACTGAGAAGCAGTCTAACTTCGTAGTTTCCTTTTCCCCATATTATGGAGATATTATTTGTATATGAATCAACTCACTTAAAACACTGTATCTGTAAAATAATCTTTAAATAACGAGAACGCTGCGTGCTGCGATGCCCGCACAAAGAAAGCGAATGAAGACGGACGCGCGCGCCGGCAGAGGGCGCGGCGGCGGAAGTAACGAGGAACTCAATTGACTTTTTTATTTTTATTTGGTGTTATCTAAAAATTGTGCTCGATGCCTAGTACATACAAAAGTGTACTACCTAGTGAATATTAAATCTCGAGGATGTAACGTCGATAGTATAATTTAATTTTAATGTCATTGTTATATTACAATTCTTATCATAACTAAACCTAGCTATAGAAGCCTAGCTATTCGGAACGTGGAGCCTAACTAGTCTGGAGTATGGTCCGATCCCTATCAAGCGCGCCGCCGAAGTGAAGTGTCGTCCTCGGGGCTCCCATCCCCGACAGACAGGTGCGTGGTGACGGTGACAGATCGTGAATTCGTGACGTGTACTCTGACGTTGGCGTAGCGAGAAAGAGGAACGATCGTTTCGTCTCCCTCTCTCCTTAGTGATCCGGTAATACATTTTTTTCACAGAAAATATCGAAAATCCCTAATTACTTCAAAACGGATTACCCTAGTTAGTAAGTTACACAATTTCCATTGCTCTATACGTTTTAGACCTAAACCTATCAACTTACATTAAAAACAACACAATATCTGCACAAACAAAAAAACATGTGAAGCGTGAATTTACCTTGCAAAAATTTAGTTACTTCGTTGGTACGGATTCGAAATAGGAAACTATTATATAAATCGATCTTAGATATATTCTTCGGGGGCCGGAGCGGGTCGCTTACCTACCTACCAAACAGTTCTTTGTAACGTTGAAACGAACCATCGAAATACAATACCTACTTACGTCTCTGAAATTACTAGTACCTAGGTTAAAAAACGTCAATTCACCGTTTAATCGTCCACTAAACAGTTATAATAACTTTCTTTTGTTGCTATTATTGCACAAAAAAGTTCACAGGTAGTCACGCGTCTCAAGCGGATGGCAATCGCGCTCACACTGGTCCCAATCGGTTCTAAAACTTCTAAATATCGTGTCCGTGAGCAGTGTCTATGTGTGCGTTGCTCGAGCGCACTTTGTATACTATGTAGATTGAATTCTGTACTTATCTGTTTTGTGGTAACGCAATATTAACAGCGTGTCATACTACAAACAGCAGCCTATGTGACACACAACACATTATAACAGCATGTTGCATTGCAGATAGCCGGAGGCCAGAGACACATACCTACAACATATTGTAACAATGTGGCGAACGGCAGGCAAAGTAGCCTTGGGGATGCAGAAAACATAATAATAGCGTATATACTTAGTTAATACCTAGGTACTTACTAGGAACTTGTACATTATACAATGTCAAAATAATGAGCGAGTAACCTATGCGCTGTTGAACATTGTGGAGATCATGTTTAACGGAGTATCCGGCGATGAAGGCGTCCCCGCTGGAGATGGACTCGTCGCCCATCAACATCCTAAACGTTGTGGTCTTACCGGCGCCGTTCACCCCTACCAGCCCGAAAACTTCGGCGTCTGAGACCGCTGTAAATGTATACTTAAGTATTATTATTTGAAACATGACTTTATTAACCTCTTCCACGCCATTGAAGGATATATTCGTGGTTCAAAAATGACCAAGATTCCGTAGAAACCTCTACCACCGCCATTTACGACGATAATTTTACCAAAATCTCCGAAATCAATATTTTTTATTTTTATTATAGTAGCCCTGACCCTGACACCACGTCTTTACACGTTACTGATGTAAAAAAAAACAAATTAGCTTACTTTCTCTTCTACCCCTATTTCATTACTTTAGGGGTAGTTTTTCCAAAACAGCCAGCAGTTAATTTGTTCATTAGAAACAGTAGCCTAAATACCAATCATCAAATTTTTCACTTCAAATATGTCATAATCTCATAAAAACTTCTACACCCCATTTTACCACCTTTGGGGTAGGTTTTCTTAAATCTCTGAATATAACCTTTTTTTCTTAGAAAAACAATAGTCTACATTATACATCCGTCAGCCCCTAAGTTTTTCCGAAATCGCCGAAAGAAATATTTGTATACAGTTACCCCTACAGTTTCCACGTTTCTCACTTCAAATTATACTCGTGTACTATACAATTTTCTACCTCCATTTTAGCACCCCAGAGATATTTTTTTTTTTTTTTTTTTTTTATGGCATCGAGTTGACAAACGAGCACACAGGCCACCTGATGGTAAGTGGAAACTGTGACCCATAGACATTCGCAATCACAAGACTGCAATGCAATCCTAAGACCGCAAATGCGTTGCCAACCCTGAGGCTAAGATGGAATGCCTCTATGCTAGTCATTTCACCGGCTGTCTTATCCCCAAACCGGAACACAACAATGCGAACACTGCTGTTTGGCGGTAGGTTAATGGATAAGATGGTGGTAGCGATCCGGACGGACCCTGCACAAGGTCCTACCACCCGCAAAAGTAGATAGTTTGCTTAATTGCTGAAAGTAATATTTATTTTTTTATGTAAAATTTCCTTTAATATAGGTATATAGATAGATTATTTACATTAAAGAACATACAATTTTTACTAATTTTCAAGTAAATTTGACCATTTTTTTTTCTATCCAAGCTTTGCAGCCTTAGGATTGAATTTTTAACAATTACTGAAATACTTGTCGCATTATTTGCATTGAAGAGCATTTCTACCAAGTTTCAAGTTTTGGGTCAAACAACTTTTCTTTGTTGCTCGTTGCCATGCTAACCTCTCCTGGATCACTCTTTAATACGATTTCAAAGGATATAAGTCCACTTAAAATCAGTTTTATTAGCAAATTACAAACTCATTATTTTATGGGTTTTTTCCTAAGTGTGCTAAAAGTATATATTATAAAAAAATCTAAGAAACTCTATCACTGTTGTCTGCTGGCTTGCGGGACAGAATAACAATAACAAAAAGTTGATCCACCCATTTAACCATAAAAAAATGTTTTCCAATACAAACTTTGCAACGCCTTTTTACTTTCAAAGGGGCTGATTTTTTTAAATTTGTGTCTCATTATTTGCCGCCTTTTTTTTCGTGGTACTCTACAACGAAGCTGTATACAGCTTATACAGCCAATAATAAAGTAATCCATCCTCTTTAACAATTTGTCACGTTCTAAATTGAAATTCGTACCTACACAGCGGTGAAAAAACAAACATAAAATAAAAAATAAGAGTAAAAAGAATCACTAATTACAAATGCATTTGGGACTTTGTTTTTTAATAGTTTATCTAAATTACTTGCATAATATACTTAATTTACAAAAAAATCGGTTCAGTAGGTAGTTAGTTTAAACAAAAATAAATAAAAACTGTTTTTTTTTTCTCCTAAGCCTGTGGCAATTTGGGCTCAATATTTGGTGGAATAGCATCTTATACTTGGGAAAATAAATCAGCAAAACGACAATCAATTTGGCGTCTGGGGCCGATCCCCATACTAACACGGTTATAACCGATCATATTTTTTTCCTATACAAACTTGTCAACCCCATTTGACCTATGACCCCAACCCCTAGAGCAATGACCTTCTATACACATGGACAAATCACTTTATACAACAAAAATGCCCAAACATGGCACTGCATCTTATTTCACCTTATTATCCTTATTTTTTTTCATTACAACTTTTTGAGTAAATGCACAAAGTTTGTTTTTCCATACTTGGTGAAAACAAACGCGAGGTTCTCTTAGTATTATAAGTTTAACAATCAACAAGTAAATTTATCTGCCATTTAAAGTTGGCTCTTTCCTTGTCTCATTTCAAGTGCAAGAAAGAGGAAGGATAAATTTATGTGTCAAGTACCTATGCTTTACTTGTCGATTGTGAAACAGGCGGTAAATGTTTGGGGTTGCTGGGGAGATGCTACACAGCAACCCCGAATTCAGATAATTATAATTTAAAGTCGCGATCTAAAGAGCTTAATTTTTTAAGTATGTATAAATGTGGTACATATTGTGTACAACAGCGTTATCCTTTAAAAAATTACAGAACAGACGCTTTGGAGCATAACGACAGCTTATAATGACATGGTTCCACACGAATTTATTAGATTACAGGTTACTTTATTAGATTACCTTGTTTTGTTATTAAACACTTTATTGAAACGAGATGTTATTGTTAAAAATCAAATAGAATAAACATGTTACCTTACTATGGACGTATTAAAATGTTTCTTTATTCAAACCGCGGGCAGGCTTACTTCAGAATAAAATTTGACACTCTTTGTCAAATGTTAACCCGAAGTAAGCCTTATCTATCAACGGTTTGAATATAGGAACCCAACATAAGTGATTTCAAGGCTACGCACACTAAAACCAGGTACATGTGCAAGCCTGGCAACATTCCTAGCCTAACGGTCTTCGTGAGATAGAATACCTTTGTACTTTTAAAGCAAATAACCTGCGTGCAAAAGCTCCTTAAGTATAGCACTAAGCGACAAGTACTTAGCTCATGTAAAGTATACATTACTGAAGGATATCTGGTCGACAGCTAAGTGCTTTTTGAATTGTTTGGTCAGCCCCCTGGCGACGAGGCTGTAGTTACCCAGCTGGGGTTTGTTTAATGCTTCCACGCGTCTGATCTCTTTACCCACGTCTAGGTCCAGAGTTTTCCAATTAATGGGAGGGACAACCCTCTTTCGATTGAATATCTGGAACAAATGAAACATACAAAAAAAAACAAATTCAAATTTAAAAAAAAAGCAGTAAGGTAAATGTCCCAGCGAATGACACTATAAGGGGGGAATTCGTACATATTTATACAAAACTACTCAATTATCAAAGTTATCGACTAAACGCATATGCAAATGTATAAACGGGTTCATCATGAATGTTATAAGTACTATAAATTGTATAATAATATTACCAATTTTAAGTTATTGCAGTTTTTCGCGACCTCTGAAATTGTACCAGTAGATGACTGGCATAAACTCGAATGTCCCACTATATGACTATGAAAAAAAATTGGCTGCGACCCAGTATATGACAGGACGTTGTTGGGTTTTCATTATCAAATAATTATGATTTACGTATTAGTTATTAAATATATATTTAATTCCAATACTTAGGGCCGCTTGCACCATCTGCGTTAAACATGTTTAGCTCTTAAACATATTTAAGTTGTATGAAAATGTATGAAAAATGTCATCGTTAAATAATAATATGCTTAAAACTTAAACACATATATTAACGCAGATGGTGCAAGCGGGGGTAAATGATGATAAACTTGAAATAAAACAAGTCAGTAAATTAAATCAGATATTTATAATTATTTAAAAATTATGTTTTTATTGCAACAAAGTAATACGAGGAATTCTGTACTTCTTTGCTGCTGCAGCCACAGAAATCCCCCTCGAAACTTCTTTTATCGCCTTTAAAATATCATCTTGAGTATATTTATTTGATCTCGGAGGCATGTTTGCATAGCAAAATACCTGTAACCAATGTATGACACTATAGTTATGACCTAATGAATGACACCTCAATACGCAACTGTCATTTATTGGAGCTCCATGGAAAAACAGTCTATGACACCCCTGTCAGACACTACTCAAACTATTGATAAAAGCTTGCTTTTTACAGGGTAATTCAAATATATGTTCTACATCTTTAAAATACGATTCAAATGCAGATTTAAAAAATATTAATTTGGATGAGTGAATGACATGGGTGTCATCCACTACTAAAGACAACAAAAATTACTCAGTGTATGACATACCTCCAAAATACTAACTTAATTAATATAATCAATTTAAAACACTTAATATCAATACTTTGTTTAATGATTTAACTGTTTCAATAATCACTTACCTATAAAACTTGAATTCCTGGCCATAATATCCACTATCACCATCCAATGTCTTAACAGATTTCACAAGCAGACCGACGCACGTCTAACTCGAAACAAATGCTCGCGAAAACTGACTCTAAAAATGAGAAATATTTTATCGCATCAATGAAAATTTCTGCACAAAAATCATAAATGGCACTAGCAGTCGGTTAAACCCCGTTTTTGGGTTATATTAATATCCGTTGTCTTATTATTTCAAATTAACTGCAAAAAAGTCATACAGTGGGTCAATGTTATCCACTCGGACAATTACCTTATATGGATATTCATCTCTGAAACATCAAGGCTGGAGTTAGAACATGAGAGTTAATGGAATGTATCTTTTTAAATGTATTTTCAAGATTCCGTACCAAAATAGTAAAAAGGAACCCTTATGGTGAGACTTCGGTATTCGTCTTTCTGAATGTCAAAACAGTTTTCCTCTGAAGCATCTGTTTTTAGTACATATGATTTTTTTTTTCTAAATTAAGGGATCGAGAGGAGTGAGTTGAAAAATGAAAGTTATTTGATTTCAGCAGACGGGGTGCCATATTAAAGGGCACAATGTGCAAATTTCAAAACATTCTTTTTATAATTCTGTGCCTCCTGTGACAAGTGATAAAACTCGAAAAACACGACTTTTCAGGAGAGCGAAAACCAGGTTAAAAAAAATACTGCTTCCAAATGAATATGTTTTTTTAAACATTGCTACCGATTTTGATAACATATAATATCACTTTAATAACTGGTTTGAGAAAAATCTACTAGTTATAGATTTTGAGATATTCAAAGAAACGTCCTTAATGTATCATTTTACATTTCAGATTGATCTATTTAACCCGTGTATGATGATACAACTCGAATTGTATTAATTAACACAAAAAAGTGTAATCAAGGAGCTCTGGTGATGACTGATACTTTTCATACACAAGTAGTAGGGAATTGAATTAGTAATATTTCTTAAAACAAACGGACATAATAATAATATAAGGATTTTTAGTGAGTTGCATCATTTATCACAAAAAAAATACGTAATTCAAACCGTGACTAATGTTACATATCGAGTTATTCTTCAGGTCTGATTACGAAAAAAATTGTGTCAAATAATACAAGTAAGTAATTGATTAAATCAAATGATAGCAATCATCATAACTTTGTTTTTTAAACATTATAAGGAATAAAGGAACTAAACATGACATTAAATCACTGAGTAAACAAATTAATTTACACTCTTTAATTTCAAAGTAACAACGATATTACAACCATACTGTAGGTAAAATCAAAATGTGCATATTGTCATTCAAAACAAAAACTATAGACACCTACACACCAAATCAAATAATAACTCTCAATAATCACCTAAAAAACATGAAAATAACGGTAACTAAACCTCAGGTAGGTAAGAAATAAAGTAAGTTAAATTAAGCTCGGCGTCAGTCGAAGTAGGAAGTACGAGTAGGTAGTTAAGTGACATAGCGCATGGTCCACCTGAATTTCTTACTGTATTTAATACAATCATTTAAGTCACTCATTTATCATTTTACATTTATCTTCTGTCATAGTATTTTACACAAATAACTAGTTACATGTAGATCATAATATATCGCAACCATAAAACGATATTAATATTAAGTTACCTACAAAAGAAATCACAGTTATGCGTCGGTCTATGACGACACAGCGAGCGTGCACTTCCACCTTCGATGACGTAGATTTACTATGAAGATAGTTATGTAGAAAGAGACCAGACTCATTTTTTCAGAAAATGAGTAGCTATGCCATCGTAAATTAGATTTTTTAACCTAAGTACGTTATATTGAAAGCAACCTCTTTTACCACGTCAATCCATTGAATTATACCATTATGTATAAAACCGCCAGTAACGAAATGTGCGTTCTATAATGTCGAAAGCAGCTAAAGTACTTGATTTAGTCTATTTTGTCCGTTAAAAGATGATATTTTTAATCTGCAGAACACAGCCAATCTAATATTAATCGATTAGTCGGAATACAAACAAATGTACTTATCAAGTGAGCACATTTATGTTAGTAATCTACTTACAACGACTAGGCAGATAGTCGCATTGAGCAATTTTTGTTTTTCATTCTACCTCATACATAGGCTGCTACGAAAGTTTTTAGCTGTATAAAAACTAACAACATTTACTTTTAAAATTGTATGCCAAATTAAGGGTAATTTAGCTATTAACCTCTTTGAAAAATGAAAGATACTGGCCGCATACAATTTTTTTTTTTTAATTTTTTTGCTGAAAAAGCCAGTCCAGTTTTGTTTCTTGCAATAGAGCTGTCGCGAGAATCGTTTCATGCTATGATATTCTACGACTGCAAAAGGAACTTGACCTTTAAGGAATCTAATAAAAATTTAAACGACGCATTTGGGGAGTCTGCTCCATCGTTAGCCACAATCTCATATTGGTACCGCGAGTTTACGCAGGGTCGGGAGTGCCTCAAAGATGAATCGAAGGTTAAAGGGTTAAATGAGTGTGAAGGATGCAAATGAGGAGTTAGTATCAAATAGTAATAAGTGGTCACGGCATCAACTCGCCTAAAAAGCATTTGGCTAAAATTGCAGAAAGTCGAACACGTAATCTGTCCATGAAGCAACTGGTCTAAAATGAACTGGACTTATTAATAGTTTGTCCGACTTGTAACCGGTCTCTTTAGATAAATAGTCTTAAGATCGTCTAGACAAATTCGCAACTCGTCTTAAATTTTATAAAGCTTTATGTAACCGACACTCAGAAGAGGTTTGTTGTCTTTAATAAAATTTATAGGCCACTTATAATAGAAGGACGAGCTATTCAGACCACATGCATTTAAGACGAGTTGGTAATATGACAGTAGATAAAATGATACGTGACGAGTTGCTTCATTAGACGAGTTACTTTTAACCTAGTTACAATTTTGTCCAAATTATTTTAGGACGTGTTGATGTTGTAGACCAGCTGCTTTTACGACCATCTGATACTAACTCCAAATGAGGAGTGACTATGAAGTAAGTTAAATACCTTTTGGAAGATTCTGTACTCGAAGAACATAAACAGGACCCACAGAAATGTGCCGGTCATCGCCATGCAATACAGGTAGCGCAAGATGCCCGGCTTCTCCCATTCCATGTGAGGGTTGTCGCGGCCTGTAGGTATGAGTTGCTTAAGCAATCCATATTCATAGTCGATAACTTGAGCCTTAAACCGCAAGGAAAGACAGCGTAACGAAATTATTTAAATGAAAAACTATAACAGGTAAGTAGATTTTACAAGTTAACACGTGAGTTAGTCGACCAAGTTATAAGCAGAAACCTACACTGCGCCTGGTCAGTTTTTTTAAAATAAGTATGCTTTTAGTCGTCTAGTGGTAACTTTAACATGCGCTCACTCAGTTCTCTCCTCACAACCTACCAACGAAATCAGTGAATGTTATATGTATTCATTTAACATATAATATTTAGTAAAACCTATGCTAAATTACCTTTGTAATTAGTAGATCACCTAGTAACGTATTTAAGGTTTTACAAATAATTTCTTATGCTCAGGTTTTTGGATAATACATTTTTGTAAGTCCACATATTATAAGTTAGTCAAAAATGTAAATATCTTAAGATTTGTAGTACCGCAGAAACTATAAATAAGTTCAACTTATAGTTAAATATTTTACTAGATACCTATCCACCGTCTTATAGTTTATATTCGTTGTCCGTTTATAAAGATATTCAATTGTAATTTTTTAATGTAAATTTGTCCGACCGAATTTATTTCATTTTGCTGAAATTAAGTAGTGATCGAATTTTGACAGAAATCTCTGAAATTACCGGTCAAGTGAATATAAACCGCTGCCAAAGGTACATTGTTAGATTTAGTTAGGGGTTTAGAATGAAGATCATGAAATCACATTCTTAGGGATTGATATATGGCTTTGTAGGAGGTTTGGAGTTGAAACTGGATTATGGTATACAATATACTATGTGGGAGACATATATACCCCTTAACCCGGTAAAGGGTTAATTGCCATAAGATAATGCATGCTTACACCACACCTGTGTTATTTTGGGAATACTTGCACCGGCACGGCCACTTTTTGTTCAAATTTGTTCTTACAAAAGTCATTATTATCGTCTATAAGACTGCATTTGGGCACAAATTATAAGAGCTGGATTTTTTTACGTACTTTACGTACGACCAGATCATCAGCCATCATAGAAACAATCAGATTAACATACGCAATTTTTTTTAAATTCGTAGGTTTGGACGATATCAATATCTGACGCCCTCGAGTATTTCCATGCAACAGTTTTTTATTTACATTTTTGAAAATCACTCCCGGCTTAGCATTGTGGGCTCCCCTACTATAAAGTAAGAATTTACAATGTATGTAGGTATTTAAGATGTTTAAGTAAATGGTCCCTTTTCGCCAAAATATAATGGGCAGCCGCCACTTTAGCACGTGTAGGCCCTGTCTACAATTTCATATAGGGAGGCATTTCCTTCGAATTATTGTAAACCGCCCTTAACTTAGGTCAGCTGTCGATAAATTATTGTGTTTCAGGAGGGGGGGGGGGGCATCCAGAAAGGTTGAAGATTACCGCAGCAAGTAGTTACGTTGTGTGCGCACAGCGTGGGCTTGTGGCAACCGTTGAGCCCCAGCGGCGCCATGAGCTCCATGCACGACCGCAGGCACAGTAAGTTGGTCATCCCGATTTGATTCAATAAACTGCAACAGGCGAAATTGCTTCAAACCCTTAATCTTTTTCTGTGTTGGGTTATTAAGAAACTAGAACTAATTATCATCGCTCATCCTTTCCAAGAATAGTGATTATTAACCCTTGCCGTACCAGCGATACCTAAAAACTCACCTGACTGATCTGACGAGGCTGTACAGCGGGAACACCTGCAGTATGCCATCCATGAAATCCGCCATTCTTGTCGCATTAAACATGGGGTTGTACAGCACGTTGACTATCTGTGCACCCATCATTCCTGTTTCGAACACGTAAATAAAAGCTGATCTTAGTTTTGAACCAGATTTTCAAGTTAATACTGATACTGTTGATACTGTCTTTTTGATTAGAACAATTACACTAATTTAGGAAGGGCTTCCCTACCATGACACTAAACCTAGTTCGATGAGAGTACCGGGTGAGATATATACAGGGTTATTGGTAATTCGACGTATTCCCGTTAGGAGGTGATAGGGGTGACTATTTGCGGTAATTTTAACCCCCATATGCATTATGCAAAAGTGAACCATTTTTGAGTTATCATGTTTTTTAGCTTTTTTCAAAATAAGTCAAAAATGCAGCATCAAAAATTAATTTAAAAAAAGCATCAATTTAAATCTATTTTTTTCTTCTTATTTATAAAAACGATAAAACTCTGGTTATTTAATCAATATTAAAACAACAATTATCGGTCCAAATTTAAAAATGCGAGACTAAAAACGATATTATTTCTAGATTTTTTAGATATCTTTTTCCACTAAAATGCCTTAAAAACAAAAAAAATGTTATGAAACTTGGCTTGCAGATTAATTTAAAAACATAATCGTTTTCTTAGCTCTCCAAAAATGCATAACAACTAGGAACTTATTTCAAAGAAACTGAAAAAAAAGTGATCACAAAAGAAGCAGGCGGACATTTGGATTCGAACTAAACACAAGGCAGTTCTTTAAAAAATCCCATAAAATTAATTAAAAACAATACCCAATGTCAATAAAACAAAAAAAACTATTTTAAAATAAAATTTAAAACCAGTAATAGTTTAATAGTAATAACAATTAACAATTAATTATAGTAACAATTAACACATTTTTTAATTTAAAGTTCTTGCTCGAAGTGACTTCCCCTATTGCGTACGCAAAGTCGCATTCTTTTTCTTAGTTGTGACTTAACTACCGAAGTAGTCAAATTATTACGCATTGCATTTGCTGCATTTATAATTCTCGTCTTGAGTTCTTCCGCGGATGACACAGGCGAGAGGTCGTAAAGAGGTCGCTCTGAATGGCTATCAGTGAAGAGACATGCTTTCAATATATACATAGATGCCAAGGGGAGAACTTTAAACTTATGGAAAAGTGGTTTACAGCTTTCATCAAACCGAGCACAACCTACTGCACGCAGAATTTTTTTCTGCATTATAAATGCCCTCTCTACATCGACAGAGTTGCCCCATAGCAAAAGTCCGTAATTAAGGGTAGATGCCACATAACCGTGGTAGGCAGTTAGCGCTGCCCCAGTAGAAACTGATTTTCTAAGTTCTACCTCGCCAATTTAGAACAGACTGAATCAACATGGAGCTTCCAGTTCAGATGTTTATCAATAAAATAATAAACCTAAGAATTTTACACTGTGAGCTTCGTTGACGGGAATGCAATTATGATTAACAATTAAATTTATCGGACTTGATTTATAAGAATGAAATTGTATGAATAAACTTTTATCAAGATTAATATTAAGATTATTATTACATGTCCAGGTATTGATATCTGCTAATGCTTTATTTATATTTGTTTCATACACTTTTTTGTCAGTTCCCCTTACTATTAAGGTAGTGTCGTCAGCAAAAAGTATACACTTTTGCACAGTAGCTTGGGGGAGGTCATTTATATATAATAAAAACAATAGAGGTCCCAAATTACTTCCCTGAGGTACCCCGGACGCATTGACACGATAAGGTGACCTGTACAATGTTAGCCCCCTCTGTAACCAGTCTAGACGTTTCTGTGCATTGTTGTGGGTTGGCTAATTAGCTTGTCATCCAATCGAGAACGGTACTCCTTATGCCATATGTCTCAAGTTTTAACAGAAGTTTCGAATGGTTAACTAAGTCGAAGGCTTTACTCATGTCAAGGAAAATTTACATAACTGGCAATTTGTTATTTATAGCTTCTGACACATACTTAATAAAAGCAAAACATGCCAATTCTGTTGAGTGATCCTTCCGAAAACCAAATTGTTCTGGCAGTAAGATACTGTGTAGCGACAAATAGTCAATCACTCTCACAAACATAGCTTTCTCCATAATCTTAGACAAAGAAGGAACAATGGTAATGGACCTGTAGTTATTTGGGTGATTTCGATCTCCTTTTTTAAAATAATGGTTTTATAACTGAAAGCTTTAACTGTTCGGGAAAGATGCCTTGACTAAAAGAAAGATTGATCAAATGTGCCATCGGACGGCACAAGTATTTAGCGTTACATTTAAGTGTAATGGTTGATATATCATCCATCATGGCCACTGGACCTGCTGTTTCTCAAGGACATTATTATTTTGAGAACTTCATTGTCGTCAACAGGTTTAGCAAACATAGAAAGAGCCTGATTATTTCGTTTATTTGAAGTATTATTATGTGAACAATTGTTTGGTATATGATTATTAATAATGTCAATAAAGAAGTTGTTAAAAATATTACAAAATAATGTACTGAGGACTACTAAAAATTAAATTTTTGCTGGTCAGCGAATTAATGTCATTCATTTCTATGTACATTGTATGAGCAACGGGAATTTATAAAGTTCCACGTTGCTTTAAGTACACTTATTTCTATTTGACTGAATATATAGATTATTGCGCAGCCGTTGAGACTTACCTATATACACATTTTCTTAGAATAACACTGTATTTTTTATAATAAGTTTTGTTTTGACTATTGTTATTATTATGATGATTTCTACATCTAAATAATATACAACTTACGCTTTACTTGACAGGATTTTTTTATCCCTCTAGTCAGCCACCTTACACCCTTTATTCGATTATTCACTTTAATCTTTATTAGCGGATTAGCCTAGTTGGTAGTGACCCTGCCTACGAAGCTAGAGGTCCTGGGTTCAAATCCCGGTAAGGGCAGATATTTGTGTGATGAGCGCAAAATATAATTGGGATAAAATGTTCCGTCAATTGGCTCCTCAGATTTCGTTAGGTTAGGTTAGGTAAGATGAGTAACCGGTAAATTAAGTTTTTTTTTTGGTAAATCTTTATCTAGAAAATAACGTCAAATATTGAATGTAAAGTTTAGTTTAGTTTATTTTATTTATTTCATGAAACAAATTACAATATAAGTTTGCATTACCATGTCAAAATTAAAAGTATCGCATCATGATTGTCAAAAACTAATAAGATAATAAAATTAAAATTAATAATACAAATCATTTCACCAATACTGCCGTCATATATCTATAATGCCGTTATCTAACAAATTCTTGTTTTAAAAATCGCAAACACAGATTGATAGAGATTTTTTTTCTCATTAATATAGCATTATAAGTAAAAAAAAAAAAAGATGTCAGATAACGGCATTATAGATATATCACGGCAGAATAGGGATCGTCTTCATAATTTAAAAATAACATGAAATAAAATAAAATAACGTTCAAAAATATACAATAGTCACAAGAAAAGGTACAAAAGTTATAAGAAAAATGTCATACACTAGAGCTGAGAATTAATTCCATGTACTCGTCTACTGAGTACAGAGGGTTATCCAACAAAAGGTTTCTCAGTCGACGCCTAAATGTTTCGTCAGATGGTTCAGATCTCAAATCTGCGGGTAGGTGCTCGAAGTAGGTCGGGCCAATGACACGGGGGTTCTTTTCCGCATGTGCCATGCGACGGGGAGCTGTTCTTAAGCGTCCAGTGGTTCGGAGCTGTTTGCCCGGAATGTCCACGCGTGCAAACTGAGATATGTAATTTTTTACGAATACTATAGTTTCTAATAAGTATTGTGAGTAGTGCGTTAATATGCGTTGAGATGTGAATAAATCTCGACAATACTTGATTATGGATTTATGATGGCGTTATTTATTTATTCGGGGATTTTTATTAATAAATTCATATTGAGTCCGCCTCCATATAACTGAACAACAACGCCGCGCCAAAGGTTAGGAAAATATCGATCCGAATTTCCGATCCCTGATTATGATACATTAGGCTTATTAATTTTAGGCGCTCTGATACGTACCCTAATTTAAAACCATTCGAAATACTTTCGATATTTTAACATCCGACTTAATAATATTTCGATATTTCACTGGTAGATATTCAGATTTTCGACATTTCATTATTCGACTATTGTACCATTCGGTAATATAGACTTTCGATATTCAGAATTTCGACCTTAGAATCGTTCGACATTTTAAATTCGATATTTTATTGGTCGATATTCAGTCGACATTCGATAACTGCACCATTCTATAATGTATACTTTCGTCATTTTTATTTTCGACCTTATGATCGTTCGATATCCTGATTTTCGATATTTTGACCATCGATGTTTCAACTGTCGATATTTCAATTATCGATATTCAAATACGTACCCGTGTGGTGTCGTTAAATATGTCTTTCAAAAATATTTTTCGAAAGAGTTTTTTGATTAAGGGATCCGTTTATTAAATATTTAGCTTTGAAGCGCAAAATTTGTTACAGTCAAGTGTCCCCCCCCTGCAGCCAAAACTACAAATACAAAAAATCTGAAAAATATCTTTAATGAAAGCGCATATAACGAATTTAAAAGAAAAACTATCACGACCACGTACACTTAATTAGTTCCTGAGATACAGGCTAAAGTGTTTATACCTACTAAAAATCATCTAAGGCAGCACCAAATAATAAATAAGTTTTTAGTGTTTGTCGTAACGGCTTCGGAACCCTACACTGAGCATGGTCCGTCATGCTCTTGCCCGGTTGTTTTTATTCTAAAGTGGACTTAATTACACGTTTTACAGATGAAAATAATCGCTTGATACACTCTTACCAAATAGAATGTTCATGAAGTACATAACGATGAATCCCATCGCAACTCCATCGCAGAACAGCGACATCACGTAGTGAAGGGGCAGCATAGCGGCGCCGTACACCATGAATGCCAAATACAACCGACCTGCAACACAAACCGATAAATAGCATTCTTTAATTTTGCGTTTCATGAAAGTAACAACACGTTGAAAAAACTTAAGTGACATGCCTAGATAAAATTAATCCCCAGTAACCGCAGACTAGTCGTATGAGTCAGGCCGTAAATTGCGTCACAAACAGCGTAACGCAAAATAGTTAAAGTTCGCAAACATGATGTGTGATTTTTAACCGACTTCAAAAAAGGGAGGAGGTTCTCAATTCGTCGAAAACCTTTTTATTTTTGCTGTACATGTTACCTGATTACTTGAAAACGTATTGTATTGTAACGTATTGTATTTATGAATATTTTGTATGTAACGGCATTTATCACCAGTTGAGGATCCGATGAAGGAATCCTAAATAAAACGAGAGAACTACTCAAAAGGATCGGGCGCACGTACGGCGATTTGATTTTACTTGTAAGACCTAAATTTGCGTCCTAAAACACCTCTTGCTGAAGGCACCTCTTTTTTTAACTAAATGAAATATCTTATAAATATTCCATTGAAATACAATCTAGTGATATAACTAATAAGTGTTTTAAATTTGATATAAACTTCTAATACAGACTAAGAAAGTATCCAATAAAACTTTTCCTATTGTCTATGTTAAGGGGAAGACACTTTGTTAATGTATTCTTTATGTATAGTACTCACTGCACTAATTACACTTTTTTTTATCTGAAGAACAGCTGTGTCACTGCTGCTTTCTACTTTTTTGAGGCGTTCAACAAAAGAAGACATATTTCAGAATTTGGCCCAATTTACTTTCATTGTGTCATTTATTGGTCTGTTAATTATTTTTAGCAATTTGAGCATAAGTCTCATTTTCATTTACCGTCTTAGTGGTTTTCGGTACTTGATTATTTATTTTTTGCCTGTTAACAGACACTAACTTTTGTAATGTAGCAGTAGGTTTTTAAACGCAGTATGTAATGCCAATTTCATACATTTTCGCGGTCGCTGCCGTTGGTAATAAATAATTTACTATTTTTGTCTTGGCCTGCTGGAACTCAGAACTTCGCAGGCTGTTTTTACAACAATGAGTATACAATTTCTGAACATGTGGAATACTTGTTGTGTATTTCAAATAAACAATTACGAATTTTTTTTTCATTAATATATATAATATGCATGGGTTAACATATCCCCACCTTGGAACAGAAATTAATCAGCAAGGACAATGCAATTTTTTTCCCATGGGCCATTATTACTTACTTACTTTTAACTTATTTTCTTTTTTAAAAACCGAAGTTTACCTGAAAGGATACGAGTCTGACTTAATAACGCACCTAAATCTTCTGTTGTCGTGAGGCCTAAGACACGGAAGGCGCGGCAGCAAAAGATAATGGGAAGGGAGATGATTAGAAACCGAGCGTAGTCGAACATCGCAGCGCTGCCCCACAACAAAACTGGATGGATACCAGCCGATTTCTGCAAAAGCTTAACTCCACATCGCGTTCCTGTTAAAAAGTATAAACAATAAGAACATAAAAATTAAAAAAACATTAGCTAGGGGATACCATACCATACCATCTCCGAAAATGTTTGGGTGTCCCCATCGTCTTATTTATTACCGTTATGGTCTGTGGTCGTATTATTGTCCTAATATTAGGCTGATACATTTTTAACGGAATAAATAACATAGGTGTACTCGTATTCGTGTCTTATAAATGTTTAAATAAGTAAGCACCTTGATGTAGAACATGATGAAAACAGCGCTGGTGATAGCCACGCTGTTCCCCACTCCAAATGACAGCTGCATCGTGAGATAATCCTTTTTTCTGTCTATGTGACTCTGAAATTAAATGACACACTTAATAGTACGTTATTGCCTAGGCAGGGAAATAGGCAATTGCGGGCTGAGTATTAGTTCTCACAAGCTTGTCCATTTAAAAATACGAAGGTCGCAATTGCCGTTCCTCCTGAGGCAAATATAGTGCTTTCCTTAAAAATTGCAAGAAAATAAAGATATTGTATGTAATGAGTTGCATACAAACAGAAACTTCACGTGAAAAGAACAAATTAAAAAACAGTGCACGCAGATGAGCGCGTCGTGGTACCAAAAGTGGCTGTAGCACACCGTTGCCTGATCTTACCTGATCGTTGTAGTTGTTTCAAGTGAGAGGTTGATGACTGTAAGCGAGGCGTTGGGAGGTGCAGACTTTGAACAGGGCCTGGTGCACGGTGGCCAGTGGGATGGACGGGACGTCGTGATACCTGAAGTGGCTCGTCTCTTACCTGATCGATGTTGTTAGTTTCATGTGGGAGGTTGATGACTGTAAGCAGAGGCTAGCGAGATGGGCGCATATCCAAAATTGCCGTCTCTTACATGATCTTCGTATTGAGCTGTAGTTGGGAAGTTGAAGACCCATAAGTCGCCCCAGGGTTTGATCAGCGCGTCGTGTATGGCGGCCAGCGAGAGGGCCACGTCGTGGTACCCGTAGTTGCTGAACCATGCGATTCCCTCTTTCGGCGTGAACGATGCTCCAATAAGGATGGTCTTCCGTATTAATTCCATTTCTTCAGTACCCTTCACAACAAAAGAAAGTTAAGTTACTGAAACGTTTTGTCAGAAAAGTACATTTTGATGCAAGTGCGGAAAGTATTTCATTTTAAACTAGTCCCTAGTAGTCTAAGATCCCGGTATAAAACGACCTTCACCGAGCTGGTTAATGGATGAAACGTATTTTATATTAAATTTAATATGTCAATAAATATATTGCACGTGGGTTTTCTAAAACATTTCAAACCAGGATAATATTAATTAATAATTTAAAAAAAAACACTGGTTTGGTTAATAGACGTTTTCTATACCAATCGAAAGTATGCAGTCCATAGTGTACAGGGTAAAGGGACGGGGGACCTTCCCGGAACTATAGCGTTAATTAAGAGGTGCACAGTCGATTTATGATGGTAACAATGATGAATAAAAAACAAAATGAAATGAATTAAAATAAAAACAAATTGTCTCATTTATCATTGCGGTGACAACCCTGTTACATCTACCCATTACGACTTGACTATAAAAACTCGAAACTACGCTTATTTCCGAATGTTGACGTTATAAAGTGATAAGGTGATAACTTATGATTCATAGACGTCAAATAATTCATGAACAAAACGATATGAAAATGATTTTTATTATTTACACAGTTTATTAACCATTAGTTTACACATTATCATGTTGTTATAAAAATCTAACACTACGTCTACAACAATCTTCCATTACTCTCACAGTCATCAATTTAGGGAAACTAAAATACGATGAAAGAAGGTTCTAATTATCATCTTTAATTGTTTATTATTGAGTACCTAGGTAGTCGTCCTTAAGTTCTGTCACAAAGGTTTATTATAATTTTAAAAATAAATAAGTTTCATAAACTTGTAGTAAGTACATCAATCAAAACCTTATTTTATATAGAATAAAAAAAACGAAATTTGAGTTCGTTACTAGGTATTGCAATAATTTGGTGTACGAGCTTTAAGCATTCCCATTCGGGGCAGGAAAGCATGGGTCAAAACACGCACGACCACGATACTGATAACGGCTACAACTTTTGTAAGAGTTCTCGTGTTGAGTCGAAATTTGCGTGACATATTGACCAGACTTTTATCTTTAAATACTGATACGAATGTATTCCAAGCAACTAAAGATCCGCTTATACTCCGGTCAATCTTCATGTCTCATTAAATTGACCTTACGATTTCACATCAATTTGCAGAAATACGAAAACAGACCAACTTTCGTGCTTCATAAGCTGCTTTTTAAGTAGGTATCATTAAGATAATAATGCTGATCTCTGAACATACCCAGAGATGAGAAGCTTCATAATATTAAATAGAAAAAGTCTGGTCAACAAAGACTAATCTTTATAGCGTTTTCAAAAAGTGAAATTTTAGAAAACTCGTGCGTGTTTTAGTCGGTGCCGGCGGTGAATGTTAAAAGATCGTATCGGAAATTGCGGCGACTATGTGGAATGTTGATTAGTTCCTAAAAATTTAATTTAAAATAAAAAAAAAACAAAAATTTGTTTTATTTGACTAAACCTTTGTGATAGAACTTAAGGACCGACTATGTATCAGTAGGTACTTCATTGTTTGTCAATGTCGCTATTTCAGAAATGTGTCAAGTTTTGCCTAGTATTTTATTCATAATTAAAGAAAAAAAAAATGTAGTTCAAGATGTACCGTCAGCCCAATGGAACCCTGACCTACCATAGAACGGTGTCACAGTGACAGTCATTATAAAACAATTTGTTTGACACTTCTTATGACTTGAATCATAACGTCTCTGTGACACAGTTCTATGGTGGGTCAAGGTTCCAATGGTCTGATAGTACCTACAAAGAGACTCACAAACCCTGCAATATTTCTTACCGCATTGCAAGCAGGTCTGAGTATGCATCAACGACAAAAAATTAACGTAATAATATCCTGTAATGAAAATGTTGTTTACAATTAAGTTCATTGACCCAATCATATGTTTAGGGTTGAAACAAGTAGTTTTTTATGTGAATGTTTAACCGGCTGTAATTTGAAAACAGCTGCTTAACTTCACATAGTTTGTATGGGGGAAATAAAGTGTTAAGGCTAAACTATCTCCCATCATCGGAAAGGTCCACGGTCCTCTTCCACCCTGTATGCAAAAGTTAGGTTGTCTATTTTTTCCCGTCACAAGTTCACAACTTCCGGGTAGGCAGGTATAAACAGGTAAATCGATACTAGTAACTTGCACCGGTCTGGTCAATTAATGAAAGTTAAATGAAAATAAAGATTATTTAATTACGAACATGGTTGTGTAGGGTTATCAGCGAATAATCAATCCTGAATTCCGGTTGTCGAATGAATAGGATACAGCATAGCAGCTGTTTGTAGTCCGTCTATTTAAAGAAAAAGAGTGCGCATGCTATTTATTCTTGAAAATAAAAATGATAGCGATAGACTCGTATATGCTGCGCATCATTTTGGAGTAAGTAGATTGTTGCTTTAATCAGAGGGGTTGCGCTGGGCGTGTCGCGCCGTCTTATTAACCTTCCCGCTCATCCATTCTGAGAATGGATATCAGGCCGGGGCCGGCACCCAGTGAGCGAGCATGCGCGCGCCACGATTTGTCTTGTACGCTCGGTCTCAGAGCGTGCCGTAATTGCGTAATAAAGTTACAGAACATAATAATAGCACGAGTTAGTTAAGTAGTAATAGTACCTACAAGTTAGTTTTGTGTATGTATATGCATAACCTTTAACTTTTTATTATTAGTTTGTTATGTAGTGTTGATAGTAAAACACACGATGAAACGCACTCGCGGTTACATTTACTGTTGTGTTATGGTTGTATATGGCATAATTAGGGTTGTTTGAATAAACAGAACGACGTAATAGTACATTGTGTATTAAGGGTGGTAAAGAAAGAATTACAAACGAGAGTCTGTTAGAAGCCCGAAGCCGTAGGCTGAGGGCTTTCATGACTCGAGCTTTGTATTTCCTTTACCACCCGTGTAACATACAATGTTTTTCATCACAATTGCGAGGAAATGAAATAAAATCAGACAAAAGATCATATTTTTAACTTATTAGCGGCAGACTACATCATTGTCTGTGGCTTACCACAGATAATGTCAAACGTGTTCGGAGTCCGATTCTAGTGACATATGAGATCAATTAGTTTATTATGCGAGATTGTTAGGAAATAGTATTCAACTGACATTTCATCTCGAATGAAACTTCATATCGAATGGCACAAGAATTGGGGTCCTGACGTATTGTGATAGTTTGAGTCCACGTATAATATTTAAAAAAATATATTTATCATCACACTTGCTCGTAAATAGTGTCCTAACATGCTAGAAAAATCGACCGTAAATCCAAAATAATACCCGCGGGCCTTTTTTTACCATTACGTTAATTAAGTGCGTAATAGCTTTTTTTTTAATTTATACGTGGACTCAAACTATCACAATACGTCAGGACCCCAATTCTTGTGCCATTCGATATGAGGTTTCATTCGAGATGAAATGTCAGTTGAATACTATTTCCTAACAATCTCGCATAATAAACTATTGATCTCATATGTCACTAGAATCGGACTCCGAACACGTTTGACATTATCTGTGGTAAGTCACAGACAATGATGTAGTCTGCCGCTAATAAGTTAAAAATATGATCTTTTGTCTGATTTTATTTCATTTCCTCGCAATTGTGATGAAAAACATTGTATGTTACACGGGTGGTAAAGGAAATACAAAGCTCGAGTCATTAAAGCCCTCAGCCTTCGGCTTCGGGCTTCTAACAGACTCTCGTTTGTAATTCTTTCTTTACCACCCTTAATACACAATGTACTATTTTTTTATGTTACCGGAAAACTGTGATGGTTGAGTCTATCTTTTTATTACGTACCTAGTAAATGTGCGTGCTATGCTGTATCCTCTTCTATCGCATGGGGTGGTTGGTTGGGACCTCTAAGTCGCACATATTCACACGGAGCAATATTTTTTTATTTTATTCGACAACCGGAATTCAGGACTGATTCTTCGCTGACAATCCTACATCACCGTGTTCGTAATTAAATAATCTTTATTTTCATTTAACTTTCATTAATTGACCAGACCGGTACAAGTTAGGTACTAGTATCGATTTACCCTTTTCTACTAGTTAATGCAACGAAATGTCTTAAATCGTCCGCGGTTGAAGCTCAATAATTACTTTGCAATAATCTTATAATATAAATTTTTAATCAGCCCTGTAAATTGTGATTCAATAGTCAAGGTCTTTAAATCACTTAGTCAAATATAAACCAAAGATTTGTGTGGCACATCAGTTAAAGTACTCTTTCATATTATAGATGTAATTGCACCCCATCTAGTATTAATTTACAATAATTGTCTGTGTGTCTATGGTTTACTTTGTTTTTAAATTGACAGAATGGAAAATAGAATTATTTACAATTCCAAAACATTTTAATTTGACCAATCAGAATACTTCACCAAATTAAATCCACCAATTACAATACACATAGACTGTCAAACGGAACGATAGGTTCTTTTAGGTACGTGTTTCTCTTTAACTAATTTAAATCTTTTAAAAAAACTTTGTATTTCGTATCAACCAACCAGAATACAGCTATTTTAAAATTGACCAATCAGGTAACTGAAATCATTTCTCAAAACATTAGGTGATTTATAGTCCCTATATCACAATCGTTAAAATATGATTAAATCGATTGTGCAACGCTAAGCTTTGGCAGCTGGCCGCCGGCCGTATCGTTTTATCTCAAAAACGCACAAGTGCTGTTATTCTGCGGACATCTTATGTATGTTCTTATATTAGTGTTCGTGACTATATAAATGACATAAAAGTACAGGAGTAGGAAAAGTACATAAATCATTTGTTGGTCAATGCATTCATTTCTATAATAAATTACCTGACGTAGTTTTAAAGTTACCCTTTCCATCACTTAAAAAATACTTGAAAAAGTCGTTAATGTCTAAAGCGCATATAGGGTCGATGACTATCTAACAGACAAAAATGCATGGTCTAAACCCGAAACATAGCAATAATAATTTGATCAATTGCAAAAGCTTTATCTTGTCTAGGGGACACCGTTGATGTAGGAAAATATATCGAAACTTTTATGTGGTCATCTTGCACCGTTTTATAACTTATAATTGTTATACTTATAAACATAAGTAGTAGTATTTTTGTTTTTTTTCTTCTCCTTTTCCTCCTTCTATCTCTCACGTAAGATTTTTGGCATGTTTACCTGCTGATATACGCATGTTATTTGATATTATATTTAATTTAATATTGCTTTATATAATGCTAGATTAAGTAGTACCATTGTAATATGTTTAAAAAATGACTGACTGCTGAGTTTCTTGCGGCGTTTCTTCTCAGCAGTGTCTCCTCTTGGAAAGCGCTGGTAGATTCTTGACGTGTAAAAGAGCCCGTACGGCCTACTTACTGAATAAATGTCTTTTATCTTTTTTATCTTTTATCTATACATACTAATATAAAGATTTACCCTCTTCATGTAATAATTTTCCATGTTCTCAACTTCCTGTAAGTTTGATACTCTACTCAACATCATCTTGTAATCATTCGCGACCCTTAGCCCTGTAGAATCATCATTGGAGCCGTTAAATTCGAACAGCGTTTCTGTATTTTTTACTGCAAATCTGAAACAATTATTACATTAATTAGATACTAACACGCACCCGGTTTGCAGCCGGCTTCGCTCGAGTTCAATTGTTTTATGACTTGTGTCATTAAGGTATAAAAAGCTGAAAGTATTTGTGAGTGATGGATAGATTTAAAGTGGAAACCAATGGGAATGGTCAAGTATGTATTAATCATTTGAGCCGCAAGGCTTGTTATTAATGTTCATAAAAAGAAACTAACCAATATCGTGTACTCGAAAAAAAAACAGGCATTTTTTTGGCATCATAATCAAACCCCGGGGATTTCGGTGTGGGAATAACTTGAGAAAGAGTAGAGATAAACTGATAGGTTATTCTGACAAAATACCATATTGTACCTTCCTGCGAATTGTTAACAAACTATACAATTTTATTTTAACTTCAGTAGAAAGTACTTTTTAGCAGGTAACCTATCGCAACCTCGAAATTTTTTGACCGAATTTCATTTCACCGAAAACGTTTCGCTTTTTATCGTTTCTCCGATGGCACGTGTCGTCAATTTCTTACTTCACTATTTTACATTACGTAAACATATCTTTAGTCCGAGTAACTTTTCACATTATAGTCACTTGCCCTATGTATTGTTACGTATGTTATTTCATAACCTATTTTTCATTACACCAATGCTACAAATAGCTAAGGGATCGTTACGTATTTTGTTTCGTAACCAAATTTTCACTTCATCAATGCTACATATAGATTTCACTAAGTTACGTCAAATATTAATTTTCGCCCAAAAAATATAACTTGTAATTAGTTTTAGTAGAAAGACGAATTAGGGCAGAACCGGCCAGAATAACATACGTCATCATAACATAACTATTGTCATAAGAAAGTCCAATTTATCGATGAAATAATATCGCGTGGAAGTCCCGAGCAAAATTTTATTCGTGCCACCGTGACTTCGAGGTTTGTTTATAATCCATGAACAAAACGAAATGAAAATGATTTTTATTATTTACACAATTTATTAACCATTAGTTTACACATTATCATGTTGTTATAAAAACCTAACACTACGTCTACAACAATCTTCAATTACTCTCACATTCGGTGTTGTCAAATTGTTGTCCCTCCGCGGCTTATTATACACGCTGCAGCCCGTATATGCTCTTCATAATTTTTTCTCCGCAGATCGATAAAGGCACCAGTTATTCGTCGTCGCATCTCGTCCGTAGTGTCACATTCCGTTTTGTACACACTATCTCTTACAGAGCCCCACAGTAAAAAATCTAGACACGTGAGATCCGGGCTTATTGGCGGCCAACGGTGCGGCCCAAACCTGCCTATCCAGCGATCCCCAAACTCATTGTTTAAGTACTTCGTGTACAGAATGAGCTGGTGCACCATCTTGTTGGAACCAAGTGACTCGTCTTTCGGCCAGTGGTAATTCGTCCAGATAACTGTCTAATAACTATAACTGTGACATGTATTCATCTCTGTTTAGAGTTGGAGGCAGAAACACAGGTCCTATGATAGTTTCTCCGTGAATCGCCGCCCAGACGTTAATAGACCAACGATACTGGGGACTCGAGAATAGATAAGCGAAAGGATTCTCCTCGACATAGACATGTTCGTTTCGTCTATTTCATATTCCGTTGCGTGTGAACAAGCTTTCATCGCTCCAAATAATATGCCTTATGAAATCTCGCTCTTCTACTATCTTTTGTAATAACCATCCGCAGTAAGCTTCGCGGATAGGGCAGTCCCGAGGGCGTAGAGCTTGAACCCTCTCTATTTTGTAAGGGTGAAGGCTGGCAAGTTTGAGAATAGTAAGTACTGCAGTATGGGTTATTCTGAAATGTCAACCCGCTACTCTAGAACTCACTCTCGGATGTCTTCTAAAATAACGCAGCACCCTTTCTTCAAGTCGAGCCGCAATTCGAACAATGCCTCCTCCACGTTGGTCGTTCTGGGCTGTTGCTGGTACAACGGGCTGGTTATTGGCGATACGATCCAAAGCCCTTAAAATTGTCCTATGCCCAGTGGATGTGGTGGAGGATATGACATGTTTCTCGGTATCGACGCAAAGCTTCAGCCGCGTTATTATTGCACGTCGCGTACAATAAAAGCAAATTCAAATAACCACGAGCATCTAGCAAAAGCATTTTTATTTGAAGAATGAAATAGGTAAATTTAATGACATTTTCATTTCAACATCAAATGCATCGATGGCCAATACAATAACGCAAAGAGGTTCATAAGTTAAGTACCGAATCAGTAGTTCTAAATAATGTTTATTTGATAAACGTTTCACATGCACGTTTTGAAGCATGAAAATGGATGAAATATGCCTACTCAGCAGCACAATTTCAATTTCGTAAATAATTTTGTTTAACTAGCTAAAACCTATTTATCAATTTAGGGAAACTAAGATACGATGAAAGAAGGTTCTAATTATCATCTTTAATTGTCTATGAAGATTGAGTATACTTCATTGTCTGTCAATGTCGCTATTTCAGAAATGTGTCAAGTTGTGCTTAGTAGGCTGTTAGTAGGTCGTTATTTTATTCATAATTTAAGGAAAAAATAAATAAAGTAGTACAAAGAGACTCACAAACCCTGCAATATTTCTTACCGCATTGCAAGCAGGTCTAAGTATGCATCACGACAAAAAAATAACGTAAGTAATAATATCCTGTAATGAAAATGTTGTTTAAATGTTGTTTGTTGTTATTTGACGACGCGATAGCCTAGTTGGTAGTGACGCTGCCTTCGAAGCTAGAGGTGCTGGGTTCAAATCCCGGTAAGGGCAGATATTTGTGTGATGAGCGCAAATATTTGTTTCTGAGTCATGGATGTTTTCTATGTATTTAAGTATATATTTTTATATATAAGTATTTATATCGTTGTCTAGTACCCATAGTACAAGTCTAGAGCTTAGTTTGGGAATAGGTCAATTGGTGTGACATAGTCCCCTGATATAATTATGTTCATTGACCCAATCATATGTTAAGGGTTGAAACTAGTAGTTTTTTATGTGAATGTTTAACCGGCTGTAATTTGAAAACGGCTGCTTAACTTCACATAGTTTGTATGGGGGAAATAAAGTGTTAAGACTTAGGTACCGCTCGTTCATCTGAACTTAGCCTAAACCGCGTGCTGATGCAAAATTTTGCGCGCGGTGTATGACGCTATGCGCGGCCACGCGCGGTAACGCGCGGTCATGTAAACGACAACATTGATTTGTTATAATATAATATCACACGAAAAAAGCAAATTTAAAAAGTTAGATAAGCGGCCTTAGTTTTTCCTTAGGGCTTTCATACATTACTTCTAGGCCTAGGACATGAAGTTATGTAGGGAGCCACAAACAAGAAACTTTATATCTTCAATTCGTGATATTAACGCATACATTTCCGAGCGTGTTTGAGAAAAGAACCTGACATTCCGATTGAAATTGACATGCATTGTGATTGGTGGATTTAATTTGGTGAAATATTCTAATTGGTCAAATTAAAATGTTTTGGAAATGTAAATAATGCTGGCCGCTTTTTTAGACACGCCGCACTCAACGACATCATTCGTCGGTCTCTTGCCTCAATAAAGGTCCCAGATCTTTTAGAGCCGACAAGCATTTCTAGAAATGATGGCAAGAGACCTGACGGAATGACCTTAATGTGGAATGCGACCTGTGTAGACACGCTAGCCCCATCACATCTCCACCGGAGCTCTAATAGGGCTGGTGCGGCAGCTGACGCGGCCGAAAGCATGAAGTTAGTAAAATATAGTGGTCTCGGCCCAGAATATATGTTTATTCCATTCGGCGTCGAGACCCTTGGTCCGTGGGGTCCTAGCGCTCGAAGCTTTAAAGAAGTTTCGAAGAGGCTCATTGACGTCACGGGAGACCGAAGAGCTGGCAGTTTCCTCACTCAACGTATAAGTTTAACCATCCAGCGAGGAAATGCTGCCAGCATCTTTGGTACAATGCCGCAGGGGCCATTCTTAGATTTAATGTTTTAGTAAATTTAAGTATTTAGAGTTACTTTTATTTAATTTAAGTTTTTTTTTTTCAGTTAGTGTTATGGTTGTTGTATTATTTTATGTTTTGATTTTGTAAACAAATAGCATTAAAAGTTATAAGTAAATTCTATTTTCTAATCCGTCAATTTAAAAACAAAGTAAACCATACACATCATTATTTTGTAATTTTCTTGTTTCTCGCTTTTTTGTTTTCTGTGCTTCATTCATTCGTTTGTACGTTTTTTCGCTTAATTTTGCATTTCGTTAGAAAAAGTATTGTACTCGTATGCAACGGTGTATAACTAAGTCAAAAAACACTCGTGGCGTCTTCGTTTACACTGGGTACAGATTACGCGCGGCAAATGTTCGATGGAATTTAGGTAGACGGCGGCGGCTGCGCGAGGCAAGCGATTCAGCTCGATTAGCGCGTGAAAAAATTTATTTAAATCACACAACCGTCGAAACGGAACGTAAGAAAATACATATATATACAGGGTGTTTGGTTGCTAGTTCGACCGCTTTAAGGGGGTGATGGAGCAGCTCTTAAGCTATCGATTAAACCCCTATGTATGTTCAGCAATTGTTATTAGTTTCCGAGATATTGATCATTTTAATCGGAATTTTTGTTATGCAAAAAAACATTGAAAAAAAAAAAGAATTAATACATGAACTGTTTTCCGTAACATGGACAAAAATTCCGATTAATATGATCAATATCTCAGAGAATAATAACAATTGCTGAACATACATGGGGGTTAAATCGATAGCTTATGAGCTGCTCTATCACCCCCTTAAAGCTGTCGAACTAGCTACCAAACACCCTGTATATTGAATATAGGAACCGGGCATTATACAACTATTGCATAAATACAGCCGCCATGTCAACTTTTTTTTTATTACTTAGGCCCTTAATTTTGTATGAAATTCCTTAACAGTTATCTCGAGTTGTTCCTCCCGCAAAGTGATACTTTGAAGCCTATAATAACTAGAAATGGGCCGACTTGTCGACGATTAGTCGGATAATTTCTAGTCGGTGATTAGTCGGCGACTAGTCGGCAAAAAATGTCGAATATTCGGCACTTTGTTGCCAATAGGAAATCTATCTATATAAATAAAAATGAATCACTAAATGTGTTGGTAAGCGCAAAACTCAAGAACAGCAGAACCGATTTGGCTGATTTTTTTTGTTGTGTTCGTTATTGTCTGGATAAGGTTTATATGGAAGCCAAAATTGTGAAATCCAACGGGAAGGTTGGAAATTTTCAGCGAGGCGAAGCTGCTGGCGGGCAGTTAGTAGAAAAACTAGGTAGGTACCTAGTTTGTTTTACTAATATAATCGATTATATTATATACAGGAAAAAACATGTCGTAACAATGAAACCATGAATGTATAGTAGGGGTAAGTAACAAATATTGCTACGGACGAAGCGAAACGAACGTTTCCGAGTACACCCGAACTTAGCCGATTAATCGGCCGACTGGCCAGTCGGCAATATCCGTAGTCGGCCCATCTCTAATAATAACTTGCATAACGCGAACATTTCATTGTATGTTTGAGAAAATAACTATTGCTGTCGTCGTTTGTCTTTTGTTTGAGTGGTCACAGTGATATTCCTCGGTTGATCCAACTAAATTAATCTTGTGTTTTGTTTTTACTCAGTGACTATTGGGATTAACTACGATCTTACTTACTGTTCATCAATTCTTAAATCGAAGGGCATGTTACGGTCCCCTAGAAGTATGGCATAGTTTAGAAGGCCCAGTGAGAGGGTTATCTGCAGCACGGGCACCAGAACCTGCAGCAGTAGCATCAGCCACGAGCGCGTCAGCACCAGCCACAGCTTCAGCCACACCCCCATCACGTGCTGCGCCCAGCGCCCGCACCCTGCCAATGGGAACGGCTTCATATTTTGTACAAATGGGTCTTTTTCCGTACTCCTTCCGGATACATTTCAACCATCGAAATATAATAAGTATGGAAGAGTAATCGACGCTCAAAATCTGCCCCACTGACTTAGTGCCGGCGGGGGTGGAGCTATTAATGAGTGCCGAACTGTCTATCAGTCGACTTTCTGACGTAGTGTCAAACAGTTGCTTACAATCACAAAAGAAAAAAATCGATATTAATGATTACCGGATTTAAATGACGCTGCAACCATGCCAAGTTGCATTGTAAATTGGTGCAGGACCCACACAGATGCAATACAAAGCGATATTTATTTTCATTAATAAGTTATTGAATTTTTAATATTCCCATACCAAAATGTCATGGCCGATGTTATGCAATATATCTTTGAAAAATGTGAATTACAAGCAACTACTTCGAATGAATAGGAAATTAAATTTTATGTCATCTTTACTATCGTTAGTTTAAGTACTTACATAATAAAAAAAACGAAATATAACCTTTTTAAGTTTTCCAAAAAATTAAGAACGCCGTCTGGCTTGGGTGCGAATTGCGAAACGAGAATTGGATGCCTAGCAAACATTCCAGGATTTGCAGCATCCATTTTGATGAATCGGATTATGTCATCTCAAAAACTGGAAAACATTTTTTAAAAGTCACAGCGGTCCCAAATTACAACTTTATAATAGTGTAACATAAGTATGTTAAATTATCCAAGGGGAGCAATCATTCAATTATATAAAAAAATATTAATAAAATTCATTATTCAATTACTGTGTGGTTTTTGTATTAAACCATCCACGTCAAATGTTGAAAGACATGGCCGCGTTCAAATAAACCTTATGAAAAAAAATATTGACAAATGGAAATCTTGTGTCACAGAGCTTGTAACCAATTGCAGATTTTTGTCTTTCAAACGGTATAAAACCTTACTGAAATTACTGTCTACTCAAACGTTATACCAGCATCTGACATAAATGACTTCATACCTTAACTCAATTAATATTTAGTTGATTATTGAAACCACTCAATACATAAGATCTTTTCATTTCAAAAAGTGGGCGTTTTGGAGCGGATTTGTCAGTCGTTTTTGTTAGACGTTACTCTTCCATACTTATTATATTTCGATGATTTCAACACTGTAGAATACTTTTCACGATGTTTTCCTTTATCGTAAGAGGATCGGCTAATGTACTTACATTAGAAAAAGTCATGGGAAGAAGTTGCCATTTACCTACATGGGGTTTGAACTGCAGTTACTATCGACCCTCTCGGCGGTGGAAACACTATTCGCCCTGCGTCAGGCACTAAAGTTGCCGACAATAGAACTTGCAAACTAACCAATTCCATAACCAAATGAACCAATTGTTTAGTCAAAATTCGCTTTAAAACCGCGAGCGTGTAGTTACTTATACCTATATATAGTTATCCTAATATGTAAACCTATGCCTTGCGTGACGTATGGTTAGTTGCATTAAAATACTATGGAAGATCGACGTGGTTAATTATCACCAACACCCTTCACTCAAAAATGTACCTTAGTGACTAGTACATATGGTCCATCGATCCAGGATTAATTTACGGTGATCTATTTTTCGGAGTGAAGTTTATAGATTTTGGACAAAAATAAGGAAAAACTTGTGATAATAAGTGAATAATATTGTTGATTTGACTATGTTGAAGTGAATTCAAGTGAAAAGGACGATAAGGATTCATACAAAGTGAAGTTACAAGCAGTTATAATTTTAACAATTAGTTCGGCGTAATTAATAAGGTTAAGTTGAGCCTTGTGTGGTAAATAATATACATAACAGTAGAATGTGTGCCTGTTATGCGTAGTGAAGCCAACTCTGGACGTTACTGAATACATTCGCGCCTACCTACGCTTACCCTACGCGTTAAAAAAAAACGTTAGAAGTTTCTAGAACGTTGCTTCGTTCTTCGTACTATTCCGTTAATTACGTTTTGAAGTGAATTTACAACATGGAGCAGATAGATAGCCTTATGTTGTTACAAGCGGATACTTACGAAAGGATTGAAAAGGCACTCACAAATTTTTAAATATCCCCAAAGGAGAGGATAACTACAGGTTATGTGCAAGGTCGAATGGACACGTTGGATACGTATTGGAGGGACTTTAAGAAATCTCACGAGAAAATTGTCCTGACATGTTTAAGGGAAGACAGAGATTTATTGCCATATTTTGCTGAAGATACGTTCGATAAATTTGAAGTGCTTTACTACATATATAAAGGCGAATTGAAAAATAAGTTAGAACAATTAACACCTGGAACTAAGAAAGTGGATTTACCTGTTCAAACTGACGTGAGTAGAACAAATATATCGAGCAGTGAAATTAAATTACCCCGTATTTTAATTCCTACGTTTAATGGAAACTACACGGAATGGCAGTCGTTCCATGATCTGTTCAGGGCACTAATTCACAACAATTCTTCCTTAGAAAAGGTACAAAAGCTACATTACCTTAAAAGTAGTCTTATTGGTGATGCGGAAGTGCTATTGCGACAGTTTTTAATAACGGGAGACAATTATGAGGACGCATGGGCAATCCTTAAAAAACGTTATGATAACAAGAGATATATTGCTAATAACATTTTTAAGAAGTTTTTCGGTCAAAGAGCCTTATTACAAGAATCAGCTAGCGCCGTGAAACAGCTGTTAGATACAACTATTGAATGTATAAATGCACTTAAAAATTTGGGATTACCAACGGAGCACTGGGATGCAATCGTGATTTTTGTTGTTGTGTCAAAGTTGGATGTAAGCACTCACAAACAGTGGGAAGAAACGATTAGTAAGATTGACACAGATGACTTATCTGATATTGAGGAATTGAAGTTGTTTCTAGAAACGCAGTTTCGTACACTGGAGATGATTGAACCTGCAAACAAAAGTTACAAACCTGTTATGAAGCCAAAGATTTTTCATACAACCGCTGACAATGGAGCTCTTCAGTGTGCTTTCTGCAAAGAAAATCACTACATTTACAATTGCAAGCAGTTTTCGAAGCAACCCCTAGAAGATACTTTGTGCAAAGCAACCGGGTATGTTTTAATTGCCTTATACCTAATCACACTGTGTATAACTGTAAACAACGGAGCACCTGTCAAATCTGTAAAAGAAAACACCATTCCTTATTGCATAGAAACTCGAAACAGATAACTGCAGAATGTATACAACCAAATCAAGAAAATTTACAACCGAAGGTAACAGGACATGTGGCAAGTGGGGAAGCACTTGATCAAACCATTTTGTTGGCTACGGCACTGGTGGACGTCACGTCGAGTTCAGGTCAGTCACACGTCTTCCGTGCGCTCATTGATCAAGGGTCCGAGGCGTCGTTCGTGACTGCGCGAGTGGTCGAGTTGTTGGGTCTTAGGAAGACTGAAATCAGCGGCGTCGTCTCCGGAGTTGGTGAAGGTAACCATTTGTCTCTTAAACAATTAGTAAAATTACAAATTAAATCAAGATATGATGTTCATTTCCTTTTAAATGTCAATGCATATGTTTTAAAGTCCTTAACTCGTAAGTTACCGGCAAGAGAAGTCAGAGGTTATAAATGGCCTCAACTTAATGATGTACAACTGGCTGACCCCACCTTCAACGTACCGGGTAGGATAGATATCCTTCTTGGAGCTGACGTTTTTGGTAAGATCATCGATACAGGTTTGATGAGAGGCCCGGGCAATGTAGTCGCTCAGCAATCTCATTTTGGGTGGATTTTGTCAGAGGATATTGATGTTACATCTTGCAGGGTACAGAACATCACAAGCCTTCATATCGTACGACAAGTGGAGGAAGACAACAATCTACTAAGAAAGTTCTGGGAAATAGAAACTGAACTTTACACAACCAAGAAAGCTTGGTCCAGGGAGGAAGAAAGATGTGAGGAAATCTACAACAACACAACAACGCGAGACTTCACGGGTAGGTATGAAGTACACTTACCTTTAAAACAAACTGTTGAAGAAACAGTCAAGCAGTGCGGAAACACAAAACAGCAAGCGATTAAAAGATTTACTCTGCTAGAAAAAAGGTTTGAACGAAATGAACAATTAAAGACGGAATACAAGAAAGTTAAAAAGGAGTACATGGGGCTTGGACACATGAAAAAGGTTGAAAGAGAGGAAGAGAGCGAAGCTATATACCTAGCTCATCATGCTGTCATAAGAGAAGACAAGGACACTTCAAAGGTTCGAGTGGTTTTCGACGCCTCAGCTAAAGGCACCAACGGATGTTCCTTAAACAACAGCATGATGACAGGACCTACAATACAACCTGACCTTCGCAGCTTAATCATTCGCTGGAGATCACACAAAATCTGTGTAATAGGTGACATTGTCAATATGTATCGACAAGTGAGAATGGTAGACAAACACACAGACTTACAGCGAATCGTTTGGCGTGATGACGCATCTGAGAAAATTGATAGCTACCAATTATTAACAGTGAGATTTGGAACCGCAGCTGCCCCATACCTGGCTGTGCGAACACTGCATCGCTTGGCTGATGACGAAAGGCAAAGTTACCCACGCGGAGCAGCCATAGTGAAGGATTCGTTCTATATGGACGACTTGATGGCAGGACACGAAGACCTAACTGAAATAAAAAAAATATGTAATGAAATAAACAAATTATTAACTGCAGGAGGTTTTCAAATGCAAAAGTGGTCGAGTAACTGTGAAGAACTACTGGAGGCCTTGCAGCACGGAGCGGAGAAACTGGAACCTGAAACAGAAAGAAAAGAGATTAAATTAGATAAAATAATAAAAATAGTGGGACTTACCTCGGATAGAAATGATGACAGTTTTAAGATTTCAGTTAAGTTATCAGAAAGCAGAACGCCTGTAACAAAAAGGGTAATATTGTCTGATGTAGCTAGTCTATTAGACTCTTTTGGATGGCTCTCACCCGTAATAATAACGGCCAAAATCATGATTCAGAAACTGTGGCTTTCCAGTCTGGGTTGGGATGAAGAGCTACCCATGGAGTTAGTCAATGAGTGGATGAGTTACCGAGAAAGTCTATCTGAGTTGCAGACACTTAAACTCCCACGCTGGATAAAGACAACATCTCGTTGCAAGGAGGTTCAGCTCCATGGATTCTCTGATGCTTCCGCTGCAGCTATGGCAGCCGTGGTATATGTAAGAGTCATAGACGAAAGGGAGGACGTACATGTTACCATGTTGGCGTCCAAGACAAGAGTGGCACCCCTTAAGCAATTGTCAATACCTCGGCTGGATCTCTGTGCCGCGGTGTTGCTGGCAAAGTTATTGCATGAGCTCTCTGATTTGCTGAAGATCCCAATGAACAAATTATACGCTTGGACGGATTCCATGGTTGTTTTATCATGGCTGCAGTCTCAGCCAAGTCAATGGCAAGTGTTTGTCGGCA
Organism: Acleris laterana; assembly: GCA_963966035.1. Lineage (NCBI taxonomy): Eukaryota > Metazoa > Arthropoda > Insecta > Lepidoptera > Tortricidae > Acleris > Acleris laterana. The sequence continues at coordinate 10,226,956 of OZ014445.1, read as the reverse complement.
ATCGAGTTTCAGATATAATTCAGCAAATCGATAATGATAGGCGGAGGCATGTTGTATCAGCAGACAATCCTGCTGATCTAGCGTCAAGAGGCGTGAATGCTAGCGAATTGACACTAAATGAGCTTTGGTGGTTTGGCCCAAAATGGCTACAACTCAAAGCGACAGAATTCGAGAGAAATAGCACAATCCCTCAAACCGATCTGGAAACTAAAAAGACATTCCACATAATTACAGATGACATAACACAAACAGATACACCTATTTGGGAAAGATTTTCGTCAATGATAAAATTGCGAAGAGTATTGGCTCAGTGTAAAAGATTATTCCAAGGTAAAAAGAAAAGTAGTTCAAAGGAAATACTTACGGTTGAAGAAATGAATAACGTAGAAACAATGTGCCTAAAATATTATCAAAATTTAGTTTATAACGAAGAGATAAACGATCTTACAAAAAATGGAAAGATCAAAAATAAAAGTTCATTGATAAGTCTTACACCTTATTTAGGTAAGCACAATTTGTTGAGGGTTGGAGGCCGTTTGAGCAAATCAGATTTTTCAGACGAGTTTAAACATCCGATTATTATCCCTGGCAAGCAGCATATTTCTAAACTGATAATTACCGAAGCGCACACTAAAACCTTGCACGGAACTATTACTCAGACCATTTCATACGTCCGAAGCAAATACTGGGTTATTGGCCTTAAGTCAGCCGTTCGAGACTTTATTCGAAACTGCACAGTATGTATAAAGGATAAGGCCTTAACTAAACAACAGCTCATGGGACAGTTACCTGCCCCGAGAGTAACTCCACAGCGTGCATTTTACAACAGCGGTGTTGATTATGCCGGCCCTGTATATTTAAGGACAACCAAGGGTCGAGGTCACAAGGCAACCAAGGGCTATATTTGCCTTTTTGTCTGCATGTGCACGCGAGCGATTCACCTGGAAGTAGTGTCTGACCTCACAGCCCAAGGATTCATAGCAGCATTCAGAAGATTTGTTGCACGCCGAGGCCATTGTGGGCAGTTATGGAGCGACAATGGGAGCAATTTCGTTTGTGCTGACAAGGACCTGAAGAATATGTTTACGAAGGGCACGAATGACGTTACCAAAGAAATTGCTAATCTCTTAGGAAACGATGGTACGACTTGGCATTTTATCCCACCAAGAGCTCCAAACTTTGGTGGAATTTGGGAAGCCGGCGTTCGCTCCGCCAAACGACATTTAGTTAGAGTTAACGCTACTACAAAGTTAACCTATGAAGAGATGGCGACGTTGCTAGCACAGATAGAAGCCTGCTTAGTTTAATCGTTCTATTTGCCAATTGGACGAGACAGTCGATTCGTTGAACCCGCTTACCCCGGGTCCTTTTCTTATTGGTGAGCCCCTTATCAATATTCCAGATGAAAGACACGACCTTAGAAACATCAATCACTTGACCCGATGGCAATTAATACAAACCCAATTGCAGGATTTCTGGTAAAGATGGAAATCGGAATATCTCCACACCCTTCAACAAAAGCATAAGTGGCAAAAAATAGTACCACCACCATCCGTGGGAGATATCGTGATCATAAAGGAAGACGATTTGCCACCTGCAAAATGGATGCTAGGAAAAATAGTAGCCTTACATCCAGGATCAGATAAGTTATTGCTATTGTTTTACGCAAGCTGAGTTTGCCTGTAATTGGGTAAACACCCTGACACTCTTCCCTTAAATAAGTTAATGGTGTTATATCTGTTGACGAACCTAATAAATAAATAAAAATAAATAAGTAATCTTTGTTCACCGCACCGACCGACTGTTTTATTTCGCTACACCGCGAGCATCTCTACCAGGCTAGGACATCTGCAGGAGCCAACCCTAGATGGCGTACAACAACATTTTCGAAGCAAAACTTTTATTTAGGTGCCGGAAACGTTAACCTACTTGTCTCTACCACTGCGTTCCCAGAGGAGATGTCCCCTTCGAATCCTGTGTCGTCGGCCACCACGTCAGAACCAACCCTGGAATTATAACATGAATAAATTACACTTAAGGTATATAGTGTGTTGCAGGGCTTAAAGAAGGAATTTCGGACAAAAGACTATTATCAGAATCCTGAGGTATGTTACAAAAAATGCATTTATTTAAGCCACTGATCGCCACCAACTACTTCGCTGTAGGTACGCACAATGAAAAATGTCAGTAGGTACGCCAAATCCCTTGAAACTTTGTAAAAGTAAAGCATCTAAATTAACAAACATACTTCTTTTTGTGTCGTTTAAATAGACCCAGTAGTTTTGATTCTACGAACGTTTAAAATTTTAATATAACCGTTTTTCCCACGAAGGGATAAAAACGGATATTTCGAGTCCAGCCGAAGCTTGACCCACCTTGAGATTACGATCGGCTTTTTCCCAAGTATTCAGTCCTACAAGCGCCCTATACCCTAACTATTCGCTATCTTAGCCTGGCAACACTGTCATGACGTCACTTCCGAACAGGCACCAACGCGCGCCGGCTAGCTGCTAGCTTCAGTACCTTTATATGCCGGCAAGGCATTTAAACTTGGGTGGGTCAAGCTTCGGCTGGACTCGAAATATCCGTTTTTATCCCTTCGTGGGAAAAACGGTTATATTTAGAGGTCCGAGCCTTCGCTTGACCCACCTTGAGATGTGTTTGGTTTCTGCCGGCATTATTCGATTGGTGTACTGTGATTGGTATGTTGATAGTACAGTCATTTTAAGTGATTACACGCACGTAGTAAATGCGAATTATTAATTGTCTTTTATTAACAAATGATAATCAGTTTAATGATATTATAACTAAAATATAACTCTAGACCGTGTCAAAATGGTTTGAGGGTCTGTCCGTGTTAATCAGTTGTGATCGGCTGATTTGCCTGTAATAATGTTTGAAGAAAGTGTTTTTAGATCTCCAATTTCCCTTAGAAAGTACATTTTCGATGCCTAGTCCACAAATGGTGAAGTTGTCGCTTGCAACAGCTGAACGGATGGAGCCAGGCGAAGCCTCAATGCCGATTTCTTTGAAGTAGTTTTTAATCCAGCCAGCAATGACGCATCTGCTGGCTTCCTGTACTCTACCTCTGGTTGTGATAAATAGACTGGTCAGGGAATGTCTAGCGGATCGCCGTGACGCAGACACTTCTGATAGTTTTTTGATCCAGTATATGCAATTGAGATTTTTAATGTGATTAGCCTTAAGAGCCCATCCTGACTGGCTATATTTTGAGCAGTCTGTTTTTGAGCCGAACTTTGGCTGAAGAATGATAGAGTCTTCACTAAATATGCAGTAGCCAGGTGATGTGTCCAGTAGGGTCAGGTCGTGTATACGCCTTCCTGAATGCAGTAACAACAGGAGTGCTGTATGTCTGGATACTTCATATAGGCTGTCTTCTGCTACTGTACTATGATTCAGCCAGTTAAGAACTCTGTCCATGTTCCAGATGGGTTTCTTTACCTTGGGCTTCGAGACTGATATGGCCTTTAGTATATTTTTCACTAGCGGATGGCCAGAAATCAATTCTGATTTTACCGGGTTAGCAAACGTGCACACCACTGATTTGTGGACCAATATGGTTGAAGCGGCTAGATGTTCTTTATGATGAAGAAAGCATAGATATTCTGCCACTTTTTCCGGAAGTGGGTCGTTGATGGAGCAGTGGTTTTCTGTTGCCCATTTTCTCCATCTAGTCCAAGCGGAGTGGTATGTCTTTAAAGAACTTTGTCTCCAAGAATTCTCGAGAAGGTGTTTATACTCTGGTGGCCAAGTGTTTATTTCGGAGGCCCACCCCGTACCCTCCAGACTTCCAATTGTAAGTCCTTCACCTCTGGAGGAGGTTGTTGGGTTCTGTGATCCACTAAGTTCGACTGTAGGTCTCTGATCGTGAATGGGGCTGCAATTGCTCGTGCTTTCAGGTCGGCTCGCCAGTAGACTTTGTGCCAGCGGGGGCAGACGATCAAGTAAGTTCCTCTGGCTGTATTCAAGTGACATAGTATTCTCGGCATCAGGCATGGTGGGGGAAATATCCATGCAAGGTTCCAGTTCCACTGCTTCGAGAATGCGTCTATGAATAGGGCCTTCCGATCCTGTGCATCCTCTGTTGCATACTTTCGCACTACTCTCGACCGGGCTGACGCAAACAGGTCTATCTCCGGGGTGCCCCACTTGTTGAAGATCATGTCCGTGACAGAATTGGACAGGGACCATTCTGGAAGTTCTTGGTGTCGCGAGAGGCTGTCTGCTGTAGCATTGTATCGGCCTGGGATGTACTTCGCGTTGATCGTGATGTTTAGCTGGTCCGCGAGGAGAAATATTGTTCTCGTCATCCTTAGCAGAATCAGTGATTTGGTCCCCCCTTGTTTCTGAAGGTAGGCCACAACAGTTCGGTTGTCGGACTGTATAAGGCAAGTGTGGCCTCTTAGCGTCATCTCGTTCTTTTTCAGAGTGATGTATACCGTCCATAATTCTTTTCTGTTGCAATGCCATGACTTTTGTTTGGTGTTCCATTGCCCTTTTTGCTTGTTTCCGTTGATTGTGGCACCCCAACCCAGGTCTGATGCGTCTGTTGTTATGAACATCGTAGTTGCTTTCGAGAAGATTGGTGAGATGTCGGACAGGTGCTTGAGCCACCATTTGCAGTCGGTAATCGTCTCTGGGGACAGGGCATACCTTTTGCTTGTTGGAAATCTTTTCATTTTGTTGTTGTCTCTTTGTAGGTAGCGACAATGCAGCCTCCCGTACGGCACAACAAATGATGCGAAAGTTAGTCGTCCTAGCAGACGTTTTGCCTCCAACCATGTACATTTTTGTGTAGCGAGCATTCTCGACAGCTGTTCTCTCGTTAACGCGTTTTTCTTGCTGTCGATGCTCTTCGTGTCTGCGTCTGTGTTCCAAGTTATCCCGAGGTATTCCCGTTTTTGTGATGGGATTCTGCATGTTTTCTGTGTGTTTAGCTGCCATCCAAGATACTTTAATATTTTGCGTGCCCGCAGACCCTGTGTCATTAGATGTGAAGGGTTTTGTCCCGCTAAGAGAAAGTCGTCGAGATATACTATAACGCGGATTCCCATGCTTCGCAGGATGCTCGCTATCCAGTTCGTCAATTTGGCGAATATCTGAGGCGCTGTTGCGAGGCCGAATGGTAAACACGTCATTTGAAAAATGTTGTGTCCCACCTTGAGCATTAGGAACCGTCTGTGCTGCTCTATTATGGGTACGTGGAAGTAGGCTTTGGAGATATCTATTTTTAGTAGGTAATCTCCTGGTTGTAGAAAATGTTGAACCTTTTAGGCGTTTATTAGCCTGAACTTTTTTGGTTTGAGAAATTTGTTGAGGGCTTTTAAATTGAAGATCTGCCGGAAGGTGCCATCTGGTTTCTTTTTTAAGAATAGAGGGGACAGGAACCCCGTTCGAGTCGATGCTGGCTCGATCGCCCCAATTGTTTGTAGGCCCCGAATTTCCGATTCCATTGCAAGGCTGGACTTTGTTTCCATTAACTTTGTGTCTTGTCTGGAGAGGCACATTAGGGGGGGTTTTTTGATGAAGGGGATCCTGTATCCGTTTATTATATTTAGCAAGGTTTGATCTGCCCCCAGTTTCGTCCATTGGTCTATCCTCAGACGAAGCACCCCGGCCTGAAAACCCATGTCAATATTTTTTTGTGTGTCCACCTCGTGGAGGATGTTTTCTGGAATCTTGTTTATGGTTGGGTGCGGCCTTGGCGCGGTTCTTGCGATAGTTGGAAGATTTGCTGGGCCCTTGCGTTCCTCGTGGTTGTTTGTAGCGATTGGAACTAACGGCGGCGGTTGCTTTTTTGAATTGTATCGGTTTTTTGGGGTCATATCTTTTTCCAGGAAAAAATTTGTCGTATCCACCGTATTGCTTGAAGGTTTCTGTAAGCATGGTTTCATCAAACAGGTGCGTTGTTGATGGTGGGATGCTCTGCATCACTGCATCACATGCCTTATCAGAGGGCGAGTAATAAGACCTTCTAGCTGCTATAATTTCAGCTCGTCGACCGCAAGCGTATTGCAGCGCCTGGTCTGAAATGCGTCTGTAATTGGACTCCTTTGAAAGCACATTTTGTTGGATGGAAGTTATGACTAGCGGGTCCTTGACTTCCCTTGCCACTTGTTGCAGGCCATCTTCCAATGCTTTTCTTTCTAGCAGGAGAGCGTGTGTAAGAACACCCAGAGTTTTGTCTATTTTCAGTAAGATCTCCGGGTTACACCATTTCGGCGTGATATTACTCAGTTGCGGGTTGACTTTGAGCGCAGTAAACACCGGAGTCCCCTGCAGCGTCTTTTCAGCTTCCTTGTACCTTAGGTTATTCCATGTGTCGGAGCCCAAGCGTTGGCACTTAGCGCCTTTTGCCACCATGTCTGCGGATGCCATTGGAATGGGGGGTTCGGCCTCTGTCGTTATTGTGTCAAAGCACAGACTCGCAATGGCTTCCTCTCTATCATGCATTGCGGATGCAGGGGTCTCTGGGCTTTTTATTTGACAGTCTTGTCCTTCCTCGTCGTCGTATTCTGACTCTACCTCTATATCAGAGTAAGTGGAGTCCGCCATATTAGTATCAACCGTTTGGTTTGGGGTTTCTTTTATTGAGTTGACAGCCTCGATGACTCTTTCCGCGGTATTATTGGTGGCGGCCATCATTTGCGTCATGAGAGCACTAAACATTTCTGATTGTTTCTGGATTGCTGCGGCTACAGGATCTACCTCTCCGGTGCTTGGAGTCTTGAGTCTCTTTGTTCTGGCTGGGGATTGGGCCGGAGGACTCGCGGAGCGTTTCTGGCTATGCCCTGGAGAGAGACCTCTTAGAAGCCTGTCTGTTTCCTCTCGGCTTAAAAGGTGTGGCTTCATAGTCCTGACAACATTCAGGATGTTTTCAACGTTTTTGCCGTGTATTTTAGCCGCCAATGCAAATGGGGCATATATGGCGCTTGTGAAGGGCCAGTCGAGCATTTTCAATTTGATGGTCTTATAAGCTTTTTCAGATAGTTCTTTCAACTTGAAGGCCGCTGCGATGTCCGCCGTCGGAATGGCATAGCGTAGCTTGTTTATTATTTTGGGGTCTGGTGGATCCCCTACAAGTTCTCGAATATTGATGTCCTCTATTTGCCAGTTCTTCCATTCAGGTGGCATAAACGGCAAAACGGCATCGTGCATCTGGTCGACCACATCCTTTGAAGTCGACGCTGTGGTTGCCGTGTGAAGGAGGATTTCCCGGATAGTTGGCATACTCTGGAAAGACAATACAATTTATTGCGTCGGTTCTATAGTCATGTGGCTGGTGAGCCGTCGGATCGAATGATCTCAAGGGGCACAGTGGCTGCGCGGGGCCATTGATCCGACGGGCTGAGTTGGTATATGCCACGCGAGCCGTCGGCTCAGCTGGACCGTCCGTCGGACGGGTCCCGCAAGGAACGTTAGGAGCCGACGGGTGAAACTGTCCGTCGGGTCAAAATAAGACACTTAACGTGATCTTATTTGTTCCGGGTTTTGCTTTTATAGCTAGTACTGATCGTGTACATCATCGCTAAAAGCCGGTATGCGTACAGGTATTGTGATGCACGCCGTTTGCACACGTTTCCAAAATGAAACCACGTGTGGCCCCCGGAGGACACTTGCTGTCCGTCCAGGGGCTGAAAACATATTGTAGGGTCCTAAAAAAGAAAAATAAACTTACCTTAATCTTTTGCTTGTAGAACTCAACGTTTGAAGTTCACTTAAAAATGTTTTGCTTTGCGAACGAGCTCACGTCGTTACTTGGGGAAAAGTCAAAGCGTACTGAAGCTAGCAGCTAGCCGGCGCGCGTTGGTGCCTGTTCGGAAGTGACGTCATGACAGTGTTGCCAGGCTAAGATAGCGAATAGTTAGGGTATAGGGCGCTTGTAGGACTGAATACTTGGGAAAAAGCCGATCGTAATCTCAAGGTGGGTCAAGCGAAGGCTCGGACCTCTAAATCATTAATATTAAAGGGCACCATCACCTGCTTTACTTTTGGAAGAATTTCGCAATGAAGATTTAGGCGAGTATAAGAGTATTTTGAAAATGACGCCTAATTTGTTTATTTTTTTTATTATTGTAGCAAAAGTTGTGTATGCAGCGATATATAATTAGCTTGCAACCTCGCGCTCTAACCTCGGCACTCGTAGGTACCTTAAAAAGCTTCATTACGTACCAGATTCATAAATAACTATTGTTAAGAATTTAATAATTACCTAAGTTTGGAAGTGTGAACTAAGAATAGTAATAAAAGCTTTACAATTATGCAACTGCTCGATTTTTGCGGAAATAAATTATCATGTTATAAGGGATGCAGCGTCATATAGCGAGCCTTGATCTGGCTGAACCAGTAAGATTTACAAATAGCTGCGAGCACTTCGAGCAGACAGCGAGTACAGAAAACAGAGGCAGGATTTTTTCAAGACATTATTTCGTATCATAAAGGGTGGGCCGAAATTTTTTGTAATTTTGAAACATCGATAATTCATATATCATTTTCTATATTTTATTTATTTAAACTAGTAACAATTTATTTTATAAAAATTGCATCACCCGGATGTCCTCCATCTCGACGATGACATTTCTGCAATCGTCTACGTAAACTTTGGAATACTTGACTTTTTCAAAGAAATACGGACCAATGGCTTTTGGTGTTTAAAGCGAGGGATTTCTCTGCTCCAGAATCTACAATAGTGTTTATTAACGTGCCTGTTGATATGAAAATGGGCCTCATCCGTAAACAATAGATTCTCAAGGTTAGAGAATCGCTACAGTATAGTATCAGCGAATAACTTACGATGAGTGTAATCGTTTGGTTTTATCTCCTCCACAATTTGAAGTTTGTATGGGTGTAGTTTCAGACCCAGATGCAAAATTCACCTTAGACTCTTTCCCACCAATTTCCCGCCGCTCACAAAAAAATCAGTGTTGCAATTAGCAAAAATGTATGGCCCGCCCTGTACGTGTTACTTACGATATAAAAACGTCTTCAAGTGTTGTCGCCTTCAAGCCGTAGATTTTGAATTTAATAATGCCAATATTTTTTTCCAGGTCCTTTAACATTTCTTCAAATAATCTTGACTGCTCATTGGTAAGTGCGTATGTTACCTCGGTTCCTAAAAAATATGCATAAAATATCGTATCGAATAAAACAAAATATCATACTAGACATGGGACTTAAGTATAACAAAAAAAAAATGCTTTGCCAGGTTTATTGAGTTGCAGCATTGCCATTTCGTGTTCCACCATTGATGACGTGACTAATTATATATACAATGGTGAACATGTACCTACCTACTTAGAAACACTTGCGACGTATTTTGTCACATTATACAAAGCACTTTGCCGTAAAAAATTTGTTTTTGGAAATAAAACAACAAAATGCATAGAATACGCTCGACAACTTAATAGTTCATTAAAAAACAAATAAATATCCGTGCTTACAACTACCATTTAGATATTAACTTACGTGCTAACAACTAGATCCGTCATGGACCAGTAATCAGAAACAATAAAGAATTGGGGTAAAAACAAAGTTATTAACGTGTTAACGTCATCTGTTTCAAGTCATTTATGTAAAATTATATTTGGTTTACTGAATTTCTTAAAAAAGTATATTTAATTGCACAGCCATAATTATGAATAATAATAATAATAATAATGATCTCTCTCCGAAGTTGAAACCTGCAAATATCTTGGTATGTCACAGTCTTTGGGTATTGTGGACGGCGACGTCAAGCAGTCAGTGAACGAGCGCTTCTTTTGCCGCTTGACAAACGTTCTTAACAGTCTTTTGTCTGGTGGCAATAAAGTGCGCGCCTTCAATGACTGGGTGATGCCACTGCTCACATACTCCTTTGGCATACTAAGGTGGACTCAGACTGAGCTGGGCGCCCTGGATAGGAGGGTCCGTCTACAGTTTACATCACATCGCATGTTGCACCCACGCTCATCTGTCATGAGATTGTACATCCCGAGGAAAATGTGGAGGTCGAGGCATGTTAAATGCTAAGAACCTCCAGAACCGCGAGGTGTGCAATCTCAGGGATTATTTCCTTGGCAATGAGTGTGGGATGCATCGCGATGTGGTTGCAGTAGACAGGAACCTCACGTCTCTCTCCTTGGCAGACGAGAACTGGCGCAGACCAACGGTGCTGAGCACTGAAGACCGCAAGAATATATGGAAGAGCAAGGAGCTACACGGACGCCTCTACCGGGCGCTAACAAGGCCCGACGTAGGCTTTTTAGCGTCCGTGAACTCGCTACGATTTGGTGACCTCTTCGGGGAAACCGAAGGTTTTGTCTGTGCAGTTGCTGATGAGGTCATAATGACAAACAATCACCGGAAATATATTCTGAAGACATCTCGACATTTGTCGAGCGTGCCGTTGCCCCGGCCAGTCCCTCTAGACATATTATTTCCGGTTGTTCGCATTTGGCCAACGGTGAGTACTTGCACAGACATAATCTCGTGGCCAGGACTCGCGCTAGATGGTTGGGTAAAGGGCCAGATAAAGAAAACTACTCCTCGACACGGCACGCATTGTGAGGAGGTTCCTCTCTCTGCAACCCTTACCACCGGTAGCTTGAGCCCTGCCCCGCTGCCGGCGGCACTCGTAGGTAAGGTTTTTTATAATGTTTATTTTTTGTATTAGTATTGTTATTTTACTTTTATATTTGAATATTTAATCGGTGAACTACTGGTAAAGGGCCGAATCTTAAGTACCCGAAACCGACGTGCGTGCATGACTCGATGTATGAATGTGGAAGAAGCGATAGAAATTTGTCAAGATCGTAGCAAGTGGAAAGAAGTGGTCTCTGCCTACCCCTCTGGGAAACAGGCGTGATTTAATGTATGTATGTATGTATTTGAATATTTACTGTAAAAAACCTAATTTACAGAAAATTTTATGAATTCTGGAATATAATAACAATGAATATTTTTTTTTTAATTTTTTTTTGAAAGTATATTTTTTGACGGCTACGCAACGACGTGGCATAGCTCCAAGTAATTTAATACATTTATCGAGTGGGACGAGTTCCATGCTTAGAAGCAAGCAAAGGCTTCGTAAAGTTCACTTTGACTGGAATTATGTTTTTGTTATTTTCAGGCCAGTCGAAGCACGATGCTCACTAAGAAAGGATTTAACACTACGGGTCGTGTGTTTTGGGTCGTTATCGTGCTGAAAGATCCAGGTCACAGGCAAACGGTCGTCGGTGTAGGAAATCAATAATTTTCTCTTATAATGTGTTTGTATTGAAATTGATCGATTCAGCACGAAGTCATGAGCATTTTTTTTATAGCGCTTTGTTTTGAAAGTACTCCATAATAATTTATACTAAACCTTTAATCTTATAGCTAAATTTCCTCTCCCCCCGGACCACCTTAAGGTGTAGACGTTCTCACTTTCCACGTTAATTTAATCTAAATAAAAATAAATAAAAATCAAATTCAACAAATCAGAAGACAAATTAGGAGTGCATAAATTGAAGCAACTAAGTGCGCGGGCGAAGATACCTCCACGAATTCTGCCCTCCTGGTACCTGGCGAGCGTGAGTCTTTTGAAATCTATTATACACGATAAGGCCAACCAGGTGCGCCCGCCGCGCCGCACGTTGACCAATTATTCCCGCGCTGTTATCTGCTACCACGCCCCCAACCACTTAATTGGCCGACCGTGACCTTGTGCGTACGGGTTGAAATAGATATCTGCGAGCTTCTAACACCCTAGTACAAATGAGTAATATTGGAGACCGGACCCTATCGGCGTCCGAGTCTGACTTAATAAATAAAGTAGATGTCACGCCGCCCAATAATTATGCCACAATTAGGCCGAAAAGAAAGAGGGAGGATGAATTTGCATCATTTAGAGAAGAAATGCGAGTTATGATGTCCTCGATGCTGGCTACCCAGCTTACTGAAATCATGAAAAACTCCGACACTTTAAGAGACATTCAACAAACGAACAGGAATATTGAGGACTCGGTATCGTTTTTGTCCTCGCAATATGAAGAATTTAACAAAAAAATCAACAATCTTGAAAGCCAATTAGCCGAAGATAGGGTACACATCCAGAACCTGGAATTTAAAATTGATGATCTGCAACGTGAATACCGCAAAGCGAATCTGGAAATAAAAAACGTTCCAAGAAAACCCAAGGAGTCTAAAGAAGACCTAGTTAACATGATCATGGCATTGTCAAAAACTATTAATTGTCCTATAAATAGAAATGACATCAAGGACATATACAGAGTACGCCCTAAACAGGATGGAATTAATAATACGCCAATTATATTCGAATTGTCATCCACCTTGTTAAAAAACGATATTTTAAAACTGTGCAAAGCTCATAATATTAAACAGAGGGGAAACCTATGTGCCTCGCACCTTGGATTGCAATCTGCACAAAACTCTGTTATCTATGTAGCTGAACAACTGACTGCGAGGGCGTCAAGGCTGCACTTCCTGGCAAGAGAGCTCAAGAAAAGAAATCTATACAAATATTGCTGGACAAGTTATGGAAGAGTTTATGTGCGTAAGGATGACAACTCACAGATTATCCAGATTAATAACGAGGGCCAAATCGAACGGCTAAGCAAAGATGACCCGTGTGCCGCCCGTATGGACACTACATCTCCCAAACTGAAAAATCCTGGCGAGTGCCGGAGCATTGCAGGCCCCAGTAGAGCAACCGGAAACAAGACGACCCAAGCTACGCCCTCTACCAAGGATAAATGACTACGCTTCTCCTTATTTCTGGTAAAAAAATATGTAGATTATAAGTATTGCAATGTTTACTGGATACTATATCTCAACTCAAATCTCATTAGATTAACTAATTATATAAAACTGATTTACCTCTTACACACTCACACACATACACACAATCATACTCTAACTCTAAAGACAAAAATCTTCAGACAAAAAAACTTACTCGAACAATGGCAGCGCCTCACATATTATCTCTTGGTGTGGATTATACACACATTTATTCCACACTCCCTTAAAACACTGTCTCAACTTGTGCCACCCCTACGTATCGACTTTTTATCTTCAAATTATGGATAGTCGTCTCTCAACTTTAAATGACATAGATAGTACTGAGATAGCGCGTTCTTTTGAATGTGACATTCAGGATCTCACTAATCGTATCCCATTGGCTCCAAATGATCTCACACTAATATCACAAAATATACGGAGTATATACAGTAACCTCAATGACCTTCAAATCACATTGACTCAATTAGACTTTGATGTTGATGTCATGATATTGACTGAGTGTAGACTGAGTCCTTCTAAGCCAATCCCTTGTGTACCTAACTATACCTTCATAGCTACCTCCAATAACTCAAATCAGAATGACGGAGTTGTAGGCTACATCGGTTGTCAGTTTAATACTGTTTCTACTGAAATTAAGCTCGACCAAGCTTCATGTATACAAGTTAAAATAAAAAATGTTATAATTTTAGGTATTTATCGATCCCCCTCTAATACCAATGCTTTAAAATTTATTGATTCACTTGGTGTGCACTTAGATAATATTAAATCATTTAATAATATAATAATCACTGGTGACATTAATATAAATCTTATTCCGCGCCAACATGAGCCATCTCATGAAAGAATTAATAGAAATAGTTACCTAAACATGCTTTCTACGTATGGCCTTCTACCGGGTCATACATTACCAACTCGGGGAAATAGTTGTTTAGACCACTTCATGGTAAAGACCGCAATAAATAAATTATCTACTCATATAGCAGTTCTCCACACATCAATAACTGATCATCTCACTATATTCCTAGCACTGTCCAACCTTTCTAATGATAGAAACCCGATTGTAATTAAACGTTTTGACTACTCTAAAGCACTCAAAATTCTTCTGCAGAAAGATGTAAAATCCCTCTTAGATAGTGATGACCCACAATACATCATTCGACAGCTTATAAGCATTCTTAAAGACTCCCTGGAGGCGAGCAAAACAATTAAACACGTTCCTAAGAGTCAGCGTACCATTAAACCCTGGATTACCCCCGGGATACTAAGATGTATCAAGAATAGGAATAAAATGCAACTCAAAGCACGATCTGACCCTGACAATGAGATTCTGAATGTCACATTTAGACGTTATCGCAATTATTGTAACAATTTGATTAAGAAATTAAAACGAAAACACGATAGAGACCAACTTGCTAAAACGGCTAGTAACCCTAAGTCTATGTGGAATACAATAAAGAAAATAACGCACTATAAAGCTAGTAATAATCATAACCTAGAACTTCTTAACTCTAAATCATCTCCGGACACTGCTGTCAATCATGTGAATGATTTCTTTTCTTGTGTTGGTAAAAAACTTGCTGAAGCCATCTTAACAAACTATCCGGCAGGCCTGAATCCTGAGTATCCTGACCATGCAACTCCACCCGATTCAAACCCCACATCTCTCGTACTGCTTGATACTGACCCTGTCGAAGTTGACAAAATCCTTATGAGTCTTAAAAATGATAGTGCACCTGGCTCAGATGGGATTCCAACAAAATTTTTGAAACTATCTAGACTCGTTGTTGTTCCGATAATCAGTAGGCTAGCTAATTTGTGCTTTGATAAGGGTGTTTTTCCAAATTTACTCAAGCAAGCTATAGTAACACCTGTATACAAGAGTGGTGACAGAGACGATGTCAATAACTACCGGCCTATATCTGTGATATCTCCAATATCAAAAATAATAGAAAAAATAATAAATCATCGGCTTACTAACTACCTCAATAAATTTAACATTCTTTCGGAATCGCAGTTTGGTTTTAGACAAGGGAGGTCCACGGAAGATGCTGTTCTAACTCTAACTTCAGAAATAACACATCACACCGACAGAGGAAGAAAATGCTTAGCAATATTTCTCGACCTAAAAAAGGCTTTTGACACAGTCTCCCTCACGACACTTGTATTGAAGCTTGAGCGTATGGGAATTAGAGGAAAACCACTTGATCTGCTTGATAACTACCTAAACGGCCGTACACAAAAAGTAAAAATTGGTAATTACATGAGTAGCGAAAAAACCACTTCCTTCGGAGTCCCTCAGGGGAGTGTGCTTGGTCCCACGTTATTCTTAACTTACATTAATGACCTGACAAATCTTACTATTGACGGAGGACGCGTGTTCTCATATGCTGATGATACAGTGGTGGTCTTCAATGAAAATTCTTGGGAGGCGGTTTACTGTAAAGCGGAGATAGGTCTACGCCAAATATCCTGTTGGCTTACACAAAACCTGCTCACACTCAATAGCACCAAGACCAACTTCATATGTTTCACTAAATATGAGAATACGCAGCCTCCAGATAACCTTAAGTTAAAAATCCATAGTTGTAATATTGTAGATACTCTAAGCTGTGACTGTAATACAATTGCAAAGGTTACCTCTACTAAATACTTAGGCATAATCCTGGACCAACGACTCTCATGGCATGATCATATTGAATATCTAAACGGAAGAATAAGAAAATTTATTTGGATTTTCAAAATTTTAAAACATGTTGCCTCTATTAAGCTTTTAAAACAAATATACACCGCAATAGCCCAGTCCATCATGACCTACTGTATCCCAGTATGGGGTGGTGCCAACAAAACCAAATTCATCGAAGTTGAAAGAGCGCAAAGGTGTCTGCTTAAAGTCATGTTTTCGAAACCCTATAGATTCCCTACAAGTGAATTGTATAATGAGTGTGACCTACTGCCTATGAGAAAATTGTACATGTTATGTTCCCTTGTAAAATTACATAAGACCTTAATTTATAAACCATGTACTACAAGTAGAAGAAGAAGAAAAGAGAATGTTGCCCCGTTGCCCGCTACTAAATCTAAATTTGCCAAGAGACAATTTGCTACTCAATCTGCCTGTTTATACAATATTATAAATAGAGAAATTAACATCTACCCCATGCAATCCTTTAAATGTAAAAAAGCCATTCTGGAATGGTTGAAAATGAAAAGTTTCGAAGAAACTGAAGCTCTACTATCGAACATTACCTAGATCCGCTAGCTACATATTTCATTTATACTAAAGTTTACGCCTACACGCACACACACACACACACACACACACACACACACGCTCACTCACTTACACACACGCACACACACACACACACACACGCTCACTCACTTACACACACACTCCAAAATTAAGCTAATTTTAAAGTATCTATTTTATAAGTTGTTTACTTCTTAAAATTAATTCATACCTACTCTGTAATCAAATATCACCCCTAATCTTAAACTTATCATAATTGGTTAAACCTCTACTGTTACTGGAAGAGCGGGGCCTTCTGTCACAAGTATATACTTATGCTTACTAGAAGGACCCAACCTTTGTATTGTTTTAAATTTTGTGTGATAACCAATAAATAATTTTTCATTTTCATTTTTCAAATACATTGAGATACATAACTACGATAAATGATTTTGGGGTGGTTTCGCTCAGCAAGTTTATTGTACCTGAAATCAAAACGATTTTAGAACCAACACATTAACAGGTTAAAATAAAACTGTATGATCAGTTATCTTGTCTCTGAAGCTTTAGTATCTAGGGACTCGAACCCCAAATATTTTTTTTTGTGCTCAAGCAGGTCAGCGACCTCAGCGTTTTTGTCATTGTGGGTTAATCTCTTAAGTGTTTGTTTTTATCAGCTGTTATGTTTTTTTTTTACGGCACACTTTATTTGGCGATCCTAGCTCATTTAAGTACCATAGTAAATAGCTACGCCCAGTTTGATATTATTTTGGCGGTCCCAGCTCATTCACGTTAGTAAATAGCTACGCCCAGTTTGATATTTATTTTGGTGGTCCCAGCTCATTCACGTTAGTAAATAGCTACGCCCAGTTTGATATTATTTTGGCGGTCCCAGCTCATTCACGTTAGTAAATAGCTACGCCCAGTTTGATATTTATTTTGGTGGTCCCAGCTCATTCACGTTAGTAAATAGCTACGCCCAGTTTGATATTATTTTGGCGGTCCCAGCTCATTCACGTTAGTAAATAGCTACGCCCAGTTTGATATTTATTTTGGTGGTCCCAGCTCATTCACGTTAGTAAATAGCTACGCCCAGTTTGATATTTATTTTGGTGGTCCCAGCTCATTCACGTTAGTAAATAGCTACGCCCAGTTTGATATTATTTTGGCGGTCCCAGCTCATTCACGTTAGTAAATAGCTACGCCCAGTTTGATATTTATTTTGGCACTCCCAGATCATTCACGTTAGTAAATAGCTACGCCCAGTTTGATATTTATTTTGGCGCTCCCAGATCATTCACGTTAGTAAATAGCTACGCCCAGTTTGATATTATTTTGGCGGTCCCAGATCATTCACGTTAGTAAATAGCTACGCCCAGTTTGATATTTATTTTGGTGGTCCCAGCTCATTCACGTTAGTAAATAGCTACGCCCAGTTTGATATTATTTTGGCGGTCCCAGCTCATTCACGTTAGTAAATAGCTACGCCCAGTTTGATATTTATTTTGGCACTCCCAGATCATTCACGTTAGTAAATAGCTACGCCCAGTTTGATATTTATTTTGGCGCTCCCAGATCATTCACGTTAGTAAATAGCTACGCCCAGTTTGATATTATTTTGGCGGTCCCAGATCATTCACGTTAGTAAATAGCTACGCCCAGTTTGATATTATTTTGGCGGTCCCAGCTCATTCACGTTAGTAAATAGCTACGCCCAGTTTGATATTTATTTTGGCACTCCCAGATCATTCACGTTAGTAAATAGCTACGCCCAGTTTGATATTTATTTTGGCGCTCCCAGATCATTCACGTTAGTAAATAGCTACGCCCAGTTTGATATTTATTTTGGTGGTCCCAGCTCATTCACGTTAGTAAATAGCTACGCCCAGTTTGATATTATTTTGGCGGTCCCAGCTCATTCACGTTAGTAAATAGCTACGCCCAGTTTGATATTTATTTTGGCACTCCCAGATCATTCACGTTAGTAAATAGCTACGCCCAGTTTGATATTTATTTTGGCGCTCCCAGATCATTCACGTTAGTAAATAGCTACGCCCAGTTTGATATTATTTTGGCGGTACCAGCGCACAATTAAGCCGCTCACGCAATATATGTATTATTATTTCTTATTTTTGCTAGACTATCATTATGTAAACACTAGGCTATCACGGCCTGTGCGTTTTCCCCTGCCTCACGGTTCCACAACCGTATTCGGTCATTAGGCACAATTTGTATAGTTTTCTTTTGTACATTTTTCACTTTGTACCTATCTTTCGGTAGACACTTTTCAATCATAAATGGCCCATTATAACGTAGGTCAAGTTTACTTAGCCGAGTTCGTTGTTGTTGAACACAAACAACGTCACCTTCTTTCAATTTTAAATTATTTCTTCTAGTTTTATCAAATCTCAATTTTGTTTTGAGTGCATTATTTCGGAGCCGCTTCTCAGCGGTTTTACGTAGGTAATTGTTGTAAGTCCTGTGGTTCTAGTTCAATACTAGGAAGGTCCATATTTATTCGTCGAATTGCAGGCACTTCTGATTTGATGCCTGTAAGTAGCTCCATAGGTGTGCAACCTATACTCTTTTGTATGGTCGTATTAAGTGTTAACTGAATTTTCCAAATAACGCTCGACCATTCTGACCCTCGACTTACTTCACATGCAAGTAAGTTTAATACCGTTGCTACGTATCGTTCAGCTTGACCGTTTCCTGTTGCGATAAAATGAATTTCAATATCCATCTTTTTTAAGAGTTCTTTTGTCTGCCTACTAGAAAAAATTGTTCCTTTATCTGTAATTATCCTTTTAGTGGTCCCAAATAGATAAAGTGGAGGTTCTAGAGCCTTCACCAATTGTGAACTTGTTAGATTTTCAAGAGGTAATAACATGGTAAATTTAGTATAAGCATACACCAAAACTCCAAAAGTATGTATCTGTAATTATCGTTTACTGTTCCAAATGGCCCAGTACAGGCAGCATGTACTGTATGGAATGGTATTGGCCACTTCTCTATGGGATATAAATAACCTTGTTTTGGGCCATTTGGACGTTTCGCAGATAGACAGGTGATGCAGTGTCCAATATACTTTTTTACAAAAGACAAGAAAGATTACATTTTTTTTAATAGGTGCATCTATCCCTAACGAAAAGGATAGATGCCTCGATGCCTTGTGAGTATAGATGCCCTTAAGGCGTAGGATCAAATCAGCTGGTGATTAAATACAATGTATAATGAGAAAGGATTCATTACATAAGAATTGTGTAATGGTGTTAGGTATTAGACTGGGTCTAGCGACTTACCGCTACGATCCTCCGGCGACCGCGTGTTCCACGGCCTTGGCGGCAGACCAAGGGCAAGTCGGCACAGGTCACAAGTAAAAATCCAGTGAATATACCACAACACAGGTCCACAGGTGTCACTAGTTACGGTTGCTAACTCCAGGGTGAAAGAGATGAGTTTTTTGGAGTTTTTAAATGCAGGTGGAAAGTTTCGATGCTTTCGCGACGGCGTTCGGTTTTTGACTCGTTTGTGGTTGGTCCGCGTCACGCTACGTTTTGTGGCGCTGCTGTCGCGCGCTTGCGTGGGATTGGTGCTTTTGGATTTTCACAGCGTATCGCAGACCCAATCAGAATAAAAAGAAAAGGAAACGGAAAAGGACGAAAATTCTATAATCAAATTTGGTGTTGCCTTGTGTGTAATACCTATCTAAAAAAAAATATGCTTAACTAATCTGTTCCAGTACGGAACATGCCGCTCACCTTAAAAGCACACAGCAGACATATTTTCGTCATTTACAAAAGGTATTTCCCATTTTTAAAGTGACTACGCGAGTCACGTTGTCAGAGCCGGGGTGCAGAGCGTGGATGCGCGCCAGCTTCCACTGCAGCGGTGGCAGGTGGTCGTCGCATACCACAACCACAGTGCCTTCACGAAGATCGGAGCCGCGGTCGTGAAGCCACTTACTAGTCTGTTGTAATTCGTGGAGGTATTCCTTACTCCACCTATTCCAAAACCATCATTTCGCCATTTCGTAAGACGATTTGGGTTCTCGTCTACCAACGAAACATCAGGTAAGGCCGTTAAGGGTTGTCCTATTAGGAAATGTGACGCTGTCAAAGGTAGAGGATCGTTAGATGCCGAACTTATTGCACACAACGGGCGAGAGTTCAAAACTGCTTCAATTTGACATAGAAGCGTGTGCATCTCGTCGTAAGTTTGAGTACGAGTCCCTACTACCCGGTACAAGTGGTGTTTAAAGCTCTTAACACCGGCCTCGAAAAGTCCCCCAAAATGACTCTCATACGGAGGTTGAAAGTGCCACGTTAGGCCCTGCTGCAAGGTTTGTAGATTAAGTTCACTTTGCACCGAATCTCTACGTAAGAATGTGACAAGTTCTTGAGATAATTGTCACAACCGACAAAGTTCTTTCCACAGTCCGAATAAATATCTGTACATAGGCCTCGTCGGGACGTGAAACGACGCAGGGCTGCTAAAAATGCTTCTGTGGACAGCTCCGACACTAATTCGAGATGTACGGCTTTAACACTTATACATACAAAAACTGCAATGTAACATTTTACTATTTTAGCGTTACGTACTTTATTAGCACGCACATAAAATGGACCAGCATAATCTACAGAGGTCTTTAAGAACGGTCGCGAGGGACGCAACCTTGACGCGGGGAGCGGTCCCATGCGCGGTTGTACACGTGACGGGCGCGCGCGGAAGCAACGGACGCAGCAATGTATGCGCTGACGCACAATATCACGATTCGACAATACCCAATATCACTGTAAAAGCTCGTATCGTACGGATTGAGGCCCGGCTTGTAGATTGCAACTATGTGCATCGTCAATAATAAGATCCGTTAAGGGATGTAGTTTCGGTAAGTTAAGTTGATGTTTGGAACCAAAAGGTAAAAGTGACTTATGAATTCTACCCCCAAGTCGAAGCGACCTATCACTATCCAGGAATGGCGTAAGACGCGCAACTGATGGGAAGGTAATTTACCAGACGATATATTATTTATGTCATCGTTAAAAACAGATTGTTGAGTCACGTGAATAAGTCGATTTAACGAAAAGTTATATTCGGGTATAGTTTGAGAAATATAAATTGGAAACTTCTTATTTAGTTTGCGATCTTTTGTTCGGCGTAAACACTTACCGGACAATGAGAAGTCGAGCACCCGTATCTATTGTTCATAACAGCACTAATCCTCACTTGGGAGCCGGAGCGACTAAAGTGCATTTTTTTACACGCGATTATACTACTTATTGTCAACGACGTATAGCCTTGAATAGTGAAAACAAACGCTTACTTATGAGTCGCTTCGACACTCAGGGTGCAAAAATGGCTACTACTCATGAATTGAAAAGTATTGATACTATTTGTTTTTTCTTCTTCACTTGGGTGCAGATAGTAATCTAAATAAAATAATTTTGCTTTTGGGGGTGTATTATAAAACATTTAATTTTTTTTTCTGTGATATTATGTGGGTAGTTGGTTCCACAAGTTCAAGTACTAGTGACTCGGATGAATGAAATACTTAATGTAAAAGTATCCTATACATTTTTACTAATAAAAAAATATCATAACCTATTGGACATTTTATTTTTTACTTTTCTTTTTCAAATAAAATTGTGATACAAAATCGTGCCGCAAATATCAAGACTTTTCGGTCCGCTGTGTTGTTTGAAGAACGGGGGCACTTTTACAACTAGCTTTTGTTTGATATTTACAAAAAGATTTAAGTGGAAAAAGTAAACGTTCAATTCATATTTCCTAGACTATACCGTGATGTACTTAGATGTACTAAAGTTTCTTTAAGCCCTTTACATTGATTGTAGAAGCGGAATATAAATGCTGTAACACGAACTAACTTGCCGAGCGACGAAAATCGCGTAATGAAGTCCACATCTGAAATAGAAGGTGCCGTGGACGCATTGGAACAAATAGGTAAGTTGCGTTTCTCTTCGCAGGTATCTATAGTAGCTCCCTTATAAAACACATCCAAGAATTCACTATGTCAATGGGTGGAGCATCGTCCCAACCAACGTTGGCTAATCACAATAACTGGATCAAATGTTTGGCAAATAATATCACGGGAGATAATAACCCGAGCGGGTCGTATATTTTTGCAATTTCAGATAGAATCACACGTTTCGTGCATTTATTAGAAGTAACTAGCACTTTGAAATTGAATGCATCTGTATTTGGGTTCCACTGTAACCCAAGAACCTTTATTTTTTGGTCGTTCTCCATTTCAGCAAACGGCAAATTCGGCAGACGTGTCCAGCCCAGTCCCACTTAAGCTTAGCGGTCTTGGTACCCACATCCGCAATTCCAGTTTTGGAGCGCAGCTCGGTGTTTTTGATCTTATCAGTTCTGCGAACACCGAGTATGCTGCGCTCCATTGCTCGCTGACAAATCTTGAGTCGTGATTTTTGGGCTTCAGTCCAAGTGACCAAGTTTCGGCACCGTAGGTTAGGATGGGAAGAATACAAACGTCGACGAGTTTGCGCTTAAGTGAAAGTGGAAGGCTGCCTTTCATTAGCGCCTTCATGGACCAGAAGCTCTTCCAGGCGTTTTGGATCCGTCGATCAATTTCCTTAAACTGTCTGCTGTCGAAAGGTACTATCTGGCCCAAGCAGATATACTCGTCAGTCGTCAACGTATTGTATATCTTGCCCATCTACCGTGACCCTACGTTTCGTACCATTGGTCATCAGCTGGGTCTTAATCCTATTAATTTTGAGTCCGACTTCAAGACTTGCCGTGCTCAGTTCTTGGAGCATTCGTTCGAGTTGGGTTGCAGTGTGAGAGAATAGGACGACGTCGTCAGCAAAGCGGAGGTTTGTTAACCTTTTCCCGTCGACGTCGATGCCCATAGTCTCCCACGAAACCGCTAGCTGTCTGAAAATTTCTTGAAGGCAACTGGTGAACAACTTTGGAGATAGCGGATCGCCCTGTTTGACGCCTTTTTCAATGCGGAATTTTGGGCCGGGAGCATGCAGCTTGATGCTGGCTGTACTGTGCCGGTAAAAGCACCAACGAGCTCAACATAGGTGTTAAGGCATAACCGCTGTTTTCTTGGAATCATGCTGTAGTTCATTGGGTGTTGGTGTATGTAAGTTTGCGTTTTCTGTCTGTCTGGCAGTCAAATCTGGATGGTATGCAGTTGGGCTTCATTCGGATCTTTTTAACTGAGCCCATTATTTTATACTCCATGTCATTTTCTAACTGAAAGGTAACACAAGAATTTTAGTATTTGGCTGACTTGACACATAACCTTAAAACTTGTATTTTTATTTTTATTGATGATAAAAGTTTCTGTAGAAACTGAATAACTTATTAAGTAAGTACTTGCATCAAAGTGATCTTCGCATAAATAAGCTTTAGTTTCAGTCGATAAAGATT
This sequence comes from Acleris laterana, assembly GCA_963966035.1. NCBI lineage: Eukaryota > Metazoa > Arthropoda > Insecta > Lepidoptera > Tortricidae > Acleris > Acleris laterana. The sequence goes on along the minus strand of OZ014445.1, from coordinate 10,203,507 downwards.
CAGGATCCTTTTTAGCCAGTTTTAGCCATGTATTTTATTTATTTCACTGGGCACTCTAATCCATAATTTTCCTGAGCTTTTAACTGATATGTTCTTGCATTCTCGGACAATACAATAACGATAATTACTATATTTTCCATGTAAACTGGTGGAAATCATGGTTTTTATTAAAAGAGTATCGAGGTTTTCACAATGATAAACGTTTATTTATATGTCAAATGCACTAGTCAAATGTCAATGTTTGTTTTCGGCTTGGATGACGTCACAGCACAGATAATCTATAGACTATAATATGGCTGTAAGCGTTTCCGCCTGTTAACGGAAACTAAATTCTTAAAAATAAAGTGTTGCGGTTTTCTAGGCACTAAAAAAATATGGCAATAATTTTTTTAAGCTAATTTGACAATAATTAATAATTTGAGACCTATTTAAAACAAGAGTCAACTAGCCTATTGTGAAGTTTTAAGATTACCGCTTTACTATTGCACTCTTAACCCGATCGAGCTTATGTGGAGCCCCTTAAACGAAATATTCGTAGATAATATAACAGTGATGCAAAGTTTAGTGAAGGTGTACTGCAACTCATAAGAGAGTCGATAACGTTAACGAACGACGAATGGGGGAATTGCTGCGCTCATGTTGAGAGGCTAGAACATTAAATGTCTAGACGATATACTCATCCATCGGTTATAATCAACCTGAGAGACAAAGATTCTGATGATGATGATGACGAAGATTCTGATGATGATGTGTAAATATAAATTAAGCTTTGTTTAGTTTGTTTGTTTATTAAGACTTAATTATAATTTTTTGTGTTTTTTGTCGTTTCATTTTATATGGTAACTTTTTTATTTAGACAATTTTTACTATTTAGCTACCAGAAACTATCAGTATGCCCTAAGTATATGTTTGTATGTAAAATATTTTTCAAGTATTTATTTATTAAGTATTTTTTAAGTATTTTTCGTCTGAGCCCTATTTTTGAGTGTTATGAGCACTTCGGGCCTGATCTAATAAGGAACCTGACCTAAACCTAACTCCTATTACCACTACGCATAAATAAAATGAACAAAGTCACACCAGTGTGGCAAATTGGTGTGACTACGGATCAGACACCAAGTACCTTTTTTTTATTATGAAAATCATAATATTATAGTGAGGATATGTTAAACATATACTTACCCCGGTCTTCCTTAACCTTTATATCCGGTATGTGTTTTTTTATACACCCAGTGCAGGCGTCAACGTTAAAGTTCTTGTCCTTGACGACGGCTAGGGTGTACCCCACACCGTAGTACCGCTTGAGGAAGAACGGGGAGCCGACGCACTGCAGTCGACCATGGGCCATTATCGCCACGCGGTCGCCGAGAAGGTCTGCCTCGTCCATGAAGTGCGTCGTCAGAACCATTGAGCGACCTATTAAAAACTCATTTACTGACGTAACAGACAAGGGTTGACCATAAACAATATAAACGCTCAGATAGCACTACTGAAGTCAAATCAAATCAAATCAAAATAATTTATATGTCATAATACAGTATTATAAGGTGTTTGTAAGGTGTATTGTAAGGTGTTAGGATGTATACACTTTAGTACCTTGTCTATTTTCGTCATATTTGAACTGCCATATATGAACTGTCACAGTGGTTAAAGTGACATGGTACTAAAGTGTATGCTATTCCTCTGTCTTCACAGGGGAAGCCTCAGCAATCTATGAAGCATTAAACTTCATAGATTCTCACAACCTCGACCACTGTTTGATTTTAACTGATTCGAAAAGCAGTCTCCAGGCCATTTTATCCAACCAACTCCGTGCAAAAATAAAATCTCCTATTATCCTAAAAATTAACGTTCTGTTACACCGCCTGTCTGTTAAAAATACTAAGGTAGTACTTGCTTGGATACCTAGTCACATCGGTATTCGAGGAAACGAATTAGCCAACCAGCATGCTAAGGATGCCACCCTCAATGGCTGTCTCTCCCTATTCAGGTGTCACGCTCATGATTTGCTCACATTGGCTAAGGATCGTTTAGATGAAGATTGGTACGGGCACTGGATCAGGTCGAGTCAAGTTAAGGGTATGCACTACTATGATGTTCAGGATAGAATACCAATAAGACCTTGGTTTTTTAGATACCGAAAAGCAAATAAAAAGGTAACATCTATCATTCACATAATCATCATTAAGATTGGGCCATTCGTGCACCCCTGTCTTTCTAAGTAAAATACACGTTAGAGATTCCTCTATCTGTGAATGTGGTCTGGACGAAGGTAATCTGGATCATATATTTTTTGAATGCTCCAAGAGGTCGTGTTCCCTGTACGACCTGCTCCCCGACTTTATTCCACGTCCCACCTTACTCCGTTATACGTTTACCCCTTTTATTAATATTCTGTGTGATTTTATAGCTAACAATAGTATTCGTTTGTAGGTAGTTAACTGTTCATTCACAGGTGGTCTTCAGCAGCAGTTCAGTTCCCCCCGTACCGTCCTTCCTACTTTAGCCAAGTGACAGATCTGCAAGGCAGCCAATATACAGAAGGAAATTTACGTTCCAATTCAAGCATTTACGAAACGCTTCGATATTACATCGCAAAAAAGACAATACTTAACGATGCCACATGAAATGTCAATATCCACACTATATAGTATGATGAAAATTGAAATGGATAAACAAGCGACTTTAATAAAAGATAATACAGAAAAGATCATGATGACCATAGACGATAAAATTAAACCATTAATTCAAGAAAATGAAAAACTTAAATCTGAAATCAAATTACTAAACAACAAAATAAATTATTTAGAAAATATGTCAAAAAAGAACAATATTATAATACACGGATTCAAAGAAACCGAAGATAAATATAGTGAACTATACAACAACATTACAGAACTACTTACAAAACTGGATGTTAGAATTAACGAGTACGACATAAACAGGTTACACAGAATTGGAAAACAAACAGATGGAAAGATAAGGCCTGTATTGATCACTCTCACAACACGTCATAATAAAAAAATAGATATTCTAAGAAGTAAAAAGAAAATGCCCGAACCAATATATGTCACTGAAGACTTCACTAAAGAAACACTTGAAAAACGTAAACTATTACAACAAGAGCTTCAAAGAGAAAGAGAAAAGGGGAAAGACGTTTACATAAAGGGCAACAAGGTTGTAATGAAATCAAAAGGAAATGAAAAAAGAAAAAGAGAGAACTCAGTATCACCGGCACCATTAGATCAACAGGAGAAGGATAGTAATAATAAGAATATCCTCACCCCGGCAAAAATACACAGAAAGGATCCATTTGCATACATGCGGTCGAAATCTGACTCTTTGACAGAAACAACTAAACCTCATGTATAGCAACCACAAGACATCGGCAACCGAACAGAAACAAAAACCATAAGCAAACAACATCTCATGAAAAAATATCACCCCAACCCGGCTGGTCACCGTGGGGTAAGAGACCAAAACCCCCTAGGCCTACCTACCAGAAAGGAAAAAAAAAAAAAAAATACACAAGAACAAGAAACAAGATAATTTACATTAATAATTTATAAATAAATTTAAAATAAAAATCACCACTACAAAAAGAATACCCCCTCTAGCAATTAATAATTTTTCAGTACCTTAGTTTTATTTTAATTAAAATAAGTTTAGTTTTTAACTTTGAATTGTAGATACGATTGTATTATATATAAATTATTAATAATTTTTATTATGGTCAATATCGTCATTTAAAGTATTTCATATTTCTTTTAAATTTACATAATCCTTGACACTGTAGAAACATTTCCCCATAAGAAGAAGAATAAGAATAAGAATAACTTTATTTTGCTTAAAATGTGGTAGGTACATAAGATGTCTTAAAATTATTAGTCTCACACATTTCACCAGCAGCTGGCATGCAAAAAAATAAAAAAAGTAACAAAGTCAATTATTTATAATAGTCAAAATATTCATTGACCGAATAAAAGCACTCTTGAACAAGCCATTTTCTGAGTGCACGTTTAAAACTGGCCAGTGGCAGTTTTTTTATCTCATCGTGCAGTCTGTTGTAAATACGAGTACTAACTGACATACTGTTTACATTTCTACTTGACAATTTTGTTCTTTTTTCTTGTATTACCAATTTGTTAGGGTACCTTGTGTTAAACTTACAAGTTTCTTTGCATGTTTTAAACAAGTTGGGCTGCGTTTTTACAAACAAGCAGATTTCATATATGTACATACAAGGGACCGTAAGCAGCTTTAGTTCTCTGTACAATGGTCTGCAGGATGTTAAAATGTCTACATTACATATTGCCCTGACACATTGCTTTTGTGCTATTAATGCGGCATTAGCGTGATAAGAGTTCCCCCATAGAATAATACCGTACCTAAGCAAGGAAGACACATACCCATGGTAGGCTTGGATGGCAACATCCTGCGTACTGATTTTTGTTAGTCGCCAAAGAGCATATGCGAATGAATTTATTTTACTACATATATTATTGATATGATAATTCCAGGAGCATTTGTCATCCAAGGTTATTCCCAAAAACTTTGTTTGAGTTGATTCTCTAATAACTTGATCACCATAGGCTACATACAGAGGGCGTTTGGTACCGTTTTTATTAATGAATTGTATAAACGTACTTTTATTTATCAACCATGTTGTTAACCGTCATTTACATAAATCTATTTCCCGACAAAATTCTTAAATTCTCTGGTAAATTATTAAAAATATCTATGCCCATATTAAAAATGTTTCTTTTATAGATATCTTTACGACATGGGGGTTTATACAAAAGAGACATGATATGTGCTCTTGTCTTGCTCGGTATCATTTCACTGCGTTTCTTAAAGTACGCTGGGTGGGAGTTGACAAAAACTCATACTTCCCTAATGTACAAACATGGCAGTGGTAAAATATTTAGTTTTCTAAATAGTGGGACACAACTGTCGTCCCACCTAGCATTACAAATTACTCTTACACATTTCTTTTGAGTTTTGAATACTCTTTCAATTGCTACCGAGTTTCCCCACAATATTAAGCCATAGCTGAGCACACAGGAAACATAACCGTGGCATGCTGTTAGAGCAGCTTCTGTGGAGACAGTCTCTCTCAATCTTTTCAGGGCGGTATCAGCGTAATTCGTCCCATTCCTATTTCGTTCATTTCTTATGTACGTCTCATTCTGTGTTCGTCACTCATTCTTTATTCGTCTCGATCGCTATATGTCCCTATCGTTTTAAGTACAATTATGTAACCTGTCTCTTTCTTAACAAGTCTTTTTCGTTTTTCGTCATGGTCTTCCTAGGACTCATTCTTTCTTATTCCCTTTCTATTTTTGTCTCATTCACTTATTCGTCTCATTTTTTTTCATGGATTCGTTATTAGTCACATTCGTGATTAGTCTCATTCATTTTCAGTCTAATTCTAAGTTCGTTACATTCGTTTTGCGTCTCGGTCACTATTTGACTATCTTTTTCCGTCATTTTTTTTTTTAAATTATATCGTATTGACCGAGTGATCGTCATAATTTCATGTAATTTCATACATTTAAAATAACACTTTTAATTCTGACAGTTCATTTGACCATTATTGACGGCATATCAAAATCTATGAATGCAGTTATTCTTATTTTTTCATATGAAATAATGTTTATCTTGAGAAAAATTAACTATCTTTTAAGTATCTTAAGTCCCAGACCCTTCAGGGCCCTCATTTTTTTCCGTTCTGTATATGTACGGGACATATAAACTTCAATTTGTTTATGAATTCCGATCCGGAGGACATATGAATAGCAACTAAGACCTACTAGTACGGGACGATTAGCGAACGTGCCCAAAAAAGAACGGAACGAGTTACCATTAAAGACAAAAAAAGAGTGAGACGAATAACGAAAGTGACTAAAGATAAAGTGCGAATGATACCAAAAAAGAGAGACACAAACAAAGACATAGTCCTAGGAAGACCGTGACGAAAAACGAAAAAGACTTGTTAACTATTTATTATTATTTATTTTATTTTATTTATTTATTATAACATATTAACAAACTTAGTTCTATAACAACGTCCCGCAAAAAGATAAATAATAAAGAGACGGGTTACATAATTGTACTTAAAACGATAGGGACATATAGCGATCGAGACGAATAAAGAATGAGTGACGAACACAGAATGAGACGTACATAAGAAATGAACGAAAAACGAATGGGATGAATTACGCTGATACCTTCAGGGCAAACACAAAACGATTTAACTTATTACATACGCTGTCAATTTGCGCTTTCCAATTAAGGTGTTTATCTATAAATATGCCAAGAAATTTCATTGCGTCTACTTCGTCCACTTTCTCATTTTCATACTTAATACTTATAGGTAAAGAATTTGAATTAAATGAAACAAATTGAATAAATTTAGTCTTATTAATAGATATTAATATGTAAATCATTTATTTTCATCCAATGAATAATGTCAAATAATCCCTTATTAATATTTAATTCGAAAGTGTCAATCTTATCACATTTTACCACTAGTGTCATATCATCAGCAAACAATATGCTTTTCTGTGTAATGGCTTTAGGCAAATCATTGATGTAAAGAAGGTAAAGTAAAGGTCCCAATATGCTACCTTCTGGAACTCTAGTATTATTATATTAGCTCTAAATTGTGACCTATAAGTCTGCTTTAATATTACTTTACTTGATCCACCTGATATAGTTTTAATTTCTACAGATTGTTTTCTGTCAGCCAAATAACTACCTATCCACTCGAGCACTTTCCCTCTGATCCCATACGTCAAGTTTATGTAGAAGGAAGAAGGTTAAGTCTGCTACCCGTCCGCCCTGGTCTATAGGTTAAGTAAGAAACTTGAATTATTGTACACCACAAATATGGTAGATTATAGTAGGAAACGATTAGTATTAATGTATCACCTTATGTACCTATAATCATGCAATAAATGATATTTGATTATTTGATTTATATGGAAAACTCCAATGAGGGTGGTTTATTGGCAAACTAGTGATTTAACAGAATTGGCCATTATTAGATCCATGGTTCGGCTCTCGTTAGTGATCCATTGGTGAGCCGATCAGTTTCTTTCGCGCCTTCAGGATTTCCAGCCAGTGAGTAGTTCAAAGCGTAGTCGTTTTAGGTACTCCATTGGACGATTATACCGTTTGGTTTCTGACTTGCTACCGCTTTAGTGATCGTACTCACCGATGGATCACCTTCACTCACCTTTCTTCTCCATCTGCAGCAGGTCCCAGAGTGCGCGGCGTGAGGAGGGGTCCATACCAGAGGTGGGCTCATCCAGTAGCACTATTCGTGGCGCGCCGCACAGCGCGATGCCCACCGCCAGCCGGCGCTTGTCTCCGCCCGACAACATGCCTGCTTGGCAGTCTCGCTGTGAATCGTGCGCGCAAAGGGTAGGGGGGGGTTACGCGTAAAATTAATTGTGCGGTTTGATCATAGCGTAATGATTTCTAATAGACGGGTAACTTGGCCGTAGACAGAGCAGCTACGCGGCGCGGTGCGCGGCAGAGCGGTGTCCCCCCCACCGATAATTTGCAGGCGTCCGCTCCGTCCGACCTTCAGAGCGCGGCAGTACTGGCTCAATTCTGTGTCACGATCACGCTTTCTATACAATAATTAAGCTGTAGAGGGTCGAAAGTCTTTACATTAAAGATATTTGAAAAAAAAAAACTTTAACGGGTTCAGGGAATTAAAAGGGGAATTAATTTTATTATTAAAAGGGGGTAAAAAGAGTGGTATAGGGATTTCTTGAATCCAGGCTTCAAAGTCTAACACGAAAAAAAAAAAAAGATAATATTATTTAAAAAAAAAACATTATATTATATGAAAATATTTTTTAGGCACGGATGAGAACCAATTATGTTGTTTAATTAAATAACAGAAAACTCAAGTTTTCGAAAAATAAATGCCTCATATATGTAAATGTCAGTTCAGAATCTGTAAAAAATAAATGAACTGGGGATGTACAACCTGCGTTTTGTTTACTCATTTCGGCTCATCGTGAAGAAGATATTATATTACATCGCGAAGGTAATATCCTATTAGAACTGACTCAGTAATTCATATTGGTACATAAAGTAAAACATACATTAATTTAAAAAACCATACATTATCAATCTGTTAAAACTTACTTTTTTTGCGATAACCCTGACACATTTCTTGTGTCTAGGCGATTGTCGGCATCACCACTCGCTAGTAGAAATTATTAGGCTATGGTTGGGCAGCGAAGCTTAGTGACATTATCTCTAGCCACCACCTAACCCAGATGGATCGATTACAGAAACATAAATCACTGGCATTTTTGTTCGGTCTAAAGGTACAATTAAGTAAGGTTTTCGTTAAAACTGTTTTACCTATTACCATTTGATAAGGATTTCATTTTTACTTTTTTGAGGCGGCGATTTTTTGCTTTTTCAAGGATCGATTTAAAATTTATTACGTTAACTGCTAACCTTAAACAAGTTATAGCTTTTCTCAATGCAGGGACGTAATTTGTTGAGGATTTCTCCTGGTACTTTACCATCAGATTCACCACATGCATTGTAACAAGCATAAATAGCTTAGCAATCATTATTAAAGTAATCGTATCGCAACCCGTGAGATACTTAGTATTGTGTAGTTCCTGTGGCCATTTGTTGTCATCATCATCCGTTCCACTTCCCTAAATCATGCTTTGCTCTCGCGAATGAAAGAGTTACTTTAAAAAATACCCAAATAAAAGAGATCCCTCGAGTTTTCCAGGATTCCTTTATTATTCACAATACAAACAAAACGTATCCCAGAAGGTAACCCAGTATACCATAGCTATACTTTCCCGCTATCATGTTCATAATAAATTTGGTAACGATCTAGGAAATGGATCATGCTAGGCTGGTCGCGTTATCTATATATGAGTATGGTGGATGAAAAACGTGCTACCGTTCCCAAAAAAAACGATCAGGGAAGTGGCTGAATATTGTACTGTGCTGTTTGAACAAACGTACATATGCCTAGTGCATTTTTAGTTTCCTAATATAACAAATTACTCATAAATAATTGGTACTCCCTTTCACAAGAGGTGTATGGCTCTTTTTTTTTTTAATTTAACTCTAATCTAAAATCAAATAAAAATCAAAATCATAATTAAATCTGTATCTTATATAATGAAAAAAATAAGTCTAAATCTAGATCTAAATCTAATTAGTGAGCTTTTTGTGAAATGAATGAACTTTAATTTATATGAATAAAATGCATGTAATGAGTGTTCGCATTGTTGTGTTCCGGTTTGGGGATAAGACAGCCGGTGAAATGACAAGCATAGAGGCATTCCATCTTAGTCCTCAGGGTTGGCAACGCATTTGAAGTCTTAGGATTGCTCTGCAGTCTTGTGAATGCGAATGTCTATGGGTCACAGTTTCCACTTACCATCAGGTGGCCTGTGTGCTCATTTGTCATCTCTATGCCATAAAAAAAATACAAGCATATTCATTAAAATGATTTATATTTATTTATCTTTCCTAATTAAGTGATTTTATTAGCTAAAGAAAGAATGACAATTAAATGTTAAAAATACTTTTCTTCAATGATAATCAAAGTTTACGCGAAAATTAAAAATAGCGGTATTCTAAAATTTATAGTCTTTCTAACTAGACGATAAAAACACTTACTTAAAATGAAATGTTTCTTAATCAACGGATTAGCTGCTGACGCCTTGCCGAGTCAGTCAGTCATTGTTCGTATATTATATAATATTCGCAAAAGGTATTAAAACACGTCGTTAGCAGTTTTTGAATGAAGTTTAGAATCTACCGTTTTTGCAAGTTTTTATTTCACATATTTAGTTATCGACCCACCTTATCTGTGAGCTCTAACTTTTTAATCAAAGTGTCAATGTCGTCGCTGAGTTGCTGGCCAGTGAAGCCCTTGAGTCGCGCGAAGAACTCGAGGTGCTCCCGCACGGTGAGCTCCTCGAAGAGCACGTTGTGCTGCGGACAGAAGCCGAGGTTGGCGCGCGCCTTCTCAGTCTGTAGCGCCACGTCGTAGCCGCCCAGCCACACGGAGCCTCTCGTCGGCAGCGCGTTGCCTGCCATTACAACACATATAGCTTGGTAAAGGAATTCTCAAAAGGGGGGTGTGGATGGAATGGCTGAAAGTAGAAAGATTGACTTCGAAACTTTGTTTGGACTAGTTAGGAGATAAACATATTAAAAGTCCCCAACCCTCGGAGGTGAGCCCTAGGGGGAGGGGCACAAAGAAGGTCCCGTTTTTTGTTTAACTCTCCTAGATTATTTGAACTCAATTGCTAAAAACTAATGTCACAGTATTTATTTGTAAGCCTAAATAATTATCGTAAACGAAGACGCCACGACTGTTTTTTGACTTAGTTATACACCGTTGCATTGTTTGAGTAGGTTTCATATAAGTCTAGTCGTCTGTTACCAATAAGTCTAGATCTCAAAACAGCTTTGTACCATAATGCCTATATTCGGAAATACCTTTTTTTTCTTAATATTCTAGCGAGAATTGTGTTCGCAGCCGCAGCTTCATAATACAAACTACACAATTTTACTTTATTAAGGACCACAAATTCATTTCATTACAGTATATTCCAATAGCATTATCAGCGCCATCTAACGCTAAACAATAACATTGATTATTAACGAAATTCTTAGTAACAGTAGCGCAGCGTGTGAGTCACTTTGTCATCCGATTAGCAGATGTTGAGTAACTTTCTTAATAGATGTCATAACAACCTCTCGTGACTTGAATAATTGTATTTCACTTTAATCGATGCTTGTAATAATGTGGTTTTTAATAAGTACTGAAGAGCTTGAAACCAAAAAAGTTTGTAGTTATTATTTTGATTTGACAGTAATAACTGAAAAAGACCTAAGTCGCTCTGTCAAAATTTGCTCGATCGGGCGTATATATAGATTAACGTTGTGATAATATCTTGGTTGAGTAAATATCAGTACGGAGGAGGCGCCCTTTTGGAACGGATCGAAAGACCATTGTCCTTAAACAATTAGTATGGAATTGGCCACTCCAGAAAACTGTTAACGGACTATCCTACAAATATGATAATATGATGATAATTGTTATAAATTATAAATGATGATAAATAATAAATGTAACAAAATGAAAAAATGTGAAAGACAGAAATAAATTTATGAAATAAACCGATGTCGTAAAACAGATAATAAGTAAATTGAATTATGTATACGACACTCCGGTTTTGCTTCTCTAAATATTTTCGTTGGATATTTTTTTTAACAAATCACACGAAGCACCGATTAAAACGAGTAATGAGGATTCTGGATCATCCGAGCGCAGCGAGGACAAATGATCCAGAATCCCATTATCACCCTATTTACATTTCCAAAACTTTTTAATTTGGCCAATCAGAATACTTCACCAAATTACATCCACCAATCACAAATACATATCATTCTACGGGGTTTATTTCGCTGATTTACTGTCATTAAGTACAATAAGAAATTCGTCCACAGAAAATTAGTCGTCAAATCGGAAAAAATGCCATATTGTATACCTATTAGAATTGTTTTCCACCCAGAATGTTGTCCAAAATAGAATCATGTCCTCTGGTAAAATTGTCCAAAATTAATATAGGCCGACAGGAATAATAACCATTTGTATTTATGTTCACTTGGAAGTATTACCATTTGAAATACTTGTACTTAAATTTACATTACGGTCTCAAATAAAATTAGACAATATTCACTTTGTGCGTATTAAAGACAGACTTAATTAATTTTTAACGAAAATAAATTTGGTCATAATTACATTTTATCAGATTTATACTTTGGTCAAAATTCCAAATGGTCAATAATTCAAGTGGACGAATTTCTTTTTGTACTTAATAATGACAGTAAATCATTTCGCTGCTTAAATGCAAAAGTGTCACAAAACAAAAAAATATATACTTTGATTTAAAACGAGTATATAGCATTCCGAATTTAAATGCAACACAAACACATTTTTTGATTTGTAGCCCTTTTGCATTTAAGCAACGATTTGTTTGTTAGTTTAAAGGAAATCCTGGGCAAGGCCGAAAATACCACCCTAAATGTTGGTGACAGGAGCTGGAGTTAAAAAAAATACTGCAACGATAACTTATTTATTCTTTAAATCATAATGATAAATCAAGGTTTAATTTTCAATAACAATATATTTTATTAGTGTACTAGAACTTTCTCCACACCGCTCCAAAATATTACAAATCTAGCTCTTATTTTTCCCCTTTCGTATGATTGCTCATACAGATGTTTTTTGTTTAACTATCACAGATCAGAGAAAACAAATGAATAATGTAGACAAAAAATCTCCAATTTAAGTTTGATTAGTTCCTTAGTATGTGGATGGTTAATGCTGATTCTCAAAACGTATGGATCATCCCTCGTATTTTCATTTCATTTCATTGCGTATGTTTGAGAAAAGCACTATACGTACCTCGCCGTGAAAGGGGTTGCCAGCCTCGTAACTATCCGTCTATATCACTCGGCCGGCAACCCCATACCTCCCGGCCTCTGTAGTAATGTACTATTATGATTGGACTTGATCAAAATAGATTTTATTTGAAGAGGACTTACTGTTCACGGCTTCTCACAATCTGCACTAATTTAATATGGGTAGTATTAAACCAAGTAAACAACTTATATATAATATATGTACGTGTAGGTGCAAACCTGTGAGCAATGACATAGTCGTAGATTTTCCAGCGTCGTTGTGTCCGAGCAAAATCGTGATTTGATTATCATAAACTGCCAGGTTGAGATCGTTAACAACCACATTTGGGCCATACACTTTTGTTAAGTGCTAAAAAACACATTAATTAATTAGTACACACGGAGATAAGTGCCTACGTTCGATGTCAAAGATATGTTTAGATTTTTATAAATAATTCGGAAAAAAAATCCTATTGGTTGAGTCATTTAGGGACTCTCAATAATTAGTACACTGTAATTTTCTTTAGGTAGAAGATTAAATTCCTAGTGATGGGAATAATATGGACACAATAACACATTATACCTAGATAGTAGTTTTTGTACCAGGAAGGCAAAGGTGTACCGCAAGCTAGCGTTCTTTACCGGTATCATCAAAACCTTAATAATTCCTAAAGTAAAGACGCCACGAGTGGATTTTGACTTAGTGATACACCGTAGCTTACTAGTAGTTTATGCAATAGTTGTATAAGAGAGGTAAATAAGACGAGTAGCGTTTGTTACGATGTGAGCCGAATACAATACAATACTTTTTCTACGACTAGGTTTCAAATGAAATGAAAAATTAAGCGAAAAAACGTACGAACGAACGAACGAAGCACAGAACAACAAACGAGCGAGAAACAAGATGGCAACCAGAATTACAAAATATGTGTCTGTTGTTTACTTTGTTTTTTAAGTGACAGAATAGAAAATATTATTTTTCACATATCCAAAACATTTTAATTTCAACAATCAGATTACTTCACCAAATTAAATCCACCAATCACGATACACATAGACTGTCAATCGGAATAGCTATTTTAAAATTGATCAATCAGGTAACAGGATTCATTTCTCAAAACATTAGGTGTTTTTAGTCCCTCTTCACAATCGTTAAAATATGATTAAATTGATTGTGCAACGCTAAGTTTTGGCAGCTAGGAGTATCGTTTTATGTCAAAAACGCACAAGTGCTGTTTTGGGGCATAGACTAGATAGACTTTTGTCTGGATTATTCTGCAGACATATTATGTATGTTTTTATATTAGTTGAGACTATATAAAAGACAGATAAAAATACTGTGAGGTTATTATGAAATCGCTATGCAGTTCATTTTACGGTGAGCGTACAGGACAGAGCTATAGCAGTTATATAGCTCTGTCCTTTTCTCTCAGCGTAAACAGAATTGCATAGCGATGTCATAATAACCTCACAGGAGTAGGAAAAATACTCTTCTACGACAAGGTTTCAAATGAAATGCAAAATTAAGCGAAAAAACGTACAAACGAACGAACGAAGACAGAACAACAAACGAGCAAGAAACAAGAAAATGACAAAATATTTGTTTATGGTCTACTTTGTTTTTAAATTGACGGAATAAAAAATAGAATTATTTACATTTCCAAAACATTTTAATTTGACCAATCAGAATACTTCACCAAATTAAATCCACCAATCACAATACATTATCGACACATTTTACGGGGTTTATTTGTTTGCTAGTTTAAAGGAAATCGGTATCACTACATAGTAAAGGGTGAGTACTATTAAATTGTCGCCAACATTTTCCGTATTTTATTTTCGGGCTCGCATCCTTTTTGACTAAAACTTATCATAATTATTTCAAATTTAGAACGTATTTGCATGTTTTAGTGTTTAAAAAAACATTCAGTTGTGGTTATCAGTCAAGATGTCGTCAAAAGAAAAAAGCGTTCGTGAATTAATTTTGCGAGAATTTTCAATAAATCCCAATGTGTCTACTTTGGATATTGCGAAATCGTGTAATACAAGTCGGAGAACAGTGCAAAGGACCCTAAAAAAACTAAAACAAGGTGGAACTATTGAAAGAAAGCAGCGAGAGGGCCATCCTACAAGGAAACGGAACAAAAAATTGGATTTAAAGGTGTGTAAGCTGTTTGATCAGAATCCGGCAATCTCTTCTCGAGATGTGTCCAAAAAAAGATGGTACATGTCAAAGAAATGTACAAAAAATAAAAATAAAGTATGGTATTTCTACTTACAAGAAGCAAAAAGCCCCCAAAAGAACTGTAGAACAGTATAATCGAGCAATTAGACGGTCTAGATTTCTGTACACCTTGTTAGTTCAAAAAACAGGTTGCTTAATTATTGATGACGAAACGTACGTAAAAGCTGATTTCAAATCAATTCCTGGAAACCAGTACTTTTCTTCTCGCAACGTCTCGGGTCTACATGAATCAGAAAAAGTGATTCCAGTGGAGAAATTCGCTAAGAAGTTCCTCGTGTGGCAAGCGATAATATCGCTTGCCACACTATATTATGCCAGTGCGGCATGAGAAGTTCGCCTTTTGTAACCACTGGCACAATAAACACAGATATTGATATATCCGAATGCTTAAAAAAACGGTTATTACCACTTGTAAAAAAACATACTTTTTCGACATTGTTTTGGCCAGATTTGGCAAGTTGTCACTATTCGTCGCGAGCTTTGGAGTGGTATAATCAGAATTCTGTGGATGTAGTATCGAAGAATATGAATCCGCCAAATTGCCCAGAACTACGGCCGATAGAAAAATACTGGGCTAATATTAAAACAAAGTTGCGAAAAACATGCCAACCGGCCACATCATTGCCCGATTTCAAAAGAAAGTGGATGAAATGTACAAAACTGATCACAAGTGAATCAGTGCAAAATTCTATGAGTAGCGTCAAGAGTAAAGTCCGAGAATTCTCTCGTCGTGCTCTGGAGAAACCTTAATTGTGTTAGCTGATCCATTTTATGTCTTTAACTTTCTTATAATAAAAAAAAAATAGTTACTAGAACATTATTTCATTTTGTAAAACTTAATTCAAATGGCGACAATTTAATAGTACTCACCTTTATAAAACAAAGTCGCTTCCCGCTGTCTGTCCCTATGTATGCTTAGATCTTTAAATCTACGCAACGGATTTTGATGCGGTTTTTTTAGTAGATAGAATGATTCAAGAGGAAGGTTTTTATGTATAATAAATTTTGTTTTATGTACGTGTGTTATAGAAAACTTAAAAAACCGAAGCGAAGCGAGGGCGGGTCGCTAGTACGGTATAAATTAGACTGAACTCAGCATGCGACACTAGGATGGAGTCTCGACTCAAGGTCCATAGGTACAGAGTAGAGTAGAGTAGTACAGACAAAACGCGTCAGAGCAAAAAAACACTAAGAGGTTTGGTTTAAGACTAAACAAAACCAAATAGGATAGAGAGGAAAAAACAATGCTTAGGTACCTATATTAAGTAAATTATTATAATTTGATTTCGCTTGATTCGGCAAGCCTAGTGGACGCTAGCCTTTGATCGACTGGCCGCCAGCCTTAGTGATGAGTTTAGGTATCGCCGGTAGGTATGGCGAAGGTTACCTAATCACTATTTTGGAAAGGATGAGCAATGATACTTACTTCTGATTATGTTAAAAGTTTATTGAAACGGCACAGACACTACACAACACAAGAAGATGGTTAGTTCGGTTGTTATTATATACAGGTAGTTAAATTGAAGACTGGATTTGGCGTAAGTAAACACGAACAATGGCGCGTGAGCGAGAGAATAACATGCGTCGTATGCTAAGGTTAGAGGGCGACTGGCGCGATCAAATCACCACCGAAAAGACAAAGGTATCATGTGATAAAAATAAATTATGTTTAATATATATGAATATTTAAAGAGAACCTCTACTTCGTATCCGTACAAGTTGTATTGTAGTTGTATAAAACAACAGCGGAAATAATGGCAATCTCAGAGAGAGTTGTACGCGGATAACGCGGATTTGTAACAGCTAGTGAAAAGTCTAAAGATACGAATAATTCGAGTAAAACTCAGCCAGAGGTGTGAAACACTTGCTTATTTAAAAACTTTACCATCCTTTATGCCAAAAACATACAGCAATCAATACTGCTGTCTTACTCCAACTCCTGTGCTAGAAGGCAATAAGGATGGAAAGAGACCTACAGAACGCAATTACATATTTACTAATTTAGTTATTATATAAATAAACTAAGAGAGTTTCCGAGGGCAAAGCGAAAAACGTCATAGCGAAAAACGAACGTCGACGGAGCTTTCGCACGCAAAAGCTAGTAAAGGAAAAATACAAACATACCGTAAGCTTTATTCCAACAGGATGATTGATGGTGTCTTTCTCCACTACAACATTTGTCTCCTCTGAAGCCAGTGTACCAGCTTCAAAAAACAAATAGTGTTCAGATCACTAGTATAAAATTCTTTCTTGCAGAATCTGCATAAAACGTCCACTTTATCTACGTGGGACACACATATTAAATTCATAAATGTACTTAAAAGAATATTATGAAACAGACGTTGATATAAACTTGGTTCATCTTGGTTGGTAAACGTCTCATACATACAGTGCGTGAATCCGATACGAGCAAATAATTAAACGAAGGTTTATATTTAATAATAATAATTATTATAAAAACCGCTGACCATGACAGACGTATGTCAAAATACTCTCGAAATAACATAACAATAAAAATGAACTACAAAACATTTACAAACATCTAATGAATGTTGACGAGATCCCGAACACTACGTCAAGTAGCGGATACTTGTAACGCACGCCCACCACCCTTGCCCGCCTCGTCTAGCTCCTAGCCATCGTCATCGGATGATGAGTTCGCTACTGCGACCGACACCAGCGAGTCGAGCGACGAGCGCGGGCCGCCGCCTCCGCTACCGCGATCACCTGCACGACGCGGGCGACCACCGCTGCCGGTACGCTTGGGGCCTGCGGGGCATCCTGCTCCGCGCACGGCTCCCGCTACCGGTGGTTTCGTGCGCCGCATGCGATGGTCAATATCCAACAACGAAAATTGCATACGAGCATACTACGGGGCTACAGAGGGAGGAACTAAACTCACTGCGTACCGCGAATGCTGCTTCTGTTTCAGACCCTTGAACCGACCATCACCGTTACGGCTTCGACGGCTGGATCAGTCTGTACTTGATCGGCTACGCCTAAAAGCGCTACCTATTCCCACGACCTCTGCTTCGTCACGGGACCCTGCTGCTGCGATATCGGCTTCGGTGCCAGTCGCCCAACACGCACCGATGTGAGTGCAAGATGATCCCGTTATCGACGTTGAGGATTGTGCGAATATGAGTGTAACTAGCCAGATAAATAAGCAATCGAGGAGGGCTTTGGAAGACGCGATCGCGCAGTATCGATCCGCACCCAATTCTAGACCTTGTCTACCACGCTTACCTGCCAGTAAACGTAATTTAGCGCTTATGGGAGCCCGGGCGTCACATTGACAAGCCAGCGAGGATAATATCAATACCCACTCAATTTTGTACTGCGGAGCCATAGCTGCGTGCCGCGTAGCTCGAGTCAAGTTTCCGGACACTGGCCGAGCTCCGTGCGCTCGCGGCTCTGTGCGAATTGAGCGGCGTATTGATAAGTTTAGGACTCTCATAGGAAAGCTAATCTGCTTCAGGGCGACGCAATGAACGCCCCCGAGTCATGCCTTTCGTAAACCAAACCTTGGCTCGGACGGGAATAAAGCCCCAGTATTATATGGCTTGTGTCACGGAACGTATAGACATCCTGAAGCAAAAGGTTTACGCGTAGGCAAGCCGTATTCATCGCTATAGTGAGCGTGAGGATCGATACCAGCAAAGTCGCCTCTTCCAAAGCGATCAGAGGAAGGTATACCGAAAGTGGGAAGGAACCGATCAAGGTATGAGCATTCCGGGCTTGGCTATAGACTTCGTAGGGAAGCTGGTCATTTTTCACTTATTTTCCATAGATGACCTCAAACTATTTGCATCGAAGCGCCAAGATCTTATTGCGCTATTGAAAATCACACAAGATTTCAGTAGTGCGATCAAGATGGAATTCGATGTAGGTAAGTGTACGGTTATGCATGTTCAACGAGGGAAAGTTGTAAATTCATCGACTTTGCAACTTTTTGAGACAATGACCCTCAGATCTCTCACCGAAGTTGAAACCTACAAATATCTTGGTATGTCACAGTCTTTAGGTATTGTGGACGGCGACATCAAGCAGTCAGTAAAGAAGTGCTTATTTTGCCTTTAACAGTCTGTCGTCTGGTGGCAATAAGTGCGCGTCTTCAATGGCTGGGTGATGCTCACATGCTCCTTTGGCATACTAAGGTGGACTCAGACTGAGCTGGACGCCCTGGATAGGAGGGTCCGTCTTTTGTTTAAATCACATCGCATGTTGCACCCACGCTCATCTGTCATGAGATTGTACATCCCGAGGAAATGTGGAGGTCGAGGCATGTTAAATGCTAAGAATCTCCACAACAGCGAGGTGTGCAATCTCAGGGATTATTTCCTTGGCAATGAGTGTGGGATGCACGCTTCTACCGGGCGCTAACAAGGCCCGACGTAGACTTTTTAGCGTCCGTGAACTGGCTACGATTTGGTGACCTCTTCGGGAAAACCGAAGCCGTTGCCGCGGCGAGTCCGTCAGACATATCATTTCCGGTTGTTCGCATATGGCCAACGGCGAGTACTTGTAGAGACATAACCTCGTAGCCAGGATCATCCACCAGCAACTTGCTCTTCAATATGGTCTTGTTGAGTTTGAAGTGCCGTACTATAAGTAAACACCGGCGCCAGTTTTCGAGAATGGTCGTACTCTATTGGGATCGATCGGTCATCACGGACAGGACTATTGTCGCAAATAAGCCTGATATCGTGTTGTCAGATCGATCTCAACTCAACGCAGTGCTCGTCGACCAACGAAGGAAGGAAGTACCTTGACTTGGCTCACGAGGTGACTGCCATGTGCGATGTTGACTCGACGATCATTGTCCCGATAGATGTTTCGACAAACGGTCTTATAGCGAAGAGCCTCAAGAGACTTTCGCTAGATGGTTGGATCCAGGGCCAGATAAAGAAGGCAGTATTCCTCGACACGGCATGTATTGTGAAAAGGTTTATCTTTCTGCAGCCTTAACTACCGGTAGCTTGAGCCCTGCCTTACTGCCGGTGGCACTCGTAAGTTAGGTTTTTTAAAATTTTGGTATATTTTTTGTATTAGTATTGTTATTTTACTTTTGTCGATTTTTTTATCATGTTGTGGTGGATATTTAGAATAATATGTCTTAGTTCTGTTTGTAGCTCGAGAACACTTTCATACTGGTTCTTGTAGGTAAACTACATTATTGAAAATGGAACAGTTTTTTGGATTATTACTTTATAATCAGCCAGCCGCATTGCGATGGATAAAATAATTTACGCATCTTTCGGCTCAGGATACGGCTCGATTTGCTGCATAAAAAAAGGCACCTACTAATTACGTATCTCTTTATCATTTTATAATGCACTTAAATTATAAAAGGGAAATGATGCGTACTTCTCAAGTGGGTACATTTATTAGTAAAAGGTATTTATTAGCTACAGGGTTACTATTTTTCTCGTGTTCGGTGGTTCAATTCCCGGTTCAACCATGAAATTATTTAAATTTCTATGAATGTAGTTAAAATTGTTTTTAAAATTCAAATAATGTCTTCTTTCATTAAAATGTTCCATCTACAATATTCAAGGTACTTTCCCTCCATGTGGAATAGCCGTGGGACGAACAGTTGGCCTACATTTTTTAATTTTAATATTCTTTCAGAGGTCCGTACCAAATACTGCAAAACGGAACCCTTACAAGGTGACTCTTGTTAATAGGCGTTTCATTGTTTATTCGACTCGTCAATTTTATGCTAAAAGATTATTCGACCAACTGAATGCAGGTATACGTAATAATTTCTGCGAAACAATATAATGTCATATTATGCGTTTCTACTTATTGATATTATGAATTATGCTTAAAGTTATTATGCCATATACAATTATTACCAAACAAAGGTGATCTTGATAAGCACTACCTATTACGATCCCTAGTCATGAACGAATTCAATTAACTACTAATCAAAAATCGCCTCTTAATTGTCATTAACTGGATACTGATTGCGGCCGTAAGTCTACGAAGACTATTATATAGATGGGTATAACTTAGCTGAAAACCGGGGTAAGAATGAGGTACGAGGAGAGGGAGGGCAATTGGTGACTATAACGAATTAACGAGCTTTAACGTACCTTTCATCTCACGCCTACTCCCGTACCTCATGCCTACCCCGGCTTTCAATTAAGTTATACTCTTCTTGCTAATATTCTGGAAATAAATAAATAGTATGCAAATTCGAATCACCTTTACACAATAAAAATAAGTAAGTACCTAAGTAATCAAATTTTATAAGTTTTGTAACTCACCAGGAATTATATCTTTAGTAGGAAACCAGTAGTTCTTCTGGACTAAATAGTACCATGGCCTTGGGAATCCAAAAGGTCCTGGAATCACTTGTTCCAAATACAGAGCCATCACCATGTACAACATGCTGTCCACTGCCAACATGATCATCACGTGTCCAAAACTGAGTTCGGCCTCAGACCCGCGGTCCATGACCTTACCCCACTGAATACCTAAACGTGTTAGAGATTACCTTAAAAGGCTTACTTATTTCACTAGCTTAATCTTATGATAATCAGCGACGGGTATAGTTCAGTAATACTGTTTTTAGACAAACAAATTAATAAAGTTTTAAGCCTTATGTGACATGATACATTTGGGTGTGGTGTTAAAAGTTAACTACTCTCCCGCCCCCACAACCTAAATGGTTTTAAAAAAAAAAAACTTAGTTAAGGGCTTTAAACAAAACAAAACTTTATTGATTCCTTTGTGTAATGAAAGTTACCAATAGTTATAAGTTGTTTGTATGACTAACTTTGGTTCCACAAAGGATGTGATCGTTATTTTGTTTTAAATAAGCCTTTAATTATGTACAATATTGTTTTAAACTACCCCAGGGCCCAGACAAGATGCACTACGGTAACTAGCATTTCTCTTTGTTGAGTTATTAAACCAATCAAACCAATTTTAATATTTATAATAGAAACGATAGCGATAGTTAGCGTAATGCATCTTGTCTGGGCCCTGACGCTTCTTCCCCCCTCTCCAGACCGTGAAATGTGTACCCAGTAATAGTTTTTTAACTTTCTTGGGACAACTAATAATAGATACGAAAAATGTGAGGCACAAAAATGTTCCTTATTAAATTTAAAAAACAAAATAACTTACCAATATTGACAACCAATCAACAACTAGAAAACCAATTGTATTACTATTATAAAATTCGTTAGCTGGTAAATGGAAACAATTAATGTTTGTACATATCGTAGTTTTCACGCAATATGTAAATTTTGTTAAGTCATATTTGTAGGTAATCGTCACTAATCTTATGCGATGTAAGTACACAAATGATATTATTGTATCAGTGGCCCCCTACTGTAGTTATAGCTTGAATTCCATAATCGATTATGTATATATCTTGTTAAGTACACATGAATGTAAACACTTTATTGTATAGTCAGGGTAAAAATAGGTTCGTCACTTTTGGACCTTAACGGCGATGAAATAGGGTCGAAAAGTGACAAACCTTTTTTTACCCTGAATGTACATAAGAAAAACCAGAACAATACAATTAATATAAAAATATGTACAAAGACGAACTTATCCCTTTAAGGGATCTCTTCCAGCTAACCCTTGAGAGTTTGAGAAGAGTGAAAGGTTGTATAACTTGTATATCGAGTAAACATGTGTACAAAAAGAAGAATATAAGTAATATAACACATTAAGTAACCAACAAAACTTATATAAATAAAATAAAAGTAAAACTACATTCAAATACCTACATAAATAAATAGATAAAGAAATATATACCTATTAATAGTTAAATATACAGACATAAACTACATTTTACGTACCTAGATGATAATTGATATTTAAGAGATAGAGTCAAGCCAGAACTTCTTTAATTTGCCTTTTAGGGAATCTACTGTTTGTGATTGCCTAATGCCAGTCGGTAGCCCATTCCACAACCTGACAGAATGTACCTAGAAGGATTTGGAATAGCATTTGGATTTGTGGGATGGGAATGCGAGGGTTAGATTGGCCTTTGAGCGCCACCAGTTTTGGGAGCCGGTGGTCATGAACCTAAATAGCTTAGAAAGGTAGAAGGGAGCACGAGGATTAAAAATAGTATTAAAAAGCAACGACACGATGTGAACGTTTCGGTGAAAACATGGCCATCTTTTCCCGTTAAGCTGACTACTCAAAGGGTAATTGTTATTTAATTTTGTTACGTATCCCATAAATTGTGTTTTTACTTGCGCTACAAAAACGTTTCGTCTGATTGCAAGGAAATTCTTTAGTCAATTAGAAAACACAATAATAGTAATGAGGGCGCGTGGTTGTGTTAAGTACTAGCAACTTAAATGTGAAAAGAATATAAACCTCCAACGCACTCCTTGTTCAGAAGCATCTGAAAACCGAAGGACATGGCGGTGTTGAGGCTGAGGCACGCGATGACCTGCACCAACACCGGTACCTCTAAATCCATCCCCAAGAGGATCGCAGGCGCGTACGACACGAACCAGAGCACTCCCGAGCACAGCGCAGCCATGCTCCCTGCCACCGCAAATCAGCATTAATAAAAAATAATTTTAACAATAATTACACAGACTGCATGCGAACTAATTTCATATTTTTTCCGTTTTAAAGCATGTATCAATATTTATAAAACAAGGATAACAAAACATATGGTGAGTCTGTTTAACTATTTATCTGTGTATCTACGTATTTGTGTGTCTGGTGTATCAGTGTCTTTGTCTGTGGCATAGCAGCTCCCAAGTGGATACCTAGATCGCTTTGGACGCGGGTCTTTTTCAAAAGAAATCTATTTCAATCGGGCCATGGTCTTAGCAAGGTTTTATGAAAATAGGTTGAGCCGTTTAAGAGACGCCGCTCTCAAAGAAGGAATAATTATCGTTATTAAGTAGTAATTTTCGCGCACGCCCCAAAACACTTACACGCACCAAAAATTTGAAGCCTAGTTTTTGCCTTAAGCACAAGATAGGGCAGCATTGCACTAGGAACCAGGCAATAAAAATCTTTAATAAACTTCCCACAAATTTAAAAATAGTAACAAACTGTGACGCATTTAATGAATTTGATCTTCTTTTATCCACTCTACCTAAACCACTTCCTATACTAGGTGATTTTAATGCACAACATACTTCATAGGGAAGTTCTATCTCAAACTCTTATGGGGAAGAACTTTTAGATATTGTAGATCACCATAATTTATGTGTATTAAACTCAGGCTCACCGACACGTAGAACTAACCCCAATGAAGGCTACAGTGCAATTGACATATCAATAGCATCCCCAAGTTTATCTACAATTTTTACATGGTCTACACTTACACCTTTGGTAGTGATCATTTCCCGATACTAATAACTTGTCCTATTAACAAAAATAAAACTAACAAAATCCCTCCTAGGAAACCTCGAATGAAATACAGGCTTAATAAGAGTACATATTGGGACAAGTTCACCAAGTACATAAATAATAAACCCTGCCTGCCTCGTCTTCGCCACCCGTCTTGCGGCACCCATTTGGTGGCTACGTTAGCCCACCTATCCGGGTGCATGCGGCTGATCTGGCCAGCCCAGTCCCATTTAATTCTGGCAGTTTTTTTACCAACATCAGTTATCCCGGTTCTGGAGCGAAGCGTAGTATTCCGAACGCGATCCGTTCTTTTAAAACCTAAAATGCTTCGCTCCATAGCCCGTTGGCCAACCTTCAGTTTGAGCTTCTGATTCTCGGTGAGTGACCAGGTTTGGGCACCGTAGGTTAGGACAGGCAGGATACATATGTTAACGAGTTTCCGCTTTAGTGACATAGGAAGGTCTCCCTTCATCAGCTCCTTCATGGACCAGTAGCTCTTCCAGGCGTTTTCCACTCGGCGTTCTACTTCTTTGTCTTTGTTTGTTTTGTTTTTGTTCTTTGTTTGCCTGTTGCTGCAAGAGACTAGCTGGCCCAAGTATATATACTCGTTAACATACTGTATGATCCGCCCGTCTACCTCGACCCTACTCACTCTTGTTTGGAAGTATATAAGAACGTTTCGGAATGGTATGTCTGAAAAAAGTGCACAGACTCTACCCTCTTCCTTATCCGCAGAATACTTAGATCATCTTGCTCCACCTTTCGTTCCCGAAGAAGTATTAATTATATCTGCTCACTCAACCCCAATATTCCCTCCCAACTCGCCCTTAAATGCGCCGTTTTCCCTGTGTGAACTTCAAGGGATATTTTCAAACGTTCGTGATTCTACCCCTGGGGAGGATGGTATACCATATTCATTAATCGCAAATCTAGATGAAAATAGTTCAGGTTATTATTTATGTATCATTAATTCCATCATGCTGACAGGTAATGTTCCAGAGGGATGGAAATGCTATGATGTGTTGCCATTATTAAAACCAAACAAAGATCCATCGAGTGTCGCTTCTTATCAACCAATAGCCATGTCATCGGTACTCGGTAAAATTTCTGAACATTTGGTGAAAAACCGCGTAGAATGGCTTGTTGAACATAATAATCTTTTATCAAATTCTCAGTTTGGGTTTCGAAAAGGTAGAAGCACGCTTGATAGTTCAAGCGTATTTATAACTGATGTGAGGACCGCTTTCTCCAACAATGAGTCTCTTGTCGCAGCCTTAATAGATATTAAAGGAGCATATGACAATGTACTTGTCTATACTCATGATGAAATTGCACAATCTAACCATACCGTCTATATTTATAAACTTTATTATTAACTTAATATCCGGTAGATCTATAAAATTAGACGGTCACTCCAGAAAGCTATGATAGGGCCTTCCGCAGGGTTCTGTACTGAGTCCTCTATTATAATATATTTATACGTATGATCTCGAATCTTCCATTAATTGTTGCTCCCATATTTTACAATATGCTGATGACTTAGTTTTACCATTAATAGTTCTATTAATCAAGCATTCATTAACAGATTAATTTACCCAGTTAAAATATTGGATGGATAAAAACGGCCTTGAATTATCAGTACCTTCATCTGGGGTTACTTTGATTTACGGGGTAACATTGCCCACCCCAAAAACTAGTTTTAATATTCAATTATTCTATTAAATGTTTCATCAGGAGCAAACTAGTTACTTATACAGTTATACAATTAGTTAAATAATTTAAGACGATTACCACTAAAATTGTTATAGTTTTAAGGGTGAGCAATGTTACCCCGTAGATCAAAGTATTATCAAACCGCGATTAGTATACACTTCGGAAGTACCGTTAGCACAAAAGTACACATAAAGAATAAATATAATTAATTATAAGTCAATCTATGATATCTTCATAGTTTAACTGCAGACACTTATAGATAAAAGTTTCACAAAGAATTGCTTCATCATAATCATTGAGTTCGTATGACAACTCTACCTATTCTTGGTAAATGCTGTGTCATTTGTTTTATAAAAAAATTAAAGTCATAATAAATGTTTGACAAATCAATGTCATTATTTTCCACATAATTTTTATGTTACCGGTTACCGAATCGCTGTACAGTCAACCAATTTGATTTCTAGGCCACTTTGGACTATGTTAAAGTGACGTTGTCAACCAAAACGTAAGATACTCCCTATGATTTGGTTTACAACGTCACGTTGACGAAGTCCATAGTGGCCTAGGATTCAAATTGGTTGACTGTACGCGTCGAAAATAAGTTTGTGTAGTATATGTATACTTAATATGAATCGTGGCAAAGTGTTAAACGGTCGGTGCCGAGAAATAATCTTCAATGTACTTACGAGTATTAACATATTTTAATAATGAAAATGATAAAACAAAGGTTCTTCTGAAGTCTGATGGTCATTCTAAGTGTAAACGTAATGATTTCTAAGGTTACTATTCCAAAGGATACATTACAGGAAATAATTGGATTACTGAATAATAATCGCAGTCTTAAATCGTGTGGTGGCTGCGACGGGCGTTTGCAAAAAAACAGTAATAACAATAAAAAAAGAAGAGAATGTTGCCAGGGAAAATTCTCGGAAACTGAGCAATCTTAAAAAAGGAAAACGAGGGCCAAAATTTATTTTAGATAATTTCGACAAATGTGCCTTACGTAATATTAATAACAAATTGTATTTTTTTAAAGTAGGTAAATATAATTATTTTTTTCCCAAGGTTTAAACTTCTTGGTACAGAAATATGCATTTTCATTTATCTGCACACTCTACCATTGACAATGTCATTTCATGTATTAATTCAGAAACGACATATGTGCTCGATTGTATTCTAATCGCGGTTTGATAATAACCCCAGTTAACCGGTATCTAAAAGTAATGTGGTTTTATTTTCCAGGCAACGAATGCCTTTTACCGTTGCTTATGACACAAAACCAATACCTACGAAGACACAAATTAAATTCTCATTGTAGAGTCGAAACTCTCGGGTATCCCACACTGTGAATATATAATTAAGAAATGTGAACGCTCTCTTAATATCCTTAGATGTCTCTCAGGTGCTTGGTGGGGAGATCATCCGTTTTTTTTTTATGGCATCGAGTAGACAAATGAGCACACAGGCCACCTGATGGTAAGTGGAAACTGTGACCCATAGACATTCGCAATCACAAGACTGCAATGCAACCCTAAGACTGCAAATGCGTTGCCAACCCTGAGGCTAAGATGGAATGCCTCTATGCTAGTCATTTCACCGGCTGTCTTATCCCCAAACCGGAACACAACAATGCGAACACTGCTGTTCGGCGGTAGGTTAATGGATAAGATGGTGGTAGCGATCCGGACGGACCCTGCACAAGGTCCTACCACCCACAAAAAAATAAAAAATCATAATAATTTACATAATTATTTAATTTCAATATATTTATTTTTTTATTTAATTTTATAATTTAGTTAGCTCAAAATTGTTACATAATGCCATAGTCAAAAGTGTATTAGATTACGGGACTTTCCTTTTTCCACCTTGTTCTGCTTTCGCTATGAAGAAGTTGGATGGTGTACAGTCAAAGGCATTCCAGTCCAGTCCTCTTAACGCACTTCAAGTAGAGTGTAACGAACCACCATTACAGCTCAGACGTCAGTATAAGTCAAACCGGTTTTTCTTCCGTGTTATTCAGTATAGCAATCATCCATTAATCTCAAAACTTCGGGATCTTATGGAGTTGATTTCTATCTCCAACTATTAACCTCAGGGGAAATAGGCAAACATGTGAAAGACTGGAGAGTAGACCAGGAAGACAGCATGTCGGACCACAGGAGACTACTGTACGGCCTGGACTACTCCACGGAAAGAACAAAGATAAGAAACCCAAGGAAAACGGACTGGGAGAAATATAATAGCATACTAAGCGAGTGGACACCGAGCCACAGTAGCCCAAAAACTAGAGAGGAACTGGACAGAGCTGCTGAAGATCTGAACAGAGCCATATCGACAGCCTACTAGACGGCGTGTCCAGAGAGAACGTGCAACGGGGATAAAGGACAGCCATGGTGGAATAAAGAGATACAGAAACTACGGAAAATAACTCGTAAGGCGCTAAGACTAGCTCTAAAAAAGGGCAATGATCAAGGCTGGAACGAATACAGAAATATTAGGAACAAATACACTAATACAAGGGAAAGACTAAGAGCACAAGGTTGGAAGATCTTCACGGGAGAAATACAACGCTACTCGGAGGCGGCAAGAATAGTAAGGGTACTGGCGAACGAGAGATCTTGCCAATTAGGTAGCCTAATGATAGGTTCGACCGAACTTACAGACCCCAAAAAAGTACTACAGCATATGGTTAGCACACATTTCCCCGACTGCAGGGAATACCGCGTACATGAGGCTGTAGAAGATAACAGTCCATTGGAGCAGCTGTTAAATTAGGTGTGCCTCAGGGCTCCATATTAGGTCCTTTCTTATTTTTGGTTTACATTAATGACTTACCACCCATGATAGAGAATATTTGTGATATTGTGCTATTTGCTGATGATACATCATTGATTTTCAAGGTAGACCGAAAATCCGTCAATTACACTAGGATAAACGCCACGCTAGGTAAAGTACATAATTGGTTTACTAGTAACAATTTGCTACTCAATGCTAGGAAAACTAAATGTATTAGGTTCGCTTTGCCTAATGTTAGACCGGTAGAATCTAGTATATTTCTAAATGGTGAGTGTTTGGAAATGGTAGATAAGGCGCTTTTCTTAGGGATAACTATAGACAAAAACTTGCAATGGAGTCCCCACATAGCAGTACTAGCAGGTAAATTAAGTTCTGCAGCTTATGCTGTTAGGAAAATCAGGCAACTTACGAATGTTGAGACAGCTCGCTTAGTTTATTATAGTTATTTTCATAGTGTTATGTCATACGGTATTCTGGTTTGGGGAAAAGCTGCTGACATACAGACTATATTCGTGTTACAAAAAAGAGCCATCCGTTCTATATATAACCTAAACTCCCGTGATTCTTTAAGATTACTATTTAAAGAAATTAGTATTTTGACAGTAGCGTCACAATTTATTTATGAGAATATTATTTATGTCATTAAAAATCAGGACTCTTTTATTAAGAATTGTGATATACATAATTTTAATACAAGAAATAAAAATAAAATAGCTACTAAAAAATTTCGTGTTCGTAAGGTTTTTAAATCATTTGTAGGTCAATGCATCCATTTCTATAATAAATTACCTGACGAAGTTTTAAAGTTACCATTTCCAGTACTTAAAACTTACTTGAAAAAGTCGCTGATGTCTAAAGCTTACTATAGGGTCGAGGACTATCTATCAGATAAAAGTGCTTGGCCTAAACTAAACACCCAAATAACTTAATAATAACTTAATCGTAAGAATATATGTAAACATTGTATATTGTCTAGGGGACACGGTTTCTGTAGGAGAATGTATCGAAACTTTTTATGTAGTTGTATTACACCATCATAATTAAGTATAATTTTTCATAATTATTTTCTATTACTTACTACCAATTAGTTCTGGAGAAAACTCAGAGTTTTGACACATTTTCCTGCTCAACTACGCGTGAATACATTTATTTCTTATCGTATGTTAGATTCATTGTTTTATATAATGCTAGGTTAAGTTTTAAAATTGTACCTATATTTAAAAAACGACTAACTGTTGAGTTTCTTGCGGCGCTTCTTCTCAGCAGTGGTCTCTTGCGAAGCGCTGGTAGATTTTTGACATGTAAAAGTGCCCGTGCGGCCTACTTACTGAAAAAAAAAAAAAAAAAAAAAAAAAAAAAAAACAGAAATGAGACAATATATGCAGGGGAGACACTAAACCTAAGAATTAGCAATGAGGTAGGAGAATGGGCAATAAAATCCTTCGCCCCTTATAAAGCGGCAGGTTCAGAAGGAGTAACACTCGTACTACTACAAAAGGGATTGAAATACATTTAAAACAGCCTAAGAGATATCTACGAAAAGAGTCTGGAATTAGGTCACATCCCGACCATCTGGAATGAGGTAAAGGTAATATTCCTACCTAAACCAGGAAAGAAAAACTACAAAGACGCAAAATCGTTCAAAAGCATCAGTCTGTCATCATTCGCATTGAAGAAGATCATAGATGTACAGATAAGGACAAGCATGCAAGTAGGAAGATTGCCCTTACACGGGAATCAGCACGCTTACATAGAAGGGAAATCAACGGAAACAGCCCTACACAACCTGACCACAAGGATAGAGAGCAACAGAAGATAAAGAACTGGCACTAGGCTGCTTCTTCGATGTGGAGGGCGCCTTCGATAGAGCCACCTTTGGTGCAATAGAGAAATGCCTAAGAAGGGATGACATAGACCCAGCAGTTAGAAAGTGGATAATGGCTATGTTAACAGGTAGAGCGATCACTGCACAACTAGGAGGAGACTCGATAAGGATAAGGACGAGCAGAGGCTTCCCGCAAGGGGGCTGTCTGTCACCACTCCTGTGGTGTCTTCTACTAGACTCGCTCATTAGAGAAACCAACAGAGGGGGTATACATATGCAAGCATACTCAGATGACGAGGAGCTCTTTGTAAGGGGTAAAACCCTCAGTATAATGAGAGAAGTCATGATAAGAGGAATAAAGCAGGTACTAAACTAGTGTCAAAACAGAGGACTAGACCTGAACCCAACCAAGACGAAAATAGTACTCTTCACCAATAAAAGGAAGCTGCTGACTCTAGCACCCATCAAAATCAAAGGTGAAGAGATAGAAACACTTAAGGAAATAAAATACCTGGGTGTAGTACTAGACAGCAAACTGCAATATAAGACACATGTAAAGGAGAAATGTCGGAAAGCAACAATAGCCCTATGGCAATGCAGAAAAGCCATAGGCAGAAGATGGGGACTAAGACCACTGATAACACAATGGATATACAAAGCAGTGATTCTACCCAGACTGCTATATGGAGCCATAGTGTGGTGGCACAGAGCAAAAATAAAAGACAGAAAAAAAGTTGACGAAGGTCCAGAGACTA
This sequence comes from Acleris laterana, assembly GCA_963966035.1. Lineage (NCBI taxonomy): Eukaryota > Metazoa > Arthropoda > Insecta > Lepidoptera > Tortricidae > Acleris > Acleris laterana. The sequence goes on along the minus strand of OZ014445.1, from coordinate 10,172,345 downwards.
GCATGTCTAATGACAACCGGGGCAATGAGGACAACTCCCACACAGGCCCTGGAGATAATGCTAGGACTGAACCCTGTACACCTTGAAGTGGAAAAGAGAGCCACAGAACAGTGGTATAGGATGAAAATGAGCAGAGAGTGGATCGGATCCGAGGTGGACAAGAGACACGCAAGTATACAAAGAGAGTCAATGGTGAACATGAACATGCTCATGACTAACAATGACCTAATAAAGAAAAGGAAGACCTTCGACAAGAAATACAGAATCCATATAGGAGAGAGAGATAGTTGGGAGACAGAAATACCGGAACCCAGAGCGACATGCTTTACGGACGGTTCATGGAAGTCCTCAACAAAAAGAGCGGGGGCAGGCATCTACAACCTAGAAGCGAATGAGCATACAACGATACCACTAGGAGGCTTTAACAGTGTGTTCCAGGCGGAAGTGTATGCCATCATGAAATGTGCAGCACATCATCAAGCAGCACTAAAAGCACTAGACAATCCGGTCATCAAATCCTCCCGGGTACAGGAATGCAGGAATGAACTGAACAATTTAGGCACAGCATCCAATGTAACACTAGCATGGGTACCAGGGCACAGTGGAGCAATAGGAAATGAAAAGGCAGATGAACTGGCCAGAGCAGGGGCGGATCAACAGTATCTGGGCCCGGAGCCAGCCCTTCCGATATCCGCAACGGTAACGAAAGGAGTCATCGCCAGAAGAATAGACACAAAGACAAATGAGGCATGGATAACAGCACAGGGATGCAGACAATCCAAACTCATGATAGGAAGGGTAAACAGGAACAGAACAAGGTATCTACTAAATCTGGGTAAGTACAATCTAAGTATACTGACAGGGATATTGACTGGACACCTGTCCACTCAACAGACATCTGACGGTAATAGGAGTCAAACAGGATCCTCGATGCCCACACTGTGGTAAGAGGAAACTAGCCAACACGTCCTAACCGAGTGTGTAATGTACTCGTCACTGAGACATCGCACATTCGGGGAGGACTCATTATCAGCAGAGACACTCAAAAGCATTAACCTACAGGACGCACTTTTGTTCTGTAGGAAAACAAGAAGATGGGATCAGTGCTGGATGGGAGCGCCGCCGAGCCAATAACCTGAGGCCTGACCAAGGGGAACAGGGCGGAATAACTGGAGAGCCACTCGACCGCCCGTCTGCCTCGGCCGCGTCCACGCGGCCACTCATCATCATCATCATCACCATCAATGGTACTAACCTAATGGTACAGGTGGTCCGGCGGGTAATAAGTTAATAGGCTAGTTGACTCTTTTTTTAAGTAGGTCTCAAATTATTAATTATTGTCAGATTATCTTAAAAAAAATATTGCCATATTTTTTTAGGACCTAGAAAACCGCAAAACTTTATTTTAATAGTTTAGTTTTCGTTAACAGGCGAAAACGCTTACAGCCATATTAGTCTATAGATTATCTGTGCTGTGACGTCATCCGCGCCGAAAACAAACATTGACATTTGACTAAAGTACATTTGACATATAAATAAACGTTTACATTGTGAAAACCTCGATACTTTTTTAATAAAAACCATGATATCCACCAGTTTACATTATATTAATATACCAACTGCACTGGACTTACATAGCAGTCTTGACATTCCTCAGCTCGACAGAGCAGAAATCTGGATTCAAGGCAAATAAATTACCGATCATCAACGTGTCGATTCTTGGTAAGTTTGTGCTATCTGCCTTCACGAATCCAACATCCATGATTGCTCTTATCAATAAAACGAGAAAGCAGTAACAGTAACTCGCAGAATAGGTTTTTACTAATATTAAACCGATTACGATCACAACACAACCTCAAAAGTCCACGGGTCATAAATGTCAATGTCATGTCACAGCACAGAATACTTGCAGATTACAATAGCGAATTTCACTCGTATAAGGTCCGTCATGAAGTTTGCTTAGATTCCTATGACGTCACACCATGTCCGACAGCGTTTTCGGAGTTCAAAATAAAAAATAAAAAATGAACAATTTTAAATAGAAAATATGTAGCCATCTTACACTTTTAATATCTAAAATCGATAAATATTGGTTTCTTTAGTCTAACACTACAGAAAATATTAATTTATTAAGCCAAATTTAATATGAGGCACGTACCCTATTATTTGAGGTGCCTCTAACTACAAACAAAAATCACAAGAAATGTTACGAATATTCTAACAAGCGGCATGTAAGCCGAGCCCGCCATCGACGTGCCATTGTTGACGCCCACTGGCAGTTTCTTGTCCCTTTCATTTTCATAAAAAAGTGCAACAGAAAGAACGCTTTGCTAACTCTGTTAAATAGACCGGGTATAGTAATAACTAATAACACTAATAAAAGAAAGAAATAGGGGGTTTAGTAGGAAACTAAGTCTACGCGTACGAAGTCGCAGGCGAGCTCTAGTAGTAATATAAGACGTAGGTACTCGTAGATGGGGCTCACCGTTTGAAAATAAATTGCTTAACATAAAACAGAAGAATATCGTGCATGTTAAATATAACGCCAAGAAGACAAACAGCACACTCCATGACGTATTGGTTAAAACTGCGTATTTAGTGTAGCCCACCCTGGTCCGAAACCAATGCACCTAAAAACAATGAACATAATTAATATGCGGGTCCGATGTCACATGGTGCGTGGCCGTGTTGTTTCTGTGCCGCTGCTGCAGCTTCGTTCCTTTATTTGCGGTAGTTCTTTGGATGTTCCTTCGAAGGAACTATTGCGGTTTTTTTTCGTATTTGTTCCTTTACAAGAGTTGAAGGAACTACGGAGACCTTTTATTCGCACTAGTCCCTTCAAATTACTATAACGAACTTTCTCTTGTGTAGGAAGTAGTGCAAAAAAAACACAATAGTTCCTTCGAATGAACATCCAAAGGAACTACCGCGAATAATCCGAAGCTTCCATTTAATATAGCAAAACCCGTCGTGTGCTACACAGTGCCCTGCGGTACTATTCCGTACCTTATACCTTACTTAAATAGGTATGGTCAGAACCTGAACAGCATGGATTTCTGAAAGGGAAATCTACGTAGCCGCCTTTCTTTAATAAATGACATCTTGAAATGGTTGGATAAGAGCATACCAGAAGTATTTTTTGACATAACCAGGAGGGATAGCACTAACTTTCCGCGACTAACTTGTGGCTCGGATCTCCCTTTCTATCTAGTTTGTAACGATACAGACGCAATAAGCGACAAGCGAGAAAATACAACTTGTGCGAGCCGTACAGAGCCTTTGACTTTGTGTCGCGCGATATAGGTACTTCTGGCCAAATGTGAACTTTATGGTTTGAGAGGTTTACTCTGAGAGTAGGACGTGAATTTTAGGACCCATTTGTGAGTCGAAAAATTACGTTTACAGTCGATGAACGTCCTTGGGGCATATTTAATCGTTGACATTGGTATAAGTACTGTTTGTGTGTGTTTGTGTTGTCTCATATCCATTCCAGTGTCATTCATTAGTACAATTGTCTCTAATTACATATAAATAATGGTATAAAATACCTAATAATATTTTTTATTTACATCATAAGGAAGTCTCTGCTGTACGGAACAGGGTTATTATAAAATGACGGGCGTTTTTCTTATCCTTGACAATGACAAAACATAAATCTACACCTAAAGTAAATGCAAAACAGCTTTCATGAGCTATTTAATTTTGTTCTGTTTTTTAATCTCTGTTTTCCATTTTATAGGAAACAACTAAGCAATTTTACCTAAAAAGCCCCAATGGATGAATAAAGGTGTTAAGTTAGCCGCTGAGAATAAACGAGTAATAAGATTTAAATATTATAAACAAGGATCGGAAAAACGCCCGTCATTTTGAAAACATAACCCTTTTCCGTACAGCAGAGACTTCCTTATGATGTTAATTAAAAATATTTTTAGGTATTTTATAGATTTATTATACCAAAATTTATATTTATTCAGGGTTAACACATAAAAGCGATTGGGAAAAAAAAATCGGGAAACATACGACTAGAAATATACTGTAGCTCTTCAACTTTTCAATTGCAGTTTCAGCTTCAATCACTTTAATCTGACCAAATTTTAACTTTCTTCATGACTGCAGGTTTTAAATTATACGACTATAACATAAACAGACGAGCAGTGAGGTCTCATTATTTATAAAAACGTCCGGTTAAAGTACGAAAAATCCCAAATAAATACAGTATCAATTTTATGTACCTTTATAAGGATAACAATCAACGCTGCTATGATCAGGAGATGAATGAATTGCTTGACAAACCACGCCGTCCAATGCAGCCACGTCGGAAGACCCATTATTTTCATAGTCTCCTAAAATTTTAAAACATCACAAGAAAGCAACAAAAAAGGTCAATCACTACATAGTATAAAACAAAGTCGCTTCCCGCTGTCTGTCCCTATGTATGCTTAGATCTTTAAAACTACGCAACGGATTTTGATGCGGTTTTAAAAGATAGAGTGATTCAAGAGGAAGGTTTATATGTATATTATTTTTTTATTTTATGTACTGGTGTTACAGAAAACTCATACTCGTATAAACCGAAACGAAGCGAGGGCGGGTCGCTAGTATAAAATATTTACCAAATAATCAGCTTACTTTAAGTTGTAATTCCTTTTCAACCGTCATGGCTTTAACAATGTTGATGGCGGAGTAACTAAAACTTAAGATAATGCATATGGGGATCAAGTATTTGAACGCCTCTATCGCTTCGTCGATCACAAATGGGGGGGTCGGAAATCTTTGGATATACACAGTGAAATCTCCGAAGTCCTGACCACTCGCTTTCTCGATTAGTGACATTGCAACTGCATGTTGAACCGCAATAAATAATTCCTCTACATACCCTGCAAAAGAAAACAAATGCAATCAGAAAGCGGTAGGTGTTATGATAGGTTTCCAGAAACGTCAAAAGAAAATAAAGTACCAGGTTCACTGCCACCTTGCTCTGACTGTGGGGATCTGGGCCCGGGCTTTTCAAACCGTGGGAACACTAAATTCGTATACCAAGTATAAGACCCTATATTAAAAAAGTCATACATCCTCGGCCTCATAGGAAATCTCAGATAATACACACGATACAATCTCGATTCATCTGACAAAAAAAGAATACTTGTAAAAATCACTTTTAATTTACACGTTATTTATCTACTTTCACAGAGCGCACGTAATGCACGAACCAAAATCATCTTGGAAGTCCACGCCCGCTATTATTTGTCTGGTGGTATCTCGAGAACTATATAAATCATACAAACCGGAACTGCCTTTGTATGGATATATTTGAATAGGATTTGTACTCGTGTTCGTGCGATCGTCAAATATTTTTTTATTTTCCTCATATAATTCTGATACCGCCTTCTCCATTACCGATTCCAGGAATGGGCATTCAGGCGAATATGCGAGCCCCAATGTACTCATTTCCAATCCATTCCTGAAAATAAGGTCATGCCTAGAAACCATTTTACCCACTCACACTTGACCTTATTGAAATAAAGTAATAATTACATACTAGACGTATTTAATGTTCACTTAATCAAAAGCCAACAACATGACAATGTTAAGACCATAGAGTTAGGTATATATCATTCGTCCCTATCCCGATTAACTACGTCATCTCTTCGATAAGCCGTCTCGGCCTCGTGATGGTGCGCCCACTGCGCCTTGGTGCTCCCTGTAGGATAGCCGCGGCAGGTCGAAGACTAGGTATGTCAGTGCGGCCTTGTAGTGGAGTTGCAGCTGAATCCTGTGGATCCGCAGAACATGCAACGCCGTGCTCCAGCACATTTGGGCTTGTACAAGACGGGTTTTGAGTAGTCTGGCAGGAAGACCGAATTGATGGTTCGGTTAGCTGAGACGATAGATGAGGTGACTGGGACCTGTAGCTAAGTGCAGACGATGGTGACGGATGTCTGGAAGTTGTGAACATAGTTGATGGCTGACAGGGTGTGGATGAGGGTAACAATGAGTGTCCAACAGATGCTGATGACGGTACGGAAGCGGAATTAGTAACAACTGGGCTGCTTGGATCGACTAAGCGGAAGCGAACATGATCAGCATGATACTCGTATCTCCTCTTTGCACCGTCGGAAGTTTTCACGGCGTATGAATATCTGCGCGTACGCTAGTACGCTATATAGTAGCGGGTTTCCATCGCGACCCATCCCGGGTGCGAACGAATACGCTGTCACCTGCTTTAAAATATGGAGTTAGTTGTTCAGACTCAATGTTGGCTTGTATCTGCCTATGCTGCAGAGCCCTCTTAGGGTTAGACCGTACGTTGTTCAGAGTACAAAGTAAATGACGCCCGAACCTGACTTCACCTGGACTTTTACCGGTGACACTATGAGGTGTTATACGGTCGGAAAAAAGAAAGTTTTCTAATCGCAGTCGTTGTACGTTGAATTCTGTCCTGTCGTCGAAGTCTTCCAGTCATAGTCGTATGACCCTTGAAGATGGCGGGCATCCACTGCAATAGCTTGGTGTGATCTTGGCCGCTAACTCATTTGGAACCATCTTTTCACTGTTATTTTATTTAATGCAAGTTCTTCATCAATGTTACAAGTTGTCCCACAAAAGCGCCCTGGATTTGCTATTCAAATTCAACGATAAAATAATTTACAACAAATTAAATATTTATATTATATATTTTTTATCCGTAGTGAATATGAATTATCTGTGTTCTTAATCTCAAAACAAAGTATGTATTCAAAGTATTATTTTATCACATATATACATATAAACATTAAATCACGCCTGTTTCTCAGAGGGTTAGGCAGAGACCATTTCTTTCCACTTGCTACGATCTTGACAAATTTATTTCGCTTCTTCCTCATTCATACATCGAGTCATGTACGCACGTCGGTTTCGGGTACTTAAGATTCGGCCCTTTTCCAGTATTTCTCCGATTTGACTCGAAAAAGTACGCCTAGGGCGGCCCCTTCCGACCCGTCCACTCACTTTCGATCTGTATATCTCTTTCGTCAATCTTCTTTCATCCATCCTTTCCAAATGACCGAACCATCGAAGCATGCCCTTTTCAATTTTACTCACTACATCTTCTTTTATTCCACATTTCTCTCTGACTTTTTCATTCCTTACTCTATCAATCAGTTTCACACCACACATACTACGTAAAGAGCGCATTTCAACTGCATTTACACGACTTTTATACTTGTCCTGCCACACCCAACATTCACTACCATACATCAGGGTAGGGGCCAGCACTCCATTGTGAACAGCCAGTCGGGCTTTTTGTGAAACACCCTGTCTGCTCACAAAGGAGTACAGCGCCCCATTAATTTGATTCCCCGCATTCACCCTCCTCTCGATATCCTTCTCACACAAATCACATGTACATATTATAAGTTCATATAATTGTATTGTTATTTCTGTAATTAAGAGTAAATCGTAGTCAAGTGTTTTTTTTAAACTAGATTGTTAGTTTCGCACTGAACAATTTTGAGTAGGCGTTTGTGTTTACATGACTTTTTTGTTCCAGATGTTAGGCGTTGTTTTTTTGGTTTATATTTATGTTTATTTTTTCTTACACGGATGCAACGATCGAGTAGTAATTTAATTTCAGCGTGGAAACTATCTAAATTTTGGTGAATGGTTTTGTGTGGGGTAAGTAATTATAATATTCCAAATTATTTTCTGTAATTCTTTCTTGTAACAATCTAGATTTTTGATTGATTAAAAACGTTTGGAACAAGATATTTCCCTATTGTCACTTTTTGCCTTATCTGAACTAGCAGGTACGGAAACTAGGACACCTTTGTGATCTGAAAAGCCAAGTTCAGTAACATCAACCTGAATGGTGTTTACTACGAAATTTGAAAACATAAGACTATATAATCAAGACATTTTGCAGTGGAATTTGAGGTTCTTGTGGGTTCCGATACATGTTTCATATTAAACATTCTAAACAAATTCAATAACGATTTTGATTGAACCGTGTTGTCCTTAAAACATCAACATTTCAATCTCCTCCAATAATAATATTTTACTTTCCGTATTTTAAATTTACATTGCAACAATTTTTCAAGGCATTCAAAAAACATGTCGGGCAATCGGTCGCCGTTAGGCCAATATAGTAAACGTCTCAAATAATTATGTATTTTACAGTTATGTTTTTGATCTCTAACAGTTCAATATACTCTATACCGTCATCAATTGCCACTCCTAATCATTTAAACTAAAGTATAGGACAGCGGAAACACCTTTGAGTATAAATATAATTCACCAAAATATTCAAGGGTTTTCCAGCAAAGAATTAGAAGTAGGATTATTTTTAGATACTGAAAATGTTCAAATTATGTGTATTACAGAACATTGGCTTAGACCGGATCAATTAATTTTTGATTTTATAAATTTTAAATTAGTTAGTTTTTTTGCTAGAAAATCCGCCATTCATGGTGGTTCTTTAATAATTGCTAAAAGTACCGTTAAGTCCAAAGAAAGGAAAGTTATTGTTAGGCTATCCATAGAGAGGCTTATAGAAATCTCTTGCATAGAACTAGAAAATTACATAATTATTTGTGTTTATAGACCACCATCAGCTGATTTCAGCACATTTGAATCTACTATGGAAAATGTGTTAAAATTAGCATGTAAAACTCAAAAGCATGTTGTTGTCTGTGGAGACTTTAATGTTAACTTACTAGAAACGTCAAATAATACTATTAAGATCTTAAGTTTATTTAAATCTTTTAATTTAGGTAATTTGTTCTTTGAACCTACACGGATAGGTGTTTTCAAGTGCTACCTGCTTAGACAATATTTTTTGTAATTGTGAATGTTTGGATAAGAAAATATTTAACTGCTTTAATTCAGATCATAGTGGTCAAAAGGCTTCCTTTCTAAATGATTTTAATCAGGAACCACAGACAATAACATACAGACACATAACTTGCAATCGTTTAGAACTATTTAAAAATAAAGTTCAGAGTAATCTCTGTGGGTTATCCTTTTCACATAATGATTCTAATAGTATTTATAAAGATTTGTTTGGTGTAATTCTTCATCAATTTAATAATCATTTTAAGATGAAAACTATTTCTAGGTCAAAAACTAAGTTTAGTGAATGGGCTACTGTAGGCATTCATAAAAGTAGAAACAGGCTTTATGAACTTTACAGAGAGAGGGAGGAGAACAAGAACGCTGACTTCTTAGTTTACGTTAAGAATTATTCAAAAACCTTCAAGCAAGTTTGCTTGACTGCTAAGTCAAACTTTCTAAGTCTTAAACTCAAAGCTTCTGACAATAAGGTAAAAACTGTGTGGAAGATAATAAATAGAGAAACAGGTAAATCAAAAACTCGTGATAATAAAATCGCTCTAAACAATGGTGACAAACAAATCACCTCAAACAAAGACGTGGCCTTAGCGTTCGAACATTATTTCTCCACCATAGCCATTAATACCACGAAATGTCTTCAATCATCTGCGATTGAAGCTCAAAAATCACTTTGTGCTAATGTTACTAAATGTAATGTTAGCTTTGATTTTAGCTATGTAGATTCAGCTACTATTGTTAAGGTATTTAAATCGCTCAGTTTAAAAAAAACTGAGGATTTATGGGGAACTTCAGTTAAAGTCATCCATCATGTCATAGATATAATTGCTCCTCACTTAGCTTTAATCTACAATAAATGCATTTCAGAGGGGGTCTTTCCAAATCTTATGAAATATAGTAAAGTCATACCACTTTTTAAATCAGGTGAGATGAGTGATTTAACGAATTTCCGTCCCATTTCTATTCTACCTGTTTTAAGTAAAGTTTTTGAGAAGTTAATGTTAAATGATATGTTAGGTCACTTCAATAGAAATAAACTGCTTAACAGTAATCAGTTCGGCTTCACCAGAGGACGATCCACAACTGATGCAGCATCTGTACTCGTTAAATATATATACAATATTTGGGAGAAATCTTGTGATGCAATAGGAATTTTTTGTGACCTTTCCAAAGCTTTCGATTGCGTAGATCATGCGACTCTCATATTAAAATTAGAACATTATGGTCTGACTAATAATTCTCTAAATCTCATGTCCTCATATCTTAGTGATAGGACACAAACGGTTGTTGTAAACAGAACACAGTCCATTGGAGCAGCTGTTAAATTAGGTGTGCCTCAGGGCTCCATATTAGGTCCTTTCTTATTTTTGGTTTACATTAATGACTTACCACCCATGATAGAGAATATTTGTGATATTGTGCTATTTGCTGATGATACATCATTGATTTTCAAGGTAGACCGAAAATCCGTCAATTACACTAGGATAAACGCCACGCTAGGTAAAGTACATAATTGGTTTACTAGTAACAATTTGCTACTCAATGCTAGGAAAACTAAATGTGTTAGGTTCGCTTTGCCTAATGTTAGACCGGTAGAATCTAGTATATTTCTAAATGGCGAGTGTTTGGAAATGGTAGATAAGGCGCTTTTCTTAGGGATAACTATAGACAAAAACTTGCAATGGAGTCCCCACATAGCAGTACTAGCAGGTAAATTAAGTTCTGCAGCTTATGCTGTTAGGAAAATCAGGCAACTTACGAATGTTGAGACAGCTCGCTTAGTTTATTATAGTTATTTTCATAGTGTTATGTCATACGGTATTCTGGTTTGGGGAAAAGCTGCTGACATACAGACTATATTCGTGTTACAAAAAAGAGCCATCCGTTCTATATATAACCTAAACTCCCGTGATTCTTTAAGATTACTATTTAAAGAAAATGCTGTAAATGTCGGAAAGGCATTGTTAATACAAAAACGCTGTATAAGAAGTATTTTCAATCTCCGTCAATTAGATTCATGCCGTCCTTATTTTATTAATTGTAAAATTTTAACCGTGCCATGCCTGTACATACTCGAGGTTTGTGTTTTTGTATTTAAGTACATGAATTTATTTAATCTAAAGCAAAATGTTAGTACACGTGCATTGAGGTCCCAATTTAAGCACAAGATTCATAGGCCACTTACGCGGCTTAAACTCTCATCAAAAAACAGTTACATGATGTGCATAGATGTGTTTAACAAACTGCCGGACAAGTTCAAGGAAAATGACCTAAACACATTTACAAACTTGACAAAACAATGGTTGCTCGACAAATGTTATTACAGTGTTAAGGATTTCTTTAATGATAATGATTAAATATAGACATTTCTTCGTACGTATTATAATTGTATTAATAAGACATGTTCATAAATTGTGCGTATTGACAGTATTTAGGGTATTTCTTTTAATTAATTTTATTATTATAATTGTTATATACTTCACGTTCAGAGTACAATTAAGGCAGTCGTTTTTAATTTTATGTATTATAACTGCGTGTACACCTGCAAAGGTAGGGTTAAATGAAACTTAGATGTAAGCATGACTATCTGCAATTTGTAACTTTAATCTACACGCAATAAAGTATCATTTCATCATTTCATCATTTCATTTCATTTCATTTCATTTCATTTCAAGAAATTAGTATTTTGACAGTAGCGTCACAATTTATTTATGAGAATATTATTTATGTCATTAAAAATCAGGACTCTTTTATTAAGAATTGTGATATACATAATTTTAATACAAGAAATAAAAATAAAATAGCTACTAAAAAATTTCGTGTTCGTAAGGTTTTTAAATCATTTGTAGGTCAATGCATCCATTTCTATAATAAATTACCTGACGAAGTTTTAAAGTTACCATTTCCAGTACTTAAAACTTACTTGAAAAAGTCGCTGATGTCTAAAGCTTACTATAGGGTCGAGGACTATCTATCAGATAAAAGTGCTTGGCCTAAACTAAACACCCAAATTACTTAATAATAACTTCATCGTAAGAAATATGTAAACATTGTATATTGTCTAGGGGACACGGTTTACGGAAATACAAAGCTCGAGTCATAAAAGCCCTCAGCCTTCGGCTTCGGGCTTCTAACAGACTCTCGTTTGTAATTCTTTCTTTACCACCCTTAATACACAATGTACTATTATATAATGCTAGGTTAAGTTTTAAAATTGTACCTATATTTAAAAAACGACTAACTGTTGAGTTTTTTGCGGCGCTTCTTCTCAGCAGTGGTCTCTTGCGAAGCGCTGGTAGATTTTTGACGTGTAAAAGTGCCCGTGCGGCCTACTTACTGAATAAACATCTTTTATCTTTTTTATCTTTTTATCAGCTGAGAAACCTTTTATTGGATAATCCACTATATTCCGTGGATGAATATATGGAACTGGAAATGTAATTTATTTTATTATTGTGTTGACTTTATTAATTTTTGTACATTATATTGACTTTGGACGAGTGACCATTTTATTAGATGTGTAATTGTTGTTGTTATAATTATTATTAATTTTTGTATTCTTTGATTATTAGTATTTATGTTTGACAATCTCAATGTAATTTCGTATTTTTTGACATGCAATGCAAATAATATTGTAATATTACATTGATGAATAATTAAACTAAACTAAACTAAACTAACAACACACATACGCCCCCACCTTCATAATTAGATCTACAGTAACAAGTTGCCAAATTAAATCCTTCTAATTTCAACAAATCTATTTTTGATGTGGTAATCCATGTTTCAGAAATACATAACGGTTTTCATCTGTAAGATCATCTACGAGATGGTTTTTTATTTCTTAAGCTAGATATATTTTGATATAATATACTTAACTGGCTGGGTTAAGTAACGAAAAAAAGTTTCGACAGATGACGTGCGGAGGTCTTCTGAAGTTGGGTGCGATGCTTGGTTGCGCACCGCGGCTCTGCAGCGCTCACAGAGGTCGTAGTGGCTGTAGTCGCTGGTAAGCGCTCCCGGCCATCAGGTGGCGCTGCTGATGACGATATATCTCTTCCATTAATAATCAATTTACCGTCGCGAATTCTAGCTTTCTATCCATTTTGTCGCACTTCTTGTAATTTCTCTCCCATTTTATTTTAATACATTTTGTGGGTCTAGAAATTGAGATAGAGGCCCGTATTTCTCAGGTATCGTGCAATATCTACAAGGTATCTTGCCATTCTCTTACTAATTAGTTAAATGACAATAGGCCGCCTCGCCTAGACGTCCTACGTCGCCTCAACTCTTCGATTTAGCCTCATAAATCTACATTATAGATTTCATAGAAGAGGCGTATGGTTCGGTCAAGCAGGACGAGTTCCGATTCCTGTTCTTATTAATTTAATCCATATAAGACAATTATCTTACTCCCTTCTAGGTTACTTATAGAATTTGCTTGCTGTGGATATTGTACTATTTTAGGGTCCATTTTGCAAGAGTCCGTTGTACGTGGCGATTTAGTAATATCTGCGTGAGAGGTTAGAGGTTTTAGCTTATCTTCTAATAGCTTGGTTTGTTTTTTTAAAGCTGCTAGTGATAAAATATATCCTTAGTTTAATCAATACGCAGTGTTTGCAGAGTGGTGTTCATCAATTTGTTTCTACCGTCGTAATCCTTTTTTATTTCATGAATTTTCGCTTTCACGTCCGAGTATTTTTCAGACAAATCATGAATACTTATTTGAATTTTCTTAACAAACAAGGTAAATTTTAGTTCCTGAATTTTTAATTGATTTGTCATTTGGTGTCGGAAACTTCTTAATTCAGTAAGAATCATATCAGATACATTACTACTCGAATTTAATTACACTCAGTAGTTAATAAGTCGTCACTAATATCGTGTACAGTGTGTCATTTTTCTCTTATTGTAATATTGGAGTCATTGGACATACCTGTATCTTCCATTTCGACTTTGGACAGTTGTTGTAAATCTTCCACGGAGGAGAAAATCACGGAGCTCTTAACAGGTGTGAATACAGCGACAGTATTGGCAGAGCCAACTTTGTTTTCGTTCACTTGCCATCAAATAGAAACGTTTTTCTGAAACGTTGATGCAAATAAGGTCATTTTTTTTTCACAAGAATCGCAGGTCAAGTTTGGCAAAATTTGTCGGCAACCCGCACACTTTTGGACCATCTCTTAGCCATTTTCTGTTCTTAATGTTGAAATCTTAATATCGTTGTCTGTTAGTGTTGTAGTTGTCGCTCATGTTGTTTTCGGTAAGTGGAGAAAATACTTCAAAACGCTTTATTCTTTTTAAGCGCTGAGTGCTGTGCAATATAGGCGTCGCGTTTACTGGTGCGATGGCGAGAAATAGGTCGTAAGCACCGTGCAATCTCTAGCACTTACCCGTTTTAACACTTCACTCGGTATTTGGCGGGCAGTAGCCCGGCAAGCAACGGACTTTTTAAGATAGTAATTTACACTTTTTTGAATTTGTGTGAATATAATGTGAAATAGGGGTCATACATTTGTTTTTAGTACACAGGATTGCTTTAATTATAATAATTATAGTCAATAATTAAGAAATCACTTGAATGTTGTCACTATGTTAGCTTCACTTTTAACTTTTAAATTACCTACTTATTGTTTTGCCAGGATAACACACACTATTGAGATATGTCTTATTGATTTTTATAATAATAATTGTTAATAATTGTTTTCAAAGGCAATGTAGTTAATTATCTTTAAATACGGAGCTTATGTTTACCGTGACAGCTAGCGCCATCTTCATACCAGGTGTTGGTCCAAGCTAGAGGAACGGTATCATAATAAAAGTCTAAAAAACGCTACTTCAGAATCGACAAATTATTTAAAGGAATTGCTAGATACCTCCTCGGATTATTTAAGTGCACAAGCTAGGTATAAGTAATAGTCGTCTCGACATGGGATATAATCGTTATTCACATCCTCTCGCTGAAGCTTTATCCTTAGACACGTAAACAGTGTGAATTCAATGTTGCTTTAAATTCATCTTCAGATGAACTGCCTACATTTAGTCAATTCAAAGAGTTTTTAGCTATTAGATTCCGTAACTTAGAGTTCATAGAACCAAAGTATACTAGCAACAAGCCATTTAACCAAAATATAATTCCTATTGTCAAGTTAAAGGCTTTGCATGTATACAAGCCCAACGCAACTTTTGCTTGTGAAATCTGCGGCGGTAAATAGTTTGAGATGAAGATGGAACATATGCTGTGAAGCTGCCCATTTGCGATAGTATTTCCCTCGCTAATGACGGCTACTCTCGTCAGATTGCAATTAAAAGGCTTAAGACAATGGAAAGAAAGTTAAACAAAGATGAAACGTTAAAAGCTGCCCTTCCTTACTCCACATAGTGTGTACTCGGACAATATATTTGTTTATTTAGTTTCATAATATTTTTAAATTGTATGTATATTCAAATTGTAATAAAGTTATTTATATAGAAAATATACTACACAGCTTATACGTGAAATACATCATAATATAAGTAAAATCAAATGTAGAGTATAAAATAGTCCTACCCCTCCTCTGTTTCGAGGAACAAACGACACCTAAATTTTCTTTCATATATTTTTTAATACCGCGGCGATGTTTTTTCAACGCATAATCGCCATTCCGTGTTCTCCCATTAATTACGAGTCTAAATATATATATCTCATCCGGTAGTCTTATTGAACTAGGTTTACCGTCATGGGCTGTTAATAATACATGTTGATTTTGAGATAGTTTTTTGTGTTTGCCGTAACGGCTTCGGAACCCTACATTGAGCATGGTCCGATGCTCTTGCCCAGTTATTTTTTTGTTCCAACTCGGCTCGCTTCGTTTCGTCGCATGTTTCGTGTGAATCGAAAGCGGTCAAATGGGTATTTTATGAATCTTCAGTTCGGGCGCGGTAGTGACATAATCTACTTCTCGTTTATATGAAATATCATTAGTTTAGTTAAGTTTAGTTTATTTATTTCATGAAACAAATCATCATTGTGTGGAGGTAAGTAATTGAAGTGACGTTTTGATTTAGAAGCTACATTCACATAGCAATAAGAAGCTTAATAAGCTACCGATTTAAATATCTATTGCACAACACATTTCTTAATGTAGTTAGCGACCTTTTTCATTTAATAGTATATATACATACTCATACGCTTCTTTGTGTATTTTATTGTAACAAGAAATATTATGAACGACAAAATTTAAAAAAAACTGCGGATATTATTGATCGATATCTTGTATGCATATTGAATTAAATTAATTTGTTTATCTATCCAAATATCATAAACCCTTGATGCTGCATTCAAGAACCGCACATTACGACCACCATAAAAATAGACTGTCTTGTTAGAACAAATTTCTTATATGTAAAAAAAGTAATTATTGCTAAATAAGTAATAACATCGATATCTATGTTATTATTTCATTTAAAGGACCCCGGACCTAAAGTATGGAAAATGTGGTTTCAGTTAAATATCCTGAGATTTTGATATGTTATAGATTTGAAAGTCTTGAACAAAAGTCTCTAGGGGTGCTACCACTGTTTCCAAGTCCTTTTCAGAGTTTCGACAGATTTTGTACCAGATAACAAAAACTATAAACAATGGATGAAATGAAAGAAAAATAGCGTTACAGGTTAAATCTTATCAATCGATATTTACATATTTATAGAATACACATGAACCGAATCACATATTTTACAAATGTACACTTTTAACTTAGTTTAGGTAATACATTGAACTTGCATTTCTATTCGCACAGTCCAGTATGTAATTTAATAATGCTGTACTCGGGTATTTTCACGAATGTTTTTGAGTTCGATGAACTAAATGAGCACGGCCTAATACGTATGAGAATACGCTCGAGGTTCCGAAACGCAGTTAAACATCAGTTATGGATAGCGTTCCAAAACGAAACTCCGGAAGAAGAGCCAATCCTGGCCTATTATTGTATATGCTAAACCGGGGCCAGAACTATTAGGTTGTTGTGCTCACGTTGCCGGCGTCGTATGGTACCTTAGTTATGCACGACATCAACAAGACGTGAAATACCCGAGTACAGCATTATTAAATTACATACTGGACTGTGCGAATAGAAATGCAAGTTAAATGTATTACCTAAACTAAGTTAAAAGTGTACATTTCTAAAATATGTGAATCGGTACATGTGTATTCTATAAATATGTAAATATCGATTGATAAGATTTAACCTGTAACGCTATTTTTCTTTTATTTCATCCATTGTTTATAGTTTTTGTTATCTGGTACAAAATCTGTCGAAACTCTGAAAAGGACTTGGAAACAGTGGTAGCACCCCTAGAGACTTTTGTTTAGGACTTTCAAATCTATAACATATCAAAATCTGAGGATATTTAACTGAAACCAAATTTTCCATACTTTAGGTCCGGGGTCCTTTCGAACACCAAAAAAACTGTGAAAAACAAAGAAATTTGATTTGACCTCTATTCTAATATCAGTCGAGATGACGTTAAGTTCGAAAAGAAATTGTCGACAAATGTCGTGTAAGTAAGACACCGAACGATATGATAGTTGGAGCAGACTTAAAACTAGAACTAGATCTTTATAGTGTCAACACGTCTTATAATTGCGCATCGAAACTTTCCCCCCTTTCCCTCCTATCACATCACCACACCTCATGGCGCCCTGCCATGCGCAGGCGCCGGTCGGGCGAAGATGAAGTTACAACAGCGACTGGCGTCCGCGTGATTCGAGAGAAAAATGGCGGTTACTTACGAGGCAGAGCTTAAACATAGACGTTTCTGTGAGAATATCGACAATTTTACGTACATTTTATTAATAGGGATACTTTGCGCGTTTTGCGTGCTGTTCGTTCTTTGGGCAACCTGCAATCGCCAACGATAATGGGAAAATCATACTCCAAAGTTGAGGAAAAAGAAGTCATTAAGTATAGCACAGAATGCTGCAGGGAGCAATAAAAGTCAAGCTGATTTGGCGTCAGAATCAAACAACAGCAATACAAATACGATACTGCTATCAACACTAGTTGGGATAATAGTTGCCATCATAATTTATCTCGCAGTATAAAGACTGATTGGCATACAACGAGAATGGATTAGGAAGGAAATGAGAACAGATGCAATGAGAACAATAAGGAGCAGGCTATCACTGACTCGACGTCCGGTGGCAGACAACGATCTAGAGCAAGGACATAGTGAAGAAAAGTGAAGTGAAGTGAAGAGAAGCAGGGATTGAAAACCGGTTTATTTTCCGTACCGGTTAGAGCCGCACTTTGAGAGCCTAACCCATAATAAAGGTTACGCTCGCAAGAACCGCTCTAACCGGTATCTCTATGTCGGAGCGTAAACAGGGAACGAAATCAATTTACCGGTTAGAGAGCGGTTCCTCCGTGAGGGGGTGAATGACCGCTCGTTTAAGGAGACATGATTGGTTTGCTATGGTATTAGATTGATAGCGCAGCCACCAGCAGCGCCTCGACGCGCGACAGCGGTCATTCATCCCGTATCGAAACACAGAGTAACCGGTTAGGGAGCGCTTCGAAATAACGTTCCCAAATCATTTCGTTCGAACGTAACCTAAATTATTAACCGGTTTAACCTAAATAAATACCGGTTTATTTGTAACCGGTTACAATCCCTGAAGAGAAGTTAACAATGTCCAGTGGAAAGTCTATACGAAATGCGTAAGTGAAAAAAAAAACCCCAATGGAAATAGAGTTAGCTAATATACTTAAAGATTTAGATAACATAAGAATTAGCCTAAAAAGTTAGGTCCCGAAAGGAGAGAACAGAAATAAGGGTTAGGTAAGTTAGAAGTTGCTAACCAAATGTATAATACATATAAGGATTATGTACATCTATTGCAAAAGAGTGAAATAAATAGGACAGTAGAAATATTATGTGAACAGATAGAAACAGCTTTTGAGGCGATAACAAAATATTATAGTACTAAGGAAGTCGTATTAGAAAAGACCAAAATGGCGGAAACCAACAAGTTCAATTTAAGGGAAGCTGCGAGTTTAATTCCAGTATCTAATGGATAAAAAAGAGGAAACTATAGAAAAAAACATAGAAGGTGTTGAGATGTTAGATAGCATGTTAGAAGATGACAGTAACAAGAAATTACTGGATTGAGAAACAGGCGATTAAGTACTATAATTGGCAACATTTCATTTTGGTGGCAGTTGCAAATTACTATACGAATCGAAAGGGTTTTGCCTCCTGAACACGGCAAAATATTTATTTAGATTTATCTTTCTTTATTTGCAACTAGCGACCCGCCCTCGCTTCGCTTCGGTTTATGTGAGTTTTCTGTAATACCCGTACGTAAAACAAAGTTTATTATACATGAAAACCTTCCTCTTGAATTATCCTATCTATTAAAAAAAACCGCATCAAAATCCGTTGCGTAGTTTTAAAGATCTAAGCATACATAGGGACAGACAGCGGGAAGCGACTTTGTTTTATAATATGTAGTGATGAAATTACAAGTAAGTTGATAAAAATATCGAGTTTTACCAACACTATGCCTGAATAGATATAATACCATTGCCTTTTTCACGAGAAAAAAAGCTGTCATACTTCAAATTTGACATTGACACTATTGACACTATTTTATTATATAACAACTAAAACTTAAGTTAACCTAATATCATGTAAACTAATATTGTGGGATGCAATAAATGATTGAGTATTGAGTATTGAGTATTGACAGATGGATAGATACTTAGAGAGTTATCGGTTGAAATGATACTTTTTTATATACCTACAGATTGGACTAACGTAATATGTCCATTGTGTCGTAGAAATGAAGTTACGCCCTTTTAGAATAAGTACCTACATCTTTATAAATTAATAATAAAATAATTATTTATTCTAGAGAAAATTTAAAACTATTAGTGTCTTCCTCTTTCCAAACAGTATCTACTTATAAAACGAATAAAATTAAAGTCTTGAAAATATGAAATCTTGTCAATTGCCGCGAGGAACTACACAGAGCTGAAGGATGCCATCCAAGCAGCTAAAGATGAGGAGATGGCTACAACATCAACTAACTCAGGAGCAGTCCTAAACATGAGAGGTACGGTACCGTACAGACCTTACTATCATAGCTCGAGAGGGTATCGCGGGAGAAATCTAAATTTCCGTGGACATGGCTCAAAAAATACCAACAACAGTCACCAGCTATCAAGGTAGGCAGGCATATAACACACGGTGGAATAATTATCAAACCACACCGAGACCATGGTTTGCACGTGGTAGAAATTTTAGATCGAGTTCTAGTTACGATCGAGGTACTCGTGGTAGGGGCAACCAGCGTATTTATAACGCACAAGCAGAGGATGCGACAAATAGCCAGGACAACGTGAATGTAAGTCAGTTTTTTCTTGAATAATTATATATTTACAGGTGACGGGTTAGAATTTGTAAAATTTTACATCAAAAATGAACTATACACATTTCTCAATTTGCAATGGAGTCCCCATATAGCGGTACTGGCAGGTAAACTAAGTTCGGCAGCTTACGCGGTTAGGAAAATTAGACAACTAACTAATGTTGAGACAGCTCGCATAGTTTATTATAGTTATTTCCATAGTGTGATGTCGTACGGTATTCTGGTTTGGGGTAAGGCAGCTGAAATACAAAGTATATTTGTCTTACAAAAAAGGGCTATTCGTTCTATTTATAACTTAAATTCCCGTGACTCCTTAAGAGAACTTTTTAAAGAAATTAACATCTTAACTGTAGCGTCTCAATTTATTTATGAGAATATTATTTATGTTATTAAAAATTTAAATTCTTTCACCTAAAATTCCGATGTACATAATCTAAATACAAGAAATAAAAATAAAATAAAATTGTTATCCGAAAATTCCGCGTGCGTAATAGTACATTGTGTATTAAGGGTGGTAAAGAAAGAATTACAAACGAGAGTCTGTTAGAAGCCCGAAGCCGAAGGCTGAGGGCTTTAATGACTCGAGATTTGTATTTATTTTACCACCCGTGTAACATACAATGTTTTTCATCACAATTGCGAGGAAATGAAATTAAATCAGACAAAAGATCATATTTTTAACTTATTAGCGGCAGACCACAGATTATAGGATATGTCTCGGCAGACTACATCATTGTCTGTGACTTACTACAGATAATGTCAAACGGGTTCGGAGTCCGATTCTAGTGACAGTCGAGATCAATAGTTTATATGCGAGATTTTTAGGAAATTGTTTGCAACTGACATTTCATCTCGAATGAAACTTCATATCGAATGGCACAAGAATTGGGGTCCTGACGTATTGTGATAGTTTGAGTCCACGTGTAATATTTAAAAAAAAAGCTATTACGCACGTTAGAAGCGTAATGGTAAAAAAAGGCCCACGGGTATTATTTTGGATTTACGGTCGATTTTTCTAGCATGTTAGGACACTATTTACGAGCAAGTGTGATGAAAAGTATATAAATCATTTGTTGGTCAATGCATTCATTTCTATAACAAATTACCTGACGAAGCTTTAACATTACCCTTTCCAGCACTTAAAAATTACTTAAAAAAGTCGTTAATATGTAAAGCGTACTATAGGGTCGAGGACTATTTTTTTTTTTTTTTTTCGGTTTTCTAGTGCGATCTGTCCTTTTCTTTGGGACAATGAGCTCTATTTTGGTGGTGTTGATGCATTTGGATATCCTGTGGAGTATGCTCCCATTGCAGCATCTCACTTTTTCTTTTCTCTCTCTTTTGACTCCTAGACTGTTAGGTCAGCTGGGATTTTGCGTTTTAGTCTCCTAGGCGGAGGTTTGTCAGGCATAAGATGAAGCACAAGGCTGTTTGGGTGGATCTTGAGGCGGTCTTTGTATTTTGTGCTATGGCTTTTGATCTCTTCTTTGACCAGGGGAATCCCCAAGTCTCGGTGTATGTTGGCATTGGTAACATACCATGGGGCATTAGCTATTTGGCGTAAAACTTTATTCTGGAACCTTTGTATAATTTCTATATTGGAGTTAGCAGCAGTGCCCCAGAGTTGAATACCGTAAGTCCAGACTGGTTTGAGTATTGCTTTGTAAATAGCTAGTTTGCTTTCTAGGCTAAGGGCAGATTTTCTGTTTATCAACCAATTCATTTTGGCCAGCTGAAATCCCAATTGTTTACGCTTGGTAAAGATATGTTTTCTCCAAGTTAGTTTGCGGTCGAGGTGCATGCCAAGGTATTTTGTGTCTTCTCTCTGTGGGATGACAATGCCATTCAAAGTTACAGGAGGGCAGGTTTGTCTTCGTGTTGTGAAAGTGACGTGTATGGACTTGGTTTCGTTTGTTTTTATCCTCCATTTACTAAGCCAAGCTTGGATGGCTGTTAAGTTGTCTTGTAGCAGTTCTGACGCTCTCGTTGGATTATCGTGGGAAGTTATAACAGCTGTGTCATCTGCGAACGTGGCTATTGTCGTGGAGTCTTTTATGGGTAGGTCTGCAGTAAAGAGAACATACAACACGGGCCCGAGCACACTTCCCTGAGGAACGCCTGAACCTATTTTAACCATTTTTGATTGAGTTTCGCCTAGTTTAACCGTGAAACACCGATTTTCGAGATAAGATTTTAAAAGCGGGTAATAGTTATGTGAAATGTTGGTTTTTAATTTACATAGCAGGCCGTCGTGCCAAACCTTATCAAAGGCTTGTGTGACATCTAAGAATACAGCTGAGCAATATTTCTTGGCTTCCATTTCGTTACGTATCTTGTCCACTAATCTGTGTATCTGTTCAATGGTAGAGTGCTTTTCTCTGAAGCCGAATTGGTGGTCAGGTACAGCTTGGCGCAATTCCAATTCGGGCAAAAGGCGCGTTAGCAGTAGTTTTTCAAAGACCTTTGATGTTATAGGAAGAAGGCTGATTGGTCTGTATGAACCCGCGTTATCTGCAGGTTTGCCCGGTTTTGCAATCATGATGATAACGGCAACTTTCCATTGCGGCGGGAAATAACCAAGTCTGAGTAAGCTGTTAAACAGGTGAGTGAGGAAAAGAAAACCTTCGCGGGGAAGCTCCGATAGACACTTGGCTGTAATCAAGTCGTACCCCGGTGATTTTTTCGGATTCATTTTATTGCAAATACATTTGCCAACTTCTTCCACTGTAAAGGGTTTGATTGGCAAGTCCATTTGGTTTGGATAGTCCTTCGCCTTCAGCATGTCATTTTCTTGGTCTTCTGTAATGATGCGGGCGTTTGGTTCGAAGACTGTGCTTAGATGAGCAGCAAAGGCAGATGTTTTCTCAACTTCAGACCGAGCCCAGTTTCCGTCGGCTAATCGTAGAGGTGATGATACTACCTGTGGTTGTTTCAGTTTAGCTGTGGCTTTCCAGAGAGAATAGTTTTTGTCCGCTGTTGGTGAAAGGTTACTAAGGTAGTCGGTCAGATCCTTGTCCTTGTCTTGTTGTAGCATTCTTTTGAGTTGTTTAATCGCTCTATTTAATTCGTTCTTTGCTAAAGGGGATCTCGTGGTTTGCCATTTATGACGCAAACGCCTTTTGTTTGCGATTTGTTGTTGGATGAGTTTGTTGAGTGAAGGCCTTGGAGATAGAGACGGTGGTGGAGTTGACTTCCAGGCACTTTGTTGCACACATGTGTTGAAGTGTTCAACAGCAGCAACGATGTCGTTTTGAGATTTAAGTATCACATTGGTCTTCAAATTGGCAGTAATTTGTTCACGAAAGTAGTACCAGTCTGTCTTGGGGGTATGAAGCACACATTTAGGGCTCTTAGGCACTGCAGTATCGCTAAATTTTATAATTATTGGCGAATGGTCTGAGGAAAGCTCAAGACAAGAAGCTACAGTGAACTTGATCTTCGGTATGCCTTTGATAATCGCAAAGTCAATTAGATCTGGGGTTTTGTTTGTATCTGTAGGCCAGTATGTGGGTTCGCCCGTAGTAAGAACATCAAGATGAAGTTCATCTATAGATCGACGAAGTTCTCTCCCCTTTGTGGTTATTAATCTTGAGCCCCAGAACGTATGTTTCGCGTTAAAGTCACCGCCGGCTATAAATCTATGCCCTAAGGTTTTGAAGAAATCTTTAAAGGTTTCCTTTTTAATGGTAAAGCGAGGTGGGCAGTATAGAGCCGTTATTGTTATTGGGCCTACTCGGTCTTCTAGCACAATACTAGTGGACTGAAGAAATTCTTTGGCTATTTGCTCAGACTGGTAATGTTTAAGTTTTCGGGAAATTATTATAGCAGTTCCACCATGAGCCTTTCCGTCTGGGTGTTTCGTGTAGTATATTGTGTAATTTGGTATGGTGATATGGGTTTTATCAGTATAGTGAGATTCAGAAATAAGCATTATATCGATATCATTTGATTTTAGAAACACTATTAGCTCCAGGCTGTGTTTGGCTAGTCCGTTAGCATTCCAGATACATATATTTAGGGATGGACTTACGTGGTGCTGGTGCTGATTTTGGCTACGAGAGCCGTTAAAATATTGAGCATGATGCCCATTTTCTCCATGAGTTCCTTCATCATGTTCTTGAGGTCTCGTAAGTCGTTTGGGTCAGCTTGCGAGTGATTTATTTCGTTTTGTCCGGCGTTTGAGCACGTTTGAGAGGCATTTTGGTTGGTCGTTGCTTCCTTTATATGTGCGGGTGTGATTGGTTCTGGGTGACTCCACGCGGATCTATTTTTGGTACAGGCAGAGGGGGGAAATCTGCTTCTTGGATAGTGGGTGCGAGTGATTTTGGTAGCTTTTTCTGTCTCAATACGTAATTTTTTGTAGATCTTTGTAGACGGTACAGCCTTTATAGTTCGCTGGGTGGTTTCCGTCGCAAAGAACGCATTTGACATTATCGGATTTTTCCTTCCTAGGGCAGTCCTTGGTTTCGTGTAATTCAGCACATTTGACACATCTTGGTTGGCGATGGCAAAATCCTTTGGTATGGCCATATCGTTGGCATTTTGCACACTGGGGTAAAATCCGTTTTTGGTGCGGCGGTTCGAATTTAATTCTGCAGTTTAGTAGGGCTTCAACTTTGTAGATGTCCTTGTTATTTGGTGCTGGATTCAGTTCTACATAAAACATAGGACAGGGTATTTTGGTGGTTCGTTTTTTTATGTTCCATATATTGGCAACGCTGTGACCCAATTCTTGTATTGAGCTTTTAAGAGCGTCAGTATCGGTGGAGTGGTGCATGTTTTTTAGGATCACTTTGTAATTTCTCTCCTGCTTGGGTTTGTATGTGTGGAATTCCGTTTCCTTTTCTTCTAAGTGTTTTACTATTTTAGAATAGAATTCCGGGCTACTTGCTTGGATTTTGACCTGGTCATTGTTCAAGACCTTGAGGAGGTATGCATTTGCTGCTATTTGATTTAACAGCTGGGTTAGTGGCATTATATTTCCAACGCCCGCAACAAAAATAGGTGGCGGTTTTGGAGATTTGTCTGCTGGTATTGGCGTCTCACTTTCGGTTATAACTTCCTCTGTAGCTTCTTCATGTTGACTATCTTGGAGATCTAACCCTTCAAATCGGTTTTGGAGTGGTGTAGCAGATGGCTTTGCTTGTAACCAGTAGTTTGTTTTGGCAACCTTGTTAAAGCTATTTTCTGGGCTTGAGAGTGGTCTTTTTTTCTTTTCCACAGGTATCCAGGGGAAACCTGGATCCTGATTTGAGTGCCCTGCCTGACTTTTTCCATGGAGTTCGATGGGTGTTGTTTTAACCCAGATAAAACAACACCCATCGAACTCCATGGAAAAAGTCAGTCTTAGTGTTACGCCGCCATCAGTCGGGTCACTGCAGGATTGCGTTCTAGGTCTTGTATTGAAAAAACTTCGGTGGAAAGTTTGTTGTATTAAATTGGTATTTGTTTTAGGATTATCCATTATTTTGGCTTTAGCGTTATAATCCGATACTCAAACAGCGTTAGGATATTAATGTTTTTAATGTGGCAACATTTTTCTCATTGACAGTTGACATGTTGAAACTATCAGTATATTTTTGAGGGTAGTAGTATTTTATTTTGTCCTGCAGATCTGTCACTCGTACATTTAAGTTCACTTGTTTAGATCAAATTAAGTGATTTGTAAAGAGCAAACACTATCACTGGTTCCACAGGTGTTCGTTTGCACGTTGGTGTAAGTTAAACTCACGAAAGCACAGTTCTACAAGCACAATACTTTTAGGATCGAGAGCTCAAGGACTATCTAACAGATAAAAATGCTTGGCCTAAACCCGAAACTTAGTCATTCATAATTTGTAAAATTGCAAAGTTGTTTGTCTAGGGGACACACCGTTGATGTGGGAAAGCATATCAAACTTTTATTTGGTTGTCCTGTTTTTTTTTTTTTTCCTCTCCTCTCTTCCCCCCCCCCCCCTTTCTCTCTCGTAATATTTTTGACATGTTTTCCTGCTGAACTACGCATGCTATTTGCTATTTGATATTATATTTAATTTAATATTTATTGCTTTATATAATGCTAGATTAAGTTTAGTAGTACCATTGTAATATGTTTAAAAAATGACTGACTGCTGAGTTTCTTGCGGCGTTTCTTCTCGGCAGTGGTCTCCTCTTGGGAAGCGCTGGTAGATTCATGACGTGTAAAAGTGCCCGTGCGGCCTACTTACTGAATAAATATGTTTTATCTTTTTTATCTTTATCTTTATCTCATAGACACAGGTGCAACTTTATCAGTGATACAGAAAAATATATTGCCTACTAACTGCACAGTTCATCAAAGTAAAACTGTAATAAAAGGAGTTGGAGGTCAGATTCAAGCCAACACCTATGCCAACATTTTGCTAACATCAGAAACCGGTAGGTATTACATTTCAACATGACTTTTATCTACTTGACAACATGCCTTGTGAATCATATGGAATTATCGGACTAGATTTCTTGCAATTGTACAGCTCAAATATCAATTTAGCTACTAACGAACTAACGCTGCATAATGAGGAGATTAAGGTTGTGTTGCCTATCCATAAGCGGAGCGATTTTGATGGAATGAATAAAATTCAACAGTATTTAACTATACCGAGTAGGAGCGAATCAATTCATTATTTACAAAGTGAACAGTTAGGAGAGGATATTTTTTTGGCAGTTCAGTCAAAGAATGGGTTAATTCCCGTACAAATTTTAAACATAGGAGAAAAAACAGTAAAAATACCAATATTTACACCAGAAATCGAAAAATTACAAAATTATTAATTATGTTCCTTGTCTAAAACCAACACAGACGTAACTCGTGTTAAGAATTTATTTAGTCAATTACAGTTAAATCCTTTGAAAGCGGACGAGCGAAAACAGATAGAGATCATTATGTGCAAAATTTGCAGACGTATTCTTCTTGGAAGGAGACATGTTAGGTACGACAAACACGATGTCACAAACAATTACAGTGAAATCAAACAGGACACCCGTGTATTCCAAGACATGCAGGATAGCTGAATCATTAACGCCAAAGATTAGCAAACAAATAAAGCAAATGTTAAAAGACGATATTATCGAAGAAACAAAATAAATAAAATAAAGAGCTCACTATTTCGCAAACCGCGCCTAATAATAAACCTTATTAATACTTCTATCAAGTTCAATATTTTGCTAAAAAACCTGAAATACCTATAGATTACCTTAAATCTTAGTTCCCGAATTCCACATACTGATCTACAATGCTGACCCACTGTAATTGTTACTTACTAAATGTTAGTTTGCCACATTTCAGGAGAGAAGCAAAGCAAAAACACGTTTTTTTCCCCCGCCGATTACGTAGCTTGTTATTGTTACTTACAGCACACTCTTCGAATAACTTATATTGATTGCCTTTATAGGGGGATAGGTCTTCGCATCGAACGAAACCGGCTGAAACTCGGTCCGCACGATGAGGATCATCGCCATGGAGAGCACGGGCACCAACACCTCGGCGGCAGTCTGGAAGGGGTGCCGCATCTGTTGCAGGAAGTTCTTCCACATCAGCAGCCGGAACTGAGTGAAGTACTCCGCCCCCTTGTGCGGCTTCGGGTCCTGAAATAATTACGGCGTCTTACGCTGCTTTATTATTTAAAAAACTACCAACTTTGAAATAAACTAGTCTGATTAATTAAAAGATAAAACTTTCGAAGAAGGTAAATAAAACTTTCGTACATTACCCAAACTTCAGGTTTATAACTTACAATCCGGACAAACACTGAACAAGGTCCCACCGTCACTAATTACGTTTTTTATAGTATGTTTTGTAGTACAAGTTTTTAGAGTTTTTGTTCACAACAATAGAAATTTGTCAAAATAAAATTCTTCTTTTGCGAGTGCTCTTGAGATAACTCATTAATTGCATCTATATTTGATCAAATACGAGGGCGACAATTATTTTTCATCACACTTGCTCGTAAATAGTGTCCTAACATGCTAGAAAAATCGACCGTAAATCCAAAATAATACCCGTGGGCCTTTTTTTTACCATTACGCTTCTAACGTACGTAATAGCTTTTTTTTTAAATTTTACACGTGGACTCAAACTATCACAATACGTCAGGACCCCAATTCTTGTGCCATTCGATATGAAGTTTCATTCGAGATGAAATGTCAGTAGCATACAATTTCCTAAAAATCTCGCATATAAACTATTGATCTCGACTGTCACTAGAATCGGACTCCGAACCCGTTTGACATTAGCTGTGGTAAGTCACAGACAATGATATTGTAGTCTGCCGAGACATATCCTACAATCTGTGGTCTGCCGCTAATAAGTTAAAAATATGATCCTTTGTCTGATTTTATTTCATTTCCTCGCAATTGTGATGAAAAACATTGTATGTTACACGGGTGGTAAAATAAATACAAATCTCGAGTCATTAAAGCCCTCAGCCTTCGGCTTCGGGCTTCTAACAGACTCTCGTTTGTAATTCTTTCTTTACCACCCTTAATACACAATGTACTAGAATAGTACCGAGACGACTTACTAGGTAGGTGCTTATTAGGTAATGAGAAGTTTAACGTCGGGGGTAAATATTTATTATTTGGTACACGATAAATCCGTTTTGTTAATAATAACGAGCAGAATCAGTTTTTATAATTTTGTGGTAGTATTTTTTCTTTAAAATTATAAAGCCTTTTTTATACAGGATGAAAGGCGACGGGGGACCTTCCCGGAACTATAGCGTTAATTAAGAGGTACACAGTCGATTTGTGGTGGTAATAATGATGAATTAACTAATTAAAATAAAAACAAATTGACTCATTTTTCATTGCGGTGACAACCCTGTTGCACCTACCCATTACGACTTGACTATGAAAACTCGAAACTACGCTTATTTCCGAATGTTGACGTTGCCATAGTGATAAGGTGATAACTTATGACTTACGATTATGATTCCTAGACGTCAAATAATCCATGAACAAAACGAAATTAAAATGATTTTTATTATTTACACAATTTATTACTTAACCATTAGTTTACACATTAAGGAAGATTTTTCGGATTTTAAGAAATCATATCAAATAATTTATATTTCTTTACAACAAATAACTTTAGAAATGTACTAGAATTATGCAAAATTATCTTTGTTATATATAAAATAAAGCCAACCATTTTGTTACGGAACCCTTAAAATGGCCTGCTTCCTATTATGTCCGCGTTCAATTCCCACAATGTACGTTGCCTATTATGTCCACTATTTGTGTTCTACAAACCGGATTCCTACTATGTTCGCTTCTCATAATGCTCTGTTCTTAGTCGGTTAATAACGGCTACAATTATTCAGGTGGCATAGCAGATAATTATGGGAAAGTTGTTGGAAATTGATCCCTAGGACTCATACTACTTATATTTGAAGGCTGACAAATATGAAAAATAGACATTTCAGGAAACAGATCACTTAACAAGGGATATTGAAGGCCGTTTTGAGAAGCAGATATTTTAGGAAACAGACCGAACGAGCCTGAGTGTAATTATAAAAAAACTATGAACCTTATTGATAGGTCGATAAACACCAAACCGTTATGTCACTAAGGCCCTGTTGTTTGATCAGTTAGTAACTACTGGGGGCCTATTATAAGCTCCTTATTTCCAGCTTTTTTTCGGCATAAACAGATTTGCCTGTCAAATTCGTATTACGAGCTCATAAAAAGCCATTCTGTTTCAAGACGTCAGATTTTAGACGGGCAGCCACGCTGCCTGGCGTTGAATCGTATTATAAGGTGTTTTTTGAAGTTTTTTTCTCGGCCTAAAGTGTCAAAATTAGCAATTTTGAAAAAGTTGGTATCAGGTAGTTTTTTAACAATTGTTAAATATTTATTATCAACTTCAAGAGATTTTTCTCACATTTAATATTCAACAAGTTGCTAAAAATAAGTGCACGTGCGTGTCTTGGTCGTATTATTACTGTTATCATGTTACAATTTTACGTTTTTGATTATAAATAGTGACAAATTATATGAAGCAATAGAGGTCTTTGTATTAGAATCATGCCTACTCTTGATTTATCGAAAAACAAACGGACAACATTGATAGTAATGGCGTTGCATAACTAAACGCGCGAGAACTAAACGCAATCTGTGAATTGTCAAAGTATTTTGAAAATATGTTCAAAACAAACTACGGGCCGACCTAGAAATTTGCGGTTCGTCAAAGCTCTGTTCGTCTGTGAAACTCGCTGTTGAGTGCTGAAAGTAAATGTGAAGTACTTAAAGATAAATGGAACTGCGGGGCGACAGGGTGTTATTGTAATAATATTGAGATGACCTATAGGAATTATTATATACCTAACATCGTCTGTGCTAGCATGGTGCGGGAAGTCCGTAAAGAATTACGCCCGCCACACTAAAAACCCTAAAAATATGTTCAAACCAAGGTATGTAATCAAGCTACTTAAAACAAATTGAAATTCTGTGTGTTTCTTTTTATCCGTTTATCATTAATATTTGTTCTGGTTATGTAAGTAGGTATAATTCTTTATTAACTGATTGAATTTGTGCCTATCTTTCCATAGTATGTATTTACTGTTTGGTAACATCCAAATTTACAGAATACCTAATTTGTCATAGGTATTAGCAGCACATACATACATTCTACAAAATGGGATCCTACCAGTAGATAAGCCACAAATGCTAAAGCATTCAATTAGATAGCACCAACTTACCACAATTTCCAAGTTTTTTATAGATGTTCACTTCTAAGAGTAGTGGAGAACAAATATCTAGGGGTTTCAAATACCTGCTAACCAGTACAAATATTATACAGTTACAATACCATTTTATTCAAATCGTTCCCCGTTTTGTTTTAATTGTATAAACTGTATGAATGACGAACAAGTATCTTTTATTAATTTGCAGGTTTTATAGATTGTTTAACATACCCAGTGTCCTCGGCTACATTGACTGGACTATGGGGTTGTCTGACATGAAAAGTAATGTAGAATGCAGTGCCTTCTTATAAATGTGCATTTCTCCCAGTAGGTAAGTCAATTTAAATTAAATACAGACTTTGAGCACTTACAGAAGGTGCTTTAAGTTTGTACTCTCTCGCTTGTTCTCACTCTCGCTCTTAGTAAGTGTATGAAAATGAAAGCCAATTACTAATGCAAAGCATCTGCTAAGAGCTATCGCTAGTAACTACTTTATTTAATCTGTGCTATAACACTGTACATGCCTTTTACCTATATATAAGGATAACTTTTCCTAATAGTTTTATGTAAAGTAGTTAATTCAATTCCTATTCAAATAATATATCTCATCTATCACTTATATCACTCGCCTATCATAAAATTTACTTTCAAATGTAAAATTATATTACTTAAAATGATATATTATTGGAATAGGAATATTGTTTAACCAGAAATGGTCAAATTATGTCATGGTTCAATAACTACTTTAACAATATAACCTTATTTTCAGGTTTGTAATGCTGTGAAGTGTGATAAATGTATATTATTGCATTTATCACATCTTTATATGAGCTAGCCTGTCATCATCAGTAGAATGATTCCTTGGTATATTTAATATAAATTTTAATTAGAACTGTCTCAAAACTGAGTAATTAAATAAGTAAAACACTCAAATCAAAAAATGTATTGATATATTTTTAATACAACATTAATTTTTGGGTTCACAGGTAGTTACTATTTAACATTTACAAGAGCGTCTAAACAAGTGCTCGGCAAAGGAGCTGCTTCTACATCTTGACGCGGTCCCAGTGGCAGCTCTCATGCATCCACAGCCAGTGTAGATACAGTGTCCACCCAGATGCAGCAGTTATGTCCGAAGCCTGAGGGCATCTCGCTGCCGACCTGATGGAAGAGCATTAATTTTTAACCATTTGTTATATATTTTTGTCAAACTAGAACATTAATTTGTTATATTTTTATGTCAAACTTAGGCTTTGTTTAAAATAATTAAAGTACAAAAAACCTTCTTTTTACCTTACATGAGAATATTATCTTCCAACTAACCTCAAAATTCCTTGAATTCCAAGCTTTGCTCCTCGATTGATTGGATCGCCTTGCCTCGCAGGTCTTGTCAATCACCGTCTTACTTTGATGCTAAGGGGTCTGTTATAACTGGTTCATTCAATGACACCCATGCACTTGAGGGAGCCCGAGGTATCACTACCGAAAACCACTTAGTAAATGAAAGCGGCACTTTATTGTTGCAAACAGTTAGGTTAGCAATTTTCATCATCATCAGTCCTCTGCTGCTCTCATCCAGGTTTCCCGCGACCTAAGCAATTGTAGCTACTTGCAATTATAGCTGGTATCGATCACTTGTAGTTGTATGTAATGTGAGTCTTCGCTAACAATGCAGGCACCTTTTTTTCATTTAACTTTTCTTATTGCGTTGAGAGTTCGACGGCTCGTTGCAGAAATCACGATTTTAGGGTGACAAACTTAGTTTTGTGACAGTAAACTTCATTAAAACGCCGTATTACAAATATTAACTTCAAATAAAAAAATTTTTTGTGCATTAGCGAGAAGCTTTAACACTATAAAAAGTATAAAACTTTGCTTGTTTACATTTAACAACAAAGTAGGTACCCGCCCGCCATGTCAAGTGCGTTCGACACAATCTCTTTGATTCTAGGAAAACAAAAGTTTTTTATTTTCAATATAAATAAAAATAAATAATTCATTCATATCTTCATAAGTTTTGTTTAGTTATTAAATGTTTGTATAATTTACTTCGTATTAGTCGCAAAACGAATCACGAATTTTGTAAAACTAAAAATGTACCACATTAGTAAAAGTCCGTATATTATTTTCGGAACGTCACCTTACACTTGAGTTATAAAAAAGTAAAAATGACCAGAGACAATTAAAACAGGCAGCTTCGGCATAACCATTCTGTAAACAGGGGGCTGGTAATACCATTTTTGTACTCGACGATTAAAATGTGTGTATTACGATTTCATAGAGAATACTGTAACGTCACTCTTTTCATCGTTGAATAGTCTAGATGTTACTTCCGAAACAACCGAAATAACTATTTCGATACGCTCTAGACAACCGAAATAACTATTTCGATACGCTCTAGACAACCGAAAAAAATTTGAAAATAGAACTTCGGATTTCCATATATGTGTCCTTGTTTATAGTGGGAGATCTTAGGTCCCGATTTCTAAGGGAACCTTGCATTTTTGAGACAAAGCAAATCCCTTGGACCAGGTGTTCCTGGGGGTGATCTGAGCTGATTTAGGCCGGGTGCCCAGTGGTACCCCCCCGCAGGTGGGCAGGGGAGGGGGGGGAAAAGTGCATCCGGCGCACCTCACTCTAAATTTAATATCTCCATACATCTAGCAAGTATATCAAGTTTGGTATCTTTTTCTTATAATTCGAGGACGAGGAATTCATTTCTGGAACAAAAATTTTACCCACCCATACAAAAAAAAAGAGAAATTCAAAAATAAAAAAAATCTTTACATATTTTTTTCCGACAATTTTATTTTTTCTTAAAACTATGGTGATTTGCGTCACAAAAAAAATACTAGTAAATAGCCCAGTTATCTTACTATATAAAAAAAATTACTTGTCATACATTATTTGTCTGAAAACAGTGTTAAAAAAAATTATTTTGTGCCGCGCGGCGGACCACGCCCAAATAGGTACCTACACGCTGTCAGATTTAGTATAAGGGACGCATTCAATTTTAAACTTTGTTCTACATACACAAGTAGGTAATAAAATAAATACGTCCTGTAATTATAAAAGAAAGGGTAAATAAATTAAAAATTACATTATAACTGAATATGGGATTATCCTATGCTATAGGTAAAACTTTTACTTTACAAGCAATCAGAATGGGTCAGTCAATGGACAAATTGGAAACGATAAGTTACTGGGTATTATTATGTTGTTAGAAACCAAGGCCTTTATTGTAAAAAAAACCGGTCGCGTGCTAATCGGACTCGCGCACCGAGGGTTCCGTACTGCCACACATTACGTATTATTATATTCCAATTTCGAATCGAATCCACGCGACCCAACTCACAATTGACTATATTTTAGTATTGGTGGTTTTTCTTCAGGGTTTGTCATATAATCATACCCAATTTGGCGCTTGTATATGTTTTACTGTTCTTATTATTATTAATCGTATGGCTTTATTAAGCAGAGTCAAGCACATGCACTATAGTTTTATATCCAAATTCTTCACCCATTGGGCTGCGTTATCAGTAAGGGTGAACAGATCTTGAGGGTCTCCATCATATTTTCGGATAGGGCAATCCTTTATAATGTGGTCTACAGTCTGCACGAGGGCACCGCAGTCACACGCCGGTGAATCTCTCCATCCACATTTGAACAGATAATCGGCGCTTCGCCCGTGTCCCGTTCGCAGTCTGTTCAGCTGGCACCATTCTCTTCTTGGGGCAGAAAAGCCGTTAGGTTTCCTGGTTGGATCATAGCTTGAGAGTGAGGATATAGGCGGATTAGCCTTCCACTCTTCGCTCCATTGATTTTTGATCGTAGGTTGATAGGCAAGGAGGTTCTGGGCTGTCTGATAAGGAGGATGCCGAGGTTTTAGACGATGCCGCGGGGGAGAAGAGAACTCGTGGAAGACCGGCAATTCTGGTCTGCTGGCTATCTTGTTGCTTTCATGCAGAAGGGCTTGTTGTCTTCTTAAATGTGGCGGAGGTATGTGGCTTAGAGCTGGTAGCCACTGTATAGGAGTGGATTTGATTGCGCCTGAGATGCATCGCATAGTTTTGCGCAATTGCACATCAATCCTGTCCGTGTGAGCGCTATTCAGCCATACTGGCGCACAGTACTCTCCAGCAGAGTAAACTAAACTAAGCCCTGTTGTGCGTAAGACATCAGCCCCAGCTCCCCAAGTGGTACCGGTCAGTTTATGCATGATGTTGTTGCGGGTACCCAATTTCTTACTTAGCTTTTCGAGATGAGGGCCGTAAGTTAGGGAGCGGTCCAGGGTGACTCCAAGGTACTTCGGGCGTGGGTTGTAATGAAGGACTCTGCCGTCGAAAATTACTTCGGGGATGTACGAAGCAAGTTTATTGTTCAGGTGGAAAGTGGACACCTCAGTTTTACTGGCATTTGGAACCAGTCGCCATTTTTTAAGGTACTTTTGCAACATCTCTAGGTCATTTGTGAGTTGTTTTTCTGACTCTTTAAACGTGCTATGTAGGTGGGTTAAAGCAATATCGTCCGCGTAAACAAACTTTCTGGATGACGTCTCGGGGAGATCGTGTGTGTACAGGTTAAACAGCAGTGGCGCCAGTGTTGATCCCTGGGGGAGTCCGTTATTGAGTTTCCTGGCACGACTGCGCTTGTCTCCGAGATGGACAGTGAATTCACGTTTACTGAGCATATTGTTTATCAGAGCTGTAATTTTCCGACACGGGACTGCTTTCATCAGTTTGTAGTTAAGACCTTGGCGCCACACTGTGTCGTAGGGGGCTGATAAATCGACAAAAACAGCCACGGTTTTCAGTTGCTTTTGGAAGCCAGTCTCTATATTGGTGGTTAGGGATAAAACTTGGTCTGCACAATTGCGGCCGCTTCTAAAACCTGCCTGTTCATTTGGAACGATTCTATCTATTAGAGCAGTGATCCGGTTTGACAGCAGTTTTTCCAGGAGCTTGTACAGTGAACTCAGGAGCGCAATTGGTCTATAGCTTTTTGGATCGTCTGGTGGTTTTTCTGGTTTGAGAATTGCTATAATTTTAGCGTTGTTGAAACCAGGTGGCAGTTTATTTCTTTCCAAAATATCAGAGAAGAAAGCAGCCAGCCATTTTTTGCAGTTCGGTCCCAGGTTCTTGATGAACTCATTATATACACCATCCTCTCCCGCGGCTTTGCCCACTGCTAGTTGTTTAACAGCGGTAGTTACTTCATTAGTTGTGAATGGCTTTGACAGGTTTTCGTCAATCGGCAGCGTTTTCCTTAGTTCCTTGGCACTTCTGTTAATAGCTTTGTTATCTGAGCGGTTTCCCTTAACTTGCGATGTTTCTATTATTCGGTTAGCTATGGCATTAGTCAGGCTTTGAGAAGCACAACTGTTCACAGGTCCAGTCCTACCAGACAGGCGATTGAGTACCTTCCACGCTTTACGGCTAGATATTTTGAAATCCATTTTTTCGACTGTGGCTACCCATTTATTCTTGCGTTGCTCGTCCAGTGACTGTAAGAGGTTTCGTCCTATCTCTTGGTCCCCTGATTGTTTGTACCGTTCGTAGAGGTCTTGGCTGTCTGGACTCCAACAAGGGACATAAGTCTTCCTAAAGCCACGTGGCACGTGTCTTTTGGCTGCCCTAGTTATTAGGCGCGTGAATCTGGAATAGTTCTCCACTCTTGGGGGCATCCACCTTACTGTGGCATCCATGTCTTTTAGGAAACCCATCCAGTTGGCCTTTTGGAAATTCCAGCGTGGTAACGGCATGGAGTTGACCATGGGGATTTGGTATCCTATCTCCATTATAACGGGTCGATGCTGGCTGTTCGGAAAATTAGACAGGACTTTTCTGGATGTTGGTAGGGGTAATCCGGCTGAATCCTGCGATACAAATGTCAGGTCCGGGTTATAGTCCTTTTGCCATCTGGCTGATCTAAAGGAGCCTTTGTCTTTTGCATCAAAAATTAGATGGATGTTATTTGATTCCGCCCAATGTGAGAGTTGTATGCCGTTTTGGTTGTTTGAGCTATATCGCCAAGAGGTGTGGTGGCTATTAAAATCTCCAGCATAAAGACTTGGGTGTGGAAAGACAGGCATACCTTCGTCCCATTTGTTGGTAGGGGGCTTGTAAATGTTGGTAATGGTGAGATCTTGGACTTTTATAACCGAGTGAAAATAGTTCATGTTGGAAATTTGTGGTAAAACGGTGACGTTGGGTGTGTTTTCTTTAATGTAGCTTGCGATTCCATAATTTGGATGGTGAAGTGCTTGGACTGCAATATAACCAGGGATCTTCCCTCTCCCTTCAAGATCATGTTCATCCTTAGTGTGCGTTTCTTGTAGTAATAGTATATCCACGTTATGCTTTGTCAAGATTTTGTGCAGTACTTCGCACTTTGCCAGGCTTATGCCCTCTATATTCAACTGGCAAACTCGTAAATTGGGGCCAATTGCGATTGACTGTGGGCTCTTAGAAGAGCCTTTTGAGGTGCTTGATTGCGGATCCATTGTTTAAAAGTGCATCGGTGCGACTCGGTATTCGTGCTGTGAGGTTGTCTTAGACAACAGGTGCAGCAGCCGAATGGTTGTTGCTCGTTTGGCGCCACCCAGGGGACACGTGCAGGGTTGTAGTGGCAGTTCCTGCGGACGTGGAGCAACTTCGTCCCCCCAACGTACTGTTCTTACGAAACAGCACAAATTTTAAAAACCTTGAATTGGAACGTGTCGTGTATGAGTGGGTAGGCTTTTTATTATTTTACTCATTTTTTTTTTGTTCTAAATCTTCCTTAATACATACATAGTATTATGGTCCCGTTGGTCTCCATTCGGAAAAGTAATCCTTAAAAGGCAAAATCTTCATTTAGGGATTTAAATAATAAAACATACCTACGAGGTCCGGTCCGAAAATTTTTAGTTAAACAAAAATTAAAGAAATATAATAAAACTTTATTTACAACTTTTCAAAGTATTGCCCTGCTACATCTATGCACTTATGCATTCGACTAGACCAACTTTCAAAACAGGAAAAAAACCGTTCTTGCGGAAGGTCAAAAAAGTCCCCTGAATTCGTCCACTGCTTCATCCGCCGTCGAAAACCACGTAATGATTTTTTTACCGTGGGGAATAAAAAAAATAACATGGAGCCAGGTCAGGGCTATAGGGAGGGTGTGGTAGCAGTTGCACTCCCGATTTGTTCAAAAAATCCATGGTACTGGCAATCGACACGGCCAAGCCAATGGTAACCGTTTTCCGATCTTCTAGTGGAATTACGGCTACAGGCCCACTTCTTCGAAAAAAAACAGCAACCATTTTTTTGTTGACGCTTCGTCCGCGAACTACTTTAGTGGGTAAATCATCTTCTTCAAAGACCCATACTGTCGATTATTGTTTTGTAAATGGGTCTTAGCTGTATATCCAAGATTCGTCAGATGTCACAATGTAGGTCACTTGTTGTGATATGCCTCCTTCAAATTTATTTAGCATAAATTTGCACCAATCGACACGTCTATCTTTTTGCTCCGGTGTGAATGTGGTATCTATCGAGACGAAACCTTCCGAACTTTAAGGTGATCATGCAAAATGGTTGAAACTGCCTGGGATCCAACCTTCAGTTCGATCTGAATCTCTCGCTTGGTAATATTTCGAGATTTCTTGATTAGCCACTCCATCCTGATGACGTTTTCTGGAGTGACTGCCGTTGGCGGTCGCCCCGGTCTAGGATAATCTTTGACGTCGCTCCGCCCATGCTTAAATTCACGGAACCAGTAACTGACAGTGGCAAGAGATGGAGATAATGCCCTAAAAGCACTGGTTAACTTTTCATGAGAATCCTTGTAAGTTAGCCCTCGTTTATAATCGTAATATATCATAGCACGAAATTCTTCCCACGATACCTCCATCGTTGCGAATAAAAAGTAACAGACATATTTTTCTTCTA
Source organism: Acleris laterana (assembly GCA_963966035.1). Taxonomy (NCBI): domain Eukaryota; kingdom Metazoa; phylum Arthropoda; class Insecta; order Lepidoptera; family Tortricidae; genus Acleris; species Acleris laterana. The sequence continues at coordinate 10,133,481 of OZ014445.1, read as the reverse complement.
ATTTGAAAAAAAATAACTGTATGTTACTGGTCAGTGACATTACACAAAAGACTTTGTAATGAAATTTGCCTTTAAGCTGCAATAAAATGAAATCAATAGGATTAATAATACGCCGTTGACTAACTTTTTTTGGACGGCCCTCGTACGTTAGTAACTAACCGGGAAACAAACCCAGCGGTTGACCTTTTTTGCATAATTTCTCTTAATTTTGTTCATTTTGCTTCATGCATCATGTTCACTTTACGCATCAAATACAGCAATAAAACGATGTAGGTAGGTATACTTATTCCGGAAAAGTACTTGGTTCGATTCCCTTTCCAATACCAAGGCGAAACCTTTAATTGCAGTAAGTATTACGTCCTATCCAAAATCAAGGCTTTGGTTCCTTAAAACATTATCTTACTTTTAGTTTCCGAACTCCCCGTACTGTGACATTTCAATTTATCACCCTGTATACTTATGCAATATGGCCGAGAGGGGGCTGTGTGGCTGACCGTACCGTGGGCCGCCTCGCGATACAATTATTTTTTTAACACAATTATTAAAAAAAATTACCTACGTCAAGTTTATTTTTTTATATAAGGTCGATACGGGTAAGTGTAGCTAGGGGGTAAGTGTGACTACGTGTTATATTACGAAAACTAAAAAACTTCTGATTTAAGTGCCATCTATTGGTGTGAGTTAAGAAAGTGTTGATTAATACTTTTTATCCTATACATGGCGTTGCCGAGCAACTTTTCGTAGTTATTGTCATTTTGAAATTTGTCAATTTTTTTAATACGAGTTGCAGTTCACACGTGATTTTAAATTCCTAAAAATCTTGGTGTCGTCGACGAATCCGTGTATTTTGAATAGGTAAGTTTTTTCTATACTTCTTGATCTTAATATTACTCTTATTATTATATATGGATTAGCTAAAACTAAAGATTTATGAGCATTTAAAATTATAACCTCAAAATTCAGTGCACGGGAAAGTGTGTCTACTTTCCTTGAGGCAAGTGTGTCTATATGCCACACTTGCCTCATGCCAGAGGTTACAAACATTTATTATTTTATGCACGATATAAACGTGTTTTTTTTTAATTGGATAAAACTAATTACTTAGGTTTTATTTTCGTGTAAGGCGGTTTCAATAAAATAAAAAATAAAAAACACTTTTATTAGTACTTAGTACATTTAAAGTCCCTATAATAATTTGCAAGTAGCGGTACGGTCCGTACGGTGCCGGTCGTATGCGTCGGCATTCTGCCGGTCCCGGTCGGCTGTTACCACCCGATCGTAGTAGTAGGTATATAAGTGTGGTTCTATTTTATTATTTATATTTCAGGTTTAAAAGATGGTTCGTAACTACGTTCGCAAAAGGAAAGGCCCTGAATGGAGTAAAATTAAGTTAGTTTTGGCTTTTTTTTTCTAAATGTAATGTCGCTTTTTAGGAGTTTGTTTTTATTTTGTACAAAGCACCAATAAAATAGTTTGTTTATAAATTACCGTTTTTATTAAAAACATATTATGTAAGCTACAAATAATACCTTCCTACTCCGTGTGGTTTCAAACAGCTACGTACTATGCGACGTACCTATATTTGTTTTAGCACAGCAAGGTAGAGGTAAATATAAAACATGTTTGCAACCCCTGTCTGTAGCACAGTATGACACACTTACCCCATAGTTATTTAATCGTAAATGATCATAACTTACTGCATAAGTAATATAATTAGATGAGAACTGATTAATTGTCATGTCTAGGTAGCATGGTCATGGCATTTTACAATAAGAAACAACCGTCTATGGTGCTTTAACGAGGTAGACACACTTACCTCACTTTGTTGGGAAAGTGTGTCTATGACAGTGCTCACATTTTCAGCCTCAAACACCTACAAATAAGTATTTAAATAGTATAAAACACATTGTTTACAGCTAAGCTTAAACAACAATATATTTTGGCTTCGGAGATAGTTGGAAATTCCACCTTATTTTACTTAATTTTTTAGTTCAAAGTCAACTTTGCGAAAAGTATGCCACACTTACCCGTATCGACCTTAGTAGGATATTTTTTTCTTAGGAGAATCACCATAATTTTAAGCAAGGAGAGGATTTTTGAAAAAAAAGTGAAGTTTTTTTTTGTGTGGGATAGTAAAAGTTTAGTTTCAGAAATGAATTCCTCGTCCTCGAATTATAAGAAAAAGACACCCAACTTGACATAGGTGCTAGGTGTATGCAGATATGAAGCTTAGAGTGAGGTGCGCCGGATGCACTCCCCCCCCCCTCCCCTGACCACCTGCGGGGGGGGTACCACTGGGCACCCGGTCTAAATCAGCTCAGATCACCCCCAGAAACACATGGTCCAAGGGATTTGCTTTGTCTCAAAAATGCAAGGTTCCCTTAGAAATCGGGACCTAAGATCTCTAATAAAATAATCCCATATTCAGTTATATTGTAATTTTTAATTAATTTACCCTTTCTTTTATAATTACAGGACGTATTTATTTTATTACCTACTTGTGAATATAGAATAAATAAAGTTTAAAATTGAATGCGTCCCTTATACTAAATCTGACAGCGTGTACCTATTTGGGCGTGGTCCGCCGCGCGGCACAAAATATTTTTTTTAACACAGTTTTCAGACAAATAATGTATGACAAGTAATTTTTTTTATATAGTAAGATAACTGGGCTATTTACTAGTATTTTTTTTGTGACGCAAATCACCATAGTTTTAAGAAAAAATAAAATTTTCGGAAAAAAATATGTAAAGATTTTTTTTTATTTTTGAATTTCTCTTTTTTTTTGTATGGGTGGGTAAAATTTTTGTTCCAGAAATGAATTCCTCGTCCTCGAATTATAAGAAAAAGACACCAAACTTGATATACTTGCTAGATGTATGGAGATATTAAATTTAGAGTGAGGTGCGCCGGATGCACTTTTCCCCCCCCTCCCCTGCCCACCTGCGGGGGGGTACCACTGGGCACCCGGCCTAAATCAGCTCAGATCACCCCCAGGAACACCTGGTCCAAGGGATTTGCTTTGTCTCAAAAATGCAAGGTGCAGGACCTAAGATCTCCCACTTAAGGAGCCTCGATCCGATACAAAATTGCCAATCTGTGTCGTTTCGGAACGTAGCAGCGTCGCATCATCTGTCAAAAATCTACTTTTAGTTTTCTTATATACTCGTATTAATGACTTACATTATTAATTTTAATGAACTCGTACAAAAAGTATTGTTCACAATAGTGTCATAATTAAGCTTTTTAATCTCGTACCTTACTTAGGCCACTCAGCAAGCTTCGTGGCCTAAACACGGTACTCGACTAAAAAGCTCTCTATAAAAATACTATTTAAGCAAGGCTTATTACGTCGGAAATCGAAATAGTACATTGTTGCCTAGGCGCGGAAAGTAAAATAAACCTATGACAAATTCGGAGATAATGTTTGTTTGAAAACTACCGAGTATTAGTAAAGATAGTTTCACGCACAACGCACCGCCGCCGCCGGCCCACACTGCACGCACAAGTTGGGTGTGCGGGATTTTTTTCACGTTCCTTTCGATTTTGTAAACAATATGGACATGGACGGAAAGTGTTTTCATATGGTATTTTTACTCCTAGGAGTAAAATGAGGCACTTTCCGTCCTTGTGTTTCAATCGGAAAACCGTTGTTTCCGAGCATGTTTGAGAAAATGTCATTAACCAGAATGTTTTCCTAAAAGCTCATAATACGCCCCCTGATCAAACAACAGGCCCTTACCGCATCACTTTAGAAACAAATGGTTAGGATAAGCATTTCACTCACTCTTACTAGTGATAAATATAAGTAAGAGCGAGGGGGTGCACCGGCACCTTCACGCGCCAGCTGTCACTTCAGCCTTCATGCGAGTAGCGAGTGCAGCGGTGGTGTCACGATTTTTACTCAGCATTGCCGGTCTAGTGTACACAAAGAAGTCTTTGCCTGCAACGCATTTTCCCTGGTCTTGCGGGTTCTTATGGGTTGTGGTAGATACTTACCTGTGGCTGTTTCGGCTGATCGCCTTTCAGGGATGCGGCCTTTTTTTTCTATAAAAACAACGTGGAAATTTAACTGAATGAAAATCGACTTTTACCTTAAACTAGTAAAGATAAGAAACCCAAAACAAATGCAAATAGAGTCTGGCCATCGAAACGTGATACTGAAAATTACCGCGAATGAACTAAAGCGTGTATGAACTAGAGTTAAACAATGTTGCTGCTTTTAACATTAAGTAGATCTATATTAAATTATGAGTTGATGACAAAAGCATTAAAATTGTTAAACTGTAGCTCTTTTAGGCATACTATAGCTACATTTTTAAATTTTGCGGTGATTTTCAGTATCACTTTTCGATGGCCAGACTGTAGTTTTCCAAGTTGTACCATGTTAGACGGTCAGTATGACAACAAAAAATGCTAGTGCTGTTAATGGTACATATTAATTGTAAAAAGGCCGTGGCAGGATACTCTTAAGGGACCATCTTGTGGCTTAATAGCTTTTGGTCTAATTTTTTTATGATGATGTGCCACATCATTAGTAAGTGGTATTCTGAATAATTTCATCATTCCCCGCTTCTTAGTTTTGGACAAACTTTTTTGTACAAATGGGTTTTCGTGAATAATCAAGTTTTAATGGAACGAATTGTTTCGTCCTTTACACGTGTGATACACTTATATGAAGATGTTAAGCCATATAAAAAAATAAAATTACGTGTGACAATATTCTTCAATATTTTTTTATAATTTCTAAAACAAAGACACCTCCAATTTTTTGACCAATAATACCCCTTTTAATGAACTATAATAGTAGTTTATGCAATAGTTGTATAAGAGAGGTCAAAAAATATGAGTGGCGTGTGTTACGATGTGAGCCGAAGGCGAACATCGTAAAGGTAAGAGCCACGAGTGTTTTTTGACTTAGTTATACACCGTTGCATACAATACTTTTTCTACGACTAGGTTTCAAATGAAATGCAAAACTAAGCGAAAAAACTTACAAACGAACGAACGAAGTAAAGAACAACAAACGAGCGGGAAACAAGAAAATGACAAAATATGTGTCTATGGTTTACTTTGTTTTTAAATTGACGGAATGGAAAATAGAATTATTTACAATTCCAAAACATTTTAATTTTACCAATCAGAATACTTCACCAAATTAAATCCACCAATCACAATACACATCGACTGTCAAACGGAACGATAGGTTCTTTTAGGTACTTACGTGTTTCTCTTTAACTAATTTAAATCTTTTAAAAAAACTTTGTATTTCGTATCAACCAACCAGAATACAGCTATTTTAAAATAGACCAATCAGGTAACTGAATTCATTTCTCAAAACATTAGGTGATTTATAGTCCCTATTTCACAATCGTTAAAATATGATTAAATGTATTGTGCAACGCTAAGCTTTGGCAGCTGGCCGTATCGTTTTATCTCAAAAACGCACAAGTGCTGTTTTGAGGCATAGACAAGATAGACTTTTCTCTGGATTATTCTGCGGACATATTATGTATGTTCTTATATTAGTGTTCGTGACTATATAAATGACAGATAAAAGTACAGGAGTAGGAAAAAAAATTTATTCTAGCTTTGTTTAAAGCATTTAGTGGTGCATCATAACAAAACTAAGTCTCAACTCATCGCTATTTTCGTTGACCCTTAAGCCGTTTTTAAACAGATTGCTATAACTATAACATATACATAACATAACCAGCCTACGCGGAAAGGCGGGAAGGAGGCTGCCTTTGCCCGTGGGACATTCTGGGCTTATAATACTAACATGAATTATATCACAATCGGTGTCAAGAACACGATGGCAATGTACCCTGATTTTACTACCGACTTAAATGTTTCTTGTTTTAAGGTGAGACCGCACCGCTGCTTAACGGTGCGTCAAAAACGGGGCCATGTTGTTACTATGACCCCGTCTTTTGTTGACGCAACGACACCGTGTTGAGAACAACATGGCGCCGTTTTTGACGCACCATACCATAATACACGCACCGTTAAGTATCGGTTCGCCCGCACCTTTATTCAGTTGCGATTCTTCTAATGTTACGGATATTGGTTTATGTTATGAACTTATGAGTCGAATTGATTACTTACCCCATTGCTACCAATGGACGACGGTATGCGTGGCACCTTCTGTGAAAAAAACAAGAACATAAAAAGTAAGAAAATCGATGCCTTTTATCTTTTATCCCAGAAAAATACAAATAGGGTGACTGCTATAGTAATTGGCCACTTAAGCTGAAAAGTATCTTCAAACCTCGATATAAAAAAACTTAATAATGATACGTACACGTCTGTGATTTCAATTAAAGACAAATTTAATGAGGTTATAGGAAATAAAACAGATTATAAATCAGATCACATATATATTTGAAAAAATAAAAAATAAAGTCTAACCTCTCTAAAATTCGTTATTGGCCATCAATTTACAGTAATTAGCCCCCTAAGACACAGTAATTAGCCACACAATTTAAACGAAAAATTACATGAAATAAAATAATAATTTGACATAGCCCAGATCTAATATTATCTCGCTGCCATAATTATTATTTAAAAAAAAAATCCAAGGAGGTCAAACAATCAGAAACATAAAAGTATATTAAAGTCTATGGCTAATAACTAGTCACTCTGGCTAATTACAGTGAGTAATTTTGGCCGCCTTACTTTTTAGCTATTGGCCACCCCCGGCTAATAACTGATCCACTATACATATTTATAACTGTAGATTTTTTCTACAGATTTTATTACACCATTGTAGTTTTGAAACTGCTTTGAAAACACATTTAAGGGAAAATTAGTTATTGGCCGGCCATGGCTAATAACTAAATCCCACAGCCACCCAGATTCAGTTATTAGCCGTTGAAATATTTTGAGGTTATTGTTGCTTTGTGATCTTTAAAATAACAAAGAATTAATATTTACTTAATCCGGCAACAAAATAGTACAACACGCAAGCATTAGCTACGTAACTTTCATGAAAAATTAAGTTCTTCTAAAACTCTTACCTTAACTTTTTCTTAACGAACGACCTACATTTGTCAACACTTTTAGTAACTGAGATTCTACCGCGTTAGAACGTCGTCTAGACAAAATCATATGAACTAAAACGAAAGCTGGAGAAATACAGGTTTTTTTTTGGTCCCATTCATTCGAGTTCATGCTTCTATTGCCTTGTTTCTTTTTAATTTCGTAATAGTGGCCAATTACTATGGAGGGGCCAATAACTATAGCAGTCACCCTACTTGAAACGTCGTGACTTCGAGTAGGTAATAGATAACATAAAATAAACGTCCCAAGGAGAAAATGATAACGTATAGGTACTTAATACAACAATATAAAATTTAAAGTTATAAAAATATTATATAAAAGTAACAAGATTCCTTCAGGAGTCCTTTAAACATGTTAGGTAGGTTCGCTAGATCATTTAGTCGTATTAATCCGTTTAGTATTAATATGTTCTGTGAACGTATCCAAAATATTGGGTTCTTACATATTATGAAATAGGCGCTTTATTGAACTGGCTACTTTGGTTCAAAATAAACTGGTGTTTGGCTAACAATTCTAAATTCAAATTTGTTTCAAATTTAGTTCATATGGGTATTGGTGCTTCGAATTTGGCGATTCATTTGTTATCGCGTCATTTGTTTTCACCAGACTATTCTCTTTACCAGATTCTTTAGTCACCAGCTTCGAAATATTAGGTAAGCATAATCAACGATACCTAATTTTAAATGTTATTTTTTGAGATTCAAGTATATTGAGAATCTGGTATTTTAAAATTGTGGTATTTCGGGAATGAGCGGTTCGATTTCATCCACAGAAGCCATGCTGCCTGATTGATAATGCACGCGCTAAAAAGTGTTTTGTTGGCTCTGACGGGACTACTTAAACTCACCGCTGCTGCGACATTCAATCGTTCGTTCGTACGACCGTGTTTTTGAGAGAATCACACTCCTTATCGATTGAAAGTACGGGGTAGTTGGCGTCAAATCCGGTAGTTCTGATTTTTAGCAGACTTGTTTATGATGTTGGCCCAATGAATAATCCAAATGTGTGACCTCGAGCGCCTAGCGCAACTTTGTCAAAAATAAGAAACCGCGTAAATTTCGGACTTTTCACATATTGGCGATTATAACCCTACGACACCTGCAAGGAAAAACATCGTAACTCACTTTTTAGCTGTTCTAGGTTACAAATAATATTCGTGACCAACCATGTTAATTGCGAATTTCAGCGCTTATCACTGTATCTCAATTCCTTTCTGTTCAAGAGTGAGGTAAATGAAAACATTGTAAATAACGATCCACTAAGGTGAGTAACATATTATCTTTAGATGTGGATCGTTTTATATTGTTTTTTTTATATGGCATGAAAAACATTTTACTACGACTTCCATTTTTTTCACGGACTGATTTCAAAACAAAATGGTTAAAGTTCCAAGGTAAAAAAGTTCAAATGTTTTAACTTGTAAATATCGGAAATAATAAACGTGATTAAGTACAGTCAGCTGCAAAGAAATCTAACCCCCTTTGCTAGGAAACTTGTATGCAGGGGGGGTTACTTTTCTCTGCAGCTGACCGTACATCGCAACTTGAGTTACAATGTGTTAGTTTGCCACATTTCACATTTTTGACTGACACCTCTCGCTTGATAGTATGACTTACGATGCTTTGAATCCTTGTTTTTTTCCGCGTGTTACTGTTATAGATTAGTTGCGACTTGTTTATTTGCTGAAGGTGCAGAAGTTTAATATGCAAAACCGCGTTTAAATTGAATAATGTATGTATATTCACTTTGGAGTTACCGATACAGGGTAGTGATTCTCTAAACATCGACGGTCGAACGGACGGACGAGTGATGTCCAAGCGGCGAGGTTAAGTAGCCCCGTCAGAGCGAACAAAACGCATTTTAGCGCGTGCATTTTCAATTAAGCAGCCTTATACGTTCGACCCATCGGCAGGAACCATGCTGCTAAATAATTCGAAGCGCTGCTGCGCCGATGCGCGTCAGTGCAGTTCAAATTCTAGAAGAGAGCACACGTTTTCCAAATCAAAGTTTCCTTTGTTCTTTTATTTCTAAATCTTTCTTTTGTAATAAAGTATTAAGTCATTAACTAAGTCTTCTTCTTCAAGAAATCCGGAATGTTATAATCCTATATAACATGTAACGCCGGATGTACAGCACTGCCACTTGGCGCCCTCATTACTTTTATTGTGTTTTCTAATAAACTAAAGTATTTTCTTGAAATTGGACGGTAGGTTTTTGTACTACAAATGTGACGGCTCACTTACTTTAGCGTTGGTAAGTACCTAATCGTTCTTTCATTCCCGTTTTACAAAACATGTTATGGACATAACATTCATTAAAAATAAAAATGCTAATTAAATTGCCTAATTTAAGTTTATTTCATCTTGCTATAAAACCCACGTTATATAGCAAGAAGTAAGAATTAATTAACATATTTTAGTTTGCTAGAAATAGTAGTTTTGAAATAGTAGTTTTCACTACGGAAACCTTCACTGTGTAAAGTTAGACACAAGTAGGTACATTCGGCCATTTTATTAAATGTAAAACAATTGTGTTCTCAGGCCGATAATGTTATCGTCCCTGATACATGGCCACACAACTCCGTCCGCTTTTAATAATTTTGACCTCTTGTTAACTCATATTTCATAACGGAGCTCGAATTTAACGCTAACTACTACAATGTGTGAAGTTAAATCAGGGCTCGGAAAACGGTATTTTTTTCGAAACGGTTTCGTCTTAAATGCCTAAGGAACGATTTGTTTCGGTTTCGTTCGCAAATAACGTTATAGAAAACGTTTTTGAACAAGAACGAAATTGAAATCTTTTTTGATCCATATAACGTTTTTAACCGTTTTTTCCCATTTGCTGGGTTCGGTAGGAATATTACAAATATCATCCAGTCAGTTAGTATTTAGCAGCCACGCGACGCGGTTTTCTTTGCTTGTTTCTTTAGAGCTTCGATTATTATTGGACACATAGAAAGTACCATTATTCTGTGAGGAGTACATAATTGGAGAACACGCATCCGGATGAAAGATGAAGTGAAAATGCAATCAAAACATACGGTAGGGTCGGTAGGGCAGATCATCATCATTCATGCTTGTCGCCGCTTTGTAGACGAACGCGCCGCGCGCGGCCGCGTCCCGTGGATTAAACCGGTTTTTGATAACGTTCTCGTTTCGTTTCCGTTCCGAACAAAATGTTGAACGAAGAACGGTTCGAAACGTTTTTAAAACGTTATTTTGAATAACGTTTCCGAGCCCTGAGTTAAATAGAAACTATAAAGTTATATTTATATAATTGTACTTACTCCTAGATGACCAGTACTTATAATCACTAAATAGTAGTTTATGCAATAGTTGTATAAGAGAGGTCAAAAAATATGAGTGGCGTGTGTTACGATGTGAGCCGAAGGCGAACATCGTAAAGGTAAGAGCCACGAGTGTTTTTTGACTTAGTTATACACCGTTGCATACAATACTTTTTCTACGACTAGGTTTCAAATGAAATGCAAAACTAAGCGAAAAAAATTACAAACGAACGAACGAAGTAAAGAACAACAAACGAGCGGGAAACAAGAAAATGACAAAATATGTGTCTATGGTTTACTTTGTTTTTAAATTGACGGAATGGAAAATAGAATTATTTACAATTCCAAAACATTTTAATTTTACCAATCAGAATACTTCACCAAATTAAATCCACCAATCACAATACACATCGACTGTCAAACGGAACGATAGGTTCTTTTAGGTAAGTGTTTCTCTTTAACTAATTTAAATCTTTTAAAAAAACTTTTTATTTCGTATCAACCAACCAGAATACAGCTATTTTAAAATCGACCAATCAGGTAACTGAATTCATTTCTCAAAACATTAGGTGATTTATAGTCCCTATTTCACAATCGTTAAAATATGATTAAATCGATTGTGCAACGCTAAGCTTTGGCAGCTGGCCGTATCGTTTTATCTCAAAAACGCACAAGTGCTGTTTTGGGGCATAGACAAGATAGACTTTTCTCTGGATTATTCTGCGGACATATTATGTATGTTCTTATATTAGTGTTCGTGACTATATAAATGACAGATAAAAGTACAGGAATAGGAAAAAGGTTTTACGTATCGCTATCACATTATTATTAATAAAAGTACTTAATATGATTGTGTTTGAATTAATTAAACGTTCTATAGGTACCAATAACTTTAAGCAATTGTTACATATTGAAGACTCATTCATTATACCCGTGTATTATCAAAAGAATTATAAACAAAAGTTTTAACAACATTGTCGACCTCTTTAGTTTTTTGTTAAGTTTCCCGCGTTTTGTATTTTTTTACTACTGATTATCGACGTCGGTCGTCGTCAAATTTTTAATTCCGAACACCATGGAATGTTTAAAAATGTTCGAATTTAAAATGAAAACTAATGCAATCTTATTTTCAATTTCTTTGACTATATTAAAAAGTGAATCGAGTGGCTAAATAAAAAAATAATACATTATTACCACTTACGCCACTGTATTGTTATTATGTGATAGGTTTAATCACCGATTAAAACACGTTATGGAACAATATTTAAAATAGACGCCTTGATTTTCAAAAACAATACAGCGGCTTACGTTACTATCAAATGGTCGCAAAATGCACAAAGTGATAAAGATTTCTATCACTTAGTGCATTTCTTATAGCATGGTGATGTCTCAATGGGAATTTGTATTGTAAATATTTCATATAATATCATTCGCTATAACGCTCATTTGATATAATTATTGAATTAGGTGTATAAAATAAAAAATAAAAATTGTTTATTTCGGACCATAAAATCCATATGACAACATTTTATATATTTAAATATGATATAATTATTATTTTAAATAATGATCATTTGATCTAATAATATTTATTATAAGTATTATTAATGTAACTACTTGGAAAACAAAGTCCATCCAGTTCCATCAATGGAACTAATAATGTAACTAGACGGAATAGACGGTTTACATCGTCGTCCAGTACCCATGATAAGACCTGTATGTAATGTTTACGAGGGCTGCCTTTTAAGTTGTGTCGTTTGGAAAAACTAAAGACAATTTAAGTGTTAAATGGTATTTATTGTTTTTCAAAGTAATCACCGTGACATGTAATACACTTTTTCATTCGATCGAACCAGTTTTCGAAACACTTATTCCAGTCCGAAGTCGGGGTCTCCAAAATGGCCGTTTTGTATGCCTCAACGGCTTCTTCAGGCGTCTGGTACCGTTGACCACGAAGTCGTTGCTTGATTTTTGGAAAAGTAAAACAATCGTTAGGGCTTAAGTCTGGACTGTACGGCGGGTGTTCCAGAATTTCGACGTTTTGCTCTTTTAAAAACGCAATTGTTTGCCGGGCGGTGTGCGAGCTCGCATTATCGTGGTGCAGTCTTATACGACGTCTTGGGTTATTTTTTCGAAACTCGCCGATGACTTCTGGTAAACAGACAGTGGTATACCAGTCAGCATTAACCGTTTTACGATCCTCGAGCACGATGGTGGCAACGTGGCCACTTTTCGCCACAAACGTGGCGACCATTTTTTTCGAAGTGCTCCGTGAGCGTATTACTTTGGTTGGTTTTGGCTCATCTTGGAACACCCAAACAGTCGACTGCTGTTTAGAATCGGGATCGTAGGCATATATCCAAGATTCGTCACCACTGATAATGTCGTAAACATGTTTCGAGTTTCCTCGGTTGAATTGCCGCAGAGTTTTGCGACACCATCGAACGCGAGCCGTTTTTCGGTCTTCACTGAGTAAATGTGGTATCCAGCGTGAGATCAACTTTTTTACGCCTAAGTGATCATGCAAAATACTGTGAACACTGGTCCCTGAAATACTTAAGGAAACTTCTATCTCACGGTGTGTCGCATGGCGATCGTCGACGATCAGTTGCCGTACAGCATCAATGTTCTCCTGGGTTACGGCTGTTTTTGGTCGACCTTCACGATGTCTATCACCAAGACTAGAGCAACCACGTTGAAATTCTAAATACCAGCGTTCCACAGTCCGGAGACATGGTGCTTTATCATTGAAAACCGTAGTCAACTCTTCGAAGCACTGAAGTCGCGTTAAGCCCCTTTTGAAGTTGTAAAAAATTATCGCACGTAAATTTTCCTTCGAAATTTCCATTTTCACAACTGACTTGTCAACTTTGAACGAACGCTGTACTAAAACAGTTGGGCCGATTTCGAGTCATTCTTTTGTTTTCGAATTCTAAATTCAAATATTTTAAGATGACACTAGTTCTTTTTTATGCAATCACGGGAGGTTTGCAAACGACAGAACTTAAAAGGCAGCCCTCGTACATCGTAACAGATTATTGAACTTGCGTTCAATGCATTATTTGTTGATTAAAATAACTTCTTTTTTCATATCTGTTTTACGCTTTTGTTAAAGTTAGTCAGATAAATAGAAAAGCAGCCAAATTTTATCATGAACATCATCATCACATTATCAATTAATTCCATTTATTTCACTTCAATTTCACTGATGTGATGTCACTTTATTGTCAATAGTTTTTTTCTTAATCATTAAAACAAAAAAGTTTGGATAGCATCAAATGACAAGACGATAATCAATGTGACGTTTCTTTATTACAAACAATACATTGTAGTTCATGATTCCGCGGATTTTTAGTGCTGCGGAGATAGTAGATATGATTCTTATTTACCGGGAGTGCAGAAATAATGTTGCAGCATGTCTTCGATTGTACGCCGAAAGATTTCCGCAGCGAAGACAGCCTACGGACTCACGTGTAATTATAAAGGCGATTACCAGAATGCGTAACAACGACAGAGCGGTTCCGGTTTATACTGGTGGGCCTCGTCCTCGTATTGAAGTCAGAACGGAAGAAATGATCTTAAATCATTTTGCAGAAAATCCTGGCTCCACCACTAGAAAAGCAGGGGGTTGTATGATATTAGTCATACAGCCGTCCACCAAATTTAAAAACGGGGCCAACAGCATCCATTTTCGGTGATCAAGGTACATGTGTTGAAACAAGATGATTTTTTACGGCGGGTCGACTATGCAAATTGGGCTTTAAGTAAGATTGCAGATGATGCTCATTTTATCAACAAAAAAAAAGGACAGATGAAAGTTTGTTCACAAGAAACGCGATGTGGAATCGTAGGGTTATCCACCACGGCACCAAAAAATCAAAACCCTCATTTCGGCCGCGAACTGGCCCATCAGACTCGTTGGTCATTAAATGCTTGGGCGGGAATAAGAGGTAATGACATCATTGGACCCGTGTTTATTAACGGGTCGAATAACGGGCAAAGATACCTAGAAGTACAGAACCAGACAGTAAGCCGCTATGTGGACAATTTACCACTGGCCCAATTCAGAGAAACATGGTACCAGCATGATGGAGCACCGCCCCATGTTGCTATTCAAGTGAGACAAAAGGCTGAACCAAATGTTCGGACGTCAGTGAATTGGCCGCTTCTCTTCGGATTTTGGGTCAAGCAGTTAGTATTTAAAAAATAATCTAGAACGGAGGAAGAAATGAGGTAGCGAATTGTACAAGCTTTCAACGTAATCAAGCGAAGTTCCCGGCAAAATCCAGATTTGATGCGTAGTGTTCACGAAAACAACCGCCGTCGCTTGGTTCAAATAACGGCTAATGGTGGACGCCACATTGAACTACGTCGTATTTAATCGTAAGTGTGCACATAGCTTTACTTACTTTAAATGACATTGCATGTGTTTGACACATTTGACTTTGACTTGATAACCGGGTAACAAATGTCACCATTGTAAACAAATAAAGGATGTTATAGGAACATGAATTAATTAAATTTTAATTTTTGTATTTTAATTGTAAATCTGAAAAAGCGTTAAGATTTCAATAATTTATATACCCTTACCTTATCTATCGCCTATACATGCCCGGTTTCAAATAAATGGTTTTAGTAAGTTTACATACTGTATAATATAAGAAAAAAATACTTTCGGAGATTTAGGAAAAATATCCCTGTAAATTGTGGTAAATTGGCAGTAGGTAGAAGTTTGTACGGGATTATGAATATGATTATTTTTGAAAATGTAAATATATATTCATCTAATGGGGTGAAATGAAGTTTGTGAGAGAGTTGGGTTACTTTTGAAATGAGAATCGTGAACATCGTTATTCCGTATATAAATAAAATATTACCAACAGCAAATTCCGAAAAGGGGGTGAAATGGGGGTAGAATTTGTAAGGGAATGTGGTCATTGTTTAAAATGAAAAATGTGAAAATCGGTTTTAAGGTTACCTACTATTTACCTATGAATAAAAATTATGACTGAACGAGTTAGATACATGAAACTCGGTACCAACACCATAATAAATTAAATAAAGTTTTTAAAACAAGCCCTTAACCGTGTGAAAAGCAGGTGAAAGTTTGTATGTGAGTTTGGTTTTTGTGTCCAGGTACATGAATGATAACATCTAAAAAACAGCAACATTCAGTGTTTTTTAAACATTTGCACCTTAAAGGAAAAGCAAGTCAAAAAGTTAGACAAGAGCAAACCCATTATCAGTAAAATTTGCTAAATGGGTAAACTTGGGATCTAAGCCTGCTGACTGTAGGTAAAGTTAGTATCGAAATTAAGTAATATTCAAAGTTACATACCTGCAATATAATTATGAAAATGGGCATATTGAGACTAACTATATGTAAAGAAAATATTCAGCTTTGGTGTTTTTCGAAAATCTTCTACTATGGTGGATTCATTGTTTGAATAGAAGTTTAGTAATTAGATGACTAAATTATCTATCTATTTAATCTAGGTTCGTGTTTTTTATACATGTGATGGTAAAAGAGGGGCAGTGAATTCATTTTGTATGGCCATTTTATTGTTTTCAAGGTTAGGCCCATGAAATGAAAGTTGTTTATGTGGACCACTTACATAAAATTCACATTTTAGATTTTTGAAAAAAAAACCTTAGAAGGTGATATGTGTATATCTGTCCTTTTAATAGAAGTTCTGCGCCGACGAGTGCACGGGCGGAAAGCTAGTATCTCATATATTACATAAACAACTTTTTTATATAATTATAAGTTTAGTATACTTGATACTTAAAACCATAAAACTAACAAAGAATAAAATAAAACATGTTTAATAAAGCAATATCAATGTGGAAGAAGCGAAAGAAATTTGTCAGGATCGTAGCAAGTGGAAAGAAGTGGTTTCTGCCTGGGAAACAGGCGTAATTTAATGTATTTATGTATGTAATAAAGCAATAATATGGCAAGTATAAGGTTTCAAGCTCTTATAATTTGTGCCCAAATGCTGTCTCATAGACGATTATATGGTTATTACAAGAAATATTTTTTGGTCCTTTTTGCAGGTATAAAGTATGTTTTTGCTCAGTGGGGATCTGGGGATAGACAAATAATTTGCGCCCAAACGATAATATGGCTTTTATAAGAAATATTTGCGTTACAAAAACGTATCGTCTGATTGCAAGGAAATTCTTACAATAATAGTAATGAGGGCGCCACTGGACGCTCGACGTTTGCTCGGCGCAGTCTTAAAGAATTCAAAAAACATTGTTACGACAGTAGTGGCTTTTTCCCGTGGGGGTCACTAAATTGCAATAATAATGCCTGGTGATTCTTGGAATAAGTTCCCTTTTAGAGATTGCAACCATTATTTCAAGTACTAAATACTACATGACATATTTAACAGTCGGTGTCAAGTACACGATAAATGTAAGTAAACGAATGTACCCTGACTCTTACCACCGACTTAAATATTTCATGTTTTATTCAATAACGATTCTTCTAGTATTACAGCTGTTTGTTTATTGGCCGAGTAGATTACTTACCCCCTTGCTACCGCTTGATGACGGCTTGTCTGTCGCATACTGTAATAATAATAAAAATGATTTTTATTGTAAGAAAATCAAAGACCAAAATCGCAGAATAATACAAATACTTGAAAACTGTGACTACGTCTATATTGTGGACTTCAAAACAAACTGTCTTCAAAATGTCCCTCCCAGTCCGTACTAAAATTATGTCTAGTCTTCCTTGGAATAGCCCTTTGGTGACTGCATGTATACTGAACAGTGCATGAAGAGTATCAAAGTCGGTACACGATAGCAATGTATCCTGATTCTGGCCACCGACTTATATATTTTATATTTTATTTAGTAGTCATTCTTCTGGTAATGCGGATGTATGTTTATGTTGAATATCTGTTCTCCTAAAACGCCGTACTAGCGAGCGATCCGCCCTCGCTTCGTTTCGGTTTAAGTGAGTTTTCTGTAACACCCGTATGGTCAGCTGCAAAATTGCATGGACACCTCAAAGTCTATAATCCCGTGAACACGTGAGGTCACGATCGTAAGAAACAGCCTAGATGGCGTTGTTAATTGTTACTGAGCTAGTGCAATTGTTGTTTACTTCAACTTTTTGACGTTTGAGTATTAGAATCGATAATATAGCCAGTTAACTAAAAAAGCCATTGGCTTAGTTAGTTAAGAAATGAAATGAAATGAAATAAAATTTATTTGGCACTTAAAGCACTTAAAATTATATATTAAGTACAATTTTCGTCATTAAATCAACTTATACTATATAATTATATTTTAATTGCGTTAAGCCCAAAATGGTCTCCACTCAGCTTTTTATGCCACGGTATATTATTTCAATATTCCGTGACTCTGGTTTTCAGTGAGACCTGGAGAGGTAAATGGGCACGTGACAACTATGCTATATATACTAATTAAAATTAATCAAAAACAAATAACTACATACAATTGCGTACAACTAACCATGCATGTGAGTGAACGTACATTATATGCGAGTGTGTGTAAGTGTGTGTGTGTGTGTGTACATATGTGTCAGTACGACTGCTTATGTACCAGATACTTGGATTGATAAAACAAGTTTCTTAAGGTTGTGTTTGAACGACGCAACGGACTTAAGATTTCGTATTGGTTGTAGTATGTCATTCCTTGTTACCAGTTACAGTTACCTTGATGTTACGCGGGGTCAGTCTGTGGGTCGGGAGATCGTATCTGCCTTTACATTTATTTTTATTAATGTTGTGTTACACAATAAATAAATGTATTATGTTTTTTAAATAATTATCGTTTTTAGGAAATGATACAACTTTTGTAATTTAAAATGAAAAAAACTTTATTTCTTTTAGAACATTATAATTAAGTGAACTGTTTACGTAGATTTTTTATAATATTACCTACCTACCTTTCTAACAATAATATGAATATCTAATACTTAACATATTATTGAGGTAATAACTTAAGTATTCGTTTCTGAATTCGGAAAGAGGCGTGAAGTTGAACCACAATAACATAGTAATTACTAACAAATACATATTTATAGACCGGGTTACCTTCAGTCAAACGCATTATGTTAAACTATGTTATACAGTTTTCATCACTTATATACGCATAAAAACTGAAAGTTCGTTTATAAATGGTGTGATTTGTCTTATTTAAAATAAGATAATTATTTACTGTTACAAAATAGTATAGAAACGTTAAAAAAGCGAAAATAATGTTCACTTTTGTATTAATTACTTACGTTAACCCGATCTCCACTTGTCCCCTCGTATAACACCCACTTTGTATAATAAACTTTAATATCTAGTATAACCCGCCACTCTGTTCGATGACGGCTTGCATTCGGGAAGGCATTGAATCAATAAGATTCTGACACATTGGACCCACGAATACTATCCCATATTTTCGAACAATGTTCTTTCAAGAATTTCGGAGTTCGCTCATTCTGGTGATCCCAAGCCATTTTACAGATATTTACAATACTTACAAAATTGACGAAATATTGAAGAAAAACGGACATGAAGTGTTGCGTTTGCCTCCATACCATCCAGATTTAAACCCCATTGAGTTGGTCTGGGGAGATATTAAAGGACAATTAGCACAAAAAAGTATCGAGACTAGATGGATCAAAAAAATAATAATAGAGGGATTATTTGCTGAATATTCCGCAGAGAAATGGGATCATTGTGTTAACCAGGTAATTAAAATCGAGGACGAATACTGCAAACATGATAGAATTCTAGATGATGATGTTGATCGATTGATTGTTAATGTGTAGGACGATTCTGATGATGACACCTTCGAAAGTGAAGAATCAAGTTCAAGTGATATTAATATGAGCATAAGTGATTGACTTATAATCTCAATACTTAATTATATTATTATATACTTATATTCTTGTAAATAAAATTACAAACCGTCTACCTACCTACTGTTTCATTTTGTTACATTTCTGTCGTCATACCCCCGCGCCCCTGTACCGCGCGGGCGAGGACTCAGTTATCCGGTCTACCTATAGTACGGGGAACAGAGGAAGCTTACTCTAAGTGCTATAATAAATTGTACGTTCACACGTATTGTAACACCTACAACATCTGGCTTCAAAAAGACATTTAAATTTTGAACATTCATTTAGGTATGTGATGCATTTGGATATTTAAAAATTTAAATCGTAATACTTGTTAATACCTGATTAGAGGTGTAAAAAAGTGTAAGTAGTCGTAAGTCTTGTTTTTGTGAATAAAGTATTATTATTATTATATGTCTTTACCAATCACGGAACTATGGGAGTCCCGGACCTTTGGAAGGCGTACATGGAGCCGAAGCCAACACGCAAAGGCCCTTTAGAAAAGTTTAATTTAGTAAAGTGATGGGATACCAACCGGCGATTGTCCCTGAGTTCAAACTATAGAGGTATGCTCCCACGGACAACCACCGGTTAGTATAAGAGACTATTTAAGAAGGATGGGAACATTAATAATAAGTTCTATGAATGAACTGATATGGATTGATGACCTAGGCTATTGATGAAACTACGGCGCCTGCCTGGCCAATGCTAATTACTTTGGTTGAAATGGCAGGCGGTGACTCGCCAACTCAATGGAATGGGCCTCCCGAAATAGCCGCATATATATAGCAGCAGGGAGGCAACAGTTCCAGAGGGGCTAAGGGTGGAGAGGTGCTTCTGGACTTTAAACGACCATAAGGTGCCCACTCGCCACTTATGCAACACATCCACCCTTCGAGCATATAGCTCTTGCGACTCCACTCTGACCGGCCAATAAAGGCAAGCCAGAGGTGAGGGTCTGTTCCTCGTCATTGTACACCGCAGCCGGCCGGTGAAGGCAAGCGTGAGGTGAGGAACAGGACCTACCCTCGGGAGCAATCAGGTACTTGGTGTCGCCACTCACCAACAGCTCGCCACTAGCTGCCCTGAGTTATTATTATTATTATTATTATTACTAGTAATTAATTTCGACGCCATAGTAAAAGGTTTGATGGTCCAATGGCATATAAGGCCGCCCTCCTTAACGACCCCGAGTGTTTTTGATAATTTAATCTCTTAGTTTGGAATTGACTAACATTTCATATTATAACTACTTAAATCTACTACACTAAAATATTGAAACTATAAAATAAAGAAAAGAATGTTTGGCTCTAGTACATACATACATACATAAACTCACGCCTTTATTCCCAGAGTGGGGTAGGCAGAGCTACAGAATTACCAACAACTCTAAAAACTTGTTGATAATTCTGTAACCACATTTTGCACACTTAGGCTAAGATTTTTACCGGTGTATTAGTGACAGGTTGCAAGCCCATCGCCTAACACTGGTTCTAGTATGAGCAAAGAAATATTTTTTTTATATTTTAAGATCATTACCTAGAACAACGCCATCTAGGAAGATCTTATTGAACCACTACGAGCAGATACATGGTCAGTTTGCACCTCATCTTTATGAACTGTTCATGTACTTTTGCGGCCCATTGTACATAAACCGGAATCTATTATAAATATAAACCTTCCTCTTGAATTACTCTATCTTTAAAAAAACCACATCAAAATCCGTTTCGTAGTTTTAAAGATCTAAGCATACATAGGGACAGACAGACGGCGGGAAGCTACTTTGTTTTATACTATGTAGTGATACTCTAGGCGCGTACAAATTATGCGCGGCAATCACTCGAATTCCAATAATTTATAGGTCATGGTGATAACACTGATAACTTACCCCCTTACTATCAATGGCAAACCGCTCTACTGACACATTCTGTAAATAAGTAATAATAAAGTAATGAAATCAATCAGACATGCGTCTTTTATCCTAGAAGATACCAAAGACCAAAATAACAGAAAAAAGATACTTGAAAACTCTGACTAGGTATGTCACAAAAAAAACTGTCTTTAGAATTTTGTTAATGCATGTACTATAATTATGTCCAGTCTTCCTTGGAATTGCTTTAGTGACTGCATCTAATATTTCAAATACTGAATAGTACATGAAATTTATCACAGTCGGTGTCAAGTATACGATAGGAATATACAGTCAGCAGCAGAAGTCGCTACACAAACGAAGAGGTCAAAATGATCTGCAATCGACTCTATTGTCAAGACAATACGTCATGTCTAGATCATTTTGAGCATGTTATTCTGCTTAGCTACTTTTGGAGCTGACTGTAACCTGACTCTTACCGCCGACTTATTTTTTTACGTTTTATTCAGTTACGATTGTCTGGTGTTATGGATGTTTGTTTATAGGGCGAGTAGCTATTAGGTACTTACCCTCTTGCTACCGGTGGATGTTGGCTTGTCTGTCACATTCTGTAAAAGTAATAATAATATTAAAAGTAATAAAATCAATCAAATTCCTTTTATCTCAGAAGCTACCAAAGACAAAAATCCCAAAAGAGAAAATATTTGAAAAACTGTGACAATGTCTACATTATGGCTAGCAAAATAACGGTCTTCAAAATGACCCGCCACACCCGTACTAATATTATGCCCTGTCTTCCTTGGAGTGGCCTTTTGGTGACTATAGGTAGACACCGTTTAAATGAGTCCTCGCCCGCGCGGTACAGGGACGCAAGGGGTATGACGACAGAGGGGACCGTGGGAGGAGCGGGCGGCAGGCGCATTCTTGCCGTTGCTCATTTCGCTAGCCACGCGGTTAGCGATCACATGTGTTGACAGTTGCGGTCGCTTTGTGAGATATGCACATCTAAATATATAAAAGGAGAAACTGACTGACTGACTGACATATCAACGCACAGCCTAAACGGCTAAACGTAGGCACTTGAAATTTGGAAGGGACGTAGCTTAGGTATCGTAGAGGTGCACTAAGAAAGGAATTCCCGAAATTCCCACGGGAACGGGAATTAGCGGGAAAGTTATTAACTCAAAAAAAATGTTTTGCCCAACGAAATGGACACGGGAACAGCTAGTGATATAATATTTCTCAAGATGAGTCGGGCGATTTTCGGACACAAACTTAATAGTCAAACCAAACAAATGGCTTTTAACGTATACGAATACTTTAGAAAAAATAAATTGGACCCAAATTCTGTTGAATATCAACAAGATATTGCTTTGAACAAAACCGTAGCAGAAGTTACTGGACTATCAGAAAAGTCTGTATCTAGAATTGTACAACGAGGGAAGGAATTGAAAGGCAACGAAAGATTTAATTCACCGAAAAAACCAAAACAGGTTCGGAAAAAAAAGAGTAGAAGTGGACGATTTCACCAGAGGCGTGATAAGAAGAAAAATTACTCAGTTTTATACAATTTATAAAAAAATCCCAACTCTGAAAACGTTGAATGCTGTACTCAGTGAAGAAAGTATATTAGACTGCGACAGGGAGTATTTAAGGCTCTTATTACAAGATCTAGGTTTTAAATTTAAGAGATGCCAATCTAAAAGGGTACTCCTAATCGAACAGCCAAATATAACATCATGGAGGTGGAAATACCTAAATGCCATTAAAAAATATCGTACAGAAGGAAAAACTATTTTATATCTTGATGAAACTTACGTTAATGCGTCTCATAACGTTTCAAAGTGTTGGCAATCAAAAGATGAACGTGGCGTGCTATCCCATATCGGTTGAAGTTTTCCCTGAATTATCAGTTGCAGTAGTCGATACTTATCATTTCTCATTGTGACCAAGATACTGTAGTTTTCGCTTTTTTATGGTCTTCACAATCTCAAGATCCTTACTTATCCTTTGCAAGACGGTGTCATTTCGCACCTTCTCTGTCCACGATATTTTCAGCATGCGTCGGTATACCCACATCTCAAAAGCTTGGATCCTTTTGGTCATAGCTTCTGTCAAAGTCTAGGCCTCGACACCATATAGAAGGACAGAACATACGTAGCATCGTGCTAATCTCACCCGAGTTTGCATCCTCAGGAACCTGTTGCAGAGAAGACCACTCATTTTCATAAACGTGTTTCGTGCCTGCTCTATGCGGCATTTGACCTCCACACTGTGATCCGCTTGACTATTGACATAACATCCGAGGTATTTGTACGATTGCACCCTTTCGAGCGGCTGACCTTTCACATATAAAGTGGCGTCTGTGAGTGGTTTACGTCCAACTACCATGAACTTCGTCTTCTTAATGTTAACGCTAAGACCATAGGCTGAGCTGATCGATTCCACACGGTCTACAAGGCATTGCAGGTCTTCCAGCGTGGCGGCCAAAAGTATGGTGTTATCAGCGTAACGTATATTGTTCAATGGTTCTCCGTTAATCACTATTCCTTCTGATGCGTCCTCCAGTGCTTCGATAAAGATAGTTTCAGCATATATGTTAAAGAGGAGTGGCGAAAGAATACATCCCTGCCGTACGCCTCTTAGGATGTCAACATTGTCCGATACCGACTGTTCTATTCTTACATTTGCAGACTGCTGCCAATACAGATTGCGGATGATTCGTAGATCTTTTGAATCCAGGCCAATGTTTTGGAGAATTTCTATGAGTTTGTGATGTTGTACACGGTCGAAAGCCTTCTCATAGTCAATAAAGCAGATGTAAACAGATTGATTTATGTCCCAGCAACGTTGCATTAGTACTTGGTAGCCAAAAAGTGCGTCTCGCGTTCCAAAACCATTTCCCAATCGTACATTGCGGAGGTCAAACTGGATTTATAAACGGAGCCCTTTTGATCTTCAAATCCAAATGTAAAACTGGCGATTATCACAACGACATGAATTTTGAAAACTTCAGGAAATGGACAAATGAAAAGCTCTTGCCTAATATACTTCCAAATTCTGTCATAATAATGGATAACGCAGCTTACCATTCGGTTCGAGAAGATAAAAAGCCAACTATGGCTTCTATTCTACCAAGCCATCTATGCAAGCATGGTTACGACGTCATAACGTGTCATTTGATGACAAACATAGAAAATGTGATTTAATACAAATAATTAAAAGCCATTTCACAGATATTTACAATATTTACAAAATTGACGAAATATTGAAGAAAAACGGACATGAAGTGTTGCGTTTGCCTCCATACCATCCAGATTTAAACCCCATTGAGTTGGTCTGGGGAGATATTAAAGGACAATTAGCACAAAAAAGTATCGAGACTAGATTGGATCAAAAAAAAAATATTAGAGGGATTATTTGCTGAATATTCCGCAGAGAAATGGGATCATTGTGTTAACCACGCAATTAAAATCGAGGACGAATACTGCAAACATGATAGAATTCTAGATGATGATGTTGATCGATTGATTGTTAATCTGCAGGACGATCCTGATGATGACACCTTCGAAAGTGAAGAATCAAGTTCAAGTGATATTAATATGAGCATAAGTGATTGACTTATAATCTCAATACTAAATTATATTATTATATACTTATATTCTTGTAAATAAAATTACAAACTGTCTACTACTGTTTCATTTTGTTACATTAGTATGAAGCTATTTCAATTAAATTACCGTTAAGTATAAATTATTATTTTTCATTCAAAATTTATAACCATCCGTTAACCGCTATACGTCACATATCTCAAGAACTATCCAGTGCACATATATCACCTCTTGTATATCACACTATGCGCGTCTGCCGCCTACCCCGCTCTCGGTCCCCTCTGTCGTCATACCCCCGCGCCCCTGTACCGCGCGGGCGAGGACTCAGTTATCCGGTCTACCTATACATGTAATATTTCTAATACTGAACAGTACCTACATGGAGAATATCAGAGTCGGTGTCAGGTACGCGATAGCAATGTATCTTGATTCTGGCTAACGACTTATACAGGGTGTCCCAGAAACCAACGTCAACCCGCCTAGGGCTGATAGAGCAGCTCATAAGCTGTCGATTTAACCCCCATGTATGTTCAGCAATTGTTATTAGTTTCCGAGATATTAATCATTTTCATCGGTTTTTTTGTCATTTTTCCTTATGTCCGTGATACGGTAAACCCCTAAATTCATGTATTTATACACTTTTTTTCAGTGTTTTCTTGCATGATTAGAATTACTGTGAAATAAGGAAGTTTTTAAAGCTACATGTCATATTTTTTTTCATTACAACTTTTTGAGTAATCGCACAGAGTTACTTTCTCCATACTAAGGGAACCCCGCGTTTGTTTTTCACCAAGTATGGAAAAATAAACTTTTTACTCAAAAAGTTGTAATGAAAAAAAAATGGCATGTAGCTTTAAAAACTTCCTTATTTCACAGTGATTCTAATCATGCAAGAAAACACTGAAAAAAAAGTGTATAAATACATGAATTTAGGGGTTTCCCGTATCACGGACATAAGGAAAAATGACAAAAAAACCGATGAAAATGATTAATATCTCGGAAACTAATAACAATTGCTGAACATACATGGGGGTTAAATCGATAGCTTATGAGCTGCTCTATCAGCCCTAGGCGGGAAAACGTTGGTTTCTGGGACACCCTGTATATTTTATATTTTACTAGCGACCCGCCCTCGCTTCGCTTCGGTTTATTTGAGTTTTCTATAACACACGTACATAAAACAAAATTTATTATACATAAAAACCTTCCTCTTGAATCACTCTATCTACTAAAAAAAACCGCATCAAAATCTGTTGCGTAGTTTTAAAGATCTAAGCATACATAGGGACAGACAGCGGGAAGCGACTTTGTTTTATACTATGTAGTGATTTAGTAGTAATTCTTCTGGTAATGCGGATGATTGTTTATGTTGAATATCTGTTCTCCTAAATCGCCATTCTATATTGTATACTCTATGAAAGTCGAAGGTAAACAATATACAGTAATGGACCCGGAATAGGAGCTAATGAATGTGTTAAAAGATTTGTTAAAGGCGTGTTTCGGTCAAAACCTCCAGAGCCTAAGTTCAATATTACGTGGGATCCCGCTATAGTTCTAAATCACCTCGCGACACACTTTCCAAATGAAACCATACGAATAGAAGCGTTAACCAAAAAATTTGTCATGTTACTGGCCCTAACGTCTGGACATAGAGTTCAAACTCTTTCACTAATCACCATAAAAAATATACATTTTCTCAATAGTGGAGTAAGAATCCATATACCAGATCTAATAAAAACCTCCAAACCAGGCTCTCTACAACCAATGTTACATCTTCCAGCTTATACTGAAAGAATTGAAATATGCCCTGTACTAACCATTAAGTCTTATTTAATTTTAACAAAGCCCTTAAGGGGTAATCAAGAAAAGTTGATATTAACTTTTAAGAAACCGTTTCTGTGTGCCTCCACACAATCAGCCGTTGGATAAAACAAACACTGGGAACTGCGGGTATAGATACTAATATTTTCACAGCCCATAGTACAACCACTTCAGCCGCTAAAAGATGTGGCGTTAGTATAGATCTCATTCGCAAGACAGCGGGCTGGACAAATAGTTCAGCTACATTTGCAAGATTTTACAATAGATTCAGATTCAGATTTTATTACTCAATATAACACAGTATAAATTACATTACATGTCAAATTATATGCAGTTACATTGAGATCGTCAGAAATAGAATTAAATATTAAATAGACCGTTACAAGAAGACCCCACATCCTTTAGCTCGACTATATGTAATACTATATAAGTTATTATACAGGGTGTTTGGCAGTCAGGTGTAGGGGTTTTAAGGGATGATAGTAAGGGTCATTCTGAACATTTTTGACCACATTTACTATTATGCTAAGTTTTACGGTTTCCGAGATATTGATCATTTTAATAGGATTTTTTGTCATTTTTCCTTATGTCCGTGATACGAAAAACCCCTAAATTCAAGTATTAATTAAAAAAAAAAAGTGTTTTCTTGCATGACTTGAATCACTATGAAATAAGGAAGTTTTAAAGCAACATGCCATTTTTTTTTCTTTACAACTTTTTGAGTAAACACGCATGAGTTACTTTCTCCATACTAAGAGAAACCCCGCGTTTGTTTTTCACTAAGTATGGAAAAACCAATTTTGTGAGGTTACTATTAAAATGATCAATATCTCGGAAACCGTGAAACTTCTAAATCAAAGCCTATTCCAAATTACTTATCGAATAAATCGACTCATCCGATTTCCGTGTGCCGTTTATTTCAATAGTTTATAGGTCAAGGCGATAACTTACTCCCTTACTATCGATGGAAAACGCCTTTACAGAAAATCTATCAGGCGCCTTTAATCTCAGTATCACCAAACACAAAAATCTCAGCAAAATACAAATACTTGAACACTCTGACTAGGTATGTCTACATTATAGATAGCAAAAAATACTGTCTTTATAATTTTGCTAATAAACGTACTAAAATTATGTCCTGTCTTGGTTGGAATTGCGTTGGTGATTGCATCTAATATTTCCAATACTGAATAAGTACATGAAATAATCACAGTCGGTGTCAACTACACGATAGATATGTATCCTGATTCTTACCACCGACTTAAATATTTGGGTGAATCAACTTTTTGTTGTTATTACTCTGTCCCGTAAGCCAGGAGACAACAGTGATAGAGTTTCTTAAAACAATGGTTATAATATACACTACTAATACGCTTGGAAGAAAACCCATAAGAGAATGGGTTTTTAATTACCACAAAACTTGATGTTTACCGGATTTATATCTTTTAAAATAGTGGTTTTCAAGAGTGACCCAGGAGACGTAACCATGGCAACGAGCTACAAAGAAAAGTTGATTGACCCATTTCACGTTTTATTCAATTACGATTCTTCTGGTGTTATGGATGTTTGTTTGGGAGAGTAGATTACTTACCCTTTTGCTACCGGTGGATGACGGATCGACTGTCACATTTTGTAAAAATAATAAGATTATTAAAGGTAGTAAAATCAATCAGGGAAACCCCTTTTATCTCAGAAGCTACCAAAGACCAAAATCCCAGTAAAGAAAATACTTGTGACTACGTCTACATTATGGCTAACAAAATAAACTTTCTTCAAAATATCCCTCCACGCCCGTACTAGAAATATACCTAGACTTCCTTGAAATGGCCTTTTGGTGACGGCATGTAATATTTCTAATACTGAATAGTACAGTGGGCCGCAAAAGTGCATGGACAGTTCATAAAGAAGAGGTGCAAACAGACCATCTATCTGCTCGTAGTGGTTCAATAAGATCTTCCTACATGGCGTTGTTCTAGGTAACGATATTAAAATATTAAAAAAATATTTCTTTACTCGTACTAGAACCAAACATTATTTTTTTTATTTTATAGTTTCAATATTTTAGTTTAGTAGATTTAAGTAGTTATATTATGAAATGTTAGTCAATTCCAAACTAAGAGGTTAGATTATCTAAAACACTTATTCCACGACGTGGAATCGAGCCCGGGACACTCGGGGTCGTGAAGGAGGGCCTTATATGCCATTGGACCATCAAACCTTTTACTATGACGTCGAAATTAATTACTAGTGTATTATGATTTGCTTATTTTCATGAAACCGCTTAATGTAACTACTAAAGAGGGTAGACTTAAAGTTTATAAATACCAGAATGATTATTACAAAGACTTACGCTCGTTCGTTCGTTACCTGCTTAATCGATTGCCTTTTTTGTGTTACTTTTACTTTCGTTGAATTTCCCTTAAATAATGACTTCTCGTTGCAATATTGACCTGGTCAAAAGACCGCAAATAATTGCTTTGCACAGTTAAGGCAGAAATTTGTCAGAAATTGCTAGAGAAACCGGTGTGGATGTAAGTAGTCATTTGTTAGACATGTTTTTATAAAAATAATTTATATTTTGTTTTTATTTAAAGCATTTTATACCTTTAATTGTTATTATAAATTCCTATTTTTTTTTTCCAGCGGAAACCTGTTGTTTTATGTATACGGCTGTATGAAGAGGAAGGATCTTCGCTATCCCGGCAAAGAACGGGAAGACCAGCACTCATAAGCACACCCCAACGTCAAGCCCTGGTGAGGGATTATGAGGAAGATGGATTTAAACGAACAACCCACTACGCTGGTTTATTCAATACAAGTGCAGATACTTACCTATTCGTCGTGTTCTACATAGTGAGGGTCTGCATCATCTTAGGCAATCTGACCCTTGCTAACAGAAAGCCATAAAAGAGCAAGGTTAGAGTTCGCTTTGGAGTATTTACATTTCGACTGGAGTAATGTAATCTTTATAGATGAAAAGACTTTTTAATCCAGCCAACACGGACGACTAAGCTTGTGGCGCCGAAATAATATACGGTATAGTGACAATCATGTAGTGCCCAACATGGAATCTGGTCGTATAACCGTAAATATGTGGGGATGGATGAGTGCGGCTGACCCAGAAGAACTGGTTAGACTTGGAAATTTTGGAGGATACTATGTTGCCCACCGTTCGCAATGTGTATCAGAGGAGGAGTTGCCGGTGATAACGTTTGTGCAAGATAACTGTATAATACACCGTTCACGTAGTTTGCGGGAGTGGTTTGGTCAGCACAATAATAATAGGGTTATTCCCTGGCCTTCAAGGTTACAGGACTTAAATCCAAACGAAAATGTATAGAGTATCATTGTCCAACGTTGGGATCACCAGAATGAGCGAACTCCGAAATTCTTGAAAGAACATTGTTCGAAAATATGGGATAGTATTCGTGGGTCCAATGTGTCAGAATCTTATCGATTCAATGCCTTCCCGAATGCAAGCCGTCATCGAACAGAGTGGCGGGTTATACTAGATATTAAAGTTTATTATATAAGTGGGGGTTATACGAGGGGACAAGTGGAGATCGGGTTAACGTAAGTAATTAATACAAAAGTGAACATTATTTTCGCTTTTTTAACGTTTCTATACTATTTTGTAACAGTAAATAATTATCTTATTTTAAGGGCTGATTTTTTAATCTCCAGATATCACTATTTGTCAGGTTAATTGTAGCTCTGTCCTTTTCTTTGTCATAAGAAAGATAAGGACAGAGCTACAATTTACCTGACCAATAATATTATCTGGAGATTGAAAAATCAGCCCTAAATAAGACAAATTACACCATTTATAAACGAACTTTCAGTTTTTATGCATATATAAGTGATGAAAACTGTATAACACAGTTTAACATAATGCGTTTAACTAAAGGTGTAACACTCGATTTTCGCCCGCGGCATGAGACTGGGGTCGTGTGGTCACTTGGCTCGAGGGCCAATCGCTAAAGGGTTGGGCGCCGTAGATTGAGAGAGAGAGCGACTGGCCACAAACAGGATCGATGGTGGTGGTTTCATAAATTAGACAAATTGTTTAAATTAAGTTTATTTTAATTTCTAACTTCGTAAAAAGAAGGTACAGACTCAGATTCTTCGCACCACACTATGTTCTGAATGAACAACACAGAGTAATAAGATTAGAGAGCGTCCTCCCTTTTAGTTCTTAATTCTAATTAACCACGCCTTTCCACACACATAAGAAATAGTTGCAAATATTTATGATACCAAAGGGTAAGTAAGGAAAGGTTCGGGTTACCTACGAGATTAGCATCAGTAAACCCGTAACGTAATTTTCCATTACTAGTAATTGCAAATATTTATTATACTAAAAAGTAAGTAAGGAAAGGTCCGGGTTACCTACGAGATTAGCATCAGTAAACCCGTAACGTAATTTTCCATTACTAGTAATTGCAAATATTTATTATACTAAAAAGTAAGTAAGGAAAGATCCGGGTTACCTACGAGATTAGCATCAGTAAACCCGTACAGTTCTTTTCCATTACTAGGATTGATAACCTTACAAAAGAGTAAGTAAGGAAAGATCCGGGTTACCTACGAGATTAGCATCAGTAAACCCGTACAGTTCTTTTCCATTACTAGAATTGATAAACATTACAAAAGAGTAAGTAAGGAATGATCCGGGTTACCTACGAGATTAGCATCAGTAAACCCGTACAGTTCTTTTCCATTACTAGAATTGATAAACATTACAAAAGAGATAACCTTACAAAAGAGTAAGTAAGGAAAGGTCCGGGTTACCTACGAGATTAGCATCAGTAAACCCGTACAGTACTTTTCCATTACTAGGATTGGAAAACATTACAAAAGAGGCGCTTGCTACCTACGCGGTCTAAGGATGGACGACGTAGTGTAATAAGTTAGAGTAAACGCGGAATAAAATAAAGAAAATTAAAGAAAATAAGGTCAACGTCACGCGACATCGGTGAACGCAGGCGTCAAGATCCCACGCGAAATGTACTCGTCATCGCACGGTTACTTCCTCGGGCCCAACCACGTCGAAGCAATCTCGGACCACCGCATGCCCGAAGATAACCTCCACCTTGAGGTTATAGGTTAGCCCGAACATCTCCGGAGTAGCCTTGGAATTTCCGGGGTAGCCTTGAAATTCCCGGGGTAGCCTTGAAATTTCCGGGGTAGCCTTGAAACCCTTTCGGGCAGTAAATTAGAGGCAATTGGCTTTTATACTCGGAGACCGCGGAGTTGGTGTTATCAATAACACCGTAAAGAACATCCTTCAGACGCGTGACAACGCACGTTAAGACTTCAGTTATTCTTGGTGACAATAAGACATCTGGACTGTAAGACACAGCGTCAAGAACAAGGAAACCACCTAGGCCTGTTCTAAATTAAATCTCCATCCTTGATCGGCAAACACCAAGTGACCTCTCTGGCGTTACCGGTGTTGCCACCTACCATACTCACATTGACGTTAAAACTTCAATACCTCTGATTCCTCTCAATAAAGAAAGACTTTTTGCTTAGCTGAAATTAAGTGAAAAAATATATCTAGAACGAGTAAATAAGAATTCAAAAATACAAAGATACTACACCCAAAACAGAGTAATAAAGCCGATGTGCGAACGCCTTAACCTCCTGTCAAAAGTCAAAGTGACATTTCATACTATGACAACCACGGCTAACAAACGATAACAATGTCTGGGTTTTCAATTGAAAATAAAAAGGAATAATAGTGTAAATCGGTTAAATACGACTTCCAAATAAGGCACAGGAACCTAGCTCTGGGATACTAAAGCTCCGTGTTGAACTATGTGAGACAAAACGAGTATCCAAGTGTAAAAACGGCAGTGTTTATGTCGACCGTTTGTGATCAACGTTGATATACTAAAACACCGGTTACCAGGTGTATGTGGCTTGAAACTCGTTCGCTCGTCAAACAGTAGACGCTAAACTCAGCCAGGAATCAGCGCGGAAGGCTTTCAGCCAAAAGAAAGGATGACTGTAAGTATGACAGAGAAAAAGTGACAACCCGATTTTGGGGTGTTACAAAGGTAACCCGGTATATATAATATTTGTTAGTAATTACTATGTTATTGTGGTTCAACTTCAAGCCTCTTTCCGAATTCGGAAACGAATGCTAAAGTTATTACCTCAATAATATGTTAAGTATTAGATTAGTCATAGAATTGTTACAAAGGTAGGTAATATTATAATCAATCTATGTAAACAGTTCACTAAATTAAAATGTTATAAAAGAAATAAAGTTTTTTTCATTTTAAATAAGAAAATTTGTATCATTTCTTAAAAAAGATAATTATTTAAAAACATACTCGTAATACATTTATTTATTGTGTAACACAACATAAATTAAAAAAATTGCAAAAGGCAGGTACGATCTCCCAACCCACAGACTGACCCCGCGTAACATCAAGGTATCAACTAGCTAAGCCAAAGGCTTTTTTAGTTAGCTTTAAGTGCCAAATAAATTTTATTTCATTTCATTTCATTTCATAACTAACTAAGCCAATGGCTTTTTTAGTTAACTGGCTTTATTATCGATTATAATACTCAAACGTCAAAAAGTTGAAGAAAACAACAATTGCACTAGCTCAGTTAACAACGCCATCTAGGTTGTTTCTTACGATCGTGACCTCACGTGTTCACGGGATTATAGACGTTGAAGTGTCCATGCAATTTTGCGGCTGACTGTACATGGAGAGTATAAAAGTCGGTGTCTGATACACGATAGCAATGTATCCTGATTCTGGCCACCGCCTTATACATTTTGTGTATTATTTAGTTTTGATTCTTCTGGTACTGCGGATGTATGTTTATGTTGAATGTCTGTTCTCCTTTAACGCCATTCTATCTATGAAAGTGGGAGGTAAAGAACCTGTGCTAATGTTTCTTCCCTTTTCTATCTACACCGGGGCATGTAATGCGCACGAAGGTTTCATTATTTAACTTTACTTATCGAATAATCCGACTCATCCGACTTCAATATGCCTTTTATTTCAACATTTTATACGTCAAGGTGATTACTTACCCCCTTACTATCAACGGAAAACCCCTCCACTGACATATTCTGTGGAAAATTAAGTATAAAGTTAGAAAATCAATCAGGCAGGTGCCTTTAATCTCGATATCACCAAACACAAAAATCTCAGCAATTACATATAATTGAACACTCTGACTAGGTATGTCGACATAATAGATAATAAAAAATACTGTTTTAATAAATTTGCTAATGCATGTACTAAAATTATGCCCAGTCTTCGTTGGAATTGCTTTGGAGACTGCATCTAATATTTAAATACTGAATATTACATGAAATATATTATCACAGTCGGTGTCAACTACCTACACAAAAGATATATATCCTGATTCTTACCACCGACTTCAATATTTCGCGTTTTATTCAATTACGATTCTTCTGGTGTTATGGATGTTTGTTTATAGAGCGAGCAGATAACTTACCCTTTGGCTATCGATGGATGTGGGATCGACAGTCACATTCTGTAAAAAAAAACAGTAAGAAAATCAATCAGGGAGGCCCCTTTTATCTCAAAAGCTACCCATTGACTAAAATCCCAAAAAAATACAAATTCTTGAAAAACTGACTACGTCTAAATTATGGCTAACAAAATAAACGGTCCTCAAAATGTCTTCCTTCGAATGGCCTTTTGGTGACTGTATGTAATATTTCTAATACTGAACAGTATGTCAAAGTCGGTCTCTGGTACATGATAGCAATGTATCCTATTCTGGCCACCGATCGTTTTTTTTAGTTTTCGATTATTTTGGTATTGCGGATGTATTAGTCCTAGCGGTACGCCAAAAAAAGCTGCAAATGGTCTTAAAAGCAACCAAATCAATCAGGCAGGTGCCTTTAATCTCGATATCACCAAACACAAAAATCTCAGCAATTACATATACTTGAACACTCTGACTAGGTATGTCGACATAATAGATAGCAAAAAATACTGTTTTAATAATTTTGCTTATGCACGTACAAAAAATATGACCAGTATTCGTTGGAATTGCTTCGGTGACTGCATTTAATATTTCAAATACTGGATATTTATGAAATATATCACAGTCGGTGTCAAGTACACGACAGATATGTATCCTGATTCTTACCACCGACTTAAATACTTCACGTTTTATTCAATTACGATTTTTCTGGTGTTATGGATGTTTGTTTATAGGGCGAGTAGATTACTTACCCTTTTGCTACCGGTGGATGACGGATGGACTGTCACATTCTGTAAAAATAATAATTATATTAAAAGTAAGCAAATCAATCAGGGAAACCTATTTTATCTCAGAAGCTACCAAAGATAAAAATCCCAAAAAAATACAAATCCTTGAAAAACTGTGACTAATTCTACATTACGGTTAACAAACGAAACTGTCTTCAAAATGTCCCACCATGCCCGTACTAAAATTATGCCCAGTATTCCTTGGAATGGCCTTTTGGTAGGAAGAGAGGACAAATAGAGAGATCTCTCTCCAGGCGGGTGCTATGCCTGGGGACCGAAGTCCATTGGGATGAAGTTGGAAGTGCTACATATAATATATCCACTGACTGAAAAAATTTCGCTAGCGCGATGTAGACCACTTTAGTTCCGCTGTCTGACGCTGTGGCACTGTTGGCGCTGGCGAGTTGGTGATACATGTTTGCCGTTAGATGTCCCTATGTCGCCACAACTGCATGTAATATTTGAACAGTACATGGAGAAAATCAAAGTCGGTGTCAGGTATACGATAGCCATGTGTTTTATATTTAATTTTGTTGGGATTCTTCTGGTATTGCGAATTTATTTTATGTTAAATATCTGTTCTCCTAAAACGCCATTCTATATTTTTAACTTAACGAAAGTGTGAGATTTACAATCTGTGTTATTATCACATCTCTTCTATCTTGACCGGTGCCGAATGCGCACGCATGTTTCTTTATCAAGATAAAAGCCTATTCTTAATTACTTATCGAATAAATCGACTCAACTGACTTTCATGTACCTTTTATTTTAACAGTTTATAGGTCAAGGTGATTACTTACCCCCTTACTATCAACGGAAAACCCCTCTACTGACATATCCTGTGGAAAATAATTTATAAAGTTAGAAAATCAATCAGGCAGGTGCCTTTAATCTCGATATCACCAAACACAAAAATCTCAGCAATTACATATATTTGAACACTCTGACTAGGTATGTCGACATAATAGATAGCAAAAAATACTGTCTTTATAATTTTGCTAATGCACGTACTAAAATTATGCCCTGTCTTCGTTGAATTGCTTTGGTGACTGCATCTAATATTTCAAATACTAAATATTACATGAAATATATCACAGTCGGTGTCAACTACACAAAAGGTAATATGTATCCTGATTCTTACCACCGACTTAAATATTTCACGTTTTATTCAATTACGATTCTTCTGGTGTTATGGATGTTTGTTTATAGAGCGAGCAGATAACTTACCCTTTGGCTATCGATGGATGTGGGATCGACTGTCACATTCTTTAAAAAAAAAACAGTAAGAAAATCAATCAGGGAGGCCCCTTTTATATCAAAAGCTACCAAAGACAAAAATCCCAGAAAAATACAAATTCTTGAAAAACTGTGACTACGTCTAAATTATGGCTAACAAAATAAACGGTCCTCAAAAGGTCTTCCTTCGAATGGCCTTTTGGTGACTGTATGTAATATTTCTAATACTGAACAGTATGTCAAAGTCGGTCTCTGGTACATGATAGCAATGTATCCTAATTTTGGCCACCGATGGATTTTTTTAGTTTTCGATTATTTTGGTATTGCGGATGTATTAGTCCTAGCGGTACGTCAAAAATAGCTGCAAATGGTCTTAAAAGCAACAAAATCAATCAGGCAGGTGCCTTTAATCTCGATATCACCAAACACAAAAATCTCAGCAATTACATATAATTGAACACTCTGACTAGGTATGTCGACATAATAGATAGCAAAAAATACTGTTTTAATAAATTTGCTAATGCACGTACTAAAATTATGCCCAGTCTTCGTTGGATTTCTTTGGAGACTGCATCTAATATTTCAAATCACTACATATTATAAAACAAAGTCGCTTCCCGCTGTCTGTCCCTATGTATGCTTAGATCTTTAAAACTACGCAACGGATTTTGATGCCGTTTTTTTTAATAGATAGAGTGATTCAAGAGAAAGGTTTTTATGTATAATAAATTCAGCTTTATGTACGGGTGTTACAGAAAACTCACATTAACCGAAGCGAAGCGAGGGCGGGTCGCTAGTACTGAATATTACATGAAATATATCACATTCGGGGTCAACTACACAAAAGATATGTATCCTGATTCTTACCACCGACTTCAATATTTTGCGTTTTATTCAATTACGATTCTTGTGGTGTTATGGATGTTTGTTTATAGAGCGAGCAGATAACTTACCCTTTGGCTATCGCTGGATGTGGGATCGACAGTCACATTCTGTAAAAAAAAACAGTAAGAAAATCAATCAGGGAGGCCCCTTTTATCTCAAAAGCTACCATTGATAAACATCCCAGAAAAATACAAATTCTTGAAAAACTGTGACTATGTCTAAATTATGGCTAACAAAATAAACGGTCCTCAAAATGTCTTCCTTCGAATGGCCTTTTGGTGACTGTATGTAATATTTCTAATACTGAACAGTATGTCAAAGTCGGTCTCTGGTACATGATAGCAATGTATCCTAATTTTGGCCACCGATGGTTTTTTTTAGTTTTCGATTTTATTGGTATTGCGGATGTATTTGTCCTAGCGGTACGCCAAAAAAAGCTGCAAATGGTCTTAAAAGCAACAAAATCAATCAGGCAGGTGCCTTTAATCTCGATATCATCAAACACAAAAATCTCAGCAATTACATATACTTGAACACTGACTAGGTATGTCGACATTATACAGGGTGTATACGGAGGGGTGGATCAAACGAAGGTCAAAGGTAGGGGACCTCAAGGGCTACCGAATTTACCCCCATGTACCTATGTTCAGCGATTTTCATTTGTTTCAGAGTTACGAGCTTTTTTGTGAAAATTTCAGAAATGTCGGTATAATTCCTTTGTGGTAGCTAAACTATTCGACCTATCACTGTGTTTTTTTTTGGAAGTAGTCAGATAGCGGACCTAACAAATAACAGTACCATTTTGAGTCATGCATCATACTATTTACAAGAAAAAATAAAACTCTCAATAATTTGAGCACATTGAAATTTTCCATGAACATTCACAGATATTTTTTTTTTAATTATCATATAACTTTTTTTTTGCAAAGTACTTATAAACTACCTTAGTTTATGGAGAATTAGCCCTATAATTTTTTTTTACATAGTCTCGCGGCATCAACTTGAAAATAGTATGGAAAGGGAATAAGTAGTAAAAATCACTTTTTAAATATCCAAGTAAAATATTTTTTAAATGGAAAATGATATAAAAAGAGAATGTAAGATTAAAACACCGCAATACCTTAAATGTAACGCCTTTATTCCTAAATTGTAATTAATTAAAGTAAGTGTTCAAAATGTCCACCATTATTCGCCATACACACTGCACCTTTTTAAAAAAATACTTTTAAGTTTGCGGAATGCCTCTACGTTTTCACTGATAGTTCTTTGGGCTAGTGTTAATTGTAATTAAGTGTAATTCTTCAATTGAATTAAACTCAGATTTGTAAACTACCTCCTTGTAAAATCCCCAGATGATAAAATCTACAGGATTGAGGTCCGGAGATCTTGGAGCCCAAGCTATCGGTCCTCCGTGACCTATCCATCTCTGTGGAAATTCTTGATCGAGATATTGTCTCACAATTCGAGCAAAATGGCACGGTGCTCCAACTGCTCCATCACACTGAAAGTACATTCTCCTGCGTGTTTCCAAATTAACATCATCTAACATGGAACTGAGGTTCTGTTGTAAAAACGATAAAAAAATATTTCCATTCATTCGACTTGGCAACTCATAAGGTCCCATCAGTTGTCCGTTAAATACTCCTGTCCTCAAGTTAATACTAAATTGGTGCTGGAAACTGGGACGTCGGACCAAATGAGGATTTTGGTACGTCCAAGAATGATAATTATGCATGTTGAAAATACCTGATCGAGTAAAACATGACTCTTCTGTCCACATTACATTGTTAAAAAAAAAACAGGATCAGCCTCATATCTGCTTGTGGCGAGAATCCCAATAAATAATTCGTGTGCGGTGTACGCGCTCGAGGCATGCAGTGTGCACCGCCTGCGGCCCGGCCGGAGAGATAAGCGAGTAGCCTACGTGCAGCGCCCGCGCCGCGGCGCGCCAGTACGAGCCAGACCCTTTCGACGGACGCGCGTACTACTTTTCCTTAGCCGCATAACAAAATCGCTTACGCGCAGGCAACATCTCCGCGTATTTAATTTGTATCGTTTCTTTTCCCTTCTCAAAGTAATACTTGTATAACTTTCCTTATCTGCATTACATCTGTAATAATTTCTTCCGTCTTCGTGTTTCCTTCAGACTCCTACAACCTTCTACCGAATTATTAATAAGATAGCAGCAAATTCGCTATATGCTTATCATATCTTGACAAAAAGCAACTCGTCGTGCGTAATCAGCCGGTAATAAATCTTGCACCTTTTTGTAGTGGTAGGGATGCATGCCCTCTGAACGTAAAATTTTATGGACAGCTCCATGCGAAGACCAATATTACGACAAATTACCCTCGTGCTTGTTGATGGATCGCGGTGCACTTCTTCTAAAACGTTAGATATTTGATCCGAGCCAGTAACATTAAAAAAAAACTCTTAAATCAACCTTACAAATCAATGTAGGCATTTTTATTTCGTGGATATTTAGATCATTTTTGTTTGACCTGTAAATGTTCATGGAAAATTCCAATGTGCTCAAATTATTGAGTTTTATTTTTTTTTGTAAAATGTATGATGCCATGACTCAAAATGGCATTGTTATTTTGTTAGGTCCGCTATCCGACTACTTCCAAAAAAAAAACACATGATAGGTCGAATAGTTTAGCTACCAAAAAGGAATTATACGGGAAATCCGACATTTCTAAAATTTTCAAAAAAAAGCTCGTAACTCTGAAACAAATGAAAATCGCTGAACATAATGAGGGTCAATTCGGTAGCCCTTGAGGTCCCCTACCTTTGACTTTCGTTTGATTCACCCCTCCGTATACACCCTGTAGATAGCAACTTCATTTAATATTTAAATTTATATTTCAAATACTGAATAGTACATGAAATATATCACAGTCGGTGTCAACTACACGATAGATATTGTATCCTGATTCTTACCACCGACTTAAATATTTCACGTTTTATTCAATTACGATTTTTCTGGTGTTATGGATGTTTTTTATAGGGCAAGTAGATTACTTACCCTCTTGCTACCGGTGGATGTCGGATGGACTGTCACATTCTGTAAAAATAATAATTATATTAAAAGTAAGAAAATCAATCAGGGAAACCCATTACATCTCAGAAGCCTCCAAAGATAAAAATTCCCAGAAAAAAAATCAAAATCTTTGAAAAACTGTGACTAATTCTACATTATGGTTAACAAACGAAACTGTCTTCAAAATGTCCCGCCATGCCCGTACTAAAATTATGCCCAGTATTCCTCGGAATGGTCGTTTAATTACCCCTATTCCCGTACTAAAATTATTCCCAGTGTTCCTTGAAATGGCATTTTGGTAACTGCATGTAATATTTCTAATACTGAACAGTACATTGAGAATATCTAGACCCCGTTATCTTGTCGCACTGACATTACTTTTCACTAGAGCGTGAATGCTTTTTTTATCGACTATCTAAATGTCGATAGTGTATGTCACTGATAATTTCAAAGAGGTGTCACTAGGTACTACTTATTAGTTTCTGACCCACTGAAAAGCCTGAACGGGGTGAATAAGTGGCCTTACTGAACAACTTTCACTATGCGGCTAACCCTGAAATCTCAAAAACATTTTTGGACTTTTCATACATTACGAGTTTTACGAGAGACACAACCAATAAAAGTCTAGAGTGGACGTTAGTTAGGATTAATCATATATTCTCCACAATAATTACAATAAATTTTACACAACTGTACATCGTCACCGTAAACTATGGGTTAAATAGGGATTTTCGTGATGACATTATATAAACATTATGAATATTAATAATAATATTATTATTATTGCATTATATTAACATCAAAATCAAGAAGGTCGATAAAAAAATCATTCACAGTCTACTGAAAAACAATATTTATGCGACAAGATAACGGGGTCTAAATATCAGAGTCGGTGTCAGGTACACGATAGCGATGTACTCGTATCCAGATTCTGGCTACCGACTTATAAAAATTGTGTTTTTTTTTAGATGTGATTCTTCTGGTATTGCGGATGTATGTTTATATTGAATATCTGTTCTCCTTTAACGCTATTCTATATTTTATACTCTATGAAAGTAGGAGGTACAGAACCTGAGCAATTTTTTCTTCCGTTATCTATTTACACCGGCGCGTAATGCGCACGAAGGTTTCTTTATTTAAATCAAAGCCTACTTATTCTAAATTAATTATCAAATAAATCGACTTATTTGACTTCCATGTGCCCTTTATTTCAACTGTTTATAGGTCAAGGTGATTACTTACCCCCTTACTATCAACGGAAAACCCCTCTACTGACATATTCTGTGGAAAATAATTTATAAAGTTAGAAAATCAATCAAGCAGGTGCCTTTAATCTCAGAAACACCAAACACAAAAATCTCAGCAATTACATATAGTTGAACACTCTGACTAGGTATGTCGACATAATAGATAGCAAAAAATACTTTTTTAATAAATTTGCTAATGCACGTACTAAAATTATGCCATGTCTTCGTTGAATTGCTTTGGTGACTGCATCTAATATTTCAAATACTAAATATTACATGAAATATATCACAGTCGGTGTCAACTACACAAAAGATATGTATCCTGATTAGAGTTGCAAACTGACCGTCACGTTCAAAGTGTCCGTCCGTCATTTATCAAGTTGTCGGTCATAATCGTCATTTACCGGTCATTAATAGTCATTTATAGTCACTAACGACATTTATAAACTATAGCAGCAACGAGGCATAGTTGTCATAGTTGATAAATAAAACATGGTTTAATATGTATAAAATTTAAAATTTATTGCAATAACACGACAAAAAACTAAAAGTCATTCATACATAAACATAAAACCTAAAATTGTTCGTCTTCTGATTCAACTTGCTTCGATGTATTGTTAAATTCTAAGGAATCAAAATACTCGTAGCAGTCGTCAGAGCGGTCAGCAGATTCCGACGATGCCTCAATTTCGATTTCGTCACTATAACGTAAATTCTGTCGAATTGTTACAAGCTTGTTCAGGCGGTCTTTAGATAGTCTATTTCGTAACTATGTGTGGGTTATTGAAAACAAACTACAATTGCGTTCTGCAGCAGCCGAGCTTGGAGGGATACTTAAAATCCTATGAGCTATGGGATAAGCATCTTCTTTTGACGCAAAGCTCTGCCACCATAGTTGAGGTGCAATGGCTTCAACATTCGACCATGCGGAATAACATTTACCAAAAAATCCTGTTTTGGTACGAAATTCAGCGACATTGACCATAACCTTTGTACTGTTCAAAGAAAGGTATTCTGCTTGAGAATGCACAAAGTTGGAAGCTTCAGCCATTTCATCGCTTGTAAGACCTGTGCCAAGGTACCTTGGATCCAACAAATTGGCCGCCAAATGAAATTTTTGAATACAGAAGTTGCGGCGATTTGAAACAGCTACCCGAACTAAATCTTTTTCCGACTCTGAAAAACGTCATTAAGGACCATCAGGACCAGACTCATCTTCCAGTGATGCTGCAAGTTTTAAAAATATATTGGGCACATCAGAGGCTCTTCCTTTGTCTGATTCTGCTTGTATAACAGCAGTTGCAATTGGTTCTAAAACTTGTAATATCCCATTTACTTTATCCCACAATTCATCATCTAACATATTACGTACCAGACCTCTTTCTAAATCCGTGTCACTCAGTATTGCAATAAATGCAAACTACGTGTTTTTTGTTTGCTGAAGTACCAATTATTTGATAATGCAGCCAAATATCACCAACCATCCGCGGCATTTTATTTATTAATACGCAAATGGATTGACAACTGTCAATAAAGACTCTTGAAAATAAAATAAAACAGGAGCCAACACTCATAAGCTAAGTTACAACTTTATAAATAGAGTTTAGATAGGTTAGTGGGTAATATGTAAAATGCGATCACCTTACCTACACACGATTGCAGATCTAAACATTACTAACACATACTTAACAACTTAACCTAACCTACTTTCATGATAAGCGTGTCTTATATCATGACAATGATAGATAGATTTATAAATTATGTATACAATGATATTTCATAAATTTACTTATCGAATAGCGGTCATAGATTTTTTTGAAAAGTAACTTTTACTATTAAAAAATAAATGTCCAATGTGACAATAAATGTCGAAAATGACCAGACATTTATCATAAATGACGGTCAGGTATTGAAAGTGACGGTCAGTTTGCAACTCTAATCCTGATTCTTACCACCGACTTAAATATTTCACGTTTTATTCAATAACGATTCTTCTGGTGTTATGGATGTTTGTTTATAGGGCGAGTAGAGAACTTACCCTTTTGCTACCGGTGGATGACGGATGGACTATCACATTCTGTAAAAATTTTTTTATTAAAAGTAAGAAAATCAACCAGGGAAACCCATTTCATCTCAGAAGCCTCCAAAGATAAAAATTCCCAGAAAAAAATCAAAATCTTTGAAAAACTGTGACTAATTCTACATTATGGTTAACAAACGAAACTGTCTTCAAAATGTCCCGCCATGCCCGTACTAAAATTATGCCCAGTATTCCTCGGAATGGCCTTTTGGTAACTGCATGTAATATTTCTTATACTGAACAGTACATGGAGAATATCAGAGTCGGTGTCAGGTACGCGATAGCAATGTATCCTGATTCTGGCCATCGACTTATATGTTTTATATTTTATTTGTTGGGATTCTTCTGGTATTGCGAATTTATTTTATGTTGAATGTCTGTTCTCCTAAAACGCCATTCTATATTTTTTACTTAACGAAAGTGGGAGATAAACAATCTGTGCTATTATCACATCTTTTTTCTATCTTGACTAGGGCATCCTCTCAGGAAATCCCGGTTTGGTAATTCCTAGGAATTCACGGGAATTTTATTTTGCCTGAAGATCCTATAATGAAGATTACATCCCGGTTCTCCCGGTTCTTTCCATGAACACCAAGATATCACGGCGCGTATCACAAATATCACCAATTCACACCTGAGCGACGACGCAGGCACCTATCATATTTCGTGGCATATTTGCATTAATTGATCTCTAGGTTTGTAAAAAGTAGCACAGGAAAAACAAATAACTAAGTAAGGAAGTTTTTTACTTAATTAAGATATGTTTTTGTGAAAGGAGCCATGCATGATTTTATTGCATATTTATAAGAAATGAAGTTTCATAAAGTTTTTAAATCGTTTTATTTCTCCGGACTCGATACTGCATGCCCTAATCTTGAAAGGCGCTGAATACGCACGCAGATTTCTTTGTTAAAATTAAAGCCTATTCTAAATTACTTATCGAATAAATCGACTCAACTGACTTTCATGTACCTTTTATTTTAACAGTTTATAGGTCAAGGTAATTACTGACCCCCTTACTATCAACGGAAAACCCCTCTACTGACATATTCTGTGGAAAATTAATTATAAAGTAAGAAAATCAATCAGGCAGGTGACTTAAATCTCAAAATCACCAAAAACAAAAATCTCAGCAA
This sequence comes from Acleris laterana, assembly GCA_963966035.1. Taxonomy (NCBI): domain Eukaryota; kingdom Metazoa; phylum Arthropoda; class Insecta; order Lepidoptera; family Tortricidae; genus Acleris; species Acleris laterana. Next base: position 10,089,059 of record OZ014445.1, on the reverse strand, counting down.
AATACAAATACTTGAACAATCTGACTAGTTTTGTCTACGTTATAGATAGCAAAAAATACTCTTTTTATAATTTTGCTTATGCACGTACTAAAATTATGCGAAGTGTTCGTTTGAATTGTTTTGGTGACTGCATCTTATATTTCGAATACTGATGAGTACATGAAATATATCACAGCCTGTATCAACAACACGATAGATATGTATCCTGATTCTTACCACCGAATTAAATATTTCATGTTTTATTTAATTACGATTCTTCTGGTGTTATGGATGTTTGTTTATAGAGCGAGCAGATTACTTACCCTCTTGCTACCGGTGGATGACGGATTGACGGTCACATTCTGTAAAAATAATAATTATATTAAAAGTAAGAAAATCAATCAGGGAAACCCATTTTATCTTAGAAGCTACCTTCTCTTGTTTGGGACAGCTGGACGAGTCTTGAAAGGGACGGTCATGAAAGGGACATTTCATGAGTTTCATGACCTCCCTTTCATGACGTGTGTAATGTGTGCTCGTGTTTGATTATGACTGCCTAATTTGTTTCAGGATAAACGATTGAACGTATCATAAAATAAAACTTAAAATGCCTCCTAAGAAAAGAGACCGAGTTGATCCTAAAAAAATAGAAGAAACCGTAAAGGAAGTGATAGAGAAAATAATGCCTTTACGGTCTGTGGCTTGTGCTTACAAAATTAGCAAATATTACTTAGGCAGGCTTGTGGCAAAGGCTAAAGAATCGGAGGAAGACTTCCAGTACCGGAAATCGTAGATTTTTTACTGTAGAACAGGAAAATTCTATATTTTATGCTGATGACTAATAAGACTAATTGCGATCTCATAAATTAACCGATTTTGTGATAAAAAATGTTCCAAATAATTATTTAGTTTTATAAGATGATTATAATACATATTTTCGGGGTCAAGGTGATTACTTACCCCCTGACTATCAATGGATACCCGCTCTTCTGTTACATTCTGTGAAAAAGTAAGAAAATGAATCAGGTAGGCGCCGTTTATCTCAGAAGCTACCAAAGACAAAAATCACAGAAAAATACAAATACTGGAAAACTCTGACTAGGTATGTCTATATTATAAATTGGGAAAAAAGATGCTTTATAATTTTGCTTTAAGTACACGATAGCAATGTATCCTGATTCTTACCACCGACTTAAATATTTCATGTTTTATTCTGTGACGCTAGTAGGTATACATGGCGTCACGTGACTTCATAAACGGAAGCTTAATTTCAACGCTTTAAATACTCGCCTCGGCAGCTCACTGGGTTAAGTGCGCCACTATGGACCTTTGGTTGGGGGTTCGGGTTCGATCCCCGCACTGGGAATTCTTTTTCTATTTATTCATGGGATTAATAATTTAAATAGTTGCCGTTTCTTTATTAAGCCATTCCAGCTCATGGTTTAGAAAACACACTTGTGTTGCGAAGTTACTAGTTGTTAGTTAGTTTGTGTTACTTCAAAATACCCTCCCTAATATTCAAATCTGACGGAATCTATAGCTTAAGTAATTTACAGCAATTAAAGTATTTTTCATCACACTTGCTCGTAAATAGTGTCCTAACATGCTAGAAAAATCGACCGTAAATCCAAAATAATACCCGCGGGCCTTTTTTTACCATTACCCCAATTCTTGTGCCATTCGATATGAAGTTTCATTCGAGATAAAATGTCAGTTGAATACTATTTCCTAAAAATCTCGCATAATAAACTATTGATCTCATATGTCACTAGAATCGGACTCCGAACACGTTTGACATTATCTGTGGTAAGTCACAGACAATGATGTAGTCTGCCGCTAATAAGTTAAAAATATGATCTTTTGTCTGATTTTATTTCATTTCCTCGCAATTGTGATGAAAAACATTGTATGTTACACGGATGGTAAAGGAAATACAAAGCTCCAGTCATTAAAGCCCTCAGCCTTCGGCTTCGGGCTTCTAACAGACTCTCGTTTGTAATTCTTTCTTTACCACCCTTAATACACAATGTACTATTATTTTGTATGTATAATATTTGGATGAATGGGTAAGTCATAAAATTATGGCTCGTTTAGACAGTTTCATTGTTTTTATTTGAAAAGAACTCGACTTACAAAGGGACATTCCGCTGGTTTTAGCCTCTGGTGCTGCCCTTCTAAGTCTGACGAGACTAAACACTGTAGCAATTAACGAGACTGTTGCTAGCCGGTGACATTCTGGATTGGTAGAGAGAGCTAAAAACCCTCCTGGCGCTCAATACTTAGTCTTTGTTAGAAAAGGTAGTTTCAAGAATTAAGTTAGCTTATTAAAATAAAATTGTTTGTAGTTATTCTTTCATTTCGCCGAGTTGACCCGTAACAATTCAATTAAGATTCTTCCAGTGTTACGCAGATTCGTTTATGGGGCGAGTATATTACTTACCCTACTGCTACCGGTGGATGACAGCTCGTCTGATACATTCTGTAAAAATAACAATAATTATAAAAGTAAATCAAAGTCAATCAGGGCCCTTTTATTTCAAAAGCTACCAAAGATGAAAAACCCAGAAAATATAAATTCTTGAAAAACTGTGACTACGTCTACGTTAACAAAAAAAAACTGTTCCGGATTGAAGAATGTCATGTCAATTTGAAATAAACGCGAAAACCCAACTCCCAACATAAAAACGTTAACGAGGCTGCTAACTTCATTAATAATGCGTTCGACTCTTTGGGCCTTTGGCTAGACGCACACGGTTTAGATTTATCCCCTTCCAAAAGTGTAGCTTTGGTTTTTTCCAGAAACCGAGTGATACCCTCTGTTAATAATAATAATAATAAATAATAATAAATCGTTTATTTACAGGCAAGAGACCCAAATTGTACATACAAAAAATTACAGTGTAAAAAATAAAAATAATATAAAATATAATAAAATTGGACACACATGATGATGTACAATAAATATGTATGGTACGAATACCAGTACCTACAAAAATAGTAGTAGGTACTTGGTCCTTAAAACTATTTCCGGTTCTTGTCCTGATGCACAGATAGCCAATAGCGGAAGATTGGGCTATCTAGGTCACTAGAGATCGCTCTGAGTATACGGTTATCAGAACGCCATAGCCTCTCCCAGAAGGACGCTATACGCTCCCTCATAACCGCAAAAAAATCTGGCACCCGGGCCTCGGCAAACATGCTTGAGGCACTACAACATCGTGACAGTCGCATGAGAGCACGCAACGAGTCATTGTATTGTACTCTCATAGTGCTGTACGATTTGCGTCGAAAGTTTGCCCAGAGTTGGCAAGTGTAGAAACACTGACAGTAAGCATTAAATAATGTTAATTTGACATCGTTGCTACACCTGCCAAATCTTCTCGCAAGCATGTTGCTACGTATGCATAGAGCCCTTCTCTCCCGCTCCATGTCCCTGTCGTCTTTCAGGTCATCGGTCAAGACATGACCTAGGTATCTGAATTGCTTTACAACCCGAACCGCAGAACCATTTAGCCTAACTTCTTGCACATGCTCCGGGCCTCTTCCCGCCCTGAAAACAACCATTTCTGTTTTGCCCACGTTGTACTTCAATCCGTGTGAATTTGCATATTCCTCACAAATTGAGAGCAATTTCTTGAGGCCTTTCATCGAGGGGCTGAGGAGCACCATGTCATCCGCGTAGCTTATACTGTTGATGCAGTCTCCGCTAACGTGGCATCCTACACGTGTACTCCTCAGCTGAAGAATGAGGTCGTTTACATAGACGTTGAAGAGGTCCGGAGACGTAAGCCCACCCTGGCGAACACCGCATTCTAACCTGTACATGTTAGATGTCGCTTCACCCCATTTCACACAGTTAGTTTGACCGCCATACCAGTACCTCAACAGATCTACCACCTCTTCTGCTACCCCTGAGCCGTACAGTTTGTTCCAGAGAATGTCATAATTAACAAGATCAAACGCACGGCTCAGATCGAGGAAACACGCGTACACAGACGTATTACGGCTCGTGTAGTAATTTACGGTGTGTTTCAAACTTAGTATAGCCGAGTCCGTTGAGAGACCGGGACGGAAGCCAAACTGCGCATCATCAATATTTAAATGGTTCATCAGCTCGGGCTGCAATAACCGTTCAAAGACCTTACCTATCACCGTACCCAGAGAAATAGGGCGGTAGTTTTTCGCGCAACTGAGATCCCCGGTTCTGTTTTTTGCGATAGGTATAACGACTGTTTTCATGAGGTCCGGCGGTAGGTAACAATATTTCAAACAAAGGTTGTACAGCGAACAGAGCTTAACATATAATGATCTACCTGCTCTGAGTAAATGCTCCAGACTGAGGTCATCATGCCCAGGTGACTTGCCTCTCTTCATCTTTAAAACAGCCTTTTCAATATCGTCTGGGTAGAACTGAATTCTCAGTTTCAGTTCTTCAGAACCCCGGACAGGCCTAGACCCAGTCTGTAGCATTGCCTCAGAGATTGGTAGCGGATCGACCATGAAATTTCGACCAAACATATTGGCTATCTGTGCCGGGTCTTGTAGACCGTCCACACTAACTGGTAAGCCTTGCTTGTCAGTAAATTTTTTTGTTTGTTTCCAAAAACTCGTGAAATTCTTCTCTTTTCGGTGCAGGGCCAACATATCTACTTTAATTTGTTCGTCATTCTTCTGACACCATTTTAGTTTATTTTTAAAAACCTTCTTGCTGCTAACAAACAAATCATACATTACAAACTAACAAACAATTAATATTTCATTTCTTTCTCAGTCCATCCAGGTTCAAGATAACAGACTGAACATATTAATAAAGTTAGCGGATGACTCCTGGTCACACCAGTTTGTCACCCCAGTGCTATTCGCTTTAGTCGGTTATTCGTCAGAAATAATTTTTATTCCGCAAAAGTAGGTAGGTTAGGTTCGTTAGGTATCTTAAGATGCCCGAAGGGCAAATCGCTCAGAAATAGGAGCCCTGCCATAGGCAGGGCTCCGTCGAAAGGCACTGGGGTGACAAACTGGGGTGACCACGAGTCTGCACCCATAAAGTTTTAGGAAAATGTGAAAAAAAATTAAAAGGTTCATGTTGGGGTGCCCATCCGTACTCTCAAAAGCTGTTTTATAATGCTTTAATAAGATCTCACCTGGATTTCGGCTCCATTATTGTTGAACCGTGTAACAAAGCTGAACTTAAGAAACTATATTTGACCAATCCAAGGCTCTACGGATGGTCACTGGTGCTATGAAGTCATCTCCCATCAGAGCTCTTCAAGTTGAATGCGCTGACCCTCCTCTAAATGTTCGCCGTCAATATTTAGCCGATAGATATTTATTTCGTATTGCACAGTTGGAACACCACCCCCTATTTCCTAAACTTAACATTATTAAATGATCATGTACAAACTTTAGTAGGCTAAGCAATATCGAAGCTCCCTTAGCAAAATTTTCTAAAATCCTTATTTATATAGTTCCTTTCCCTGCGCTCATTTTCAGTCGAAATCAGTAGATGTTAGAATTCAGAGAAACTCGATTTCTGCTAATAATATAGTCAAGGCTGCAGTAAGAGCTATGTGGCAGGAATGGGATTTAATCTATACAGACGTCTCGAAGCTCGAAAATAATGGTCATGTCGGTTGTGCTTACATTCATGATAATTCTGGTTCAACCCACAAATTTAAGATGCCTACGATATGTTCAATATTCATAGGCGAATTTTATGCCATCTTGAAGGCGGTTAAATATGTAATTGAACACAAGTTATCCAAATGAGTTATCTTTTCGGATAGCCTTAGCTCTATCCAGGCTGTTACTCATAATTATTTTAAAAACTGTTCTAAACCACCCTTAATATGCCTCATTAAAGAGGCTTTGTTTTCATGCCATTTATTACAATTGGAAGAAAATATGTTTATTCAGTAAGTAGGCCGCACGGACACTTTTACACGTCAACAATCTACCAGCGCTTCGCAAGAGACCACTGCTGAGAAGAAACGCCGCAAGAAACTCAACAGTCAGTCGTTTTTTAAATATACAATTATAAAACTTAACCTAGCATTATACAAAACAATGAGTATAACATACAATAAGAAGTAAATAAATTCACGCGTAGTTGAACAGGAAATGTGTTCAGGATTTTCACCAGAACTAATTAGTAGTAATAGAAAAATACAAATTATAAAAATTAAACTTAACAATGATGGTGCAAGACAACTACAAAAAAAAAAGTTTCGATACATTCTCCTACAGAAACCGTAACCCCTAGACAATATACAATGTTTACATATTTTATTTGAATTGTAGATACGATTGTATTGTAGTAGTTATTTATTATTAAGTTATTTGGCCGCTTATTTTAGGCCAAGCATTTTTATCTGATAGATAGTCCTCGACCCTATAGTAAGCTTTAGACATCAGCGACTTTTTCAAGTTTTAAGTAGTACTGGAAATGGTAACTTTAAAACTTCGTCAGATAATCTAAATATACAAAAGGAGAAACTGACTGACTGACTGACATATCAACGCACAGCCTAAACAGCTAAACGTAGGCACTTGAAATTTGGAAGGGACGTAGCTTAGGTACCGTAGAGGTGCACTAAGAACTGTTGGTGGTAAGTCATTTATATAAACCAGAAATAAATAAAACTTGCTTAGGAAAAAAAAAACGAGCGGTAATATCACTGTCAGTTTCATATCATTTATTCTTCTTCTTTCTAAATTTATAATTTGCTGTCAGACTTAAGTAATTTTATTTTGTATAGTAGGTACCTCTACTTAATCTAAGTTATCTATCTGGTCTGAGTACTATTTCCTTCATACCAATTTTTTAATTATGAAACAGGTGAAGCGTAATACAAACATTTTATACTTTACAATATTTCCGGACCATGATTAGCACTAGAATGAACTTCAACGACAGTATACGCAAAAATTACAAATAAGTGTCAGTTTTTGCAAGATGACGGAGGAAGAGGAGGAGAACAAATAATTTGGGTTACCATGACTATATTATCCTTTACAACATATTAAAAAACCATACCAATCGCACCTGTTTTGTAGGGTGTACAAAATGTACAACGAAAATTTTTGTATGGGCAGCACATTTTCCGGTATACTTAGCATACTTCCGGTTCGGAATGGCGACAGGCAGATGCGTATTCTGCAGAGTCAAAACCCTCTGATAACGTTGTCACCCCAACAACTCCCAACTGTTACATGATTTGCCGCTTGCATCGTTTAGAGACGCCTTTTCCAGGTTTCGGCTTACAAAATCAGTACCGTAAAATCATATAACTATGGTACAGTCAAGGACTTTAATTGTTAAGCCACTATGGAACCCTGTCGCATAACGTTGATCATTAATTTTAGTGTAATTTCTTTCATGTGGTTTGACGCTGTCATTATGACAGGGTTCCATAGTGGCTTAACAATTAAAGTCCTTGACTGTACTAGCTTGCAACAATAGCCCAATTTTGCTTATTAAATTATTCGAAACATATGATAGCTATAGCTATAGCTAGAATTTAGAGATAACGGTTTTAGGCTAAATACTATATGTAGCCAGCAATAATAGCAGTAAGATTTCATATTTTAGAATAATGTAATAAGGAAAATTGGACTATCGTCGCAGTCTAGGACCATAGTTGTATGGTTTTACGGTAAGAATTTAATGTTATTATCAATTTTTAGATTTCAGAACCGAGAAATGTTACGTTAACATGAACTAATTAATAATTATTTGAGTTTTTAGGGTTCCGTACCCAAAGGGTAAAAACGGGACCCTATAACTAAAGACTCCACTGTCCGTCCGTCCGTCCGTCTGTCTGTCCGTCTGTCTGTCTGTCTGTCTGTCTGTCACCAGGCTGTATCTCAGGAACTGTGATAGCTAAACAGTTGAAATTATCGCAGATGATGTATTTCTGTTACCGCTATAAAAACAAATACCAAAAACCGAATAAAATAAATATTTAAGGAGGCACCCATACATCAAAAATGTTTTTTTATAGATAATGATACGGAACGGAACCCTTCGTGCGCGGGTCCGACTCGTTTTTTTTATGTACCTATAGTAACGGCTTCAGAACCCTACACTGAGCATGGTCTGTCATGCTCTTGCCCGGTATTTTTAAATTAAAGTACCTATCTAGGTACCCCAGTCGCACTCACGACGGTAAGACAGATCTAACGAACCACGCTTTTCAAAATCGGGTCGTCCGTTGAACCCCTGCGAGGAAATAAAGAACCGACATACATACCTACAGCTCAAAAACACTTGTTCGGAAAAATAAAAACAGGCAATACAACCCATACCGAATATAGCAAACATACATAAGTACCTACATACAGTTATCTGCGGAAAGAGGTACGGTACTTATTTACGGTTGACTATTTTTTATATACCTACATTTTATCAACAGTAAAATGTGGTGCCATCCTTGAGAAGATACCTGCAGTAGATCTTAACAAGAGGTAGATATTATTATTATTGATTTATTAAATGGCGTCTACATAACGTAGTTTTGCCAATGTCAAATATACGTTTGTACGGTGAATCCTGTCCTGTCGTCGAAATCTAAGAGGTGGGTAGGTACTTAATTGAATATAAAAACTGGCCTTTCAAGAAGAGTAAGCTTACGTTATAGATATCTACACGCAGTGCATGTTGCATATTAAAATCCTTGACAAGAAGGAAATAGTCAACAAAATTTCACAAAAACGAGAGTTCCTTTTCACAAATAAACCGAAACATGTTAAATTCGCAAAGAAATAGCGAGCGACAACGGATAAATCAAGCTGACTAAATACTTAATGATGTTTCATTACCTTGTCCCTGTGACCAGCCATGTTTATCCACCAGTATGAATAAAAACCACGTTACACGAAAATCGGGTTAAACGTGGCTTTTAACTATTTTCTCCTATACCAAATTTTCACCACCTCCTAACCATGTTGACAGGTGTTGTCATAATGAGGGTACAAGTTCAATTATTTGTTAAATGGCTACTGTCCAGTGGGACAATTCTGCCAGTGTCAAGGTTGGAAGTTACACGTGATGGGTGAAAAAGCCTTTCCAGAAACAGATGCTGATTCATCAGTTGGGGAACCTAAAAATTTAATAAATTATGTACATTAACTACAACTACCAATAAATCAAAAATGAAAATTTACAACTTAATAGAGTCTCGCCAACGAAAGATGAGAATGAGATTCCTTAAGAACTTTTTACATGGCAATAAAAAAATCGATTGTCAACCCACGTCCGACCCGACAAAACGCGATGCGTGTTGAGTCGAATCAAATCGTATTATTATCTATGACCAGAGTCACACAATGAACATACGATGTGTTGGTAATTTGCATTGTAGGTACACATCGGGTGTCGGCACGTTGTGTCGCGTCGCATTTCAATAGTGTGTTTTGGCCATTATTCGTCTTGAGGCTGAAGAATGCAATAAATATAAATATAAATGAGGGTCTATGGCTGGCTGTCATTCTGAAAACTTCTGTCCAATTATTTAATTTATTGAAAATTATTTTATCGTTGATTTTGATTCGCAAATCCAGGGCAGTTTTGTGGGACAACTTGTAACATTGATGAAGAACTTGCAATAAATAAAATAACAGTGAAAAGATAGTTCCAAATGAGTTAGCGGTCAAGATCACACCAAGCCATTGAAGTGGATGCCCGCCATCTTCAAGGGGCACGACTATGACTATGACTGGAAGACTTCGACGACAGGACTGGATTCACCGTACAACGTTGCTTATCTTGACATTGGCAAAATTACGTTACTATGTAGACGCCATTAATTAATAAAGAAATAATAATAAATATAAATGAAAATGACAAATACCTCGCATGCTCATTCTTATTGAAACAAATATAAAAACAAATATATAATTCTGAAATCATCAGTCCAAAGTATATATTTTTTTGTAAATTACTTTTTTGTTGATTTTGGTTCGCAAATCCAGAGCAGTTTTGTGGGACAACTTGTAACATTGATGAAGAACTTGCATTGAATAAAATAACACTGAAAAGATGGTTCTAAATGAGTTAGCGGTCAAGATCACACCAAGCCATTGAAGTAGATGCTCGCTATCTTCAAGGGTCATAACGACTGACTGGAAGACTTCAACGACAGGACAGGATTCACCGTACATTGTTGCTTATATATACTTGACATTGGCAAAATTACGTTATTATGTAGACGCCATTAAATAAATAAATAATAAGAAATGAAAATTATAAATAACTCGCATGCTCATTCTTATTGAAACAAATATAAAAAAAACATCAAGGATCAAAATGATCACTCAGTACTAACCGAAAAAGTCCATTAACGTGCGTAAATATTCCTTTTTCTGTGCGAAAGGTACACTTTTCTGTTCTTGTTTTCGTAAAACGTTATCGTGTATTTTGCAAACATTCCAGGACAGCGATTTAAAATCATATCTTCTTTCCGATTTGCTATTTTCAAAATTAAAGTACTGCTAAGTAACTAATCTAATTATCCATAAAACAGTGATCGTTATTAGTTCCTTGTTCTTTGTTGTAACTTTCCGATATTATTTATTTCCTAGTACAGGTAGTTTCGTAGTACAATAATTAAAGGTGGACTCGACAAAAGCCTTTAATAGTTATTTGTTCAGACGAGAAGGATTCTATTATTTTTTTATCTTTACATTGTACATTATATTTGAATATTTAAATCTGTTTTATTGTATTGTCTATTTTGAATACTACCTTTATTCTGTTGTTCACATTTTATATCAGAAAAAAGAATTTATCATATCTAGATGGGCAAAACTTTAAAGATAAAAAAAATGCTAGTTGTTTGTGGTTTGTCCCGTTTATAAGTCTGTGTTCTTTGCTTTTAAGTTTGTTTAATAGCAAGTTTTTGACGGCGAACTGTGTGTGCCGCCATAAAAAGACATAGTATTAAAAAGAAAAATGAGTTACAGAAATACTTTTACTAAAAACTCTAATAACTTGTTAATAATTCTGTAACCACATTTTGCAATAATTTTTTTGTCAATTTGACTACAGCAACTTTTAGATAAGTGCCCTCGAAAAAATCCTGCGTGTTAACGTTTAACTTTGAATAATGTACAGTCGAAGTCAAAAATATGTTTACACTTTAGTACCTAGACTGCTCAGTGCAGGGTTCCGAAGCCGTTACGACAAACACAAAAACCTATCTCAAAAACAACATGTCAACATGTCGCTCATTGAATACAAAACGGACACATTCCAAAATAATTTGCTCTTCCATTAAAAATCGTATACCACCGCTTCTAATTTTAAAATGCAACACTGACTCATTTCGGATTGCGTCCGTTTTGTATTCAATGAACGATGTATGAACCAATTTTCTATTTAAAGTTATTTGGTGCTGTCTTTGATGATTTTTAGTACCTACGTATGAACATTTTAGTCGCCTGTGTCTCAGGAACTAACTACCTAAGTCTACTTAGTCGTGATAGTTTTCCTTTTAAATTCGTTAGGTATATGCGCTTACATTTACATTGTTGCCTAGGCGCGGAAAGTAAGTTTTCCTGACGAGGTGGTTAGCAGGCCGAGCAAAATAGCGAGGCCTGCTAAAATACGAGTCAGGAAATCCTCGTTTCCGCCGGGGCATACATAATGCTTTTCTCAAACATGTGAGGAAATAACACAAATACATTTTTAAAAAGCAATTAATTTAATTTAATTCACATTAAAACTTATGTTGGTCATGTTTGGGCAATTTGTAAATAAAAAAAACGTGTAGGGGTACGCGTTACGTGTAGGGGAGGTACACTAAAAATATGTTTTTATCTACATTTTATTTTACTACTTTGTTGGCGTCACTATTTATATTCATGCCAAAGACGATCTTTCTAGCTCTAAGGGTCTCTGAGCTAGGACGGACGGACGGACGGACATGGCGAAACTATAAGGGTTCGTAGTTTGACTACGGAACACGGAACCCTAAAAAAGTTAGATTACAAGACCCTTCACTCCTATCGAATGGTACGTCACGTCCCACGAAAGGCGACTATTCCCTACTATTTTCCACTCACAAGAAAAGACTCTGTTAAGAAACAGATATCTGCAGAATGTCACGCTGAGAGCATATCTTCTACCCCTGAAGCCACTGTCTTGCATCAAAACGGGCTATTCCCAGTTGTCCACACCCCCTTTGTCCACACTGTGGACAACTGGGAAAAAAAAATCCCAGCTGTCCACACCCTCGAAATTATGTGGACATTTCACACTCTTCACTAACACAGTTGAGTCAAATAGAGTGAAATGTCCACACTGTGGACAACTCGAATAGCCCGAAAACATAGCAGATTTACTGAATAAGGCTGATGCTCTAACGGTATGTTTGCTCTAGCAGACGGACAACCTATTGACGTACTATGTATCACCGAACACTTCGTGCAAGAAGGCCTGGGGGATCTGGTCACAATACCTAATTTTAAAATTTCAACGAGGTTCTCACGGGACACGCGAAGAGGAGGAGCATGTATACTTGTGAAATCTAAAGACGAGTAAGTTTCAATGAGGTCTGGAAGTCTTTCCATAAAATAGAATAAATTATAATAAATATTCTGTAGAATGTTGTGGCAATGAATTAACATCACACGGTATAATTATAATTTGCTTGTATAGAACTCCTCAATCAAATGTGTTTATTTTTTGATCTAATTGATACGATACTCACAAAAATATGTAATAACGCAAATAAGAAAATCATAATTTATGTGGTGATTTTAATATTAAGAGTTAAGACTGCACCAAGCAAACGTCGAGCGTCTAGTGGCGCTCTCATTATTATTATTGTGTTTTCTAAGTAACTAAACAATTTCCTTGCAATCAGATTTTTGTGATGTGATGTGAAACCGCCGTTTTAATGAGAATCTGTCTACAACATTCTCAAATACAGCACTTATGCATGAAAGTGTATTCTGTTTAGCAAGTAAGATATTCTAAGTTACCCTGCATTATATCTGTGCAAAACTGGGAGAGCTCAACTAAAGCGGTTGACACAAGCAAAAACAAAAGCGCACCATCTACGCCGATCTGTAACAACTCTAGTGCGGCGTCAACTCCGACTAGCCATCCCGCTCCCGCACCGGCGCGCATGCAACGGACCACTGCTGCGCGAGCGAAAGAGAAGCTTGCCGAGAATGCCAAAGTGAAGCGACTGAACCAACCAGCGAAACGCGACCCGTCGCCAAAAAAGATGACTACCGCTGCGACAAAACCTATGATAAAGAATAAAAATAATAGTATAGGCACAAAAACAATTGACATGTTACACGTAACACAAAAACCGACACTGGAGAAGCATATGTCGAATGGTGAAACTCCTCTCGAAAACTACAAAAATGATGTCAATAACGCCAACATACTAACTGACCTACCCTGGGAAATTGCCCAAAATCGTCGTCATCGCCGACGCAGCCACAAAGCAGCTGATATTATTAAAGGGCTAGCCACAAATACTACCTTAGGCGGAGTTGAGGCAATAAAATACCTACACGGTTGTTTCTTCAAAAACGATACGACGCCAGAAAACATTATACAACACCTCAAAAATACTTGTGACGGGATTCTATACACCGTGCAATCAATACCAGCAAAACGAGATACCTATAGATCTTTTAAGATAGGCATCCCCTCTTCTGTGTACGAGAAATTCCTGGATGCGTCAGTATGGCCAGTAAACACCAGTATATCAAAATGGCAGCCCTTTCTCCGACCCAGGGAAAACATGGTCCCCAGAGATTAAAGCACCTGATGATAATGACTCAAGTACAATTCAAATAACCGTCGCGCATCAGAACATAAACCGGCTCGAACACAAAACGTACAAATTGGAATGTGAACTCCAGCTCCTGGACCCACCAGTGGATATCCTGTGCCTGACGGAACATTGGCTTCAAACTTACCAACTGTGCTCAGTTAACATACTTAACTTCAGTCTGCGCGCTCAGTACTCCAGGTCCTCGCACCGGGGAGGAGGAGCCTGCATCTATGCGAGATCGGACTTAGCAACAATTGAGCGAAAAGAAATTTCGGAGCTGTCGGTGGAGATGCACTTTGAGGCTTGCGCCATCGAGTACATCGGCGTGGACATCATCGTGGTGTGCATATACAGACCTCCCAGCGGTGACGTACATTTATATATTACAAAACTAACCGAGTTATTAAGCCTTAACGCAATACAGAACTATAATGTTATATTAATTGGCGACATTAACGTCAATTTATTGAACAAATGTAAAATTGTTAACATTTTAAATAATACAATAAAACAATTTGGATTTAGACATTTAATTAATATGCCTACAAGGATTACTAAATTATCAAGTACATGTATTGATCATGCATTTACAAATTTGTCAAGGTCAGATATCCAAAATGTCTCGTGTATTGAGCTCAATTTATCAGATCACTTGTGTACAAATGTTTCTATAAAAATTCAAAAGCAAAACATGTTGAACCATCACATATTAAAACGAACATTTTCTAAAAATAATATTGTACATTTTACGGAAAATCTCGATCTTTATGATTGGAGTACCATTCTAGATAGATGTAATTGCCCTGGCAAAAAAATAGAATTAGTAACTAATGTAATAAAACACTATTTTGATATTTGCTTTCCATTGAGAAAACAGTTAGTAAAAAAATGTGTAAGTAGTTGGGTCGGTGACACTGTTCGACAACTGCGTTACTTCATACGTAAACAAAAGACTAAAATAGCGATGGAACCAAATGACACCGAGTTACTTTCTACCTTACAAAAAATGGAAGAATTATACTGGTCCACATTAAGGAACGTACGTAGTGAATACGTAAACAGTCAAATAGAACGATCAAATGAAAATATTTGCCGCAGTGTGTGGCGCGTAATAGCATCAGAAACATGCAAAAATCATCGTAAAGAAAACAATGCATTAAATATGTTTGTTATGAAGTCAGCTGGCGACTCCGCTACCGCGCGCGCGACTGCCGCCGCATCTCGACTAAACCGGTATTATATTCATGCCAATTCAAAAAATAAACAGCCGTGCGCTCGATCTGCACTTGATTACCTCAGTAGGTACCTACCATCGCCAACCCCGACGCTCAAATTTGAGCCCTTTTCTCTGAGTGACATTATAAAGGCATTAAAAAAAACGAAGCGAAAGGAATCAAAGGACATAAATGACATGTCGACTCGCATACTCGACTACTTACCACCTGTAGTTATAACCTTGCTTCATCTCCTATTTAATGAATGCATCTCAATCGGAACATATCCCGACACGTTAAAGTTAGTTAAGGTGCAACCCATTTATAAGGGTAAAGGAGATATTAACTTAGAAAAACACTATCGTCCCATATCCCTGATACCCATTATTTCAAAGTTATTCGAGTCTCTATTAAGTTCAACACTTATGAATTACTTGACTAGTAACAACCTGTTAAATAAACAACAATATGCATACCAGACGGGGCGGTCGACAGCAGACGCGACGCGCGACGTTGTTGCGCGTGTGTTGACGCACCTCGAGGACGGGCGACAGGTCGCCGCAATATTCTGCGACTTGTCGCGCGCCTTCGAAATGGTTGACCACGCGTTGCTTGTTAAAAAACTATCCCGATATGGTCTGGAAGGAGGTTTTTTGGGAACAATAAGCTCTTTTTTAAGTAACAGAAAGCAGAGTACGTGTGTTCTCAGTTCAGTATCGGAATTGGAACCTGTAGGTAGTTACGCCGTGCCCCAGGGATCGGCAATGGGAAATAATTTATTTCTGATTCTTATTAATGATATCCCAACGGCCGGTCCTGATCTTGAATTTATAACGTTCGCCGATGATACGTGCGTGCTAGTGGACGCCGAGAGCTTTGATGTCTTGGAGTCAAGGGTAAAGACTGCTATGTACCAAATATCCCAGTGGTTCTCCGCAAACGGAATGGTAGTGAATGTTGAAAAAACGAATGTCATGCATTTCCAGCTAAGAGCAAGCAAGGATAAAAGGTTAAACGTGATGCTTGATAACATCCAGGTTCCTCAGGTGGAACACGTGCAGTACTTGGGCTGCAATTTAGACGCTGGTCTCACGTGGTCTCCTCACATCGAGTCCATGTGTGACAAGCTGGCATCAGCGTGCTATGCACTTTCCAGACTTGCGCCCAGCTTGTCACACGAGAACATGTTAAAAGCCTACTATGGATACTTCCACTCCATACTTACTCAAGGTGTAGATTTGTGGGGACTTGCGGCTGATCGCGACGCAGTACTCAAAATGCAAAAACGCGCGGTAAGAATAATAGCACGAAAGTCCTGCGACCACCCTGCCAAGGAACTATTCAGACAGTTCAAAATACTCACGCTACCCGGCGTTTACATTCTAACCGCATGTAGGTACGTGCGTGCTCACCTAACCAGCTTTACCGCCGCGCAGGTCCCTGGCAGGAGCGCACGCAGGAGGAACCTCCTCGTCGTTCCCCGGCGTAAACTCGCTAAATCGCGAAAGTCACTCGGTGTCATTGGGCCAAAATTGTATAACTCACTTCCATCGGAGATGTTGGAGGCGCATAACGACAGACTGTTTGAAAGCAAACTTAAAATGCACTTAACTGACCTTGCGTACTATAGCGTTGATGATTTTTTCGATGGTAATCGTTGACCCAAACATACACTTACTGTCTATTATTATGTATTGACATTGTAAATTTATCTAAATTATTAATTAACAAATGTACCTATTTTAAGGATTGATTGTAAAATGACATGTAAAATACTAAATTTTATGAATAAATATCTGAATCTGAATCTGAATCTGAATCTTGAAATTAAGAAACCTACTAGCAATTGAAATGAAAACTTAATTATTTAACATCCTTGTTTTATCCAAAAAATAAATTTCCTGCTCGAAATGTCGCCACTCCATAGGCAAGATGTATCAAACATCTCTATTATGCAGGATACACCAAGCTTCACTTTCTGAATCATATGAAGGGCGAAAACTTCTATACCAATAATGCATTGCTTTATCTCTTACTGTTGTTTATAATGGAGTGCAAGTATATGTCGGAGTGGAGCCATCTATCAGAAGGCTAAAGCAACAAGTGGCGCCACCTAGTAGTCTAGTTGATTTGATTGTCGATTTAAAACAAGGAAACGTCAGGTAGTTGCCTGGGTGAAATCAGAGATGGCGTTGCGTATCGTCACGGTTGACAGTGACAGCTCATCAACGAGAACTGACAGTTGAAATATGGCGGGAACAGGCCAGCGGGCGGCCATTATGGTGGAGACATTGGAACTGAGCGGTCGTGACGTGACGCCATCTTTTGGGATCACCGCGTTTCTTTGGTCATGGTGAATCATCATTGTTAATCCGTTTAAATTAAAGCAATCACGTGTTATTTTGTAATAAAGTTAAGTGTGATAATTACAACCATTGATCAGCTATCTGGACGTGTTCTCATTTTGTCGCCCACGCGTGTATCTACCCCCAAATATGGACGATAATGAAGATGGTCGTTTTCACGACAGTGCGAGTACGGAAAAAGGCTCTGGTGTTCCACCAGCAGATCAGGGCCTTCCTCCTCATTCGTCATCAGATGTGGGATGTAATCAGCGCCCAGAAGATGTGAATATGTGGAGATTACTCATGGAACAGCAGAACAAAAACCTAATGGCTTTATTGGAGGCAGTTAAGCCGTCACCCGTGATTACCACTAATTATTCTACCAGAATTCGATCCTGATAAAGCAAATGTGGATCCTCGCTCGTGGATAGCGACCGCTGATATGTGTGTGACTAATAAATCTGACGCCAAGCGATTCAAACCATCGACGCCATTAAAATGTTTCAACTGTGGGAAATTGGGCCACCGTGCGGCTTCGTGTAGGTCGAAGAAGGATGGAAGAAAGGATTACCGTGCCGTCGCATCTGCCAACACGAGCTCAAGCAACTCATCGGGATATTTCAAGCCGGCATCTACCCTCACATGCTACAAATGCGGACAGCCGGGACACATCGCCACTCGTTGTTCTTCGTCGGACACCAAGGCAGGCGGGGCTGCTGCCAGCTCTTCAGCGGAGCGACGCGTCGACTTATGCGTCGTCAACGCACCATCTGGGACTCTTAGTCATTTTGGTGAGCGCATTTTATTTTATTATGATTTATTATGACTCTGGATCAGAATGTTCACTCGTTAAGGAGACTGCCAGTTGTAAGTTACATGGAAAGCGGTTTAATAATGTTGTGTCTTTAACTAGTATTGGGCAGTCAAGCGTTAATAATTGTGTTCAGATTTTGGCTACCATTGAAATTGATTCAATTACGCTCGAAGTATTGTTTCATGTTCTGCCCGATCATTACTTGCGCAGCGATGTTATGATAGGTAGAGAGATTGTTGGCCAAGGCTTAGGTATTAGTATGACAGCCGATCGCTTGCAGTTTAATAAAGTTAAGGTTGTAGAGTCATGTGTCGAGTCTCATGCCCCTGTCTCATTCGATAACATTGACACAGACATTTTGGACAAAGACAAGCACAAATTACTGTCGCTATTAAACGATTTTAAACCCAGTTTTATCGAAGGTACCCCAACAAAAGCTGCTAATGTAGAGCCCATGCAAAAACGTATGAACTCCGGTCAGGTTTGCTGCATCGTAAGGTACAAAGGAACGGTAGGACTAGGTGTTGCCTATACTCCCCAGAGCGTTACGTTGGTCCGTTATTAGCTCGACCCATAATGCATTAGTTCACCTGGGGTGGGAGAAAACCCTTGAGAAGGTTTTTGATCAGTATTGATTCGAACATATGACGAAGTATGTTCGAAAATTTGTCGAAAATTGTGCTACGTGCAAAGTAGCCAAATCTAATTCGGGCAAGGTGCATACGGAGCTTCACCCTATTCCAAAAATTGCAGTGCCATGGCATATGGTGCATATTGATGCCACAGGCAAACTTAGTGGGAAAAACGATAAAAAGGAATACGTGTTCGTTTTAATCGACGCATTCACTAAGTTTGTCCTGTTGCATCATACTACAAACATCGATACGGTGAGCAGTATAAGGGCTATGAAAATGAGTGTATCGATTTTTGGAGCTCCGACTCGTGTCATCGCCGACCAAGGTCGTTGCTTCGCGAGTGCCGAGTTTCGCGAGTTTTGTAACTCGAACAATATGGACTTGCACTTGATAGCAACGGGTAGCGCACGGGCAAACGGGCAGGTAGAGCGAGTCATGAGCACTTTGAAAAACATGTTGACGGCTATAGAGACTGACGGTGAGCGCTCATGGCAAGATGCACTTTCTGATATACAGTTGGCATTAAATTGCAGTGTTAATAGAGTCACGAAGTATAGTCCATTACAGCTGATGGTAGGCAAGGTAGCTAGGCCTCTTGATCTCATGTTAATGGAAGAGACTGATCCAAGCTTCGACTTGGCCGAGGCTAGGGAGCAAGCCGTTATGAATATTGACAAAAACGCGACATTATGATAAGGCCAGGTTTGATAGATCAAAAGCTCAAGTCCGTAATTTCACGTTGGGTGAATACGTTCTGTTGAAAAATGAAGAACGTAATCAGACCAAGCTGGATCCCAAGTTTAGAGGGCCTTTTAAGATTGTAGAGATTTTGGATGGGGACCGTTATAGGTTTCAGGCGCTAAATTCCAAGCGTAGTTGTAAGTATGCCCATGATCGCTTACGAAGTATGCCACAACACAACAATATGAAGTACCAGAAGTTGAGATTGACGTATCTGATCCGGAGTGATAGTAAAAGATTTCTGATGAAATGTGTTATTGTGTCAGTAGTATAATGATTATGTGTTGTTGGTATGCCGTTACGTTTTCGATGGTAAGGAAGAGCACAGGTGTGCTGTTGCCTTGGGCAATTAATTGGTGAGTGTACCTTTACCAGTCCAAAAGTAATGAAGGTGGTGTTCCGTTACCTTAGAGGTAATGATGATTTATTGTGTGTGTGTACCTACAGTTTGGCTGTAGATGGTGTACCTACAGTGTGACTGTGGATGGTGTTCCGTTACCTTAGAGGTAATGATGATTTATTGTGTGTGTGTACCTACAGTTTGGCTGTAGATGGTGTACCTACAGTGTGACTGTGGATGGTGTTCCGTTACCTTAGAGGTAATGATGATTTATTGTGTGTGTGTACCTACAGTTTGGCTGTAGATGGTGTACCTACAGTGTGACTGTGGATGGTGTTCCTACAGACCTCACTCAGGTTGTAGATGATGATGAGAGTGCCTATAGATGATCGTGTGCTCACGATGTGTTGATTGTTTGTATTGGGTGCTATAGAAATTAAATGTGTTTTCTATAATGGTGTGTTTCGTTCATTCTTATCCCTTAAATGGGGTCAGAATAGGCCGAGCATGTCAGAGGCTCCTTGTTTGGTTTTCTTTCACAGATAAGTCCCACGAGGACGTGTGACGAGCAGGACGGCCGTGTCGGAGTGGAGCCATCTATCAGAAGGCTAAAGCAACAAGTGGCGCCACCTAGTAGTCTAGTTGATTTGATTGTCGATTTAAAACAAGGAAACGTCAGGTAGTTGCCTGGGTGAAATCAGAGATGGCGTTGCGTATCGTCACGGTTGACAGTGACAGCTCATCAACGAGAACTGACAGTTGAAATATGGCGGGAACAGGCCAGCGGGCGGCCATTATGGTGGAGACATTGGAACTGAGCGGTCGTGACGTGACGCCATCTTTTGGGATCACCGCGTTTCTTTGGTCATGGTGAATCATCATTGTTAATCCGTTTAAATTAAAGCAATCACGTGTTATTTTGTAATAAAGTTAAGTGTGATAATTACAACCATTGATCAGCTATCTGGACGTGTTCTCATTTTGTCGCCCACGCGTGTATCTACCCCCAAATATGGACGATAATGAAGATGGTCGTTTTCACGACAGTGCGAGTACGGAAAAAGGCTCTGGTGTTCCACCAGCAGATCAGGGCCTTCCTCATCATTCGTCATATATTATGTTATGGCTCACTCACCCAACATCTGTGTCTAGTTTAGTATTCCATCATTCTTGGTATCTGCTTCGCCTATTTGTCTACACCATTTGTAGGTAAAATATAATATGATTCTACCATCAGGAATCATAAGTGTCTTAGGTTTATCCAGATAAACATTATGATATTACTTATTTACTTATTACTTTGACCTTATATTCAATTATCTGTCACTAATATGTGACCAGGGCCTAGCACTAGTGTGCAAACGGATTGAGACCCACAGTATCGCACCGCACTCTCCTATATCCGAAGATACAGGCCGGAGCCGCCCTTTACTTCTCCGCGGAGTCCACATGCTTATGGCAAGGCATGGTTTACTTTTGCTTTAAAGCCGGCAGCCATGACCACCAATGGTCCAATGCTTTCATCTAGCAACCACAAGAGGATGCCAGATCAACCAGCGAGCCACTAGTTAGTTACCTTCGTAACTTCACACGGTCAACACGGTCTCAACGAGACTACTTTATCACTACATAGTATAAAACAAAGTCGCTTCCCGCTGTCTGTCCCTATGTATGCTTAGATCTTTAAAACTACGCAACGGATTTTGATGCGGTTTTTTGTAATAGATAGTGATTCGAGAGGAAGGTTTTTATGTATAATAAATCTCTGTTTTATGTACGGGGGTTACAGAAAACTCACATAAACCGAAGCGAAGCGAGGGCGGGTCGCTAGTTAATTATAACTTATATCATAATTATTAGTAAACCTAAGGCACTTAGCTTGTGTATCTGGACTCGCCTCTCATATGACCTCCAATACACTAACTGTCAAGCACTTAGCACTGACTCTAATTTTATATACTTTCAGTGAAATGAAATGATACAACTTTACTTGGAGTAACAAACTTACAAAATAAACTTTACAAGACGCGCGGTTGCAAAACAAATGACAATCAAATTATGACAGATAAGAAACGGAAATACTTACTTTTTTTTTTTTTTGGATTTTATGGCCTGGTTACGGAAATACTTACTAAAGAGTTTCAGTGTTGCTATACAATATTTACATTTCGCGAAGTGTCGCGACACGAAAATCTTGATGCACTACACTGTAGGGTATGCATCGTATTGTTTACTACGCGCGGGTAGATTATTAAATAAAATAGTTAGCTTCCAGCCGGCCTTACATTGGCGTAGTAGGTAGGATTCGAACCTACGCTCCCAAATAGATTATGTATAGTTTTTTTCTTTTTCATCACACTTGCTCGTTAATAGTGTCCTAACATGCTAGAAAAATCGACCGTAAATCCAAAATAAAGCGGATGACTCGTGGTCACACCAGTTTGTCACCCCAGTGCTATTCGCTTTAGTCGGTTATTCGTCAGAAATAATTTTTATTCCGCAAAAGTAGGTAGGTTAGGTTCGTTAGGTATCTTAAGATGCCCGAAGGGCAAATCGCTCAGAAATAGGAGCCCTGCCAGGGCTGCAGGGCTCCGTCGAAAGGCACTGGGGTGACAAACTACTCGGGGGCCTTTTTTTACCATTACGCCCTGTCGTGCGTAATAGCTTTTTTTTTTAATATTATACGTGGACACTCAAACTATCACAATACGTCAGGATCCCAATTCTTGTGCCATTCGATATGAAGTTTCGTTCGAGATTAAATGTCAGTTGCATACAATTTCCCAAAAATCTCGCATATAAACTATTGATCTCGACTATCACTAGAATCGGACTCCGAACACGTTTGACATTATCTGTGGTAAGTCATAGACAATGATGTAGTCTGCCGCTAATAAGTTAAAAATATGATCTTTTGTCTGATTTTATTTCGTTTCCTCGCAATTGTGATGAAAAACATTGTATGTTACACGGGTGGTAAAGGAAATACAAAACTCGAGTAATTAAAGCCCTCAGCCTTCGGCTTCGGGCTTCTAACAAACAGACTCTCGTTTGTAATTCTTTCTTTACCACCCTTAATACACAATGTACTATTACATAATTTAATTTTGTAATCTAATTGTTTGAGAAATTCTCATCATGTTTTTGTACGCCACATGGCAAAACATAGTGTTCCACCATATTTTTCCACCACTATTTTAGTTTTACCTACTTATGTTTACAAATAAACACTGACTTTGACTTTATAATACTAGACTAGGTAGTCTCATTGTAGTAGGTATGAAATATGGTTAGTTAAAAATTACTGACTGCCCAGGTTTCTTGCGCGTTTCTTACCAGCAGTGGTCTTCTCTTGAGAAGCGCTGGTGATTATTTTGGTCAGTCGTAAAGAGCAGTTGGACCACTGCCCCGAAACTGAAACCGACGTGTATGCATGAGCATGACTCCTCGATGTATGAATGTGGGAGAACCGAAAGAAATTTATAAGAAACATAGCAAGTGGAAAGAAGTGGCCTCTGCCTACCCCTCTGGGAAACAGGCGTGGTATGTATGTATAACCTAACAAACACACCTGACGCCGGAAAGTTGGTAACTGAAAATATTTTTTCTCATTTTTTTTCATCTTCACATTTTACCTGCCATGTGATCGAGAATATTGAACTTTAAAAGTATCCTGAATACTTAAGAGAAACTTTACTCAAGGGAGACACCCCTTCATTTATGGTTCCGTAGTCAAACTAGGAACCCCAAATCACTCAGAAAATGGGCCGTCGCCCTTGTTCCATCTAGTCATACACTTAGTTCTACATTTATGACTAATAAGAAAAAAATAATCCGCTTAGTTCTACATCCATGTATGACTTCTTTGAACACGTAAAATGGTACTTTTTTGTTCTGTCTAGTCATACACCTACACGATGTAAATAAATGTCATTTCCTTAAATTTCCACTTTTTCGGAATTCTTACTCTTATGAAAATGTAAACATGTAAATATGAAAATGAGGTAGGTTTAGGTTATGTTAGTTTTGCAGCAGGCCCGGAGGGCCAAACCACCCAGAAATAGGAGCTCCGCGTTAGCGGAGCTCCGTCGACACTTTCTGATTGATTTGAAATAAGAGTGTCGACGTATTTCTGGGTGGTTTGGCCCTCCGGGCCTGCTGCAAAACTAACATAACCTAAACCTACCTCATTTTAAACAACTCGTTTTGTACACATCGTGTAGGTGTATGACTAGACGGAACAAAAAAGTACCATTTTACGTGTTCAAAGAAGTCATACATGGATGTAGAACTAAGCGGATTTTTTTTTCTTATTAGTCATACATGTAGAACTAAGTGTATGACTAGATGGAACAAGGGGAGCCTATCATAGAACATCAAATTATATTCAAATGGAAATTATTGGTCAGTTGATTGGACAAAGCAGTTGGACCACTGCCCCGAAAGGGCGTTTCTCGGTTTCGGGTACACGCAATCTTAAGATTGGGTTATAAATTATTGAATAAACATGGATGTATATTTTATTTGTAATCTACATAGATATCGACATTATTTATACACAACAGTTTTTTTTTTACATTTTGGTTTACTGCCACCTATAGTGTGCATAAGCTCTATTGGCTTCACACTGCCGATGCAAGTCTTGTTTCCTTTTTACAACTTTTCCAGTATTGTTCGCTGCATCTAGAAGCTCCCATGCAAATGCGTCTGGGAAATGGACAGTCCTCTCTTTATCATTAGTAGCTTCCAGGAGCCACTTAATTGCCAGAAATAGAGATCTTTTTTCTGTAATTGGCCCAGGAACCTAAAATCCAAAATAATATGTCTTGACTTGACTTCTTAATAACTATGACATAAACATATGACGGTGATCCCTTCTTTCAGAGCTGATACCTCTTAAACGGCCCAACATATTTTCATTAAACCTAGCTAAGAACCATCGAAGACCGGCTTTCAAATAAAAAAACCGCAACCATATCGGTTCACCCTCTTAAGAGCTACAGTGCCACAAATAGACCCACAGTCAGACGGCCCTCTTTTTGAGAGGTTAAAAATGGTATTATATATTATATAAATAAAAAAAAAGCGGCCAAGTGCGAGTCGGACTCGCGCATGTAGGGTTCCGTACCACTATACATCTAAATAAATGTATTTCTTTATTCTTTATTATATTGGAGTGGATTGAATGAAAGGTAAAATGCGGTTTACGATTTATAACGTATTAAAAAAAAACTAATTATTAGATCTCGTTCAAACCAATTTTCGGTGGAAGTTTGCATGGTAATGTACATCATATATTATTTTTACATTTATCATTCCCTTATTTTAGAAGTTACGGGGGGGGGGACACACATTTTTCCACTTTGGAAGCGTCTCTCGCGCAAATTATTCAGTTTAGAAAAAAATTATATTAGAAACCTCAATATCATTTTTGAAGACCTATCCATAGATACCCCACACGTATGGGTTTCATCAAAAAAAAATATTTGAGTTTCAGTTCTAAGTATGGGGAACCCCAAAAATTTATTGTTTTTTTTCTATTTTTGTATGAAAATCTTAAAGCGGTTCACCGAATACATCTACTTACAAAGTTTCCACAGTATAGCTCTTATAGTTACGGAAAAAAGTGGCTGTGACATACGGACGGACAGACGGACGGACGGACGGACGGACAGACATGACGAATCCATAAGGGTTCCGTTTTTTGCCATTCGGCTACGGAACCCTAAAAAACGCATTGAAATCGGTTCATCCGTTTAAGAGCTACAGTGCCTCCTCGATACCTCTTCTTTGCGTAGGGGGTTAAAAAAAGGGGTGTTAAAAGTTTATAACGTGTGTCCCGATGTCTATGTATCTGAGTGTCTGTTTGTGGCATCGTAGCTCCAAAACGGATGAACGGATTTGGACGCAGGTTTTTTAATAAAGCTACATTAATCAGGATGGTTCTTCGTAAGATTTCATGAAAATTGGTTGGGCCGTTTAAGAGATATCAGCTCTGAAAGTAGGTGTCGCCGTTATATCGGAGGCAATAAACCCCCTAAAAGCTCTATCTCAAAAACTGCAGAACCGATGTTGATAAAACATCTCTAAGAACCACCACCGCTAGAAAACCTGCTTTCAAATTAAAAAAAAACGCATTCAAGTCGGTTAATCCGCTTAAGAGCTACGGTGTCACAGACAGACACACAGACACACTTACACGTCAAACTTATAACACTCCTCTTTTTTGCGTCCGGGGTTAAAAAGGCCCTCCGCACGAAAAATAAGAAAAAAGTCAGTTTAGAAAAAAAATTGCCCTGATAGGTTGCAGGACCACTTAAGTTTTTTTTCTTCAAAAAACAATCATTTCTGGGGTACATATTTGAATACCGAAAGTTAATAAGTAGGTATGTCTAATGTTAAAACATCGATAGTTGAAATATCAAACGGTTATTATAGTTGAATCGTAAAAGTTAGGTACGACGCCGAGCGTAGCGAGTGTATGTTGAACTGCGATAATTTACTGACTGATTGATCTAAATTACTCAATCCGTTTATTCAGTATACATTATGATCATTGTATTGTAGGTAATGAAAAACCACCTAACAGAAGGCTAAGGCTACAAACTGTCTGTGACAGGCGGCCTGCTTAGCACCTAGAAACTAGCGAGTCGCCTGGCGAGTAGCGAAGAGAAACGAACGTTCTAGACTCTTCACAACCGGCCAAATAGATACACGCTAAGCAACTAGCAAAGGCGCCTAGCGCGCAGTGTGGCCGATTGTGAAAATTGTAGAGCGTTTGTTTCACTTCGATACTCGACAGGCGACTCGCTAGTCTCTAGGCGCTATGCACACCGCCTGTCTGTGCGTTTTTAGCCTTAGGTGAGAGTTTCGCTATGCCACTCTCCCGCCTTCTGACCCCACCAGGGAAACAATCTGGGACTCGCCCCCAGGCTTGCATAGCAAGCAGTCATGTGATCTAAGAAAAATTTAATTAAAGTATATGAACCAAGAGTTTGCGTTTCCATCCACCCTTTTCTATAGTACCCACAATTTATAAATAATAATAATCTGCGGCCTAACATTTTGCAAATAAGTGAACTTAGGTGTTAAAAATGTGGAAAATCTGAACCATATTTTAATCGTGTGGCATTTCAGACGTTCGATATAAAGATTGTAGATAATAATCCTAGCGGTACGCCAAAAAGTTCTGCAAATGGTGTTAAAAGCATGAAAATCGGAACGATTGATCTTTAGGCCATAAGAATCAATTTGACCCGCAGCACAGACAAAAAAAGGAGAGGAGTTATGACGTCATATAGTTTTTGTATGGGAAAACAAATGTGCTGAAACCTATCGTGTGTGGTATCTAATGAAAGGACTACGGTAAACCGGTTTACCGGTTAACATTTTGCAGTTTACCGGTAATTTACCGAATGGACTTTAATCATTAACAACGTTGTACTTACGTGCAAATTCTGTTGCAAATCTCACAATAAAACTCTAACTAACTATTTATACTGAACTGACTTATGAATTATTAGTGTTATCGCTCGCGCTACCGACTCACCTGTTTATACCTGCCTACCCAATAGTTATGATAGGAAAAAAATAGTCAACTTAACGTTTGCATATTCAATAGGCTTCATACTTTCGTTTGCTATGTAATTTGTCTATTAAACAAGCAATAGCATTTTTTTTAAACTTAATTTTTATTTTTTTATTAATTATATATACTTACTGGACAAAAAGAATTCAGCCTGCCTATTCGGCATGTAGGTATTCCTTAACATATTAAATTTAATAAAAAAGTCCGGTGAAGATCTTCTTTTATTAGAATTCTCTACTATGTGAAAAAATAAAACTTCTATGTCAACGGAATAAAATTCAAAACCTTAGGGTTCTTCCCGTTGACTTAGAATAGTGTTGGCTGGAAGCATTGTCTCATAGTAAAAGTTACGTAAAATAAGTGAATCGTTTATTTTATATTTTAAAGTTGACTGTCCAGTAATTTACATTATCAAGACTTTTATCTTGATGTACCTCCTAATGAAGAATAATTATTTTAATACAAGTAGATTTTTGTGGTGTATAGAAGTAGAAGAGTTTATTG
This sequence comes from Acleris laterana, assembly GCA_963966035.1. Classification (NCBI taxonomy): domain Eukaryota; kingdom Metazoa; phylum Arthropoda; class Insecta; order Lepidoptera; family Tortricidae; genus Acleris; species Acleris laterana. The sequence goes on along the minus strand of OZ014445.1, from coordinate 10,061,106 downwards.
AATATTTTAAAGTTGATTGTTGACCAAAAAAATAAGGTGACGTTGCCTTGATTACTAGGTAAGTTAGTTAAGTTTGAACAGTTATGTCCGCCACGGTTGAGCGCAAAATAGATCTACCTGTATACCAGTAAGTTTGATATTTGTGAACCTCCTAAATTAGAACGATATATTGGTATTAAAGTTTATTTAAAATGTGTAAACTTGTATGTGTTAAAATAGTTGGGTGTTAGGTTGTGCACCGAGGCGTTGCACTAGACGTATGGCCGAATGTCATGATTATTATTATTTACGTTCGAAAATTAAAAGAGATGATTGATGTTTTTTCTGTGGCCAGAATAAAAACTATAATTTACAAAGTGTAGGTTGGGTAATTTTGTGCTTTGGAGCGTCAACAAATAGCCTTTAAGCTTACGCTTAAAGGTGTACTTGCTAGGCGCTCCTTGGATGGGAGGGGAGAGATCATTCCGGTACTTGGACGCCGCGAACTTGAAACTACCCCGAAACGCCGTTGTTCGGTGCAGCGGCACAATGGCCCTAGGTTTATTCCTGCCTACATTACTGGACCACTGGATTTTTGTAAAGAGGTACGACTGGGTCATGTGTTGCACGACACCAAACATAAGGCTCGCCAGGTGCATGCGTCTCTGCGCAGCCATGTTTAAAACGTAGGCGGCGTTCTGTGATGACATGTGACTGTCGTAGAGTGATGTGGATGCCGAGAGAGACTATAAAACAAAAACGAGCACACGCGACCTGGACTCGTTGTTTTGGCCTCTTGGACCGACCATCATAAACAACACCGCAATAGTTTAATCCAGATAATATAAGTGATTCACACAGGTGGGCACGCATATCAACACTGAGGTAATCACGAATATTATAAAGAACCTTGAGATGGTAAAATAAATTACACACGACTTAAGCTACGTGGCCCTAAAAACGCAGCTCGCTGTCCATGAGCAGGCCAAGGTTACTTGCTTCCACCACCCTTTCTATCGGTTTGCTCATGATAGTAATATCCCCGGACGCCAGGCTATCTAAAGTTCTACGGGTTTGATGCCTCGATCCAAATATTTGGAGTTTTTGGGATTGAGGACCAGGCAATTTCTATCCGACCAAGAAGCAACACGATAGAGGTCACAATTTATGTTCTCAACGCCGTTGACTGTATCTGAGAACGTGCTAGAAGTGTAAAGTTGCAAGTCATTGGCGTAGAGATGGTACTTACTACTCCTAATACTGCTAACAATGTCAGTACTGTACAATATAAAGAGTAGAGGACCCAGCACTGAACCCCGTGGCATTCCCTTAGTCACAGGACTAAGAGAGGACAGCAAAGCACCTCCTGATTAGGGCATGCGGTACCGGTACCATTCCCAGAACCGGGACTACGATTTCCGGTACTGAGTCAGAACCGGGAATTCCTGGGATTACGGTACTTTTCGGTACTGAGCAAATTATTTGTTTTTTTTCTTAAATTATTCGTTTTTTTTTTGAAATAAAACACCAGTTAAGTGATAATTATGAATCTTTTAAACCAGAATAATCAACAAAGGGCAAAATAAATCAACAAATGGCAAAACAAATCAACAAATGACAAAATAGGCCAATAAAAAAACAACACATGATTAACGTTTTTTATAAGTCTAGCTAGAAGCGAGATTAGTAGGTACTTGTTATTATTTATTTAGTAGTGTTACAATACTAGTGTTACATTTACTTACATAGGTAGGTTAAATCACGATGAAAAAAGTAAATAATCATTGTTAAAATAGGTAAGTAAGTCTTTATGCATGAACTTAAAAATATAAAATACACTTATTTATATAAGTGTTAAGAGTATTCCAGATTTTCAGAATAATCAACAAATCAACAAATGACTAAATAGGCCAATAAAAAACAACACATAAATAACATTTTTTATAAGTCTTTAACTCGAAGTGAGTTTACTTGTTATTATTCAGTTGGTAGTGTTAAATCTTTTATGGTTTCTATTGTTATTTGCTGATTGTTCTGGAAATCTGAAATACTCTTAACTCTTATATAAATAAATAAGTGTATTTTATATTTTAAAGTTCATGCATAAATATTTACTTATTTTAATAATGATTATTTACTTTTTCCAATCGTGATTTTGTCGATGTAACACTAGTAGGTACTTTAAACACTTAATTAACATTTCTTATACACTCTAAGTTTCAAAGTGAGATAACCTGTCATTATTTAGTTGGTCGTATCGCATCCGAATAAAATCGAGCTTGTGCGAGTTAGAATTGAAAAAATGAGAATTAGTCTAATCAAACTCAGTACCGAAGGAACCGAAGAACCGGGATTTTTTTTTGCCAGTACCGGTACCAGATGGAATGATAATTCCCGGGATTTCCCGGTCCTTTCAGTACCGGGAATTCCCGGGAGCATGCCCTACTGCTGATGCTTTCCGAAGCTTGACCGCTTGCGCACGACCGGACAGGTAACTGTCAAACCATCTAATCGTGCGTTTTTAAAACAATAATTAAATACTATGTCATTATCCGATATGCACTGTGGTGCGTGACGTCATGTAATTGGTCGGCCATACAAACTCCGCGTTAAATTCCTCTCAAAATAAATCTTGGTTATTTTCATAGCTATTCAAAATAGTAGGTAGATTGTGTCACAAAGGAACAGGCGAGGGCGTACATTGAATCCTGAGCGTAGTGAGCATAGCACCGTAGCACCTTCAAAATTATTACTAGGACATATAATATGAAGACGATAAGGAATATTATATATACGCAACCTTTTTAATTAACTAATTAGAGGTAAAATTATTCCCATCACTATTTCATCCTTTACTAAAAGACAATTACAGTCAGGTACTTATACCTGTTATTTTCATTGGCACTGTGAATAGGAACAGACTTTAGTTACATCTTCTATTTCAGATATTATATTTTAACTTTACCTGGTAAGAAATGCCTCCCCTTTTAATTGGAGAAAGCAGTAATAGTGGTTTGGCATTGTCCACTGCTTTGTACAAGATAGCTTTGGGGCTCAACTCAATCTTTGCCTTTGCTTCAGGTGTAGTAGCTAGGTGGTACCTTTCAATTTGTATTCTTTTAATATTTTCAAATGCCTTTTCAACAAGATTGCGTGCTAGTTTCTTTTTTCCCATTTCCATCACATGATTAATAACTTTACTGGAAACAAAATTGTTATCTAAAATAATATTTTTATAGTTTGTTTCGGAAAGGTGAGGTTAGTAAGCAGATTTCTTAAAGGATATTTTCAAAGTTCAATACATACTTAACCAAAGGATCATGGTAAACAGAGGAAGTTTCGTGTGACCCTGGTGGTTTTACAGGCACTGATGCTATTTTAGCTAACTCTCCACTCTCTATGAGTTTGAACTGCTCCTCTTTCCTGAATATCGGATTTTGGAAATAACTTGGAAAGCTTGTGGGGCGAGAATAACTTCGGCAGTGCAACACTGTGCATGTTCTGGAAACAACATATTTAAAGGTTAGAAAGTTAACTTTCAGGCCATTTAATGTGATTGTAAGTGCATTAATTTAAACATTAGAGAACAATATGAACTTGATATTTAGTTACTTTAAAAGTACGAGTACCTGAACAGTGCAAATGAAATACTAAAAATCTATAAAAATAATAATGAATATATTTATGCCAAGGTACTGGTTTTAAACAACAAAATGACGGCACAGAGCATCCTCTAGCTCAAATAGTTATAATAAGTAGACCCCGCTATCGGAGGTGCAAAATGGTAGCTGTCAAGTTGTTAGTGATGGGTAAAAATTGGTGTACTGCCTTTTTGCCGAATTATGTTTCGTCAAATTTCATTTAGCAATCAACTTATCGCCAAAGTTTTATTTGGCAAACTAATCCTTGGCATAATTTTACTTCGTATTTTTTTTATTTCGCTACATTTTTATATTGCAAAATTTTATTACGACAAATTTTATGTGGTAAATAATTGTGTAGCAAATGATTTGCTAAGGCAAATAACATATTGTAACATATTGTCATATTGTTACTTGTTTATTGAAAGTCATATCAGCTGCGTATTTTATTGTGTAACCTTGAGCTTGAAACTTGTCTGAAATAAATATAAATTGGATTAAAAACGAAACTGCTCCCAGAGATAGGTAGGTTAGGGTTTTTTTTTATGACCCTAAAAACGAAACCTCTCCCAGAGATAGGTAGGTTAGGGTTATTTTTATTATGACCCGTAAAACGAAGCTGCTCCCAGAGATATGTAGGTTATGGTTATTTTTTTAATACATTTGACGAAAACATAATTTACATCTTAAAAAAAACCCAGGTAATAATTTGTCTAACAATAATTTATCAAATCATTCGTTGGGAAATGATATCAGTGCGAAACGTTGAGTTGGGAAATAAAAATTTGCCCAAATAAAAATATGGGATACGTAGTTTGGGGAGTTAAGAATTTGCTAAATAATTTTCGGCGAAACAAGGGTAAACCGTAAAAATTATTTTGAAATACTAGCTATTATGCCGATTTTTTTCTTTATCATAATCAGAGCCTAGGACTTTAATTAAACTTGTTTATTTTGTCTGCATGTGCTTTTTAATATTCCAACATCTGGATATAATGTGTACACTGCAAATTTTACAGTAAATTCTTTCTTTAGTTTTTTGGAGTTCAAGTTATTCTGCAAGAAGTGACTCCATTTTCTATTAGGTATATAAAAAAATGTATACCAATAAAATATGCTCGTAAGCACAGTAGTTGTAAGATTACATTGACTATCTATTGACGTAAATAATTTATTATCAGTAAGTGGCCAGTATTATACCTCTATTGAAAAGGTTTATCTCAAGAGCGTTTATGCACTGCCCTGAAACCCAAAACATTAGAAAAGTAAAATAGCAAACATAATGTTTTTGTTGTACTGATAATGGTTTACATTTGTGATGACAACGATTATCATGGATTCCTAAAAAAAATGTTAAATTGTAGTCTAAAAAATGGTATAGGTACATATAAAACTATTTGTACAGAAAAAGTAAGGATATCAATATCGAAATCATCCAAATTTCACTTCCCAAAAAACTTATCGCAGTAGTTTCATTTCCCAAACGAATCTTTAACACATTTCCATTTCGCATTTTATTTATTTCGTCAAATTATCATTTGGCATCATTTTACATTGTCAATTTTTATTAGGACAAACGTTTATTAAGCAATTGTATTTCTTTGGCAATTATTATATTTCCAACAAAAAATTTGTACAAATCGCACATTCAATTTATACTACAGTAAAAGTAGGTTAGGTTAGGTTAGGTTAGAACTAGTTAACGACGTGTAAAAGAGCCCTCATGTGGCCTATTTACTGAATAAATATTTTGAATTTTGAATTTTCCACCGAAACAAACTGCTACCAAAAAATTAGGTTAGGTTAGAACTGCGACCCCCACAGAAACGAACTGCTACCAGAAAAGTAGGTTAAGAACTGCAAGCCCCACAGAAACGAACTGCTACCAGGACAGTAGGTTAGGTTAGGTTAGAACCGCGACTCTAAAAAACAAACCCAAAATTTTATCCAATGCACCAAAGGATATAAATAGAATGCCCAAAAAAATTGGGGATAGTATGTTATGCGAAACGATACATTTGACCACATGAAATTTGGTAAAATGAAACATGACCAAATAATTATTTGTTAAACAATAAATATTTTTACCCATCCCTTCTTCGAAGTTCTTAACATCACGGTTACCATTTTGCACCTCCGATAGTGGGGTCTAATAATAAGTATAGTAGGTAACTCACCGTGTCGAGCAGGATAAAAAAGAAACACATTTAGCAATGTTATTCATGTTAATACGATTGTCTATAACACTGTTAGGTAAACATGTAACCGATGGTAATCTTCAAAGCTTTTTCTGATTTTCGATGTTCAGGTGTTATTATTTTCTTGGACTTCTTGTCTTGGAGAAATTACCCACAGATTATAGGATATGCGAAATTGCGAAATTACCTAAAAATATAACCTTCAAATTGAAATTTGACGTTTCATAAACTTTTTTTTTTCTTTGTCTGCCAGTGCTGTCTGTGGGCTTGGGTTTTGGACTCCCACGAATGACGTAAAGAATCACACGAAGATGCAGTGAGATAATTAAACTAAGACAATAGTAGACCTAATAAATAAGAGAACGGCGGTAGAAAATCGCTTAACATACACTGAGGTAAAAGACAAACTTACTGCACCACTTACATCAAAAGACTTCAAATTGGCAGCCTGTTAGTTTTCCTAAGCCTTTCTGCAAGAAAATTTAAAATTAAATCAACGAAAACAAAAGTGATCGCATGTAATGTCAGACATTGACACCGATTTTACCTTTTTTACATTGTTATTAATCTTATTTAGGTAATCCATTGCTCGATATAAATTTTTAATGCGTTTTTTACAATGTCAACTATTATTAAATTTGACATAAAAGAGTTAAGGAAATTAGCCTATGACAAGAACTCGTGTGTGGTGGAAAAAAAAGTGACACAAAACCTTGCATTGCAGCCCTGGTGTCTAGGGAATCTCAAAGAATCAATAAAAAACCTGCTCGATTATAAAATCGGAAAATTTGATAAAGAGTACGTTCTCTATACTGTTTCTTTTGTACATACGTAAACTAATACTAGTGTGAAATTTATCAAGTCTAATGGAGTAATTCCCATCTTCCAACCTAGCAATTAATAGATATTGGGATATCATAGTGCCATCTTCCAGCTTGCCTCGGGTTGGATCGTTGGAACAAAACATATTATTATTTTTTTTCCATATCCAACCTGTACATAAGTAGGTACAGTCGCAAACAAAAAAACAAAAAAGTGCTTACATAATATAATATTTATTCCTTTAAAATGTTCCATTACATTTTTTTTAATTAGATACGTATTGATATTAAACTTAAACATCAGTTCTACACAAAAAAACATCAGCTTTGTCACTTGTTATCATATACATCACATTAATAAAATAAACTAATATAATAACACATCCACAACATCCTTTCCTGAAGAAAAAGTGGTAAGTATATTGTATGGCCTGAGAAATAACTTCCAACAATATGAATACTAAATGGTAACCGCGGATTTATAGGCATGAATTATGAATAGGTATTATTTCCATAAACTATTTTCATGATGTCCGTCTGTTGTCTTTAAAATAAAATCTAACCAACAAAAACACTCAAAGATAATTATAATATTTACATATTTGTAATTTTGTACATAGTTGATTTAATCAATTTGATAACTTTAAATTGAGGAATGTTTTTATTTAATATAGCCAAATAAAACCTTATTTTAAATGTATTATGCTTGAAAATACTGGCCATTAATACTGAAATACGTCAGCATTGTGATAATTAATTAAAAACCGGCCAAGTGCGCTACGGACTTGGACTCTTTACGGTTTTCGCAATTTTTCCTTTATCTTTGCTATGAGACGTTGCTTCGTACTAAATTTCAAGATTCTGTAGGTTAAAGAAGTAGCCTGTAGGCTTTGATTCCCTTGCTAGTTTCAAAAATTTGCAGCATAAACGGCTATATCTTTTGATTGCGTTGGCTTAGAAGTTTGATTTTTTCACAGCTCTAAGGGACAGTAGACCTGAATAATTTATATTTTATATAAATGTCAGCATGATACGCATACCTGAGAAAAAGGATCTTGAAAGACAGACGGATCAACAACAAAGTGATCCTATAAGGGTTCCGCTTTTTCCTTTCGAGGTTAATTAAATATAACCAGCTATTTATTATAATGCAGGTAAATGCGAAGAGGTCAATATCACTCTTGAAACAATAGCTATAGGTAGACCGTATTAAAGTTAAAAGATTTACTTTAATCGAATATTGAATTTATTTAATATATTGACATATCTGTTTACATAAGACAAGTGACAAGACAGTCAACAGCCAGAAAATAATAAGGAGGTTTAGTACTCCTTAACATCCGGCTCCATTTTTGATTCCGGACATCTTGCATAATTCCGAAATCCTGGGACCATACAGAGGTTTGGTTAACATGTCTGCAAGTTGTCTGGAAGCTGATACTTTGCAGACTTCTAGTATATTGCGATCAACACATTCTCTTACAAAGAAAGATCTAATATTAATGTGCTTCGTCCTTTGGTGGTATTCGTGTGGTGGATGATTGGCCAGTGTCACGCGATTATTTAAACTCGCGCGACATGTATTGCGTTTTGTTTATTTATTGTTCCTAAACTCATCTATGGCGTCTTAGAGCGTTTTATCTTACTACGTATGCAATGACATTTGCATTGACGTTTGCGTTTATGACGTCGTGTTTTTGACATCCTCGAATAGTTTTTCAACTTGGGCTGGCAATCCCTTGAGCTGATCTGTCAGACTGGTGTTGCGTTTATTTCTCTGGAACGCCACCGTGACGAACGGGCGTTCTGACCACGATGTTCTAATCAGAAGCTAAGATAATCCCGTCAATCTTATTGGACTTTTATTCGGGGGTTGCTGATTTATGGCGGTGATGTAGTACCGCGTCGTTATATAACGAAATCTTGGGAGAACCATCGGTAAATATACTTTTATTTCAATGGTTATTTCTTTCTATTTTCTCCAGCCTCGTGCCTCGTTATTTCACGTACTGTTTTATTTCAGTCGGGATGCTACTGTGAGCAATCTAAACGAAGTACCAGCGGATAACCGGCGATGGAATCCGGTCTCTTTTTTATAAATGGGTGGTACGTATTTTCACATTTTCTTGTGAGACGTCTTCTCGCCGCCATGCTGCGTAAGCAGGCAACCTGTTGCTACCAAGCACGTGTTTTGATTCGGTTCTTTTCTTTTTCTTTTTCAGCGCTATCGCACCCATTATACTTACATTTTAGATCCCATTATACTTACCTTTTAAAAATCATTTTAGTTACCCATTTTATGTAACATTTATTTTGGATTCATTTGAATACCATTTATTTAATAACTTTTCCCCGTCATTTTAACTTTCTATTTCAACTCACAATGTTAACTTGACATTTTCTTTTTAGACTATTAAGTCTACTCATTTAAACTTTGTGGACCATTCTATATGGAACCATGTCCCTTTAACCCATTATATATGGACCCCTATTTTGTGCATTTTATGCCGTACTTAGCTTCTCTTTTGTTAACTCCCATGTAAGCACTTTTTATACTTACTAAGTATTTGGGCTTTGGCCTCCTACTATTAGGGAATTATGACTTTATGCCTTTGTGCAACCCCGCTTATTTATGAAACCTCCGTGTGAGCTTTTTCAAGCCTTTTCAGGCTAAAACCGCTTGTTCCTAGGGAAGTATGATTTCATGCCCATGTGCATTTTCTTTTCCTTAATTTTCTGTGACTTTTGTCTCACTATTTCCCCCTCTTCCGACATTATTCCATTTAATACTTGGTCAGGATCCTTCCGATCCAAGTCCCTTTAATTTTCCCCTCAACGCTGCTGCTTCTTCACCGGTTCTGGATCTATGATGCAAGAGTTCTGCGACCGGACGTGGTTGGCTTGCAACAACCCCGTTCTACCTGGAGACTCTGGTGCAGGCGGTGCAGTTGACAGTGACAGTTGGTGGACAAAGTGTAGTTCTTTCTTCGTTAAATTGTAAGTTTTCTTTTCTTTTCTATATAAACATGACCAGGTGAACGACCAAGCTATATTCCAACTTAAAACCTAAGATCTAGATTCTATGTAACCTATAGACCTAAGCTCTAGCTAGGATACCACCTAAGTATGTAGGTTATTAACTTCCGTGTAACCACCTGAACATGATTTGTTAATTAAATAGCCTGTAAACAATATTGTGTTAATTATTTAACCATTGACTATAACCACGCCCCCCTTGAGATTAAAGTTTCCAGTACTCTACCATTTATCTTTTTTAGCTATCCGTGTACTCTTTTGCCTGGCATAGGACCCTGGCGCCCGATAGACTTCTTTTCTTATTTTGTGCAACTTAGCATATTTATATTTTTGGGTTCTAGCCTTAGGTACTTTCATTACATTTTTATGTGACATCTGTCACAATTTTATATTTTACCTTTGCCGCTTGTACAGCATTGCAAGAGGAGTTTCTCATTCCCCCCTTTTTTCCAGCAAAAAATATGACAATTGTCGCTCGCGAACAGGGACATGATATAGTCATTGTTTTTGTATTTTATTTTTGGGCTTTTATATCTCAAGTTTGGGTATTTTGTGGTGTCATTTATGACATAAGTTGTGTTCAGTGTAAGTAGTGGTCATTCACCTGCTTCTTTTTCTGTTAACAGTGTTTATTTTTTATTATTTTTTATCTCAGCCATAAGACGTTTTTTGCTGGTCATATGCTGAGTGTTATTTTTTATAGTACCAGTGTAATATTGTTACTGTAACTTTTACTGTTAACTTACTTTGCGGTTAGTACATGCAGTTTAGTTTGTTTGTGGTTGTGTATGAAGATTCTTAATTAACTTAACCTACAGTTTTGATAATTTTTCAGTCTGTTTATTGTATTTTATACAACAATTTAGTTTCTGGATATTAATTTAAAAATATCATTTTTTATATTTGTTAAAATTAATAACAATTACTTTTCAATATCTTTTGTAACTTGATTTAAATTTCAATATGGATAGTCAAGAACATTTAGTGTCTGCTGGAGGGAATCTTAATCCTTCAGTTACCGCTCCATCTGAGCGTACTATGGCTCCTATTACGGAACCAACTTTTGTTTCAACTGGTATTGGTACAGATTCAGATCCTCTCACTAACCATCCTCATGGTGATTTGATAACATTGTCAGTGTATCCGGAGAATTCTCATAATACTAGTTCTATTCGTTCTCAGTTACCTAATGCATTAAATTTAACTAATGCTCAGATGTCACCTCTATGACATGTGACAATTGTAATTTGATGGGCGTGTCACCTGGTACTAGTAGTTCAAAAAACTTGTAGGCTCCGGTCGAACACCACTTTGCACTAAAGTTACTTGTGATTCGGCTGGCAAAGATAATATTACTTTTCCCTCTAACTTTAAACCCTCTGATACAGAAATTAAAACTGATTTTAATTCTTGGCTTGACCATTTAAAAATATTCTTTGGAGTTCATAAAGCTGCCCCAGTGTTGTTTGTTGATACTAGTGATTCTAGGCCTTATTTAAATTTCAGGTTTAGAGATCAAATTTTTTCAGGATTATTGGACAGTGGTGCGAACAGTTGTGTTCTTGGTTCAAATTCTCATTTGGTTTTTTTGAATTCTGGTTTGACACTTAAACAGAATCCTAAGCTTGTGGCTAGCACAGCTGATGGCTCTTCCAGTGGTGTTCTGGGTGTTCTGGATATCCCAGTTACCGTTGATAATGTAACTCACACTATTCCATTTTTGGTAATTCCTTCCTTTGAACCACCTATCATACTAAATGTGAGTTTTGTAAGGATCGACTTCGTTACTTGGGTTATGTTGTTGACAGTCAAGGTTTACACACGGATCCCTCTAAATTAGAATCCATTCAAAAATTTCCTAAGCCCCTAATTGTGAAGGAGCTTCGTGGTTTTATAGGTCTTTGTTCTTACTATCGTAGGTTCATTTCAAATTTTGCGGATATTGCTGCTCCATTAACTTGTCTCACAGGTGGTAGTAAAAATTCTAAGAAAATTGTAGTCTGGAATACCGAAGCTGATGATGCTTTTGATAATTTAAAATTGGCTTTAATGTCCGCCCCTGTCTTACTGTGCCCTAACTTTAAAAAAACCCTATTTCCTTCACTGCGACTCAAGTTCGGTGGGAATTGGAAGTATGTTATGTCAGGAGGATGATGCTGGAGACCAGCACCCTATTGCATTTTTTTCCCGCTCCCTTACGAAGTGTGAAAGGAATTATAGTACGACAGAGCGTGAATTGTTAGCGATTTTAGTGTCCATAGAACATTTTAGACCCTATATAGAAGGAATGAAATTCACTGTTATTACAGACCATGCAAGTTTAAAATGGTTGTTAGGTCTTTCTAATCCTAGCGGACGTTTGGCTAGATGGGCTGCTCGGATATCTCAATATACATTTGATATAATTCACAAAAAAGGTTCTTTACATGTTGTCCCAGATGCTCTTTCTCGCATTGAGATTGCTGCTTTTGTTGGTCCCTCTGACTTTGTTTCCCCAGATGATGAAATTTTGGATACTTGGTATAAAAAGATTTTTACAAATTGTCAAAAATTTCCCACTAAATATAAAAATTACAAAGTGGAAAATAAAACTCTTTACAGATATTGTAAACACAAATTTAATCAAAATTCACGTTTAGATTGGAAAATAGTAGTTCCCAAAGAAAATATTATGGATACCATCAGGAACAACCATGATGATGTCAATTCTGGTCACTTAGGTATACATAAAACCTTACATAAATTAAAATTACATTATTATTGGAATAAAATCTTTTTAGATGTTCAGAATTACATAAAACTCTGTGACACCTGTAAAGCTCATAAATGCTCAAATGCTCCTCCTTTCGGTATCTCTGTCAATCCTAAAATTGTTGATAAACCTATGACTATGTTATCTATGGATTTAATTGGAATTTTACCCCGTACCTATTCTGGTCACCGTTTCATTTTATCAGTTGTTGATGTCTTTACAAAATATGTTTGGCTTTTTCCCTTAGCTAACGCTACTACTAAAGTTATTTGCAAATTTCTAGAAAAAGATATATTTTTAAAATTTGGTTCACCTAAAGTAATAGTTTGTGATAATGGAACTCAATTTACTTCAAAACATTTTGTTGATTTTCTTAAAGGATTTAATATAAATAAAATATTTTATAATACTTTGTACACCCCACAAAACAACGTTATTGAGCGTTACAACCAGACCGTAGAAACTTGTATTTCTTGTTTTGTTAAGGACGATCATAGGTTATGGTCAAAGTTCTTGCCTCATATTCAGTTAGCTTTAAATAACTCTATTAATTTTGCTACTGAATTCACTCCTAATTTTCTTATGTTCGGAAGAGAACTTATTTTTGATGCTGCTCTGCATCGCTTTAGTAATTCATTTGATAATTTGGACGACTTGACTATAGATAGTCGCCATTCTTTTGCTAATTCCTTTTCGGTATTAAAACCTATTTTTGAAAAAGTCACTTCTTCCCTATTGAAAGCTTTTAAGCGCAATGCGACTAATTATAATAAAGGCCGCAGAGCTGTTTCTTATCTTGTGGGTGATGTAGTTTGGAGACGAAATTTCGTTCAGTCTAGTGCTGCACACTATTTTTCGGCTAAGTTAGCTCCAAGGTTCGTTAAATGTGAAATTGTTAATAAAATTTCAGATAATGTCTATGTTTTAAAAGACCTTGCTAAAGGCACTTCAGGCCGTTATCATGTAAAAGACATTATTAAAACTTAATTTTATTTTTTGGTCTATAACTACACTGTTTGTGTATCCTGAGTAGGTCAATGCCCCTGATTGTGTGATGAATGTAAGGTTGTTTGAAAGGGCAATGTTTGGTGAATTTGTTAGGATGGACTATTCTCATATGCACTTTCGTTTGTTGTTATTCTAAAAGGAACTTTGGACATTTTCGGTTTTCTAGTTTGCTCTATACCCATTCCTACAAATAAGAGTTTTGTATATTTTATATGTACATATTTTTTGTGTGCGTACTCTAAGTTAGATAGTTGAGTGTCGTACCTATTCTTAAGTACTTTTTGTAAGTACCTACTCTTAAGTACTCGTTAGTACATATTTCTTGTTAAGTTTATATATAAGGATTTCCCTGGACTTGACACATTTTCTTTTGCGCATTTGTTTTGACTAGCCTGTCAGCTGATCCCTGACAGTGCATTTTGTTTCAGCTTCCGGTTTGTCGTAGCATCTGCTTCGCGGTCGCTGAACCTCTTTTCTCTACTCTCTGGTAGAATCCTTTTTTCTTTTTTTGTATCACCGTTTTGTTGTGGTACAAAACTTCTTTTGTTTCAGCTTCCGGTTTGTCGTGGCATCTGCTACGCGGTCGCTGAACCTCCTGTCTGTACTCTTGAGTGGGACATTTTCTTTTTTGTATCACCGCTTTGTTGTGATACAAACTCCTCTCTATGTGCATGGAAAGTTGGTGGGGTTGTGCCAGACACATAGCAGAGTTTTCTTTTGTTTTGATTTTAGTCGAAATCTTTTTTCTCTCCTTGTGCTTGGAAGATTGGTAGAGTTGCGCCAGTCACTTGGTTGAGTTTCTTTTTACTTCTCTGTGCGGATGGAAGGTTGGCAGAGTTGAGCCAGTCGCATAGTTGAAGATTGTTTTCTCCTGTTTTTACCCTTTGTGAATGGAAAATTGGTGGGGTTGAGCCAGTCACAAAGCGGATTTGCTGTTATGCAACTAATGCTCTTAGTTATTGCGTTATAACTATTTATAGTTTGAACTTTTGTAAGTAATGAACTATAACTTCATCTTATAAATCTTATAATTTATTTCAGCTGTAGTGGTCGCTTACTGGTTGAAAGATTTCGAGCCGGAGGCGAGGGTGCCTATCTGTCTTTTTGGTCTTCAACTAGGAGCTGCTCTAGCTGATAAATTTTGTTATGAAGCTTTTATTAGCCGGTGGCTAGGTGGCCTAACCGTTCTATATTGTTAGCTTTACTACTAACTTAATTTGTTTTTTACCTTTTTTCATTATAGCCGGTGGCTAGGTGGCCCAACCGTTCTAACATTTTTTAGCTCTATGCTAGCTGAGATTATTTTTCTTTTTTTCACCTAAGGTTATAGGACCTTTAGGATTTAACCGTTTATGAGTTAATTTTCTCTTAGACTTTTTGATGTTTTGTGGTTTTTCAGGATTCCTGAACAGGAATTGATTGCTTGTTGTTGTAGGAGGAGGAAGTTTCTCTACTCCGGAGAGCTATGGCTCTGTTGCTTGCTGTCTCTACGAGTCCTACCTTACGATTTTTTTTGTTTTTTACTTTTTTATTTTTCTTGTTTTGCTTGTTTTAGGTGGTTTTACCTACCGTTTGGTATCCTTCGGTAGTTACCGTCGTATAACTTTTGGTTTTTGGACTTTAACCTTTTGCATAAAAAATAGTTCCTATTTTTTATTTTTTCAGGAAAGGGGGTAATGTCACGCGATTATTTAAACTCGCGCGACATGTATTGCGTTTTGTTTATTTATTGTTCCTAAACTCATCTATGGCGTCTTAGAGCGTTTTATCTTACTACGTATGCAATGACATTTGCATTGACGTTTGCGTTTATGACGTCGTGTTTTTGACATCCTCGAATAGTTTTTCAACTTGGGCTGGCAATCCCTTGAGCTGATCTGTCAGACTGGTGTTGCGTTTATTTCTCTGGAACGCCACCGTGACGAACGGGCGTTCTGACCACGATGTTCTAATCAGAAGCTAAGATAATCCCGTCAATCTTATTGGACTTTTATTCGGGGGTTGCTGATTTATGGCGGTGATGTAGTACCGCGTCGTTATATAACGAAATCTTGGGAGAACCATCGGTAAATATACTTTTATTTCAATGGTTATTTCTTTCTATTTTCTCCAGCCTCGTGCCTCGTTATTTCACGTACTGTTTTATTTCAGTCGGGATGCTACTGTGAGCAATCTAAACGAAGTACCAGCGGATAACCGGCGATGGAATCCGGTCTCTTTTTTATAAATGGGTGGTACGTATTTTCACATTTTCTTGTGAGACGTCTTCTCGCCGCCATGCTGCGTAAGCAGGCAACCTGTTGCTACCAAGCACGTGTTTTGATTCGGTTCTTTTCTTTTTCTTTTTCAGCGCTATCGCACCCATTATACTTACATTTTAGATCCCATTATACTTACCTTTTAAAAATCATTTTAGTTACCCATTTTATGTAACATTTATTTTGGATTCATTTGAATACCATTTATTTAATAACTTTTCCCCGTCATTTTAACTTTCTATTTCAACTCACAATGTTAACTTGACATTTTCTTTTTAGACTATTAAGTCTACTCATTTAAACTTTGTGGACCATTCTATATGGAACCATGTCCCTTTAACCCATTATATATGGACCCCTATTTTGTGCATTTTATGCCGTACTTAGCTTCTCTTTTGTTAACTCCCATGTAAGCACTTTTTATACTTACTAAGTATTTGGGCTTTGGCCTCCTACTATTAGGGAATTATGACTTTATGCCTTTGTGCAACCCCGCTTATTTATGAAACCTCCGTGTGAGCTTTTTCAAGCCTTTTCAGGCTAAAACCGCTTGTTCCTAGGGAAGTATGATTTCATGCCCATGTGCATTTTCTTTTCCTTAATTTTCTGTGACTTTTGTCTCACTATTTCCCCCTCTTCCGACATTATTCCATTTAATACTTGGTCAGGATCCTTCCGATCCAAGTCCCTTTAATTTTCCCCTCAACGCTGCTGCTTCTTCACCGGTTCTGGATCTATGATGCAAGAGTTCTGCGACCGGACGTGGTTGGCTTGCAACAACCCCGTTCTACCTGGAGACTCTGGTGCAGGCGGTGCAGTTGACAGTGACAGTTGGTGGACAAAGTGTAGTTCTTTCTTCGTTAAATTGTAAGTTTTCTTTTCTTTTCTATATAAACATGACCAGGTGAACGACCAAGCTATATTCCAACTTAAAACCTAAGATCTAGATTCTATGTAACCTATAGACCTAAGCTCTAGCTAGGATACCACCTAAGTATGTAGGTTATTAACTTCCGTGTAACCACCTGAACATGATTTGTTAATTAAATAGCCTGTAAACAATATTGTGTTAATTATTTAACCATTGACTATAACCACGCCCCCCTTGAGATTAAAGTTTCCAGTACTCTACCATTTATCTTTTTTAGCTATCCGTGTACTCTTTTGCCTGGCATAGGACCCTGGCGCCCGATAGACTTCTTTTCTTATTTTGTGCAACTTAGCATATTTATATTTTTGGGTTCTAGCCTTAGGTACTTTCATTACATTTTTATGTGACATCTGTCACAATTTTATATTTTACCTTTGCCGCTTGTACAGCATTGCAAGAGGAGTTTCTCATTCCCCCCTTTTTTCCATCAAAAAATATGACACCAGCCTGATTGCTGATTCGTTATCAATGAAAAGAGCTGTTGGCCATTCCTCATCAGTGAGGTCTTTTAAGATTTTCTTCATCCATATAATCTCTCGAGCCGTTTCACTAGCGGCTACGACTTCTGCTTCGGTTGATGAGATTGCAACAGTGGACTGGCGTTTACTCTGCCATGAAATTGGTCCTCCTGCAAATAGACACAACATGCCAGTGGTAGAACGTCCTGTGCTATGATCACCCCCGTGATCAGCGTCACTGTAGCATTCTAGGCCAGGAGCTTCCTTACTCTCATAAGCAATGCCTTTGTCCATTGTACCTTTTATATAGCGTAAACAGCGTTTAACGGTTTGAATGTCCTCCTTGGTAGGATTATCCAAGTTTCGTGATACAACGCTTATGGCATAGGCTATATCTGGCCTTGTCCCAGTCATAAGATAAGCCAGGGCTCCGACCGCTTGACGGTACGGAAAAGGTCCAGAAGACTCTTTTTCTTCTTTGCCATTTGACTTCAGGATTGGTGATGGTACTGCCTTACAGTTCTCCATACCAAACCTTTCTAAAACACGTTTGGTGTATGCTTTTTGATGCACAAAGATGGAACCATTTGATTTTCTGTCTATTTCCATGCCGAAAAAATAATTCGCTGGTTTGACAGTTATCTTAAATCGTTTTTCCAGCTCTTCTAGAAATGCTTTGGTTTCATTTTCGCTATTAAGCCGCGTTTTCACTTAGTGTTCTGAACAGTACTGAGCGAGCAATCGTTCGTTCTTGCGTAAATGAAAACACTTGAGCGTGCGAACGTGCTTGTTCAGTGATGATCGGCTGGACGCGACGGACGATTGCTCGCTCACTCATTCATTCAGTGAAAACGACGTCTTTGGCGAGCGAGCTGCTGCTCTGATCATTCGCTCGGCGTTGTACGTGCTCGGTGGGTGTCCGATCTTGATCTTTGTTTGTTGGTGATCGTGTACGGAGGACTAGTGAAAACGGAACTCCGCCAACGAACTTCGTTCGTTCGTTCGGTACAATATTGTTCTAAACAATTGTTAATTTCCTCATTGAATGAAAACAGATATTTTCTACTTTGAGCGAACATCGGCAGAACCGCAATCATTTGCTCTAAACAAATGTTTATTCAGAACACTAAGTGAAAACGCGGCTTTAGAAGCAAGCAATCCGTCATCGACGTACAGGGCTAAGATTATTTTATTTTCGCCTCTCTTACGAATGAATAAGCAGGGGTCTGCTTTGCTTTGCATGAAGCCAATATCAATGATGTAATCTGTAATGCACCGATTCCAACATCGTGGTGCTTGTTTTAAACCGTAGAGACTCTTTTTCAGCTTAAACACCAGCTTAGAATTAGTTGCATAACCTTCTGGAGGCTTCATATAAATCTCCTCGTCCAACTTTCCGTATAAGAAGGCAGTTGCTACGTCAAATTGAGATAAAGTCATTTTTTCTTTGGCAGCGACACTTTAAAGTGCTCTTATGGTACTGCTTCTTGCCACGGGACTAAATGTCTCATAGAAGTCCAAACCTTGTTTTTGTGAATAACCCTTGATAACTAATCTGGCTTTGTATTTGTCTAAAGTGCCATCAGGATTAGTTTTAATCTTAAATATCCATTTACATGGAATGGCTTTTCTGCCCTTTGGTAATTCAACTAATTCCCACGTCTCATTCTCTTTCAAGGAATTAATTTCGCTGTTGATGGCATCTTGCCATTTATCCCGATCTACTCCAGACATAGCTGCTTTGAATGTTTTTGGTTCAACTGCATTCAACGTCATATTGATATTGCAGATATGATCTCTGTATCGATTTGGAGGTCTGAGATTACTACGGTCTCTCAGTGTCATTTGACCTTCTCGTTCAATCTCATTGGCAGATAGACCATGATTCTCAACAAGTTCTGTTTCTTCATCTCCAGATTCAAAAATTTCATCTTGTTGTTCTAACTCATTTTCTGTATCGTTCTGCTCTGATTGAGGATGAAGATCTTGTCCCTCTAGTACATCTGGCTCTTCATGCACGTCCTGCACATCAACTCCATTCGGTCGTGATGGCGAAGTGTCACTGGAGGTACCATTTTGTTGTATCATATCTGTTAAGTCCATTGATTTTTCTGGTAGATCTGGTAGCTCATACTGAATAGTTTTGTTGGTCGAAGTAGTAGGTTGTGAAATGCTTGGGTCCTCTTTCTTGTTATTGTAATCTAGTAGCGGAGTTTCTTCAAACGTCACATCTCTGGATCTTATTAACTTATGATTTTCTTTATCCCAGATTCTGTATCCTTCATTCCCATCGTATCCAATCAATATTCCTTTCTGAGCTTTCTTGTCTAACTTCTTGCGATTAGGTTTAGGAATATGAGCGTAGCATTTGCAACCGATGATCCTCAGGTGTTTAATACCGGGTTTCCTTCCATACCATAACTCATAGGGTGATTTGCCTAGTACGCTTGATGTACCGGTGCGATTTAGGATATGCCCTGCTGTATTAATAAGCTCTGCCCAAAGACCTTGAGGTAACTGTTCATGTGCATGCATCATTGCTCTCGCAGCTTCTACAACGGTGCGATTCTCTCTTTCCACGCATCCAGCTTGTTCATGAGTGTGAGGCATCGTCAGTCTCTGTTTTATGCCATGGTTAGTTAAGATTTCCCGAAATTGTGCATTATCGAACTCTCCTCCATTATCACTCAAAATTTCTTTTACATTGTGTCCTGCAGCTTTAGTTTCAGCCAGTACTCGCTTAAGCATCACCCATGCCTCAGATTTTTGCTTTAAGAAATATATGAATCGATAATGAGTGTAGTCGTCTTTGAACATTAGGAAATATCGAAACTTCTGTATTGAATACGCAAAAGGTCCGCAAATGTCTACATGTAAGAGTTCTCCAGCCTGAGTTGCTCTTACTCTCGTGCCAAACTGTTGCTTATGCGCTTTTCCGTAGATACATCCTTCGCACAGATCTGATTCAGTATCCTCCACTTTTAATCCGAATTCTTTTTCAATCAGTTGTTTGACGTGTCTTTTATTTTGATGAGCTAGCCTTTCATGATATACTTGTAGGGGATTTGTCAGTACCGCGTTAATCTCCGTGTTTGGTGTCAGGCAACTGAGGTTCAGCTTATAAAGTCCGCCATTTCTCTCCCTTTTACCGGTTAATCTGATGGATCCATCTACTTTCAGAATACATGTGCCTGGCGTCGACTCGAAGACGGTGTCATACTCATGATCATGTGCAGCAAGAACACAAAAAAGATTCATTTTTATATTGGGAACATACCAAACATCTTTGAGTGTAATGTGATCTCGTCTTCCAAACACATTAGCTTCAGCACGAATGGTTCCTTTTCCAAGTGCTTCTATGGCTTGACCATTGGCTGCTGTGACTGAATGTTGGCCTTTGAAATATTCAAATGTTTCAAAAATATCAGCTCTGTTCGTTACATGGCTAGTTGCACCATTGTCAACAAACCAGTTATCTTTGTCTACAACTGAATTATTAAGGGTCAAGACGGGTAGAGTTAGATTTACTGCAGTCGACTCTTTTGGCTCTTTCGGTGGTCTACCATCAGAAATCCATTTCTTACATTGTTTCACTCTATGTCCGTTCATTCCACAATATTTACATTTTAATTCTTTTCCTTGCTTATTTTTGCCTTTCACAGTTTTTACATAAAGTGCCTCTGAAGTGCTCGCATTCTCAGTCTTGTTCATTAAGGTTTTCTCATGTGCACATATTTGGGTAGTAAGATTTTCAACAGTCCTGTCTTTCTTAGTCATAAGTAGCCAACTCGATTTGAAGGCAAAATATTCTGTCGGTAAAGTGTCCAAAATCTTGCAGATCAGTAGCATGTCTGGTAATTTTGAATCTAACTGGCTGTTCAGTTCATGCCAGATATTCTTCAACGCAGAAATATGAGTAGGCATACCATGTTCAAGTTCTTTCTTATAACTGAAAAAACGCAGACATAGATCATAGCTCTTATCTTCACTACTTTCTCCATATAACCTATTGAGTTCTTGCCATACCTCTCGTGAACTTGTTAACCGCATGACATAATTTAAGACATCATCTGTCATATTAGTCGTGATCAGCACTAAAACGGCACTGTCAATATTCATAAACTCTTGTAATTCTTTCTCATACTTCGTTTGCAAGGCACTGTCTGCCTCTGCAGCTGACGGTTGTTGTGGTCTACATCGCCTACCTTCAATAATATCCAAGGCTCCGGGGATGGCCTTTATGACAACCATTATTCTATATTTCCATGATTTGAAGTTTTTCGAATCTAGGTGTCCTATCTGCACCCTAGATGCTTCTACGATCGCCCTGTCCATAGCGGTAGATAGCTGGTACAGATTTCACGACAACGATTTTCGTTTACTATTACGAAATTCTTTCCTAGTATTTACGTACTTCTTCTCATTAAAATATTTTAATATTTTTGCTCTGCTACCATATTAAAGTTAAAAGATTTACTTTAATCGAATATTGAATTTATTTAATATATTGACATATCTGTTTACATAAGACAAGTGACAAGACAGTCAACAGCCAGAAAATAATAAGGAGGTTTAGTACTCCTTAACAGACCGGATATGAAAAATAATAATTTATACTTAACGGTAATTTAATCGAAATAGCTTCATACTAATGTAACAAAATGAAACAGTAGGTAGGTAGAAAGTTTGTAATTTTATTTACAAGAATATAAGTATATAATAATATAATTAAGTATTGAGATTATAAGTCAATCACTAATGCTCATATTAATATCACTTGAGGGTGAATCATCTTTTTGTTGTTGTTATTCTGTCCCGTAAGCCAGGAGACAACAGTGAGAGAGTTTCTTAGAAAAATAGTTATAATATTCACTACTAATACGATTGGAAGAAAACTCAAAGGAGAATGGGATTGTAATTGCCACAAAACCTGATGTTTGCCGGATTTATATGCTTTAAAATCGTGGTTTTAAAGAGTGACGCAGGAGACGTAACCATGGCAACGAGCTACAAAGAAAACTTGATTAACCCTTGAACTTGATTCTTCACTTTCGAAGGTGTCATCATCAGAATTGTCCTGCAGATTAACAATCAATTGATCAACATCATCATCTAGAATTCTATCATGTTTGCAGTATTCGTCCTCGATTTTAATTACGTGGTTAACACAATGATCCCATTTCTCTGCGGAATATTCAGCAAATAATCCCTTTTTTTTTTTGATCCAATCTAGTTTTCTTTTTTGTGCTAATTGTCCTTTAATATCTCCCCAGACCAACTCAATGGGGTTTAAATCTGGATGGTATGGAGGCAAACGCAACACTTCATGTCCGTTTTTCTTCAATATTTCGTCAATTTTGTAAATATTGTAAATATCTGTGAAATGGCTTTTAATTATTTGTATTAAATCACATTTTCTATGTTTGTCATCAAATGACACGTTATGACGTCGTAACCATGCTTGCATAGATGGCTTGGTAAAAGCCATAGTTGGCTTTTTATCTTCTCGAACCGAATGGTAAGCTGCGTTATCCATTATTATGACAGAATTTGGAGGTATATTAGGCAAGAGCTTTTCATTTGTCCATTTCCTGAAGTTTTCAAAATTCATGTCGTTGTGATAATCGCCAGTTTTACATTTGGATTTGAAGATCAAAAGGGCTCCGTTTATAAATCCAGTTTGACCTCCGCAATGTACGATTATCAAACGTGACCCTTTACCGATATGGGATAGCACGCCACGTTCATCCTTTGATTGCCAACACTTTGAAACGTTATGAGACGCATATTAACGTAAGTTTCATCAAGATATAAAATAGTTTTTCCTTCTGTACGATATTTTTTAATGGCATTTAGGTATTTCCACCTCCATGATGTTATATTTGGCTGTTCGATTAGGAGTACCCTTTTAGATTGGCATCTCTTAAATTTAAAACCTAGATCTTGTAATAAGAGCCTTAAATACTCCCTGCCGCAGTGTAATATATTTTCTTCCCTGAGTACAGCATTCAACGTTTTCAGAGTTGGGATTTTTTTATAAATTGTATAAAACTGAGTAATTTTTCTTCTTATCACGCCTCTGGTGAAATCGTCCACTTCTACTCTTTTTTTCCGAACCTGTTTTGGTTTTCTCGGTGAATTAAATCTTTCGTTGCCTTTCAATTCATTCCCTCGTTGTACAATTCTAGATACAGACTTTTCTGATAGTCCAGTAACTTCTGCTACGGTTTTGTTCAAAGCAATATCTTGTTGATATTCAACAGAATTTGGGTCCAATTTCTTTTTTCTAAAGTATTCGTATACGTTAAAAGCCATTTGTTTGGTTTGACTATTAAGTTTGTGTCCGAAAATCGCCCGAGTCATCTTGAGAAATATTATATCATGTGCATATCTCACAAAGCGACCGCAACTGTTAACACATGTGATCGCTAACCGCGTGGCTAGCGAAATGAAATGAGCAAAGCAACGGCAAGAATGCTTCTCCCACGGTCCCCTCTGTCGTCATACCCCCATACCCCCGCGTCCCTGTACCGCGCGGGCGAAGACTCATTTAAACGGTCTACCTATAATTTGCGTGACGATTGGGTACTTAGGTTTAAGATTGAGCTAGAAGATAATACATATAAAAAATAACAAGCCTACGGTACACGCTATCGCCGGACAAATCTAGATACAAACAAATGTACAAACCTAGATAAATATAAACATATAAACATAACAACGACTTGACTATATAGAATGTCTTGTGGCTGTACCCTATTCAGGGGGCCTAACATAGCTGCGTTTATCGCGTGACAAATTTTGGATAAGGCATCCGTTACCTTCTCACACGTAAATAAGTACACGTGTCAAAATGTGACGGATGCTTCATCCACATTTGACACGTGATATAGAGGCAGCCATACTAGGCCCACAGGTTGGAAGACGGGAAGAAAAATAAATAATAATTTTGTTCCCACTATCCAACCTGAGGCAGGTTGGAAGATGGCACTGTGTTTTCCCAATATCCAACCTGGGTGGGATTGCTAGGTTGAAAGATGGGAATAACTTGTTTAACGCGTATTGATTGTTACAGCCATAATGGTATTCTATTATGCTACAAAAATTTACGGGTTCTGACTAACGTGGGTGCTATAAGGAACGATAGCGCCGATATTCAATTTCAAGTGCAAGCAGACCACTTTATGTTCAAGCCAATTGTGGGTGCCACATTGAAGGGAATAGTGAATAAAAAGAGTAATACTCATTTAGGAGTTCTTGTTCATCGGTAAGTGTTTTATTAACATTATTATGTTAACAATTGTAAATAGTAAAACTCCTAATTTACGCGATAATGATGATGATGACGATGACGATGACGATGACGATGACGATGACGACGACGACGACGACGACGACGATGACGATGATGATGATCAAATAAGGCACTTGCTCGCTTGTTTCCTCTTTGTCACAATGTGGGATCCGGAGATACTGTTTAATACCTGAGGACAATGCCCAGTCAACCCCCCTGTTAGGATATTGAGATTGTACTTAACAAGATCTAGTGATTATTGAGTAAGTACAGTACAAATAACAAAAATGTGATAAATTTAACTGAAATTCCATTAAAATACAACTGATTTTGCAATTAAGGTATTCTAGTCCTTTCACAGCACTCTATGTATTCACAAAACATATTCTGTTCTTCTGTGGGCTCATCTTAGTAGGTATAATTTGACTCCTAGTCTTGCCAAGTATGTGTCTTTGTGCGTGTATTTTATTTCTTTGAGTGTTTCTATCACCTCACCTTTGATCTTAATAGGTGTTGGAATGCGCAGCATTCTCTTGTTGATGAAGAGTAATATTTTCGTCTTGGTCTGGTTCAGGTCTAGCCTTCTGCAGTATCAAAACAGGTACTAAACTGGTGTCAATACCAGTTTAGTACCTGTTTTGATGCCTCTTATCATAATTTCTCTCATTATACTTAGGGAACTGCCGCTCACTAAGAGTACCCCGTCATGTGAGTACTCTTGCATGTGTATACTTATTATCAAACCACGATGAGAATACAATTCGGAAGTACCGTTAGCACAAAAAAAGTACATATAAGTAATAAATAAATAAAATCAATTAAAAGCCAATCTAATATATCTTCATAGTTTAACTGCAGGCACTTATAGATAAAAGATTTACAAAGAATGCTTCATCATAATCATTCAGTACGTAGAACAAATAAATACTCCATTAAATACCGATATAAATATATTGCAAATAAACTGAAGATCTCCTTATACAATCGCCAATCTTCATGTTTCCCTAAATCGACTTAACGATTTTGCATGAATTTGAGAAATTCAAAATCGCTCCATTTTCTCTTTCTTCATAACTTGAGATTGAGAACCGTTTCAAGTCTAATTCTAGTCCTCAATATGGCCTGAGAAAAGAGGTTTGAAAGTATGAAACAACCAAATTTCCTTTTTTAATAAAATATTAATGTTTAACCACTATCAAAAACTTAAATTAGTAGAAAAATCTAGTGTTCTTCTGACTATACCTTCCGTAAATTTAAAAAAACGTTTCAAATATTGAGGCAACCATTTGAAATGAAAGATGTTTCTTCAAAAATTATATTAAAAAGGCTTTTAATTAAGATATACTTACTGTAAAAAGTATCCATAAATTAGTTTTAATTCACTAAACCTTAGGGACAGAACTTATGACAGGACTATATTAATTCAGAAACGACAGATGTGCTCAATTGTATTCTAATCACGGTTTGATAATACCTCGGTATAGTATCCACAGTGCGCTAAGGAGAAATCGTAGTGAATTTCTACACTACGACTTGTCCTCAGCAGGCTGCGTATACTATACCCCCCTATTGGTTTCTCTAATGACCAAATCCAGCAGGAGACACCAGGAGCGATGACAGGCAGCTCCCTTGTGGAAAGCCCCTGCACGTCATTATCCTTATCGAGTCTTACCCAGTTGTGCTGTTGCCCTCCCTGTGAGCAATGGCCATTACTCATTTCCTTATCACGGGTCTTTGTCCCCCCTTTGTAGACATTCCTCTAATGCATTGATGGTAGCTCTATCGAAGGCTTCTATGGCTCTCTCTATTCTTGTCCTCAGGTTGTTAGGGCTTTTTCTGTTGATTTCCCTTCTATGTACGCATGCTGATCCTTGGATGCTTGTCTTTATTTGTACATCTATTCTTTTCTCCAGTGCCTTCAGTAGAAATGATGAGAGGCTGATACTCCTGAAGGATTTTGCATCCTTGTAGTTTGATTTAGGTAGGATATCACGTTTACCTGATACCGAGTAGGTAAGTGGGACATGACTTAGTTCTAGACTTCTTACCGCATCACTTATTCTGAAGATTAGTGTTCTTACTACTTCTCTTGTCTCATTACAATTCTCTGGTATGTCAGATTTCTTGTAGTCGAGAAAGTGTTCCGGTTTATACCCAATGTATAAATAACTTGGATATGTATTGTAAGTGCTCTCGTTTATATTAATGGGAAATTAAAGTTTAAATTGCATTTATATTGTTTTCAGAGTGTTTAATGTGGTGATCCCACGCCCTACAGAAGAGCCTGGCAATGAGTGGATTGGTTCCGGTATACAGGAGGGCCAAGAAGTTATGTTTCGAGTTAAGGTTCTGGACCTCTATGGGGCCTTGCCATACATTAGAGGAGAATTAGATGAGAGGCAAGCATTTTTATTTAGGACATATTAAGTATAACAGATAGTAGCATATTATTTCTTGTTTGCTTGCTTGAACGCGCTAATCTCAGGAACTACTGGTTCTATTTGAAAAAATATTTCAGTGTTAGATAGCTCATTCATCGAGGAAGGCTATATCATACTCACATAATCCGAAGAGAAGCGAGGGCGGGTCGCTAATTAATGAATTTTGTGTATTTGCTGGTTCCGTCTTACATCTTTTTTTAACAAAATTCATACCAACACTACAAATTATTAATGAGAAATTTGCAAAGGGTATAGCCGGGTAAGCATGGCGAAACTGCCCTTAGCGAAAAAAATAATTTCCTTTTACTGGGTTATTAACCTTTACATATGTAGTGCTTTCACCAAAATTTAAGCCTCAAATCCTTCAGGTTTAAAAAAAAACCGCATAAAAAGAAATAACATTTTTATTTTATTTTAGCCAAAGTACTAATCCGATTTCTTTGTAACTTGGATATGTTGTATATACAATTAAGGTCGCTTTCTAAAAAAAAAAAATTTAATTATCTCTTGAAAAAAATATAAAAAAATCGAGTTAACAATTTTCAAAAAAATAAAAAAAATATGTGCGAAATTGCGACAGTTACCTAATTTACATATTTTATGTAGAATTTAATAATGTTTAACATATAATTTTTTTAATAACTAAAATCGGGATTAACAGTGTGAAAAACTTGAATTTGTAACATCCCATACATTCTTTTCAAACAAAATAACTTCTACGTATTACACTATGAAATTATATTTCCAACGCATTTTGAATTTGGAACGCGACTTATTTTACTGAGTGCATACTCATGCGAACCTTAAAATCCGTGGCTGTATGCGGCTAGGGCTTACGGCATTCAGACAATTAAAAAAAAAAAAAAAAGCGGGAATGGTACAATGGCACGAATTTTATACTGAGCGTTAACGATTGCGAGATGTCTGTTCCTTCATTTTTAAGTGCTCTGATTTTATACGACAAATATTATTTTGGTAAACGAACTAAAATTACGCCGTCTGTGTTATTGCTACAATTTGAATCGCTGTTACAACTGCGTAATAATACAAATATCGACGGTTCTGTGACTCAACCTCGTATATAGAATATATCCAGTATTAACTGACACTCACTAAGTACACGAGTGCATGTGTCAGTTTATACTGGACAAAATCCAATATACGAGGTTGAGTCACAGAACCGTCGATATATGTATGGGATATTAAAAAATGCGAACTCCGTAGCCGTATATATAGCCACAAAAGCAATTTATAGTGCAAAACGTCACATTTTAAATTCAAATTCGTTAAGATAGCGTTCAAAATATACTTCATTCATTTATTGTCAACTTGGTTTTGCTTGTATGAAGATAAAGTGTTATGGGATGTCACAAATTCGATTTTTCAAACTGTTAATCCCGATTTTAGATTTTGAAAAAAATATATGTTAAACATCATTAAATTCTACATAAAATATGTAAATTTGGAAATTGTCGCAATCTCGCGTGTATTTTTTTTATTTTTTTAAAAATTATTAACTCTTTTTTTATTTTGTTTTTTTTTCAAGAGATAAATCATTAATTTTTTTTTTAGAGAGTGTCCTTAATTGTATATACAACATATCCAAATTACAAAGAAATCGGATTAGTACTTTGGCTAAAATAAAATAAAAATGTTATTTCTTTTTATGCGGTTTTTTTTTAAACCTGAAGGATTAGAGGCTTAAATTTTGGTGAAAGCACTACATATGTAAAGGTTAATAACCCAGTAAAAGGAAATTATTTTTTTCGCTAAGGGCAGTTTCGCCATGCTTACCCGGCTATACCCTTTGCTTGTTTATAAAAAAATCAAGGCTTAATCTAGTTATTCCATAATGAATATGTACCTTAACATCCTGAAGCAGTGAACATCCTGCTAGACATAGCAATGCTCTGAAGATATCCTGTGGGATATTGCCTAAATCACTCGCAATGGACTTCAAAGTGGAAGTATTGTTTTAATTTTGTACTCGTATGCAGACTCCAGACAAGTCTTCTATTTTCAAAATAAATTTGCGTTTGCGAGTGCACTAGGCAATAGCCCCTCGTGTCCTATGTTGCCTAAAATTTAGGTTTACGTACATTTACATTTAAAATTTGGAGTCATCAAAGGAAATTGATGTTTTTTTTTCAAGTTTAACAGACTTCATAGAACATTTTCTTTTCTCAGATGGCTAAAATTAGGCCCCGACGGTGATGACGAAATGCTTGAGACAAAGCAATCAGCGTCTGTAACTTATGTTAATTTCGATAAAACAAGGCCATATTATCAAAAGCAAATCGGTGATGGACTGCCACAATCTTCATCCAAAGACCCCAGAAATAATAGTGCGATGCTGCAAACGTCTAGCAGACAGCTGCACAAAAGCCCAAATCTGTTAACAAAAGAGAAGACTTGTGATAGCCAGGGATGTATTGTTGTTAAAAAAGGGAAGAAACAAAGCAAAACTTCAGATGCGACTGATGTGACTGAGTCAGCTCCAAAACAATTGAAAAAACATAAAAAAGAATCTTGAATTTCACAGTTTTAAAGTATTGAATACATATCCTCGTTTTAATAAATTTAAAATTGGCATACTGGTTTTTGCTTAAAAAAAAATACCAACATGTAGCATTCGGGTACTATTCCCAGTAGTCCACACCCTCGAAACTATGTGAACTTTTCACCCTCTTTAATTTGACTCAACTGTGTTAGTTTAATATCTACTAAAGTACATTAATAAAAACTAACACAGTTAAGGCAAATTCAAGTGTGAAATTTTCACGTAATTTCGAGGGTGTGGACAACTGGGAATAGCCCGCATTCGGGACCAGAGACCCCCCTACGAGCTAGCGGGCCCAGGTTCAATTGCTGGTAAGGATAAATTTAATATTGGTGTGACGAGCACGAGAATATTAGTTCCAGAGCCTTGGAGATGTTTTATATGAATTTATATAAGCACTAGCTGTTGGTCGCTAGTCCGCCTGCGTAGACGTTCTCCACCAGTCTGGTGGGACATCGAGGCTGCACCGTATCTTCTTGGTGGTATTACAGGTTATAGGTTTGACAGCAGGAGTCGCTCAAACACTTTGGAACTGGACCTTCCGTCTTGTCTTTGCCCGGCTTGGGCAAAATGATAACATTTAATAAGCTCAGATAAAGTGGCGAAAACTCGACAACTCTGCATGTCGCTCGGTTAGTTGGTCTTTACGTATCCCCCCCAAGCACAGTTCCGTTTTCACAGTTCACAACGTTCCATCTCCTTTCAAGGCAGAGTTTCCCAATGCATTGGCGATGAGATCGATATTGCCGAAATGTTGTATTTCATTCATCACATGTTATAGCAGTGCCTACACCCCGAATTTCAGTAAAGTTCTGCAAATGGTGTTAAAAACATGAAAATCGGAACCATTAATCGTTACGCCATTAGAATCAAATTGACTCGTAGTTTTTGAAAAGTTAATGTTAAATGATATGTTAGGTCACTTCAATAGAAATAAACTGCTTAACAGTAATCAATTCGGCTTCACCAGAGTACGATCCACAACTGATGCAGCATCTGTACTCATTAAATATATACAGTGTGTTACCAGCACCCTGGCTTTTTTTAAAGTAGGTTAAAATAACGTAAGTATATCTGTAACGTAACTATGACATTAATTTAATTAATAAACAATTTTTTAGGCTTTGTTAACTTTCTAACAAAATTTAAATTGCCAGCAATGTAAAGCACAGCAATTTGACAAGTGTAAATGACAGTCGACGGCTACTTTGATTATAATGACTTGCCCCCAATGCCCCCGTACCACGACATGCCTTGTACCAAGCAGCAGCGATACTGATAACGATGAACACGCAGCACATACACTACATTAAAAATGGACAGTATCTAAAAATAATAATTGTGAAGTTATTTTAATTATTTTTTAATTGATAGTACTTGCAAACAATTGCTAAAGTAACATATTATCGGCAGTTTGAATAAATGCCCGCGTGCCGGTAACACACTATACAATATTTGGGAGAAATCTTGTGATGCAATAAGAATTTTTTGTGACCTTTCCAAAGCTTTCGATTGCGTAGATCATTATATTAAAATTAGAACATTATGGTCTGTCTAATAATTCTCTAAATCTCATGTCCTCATATCTTAGTGATAGGACACAAACAGTTGTTGTAAACAAAACACAGTCCATTGGAGCAGCAGTTAAATTAGGTGTGCCTCAGGGCTCTATATTAGGTCCTTTCTTATTTTTGGTTTACATCAATGACTTACCATCCATGGCAGTGAATCTTTGTGATATTGTGCTATTTGCTGATGATACCTCATTGATTTTCAAGGTACTTAGACCGAAAATCCGTCAATTACACTAGGATAAACGCCACGGTAGGTAAAGTACTCAATTGGTTTACTAGTAACAATTTGCTACTCAATGCTAGAAAACTAAATGTGTTAGGTTCGCTTTGCCTAATGTTAGACTGGTAGAATCTAGTATATTTCTAAATGGTGAGTGTTTGGAAATGGTAGATAAGGCGCTTTTCTTAGGGATAACTATAGACAAAAACTTACAATGGAGTCCCCACATAGATAGCAGTACTAGCAGGTAAATTAAGTTCTGCAGCTTATGCTGTTAGGAAAATCAGGCAACTTACGAATGTTGAGACAGCTCGCTTAGTTTATTATAGTTATTTTCATAGTGTTATGCCATACGGTATTCTGGTTTGGGGAAAAGCTGCTGACATACAGACTATATTCGTGTTACAAAAAAGAGCTATCCGTTCTATAGGTAGGTACGTGGGTGACACTGAAAGTTTTTAGAATCTCAAAAATTAAACATGATATAAAGATGTAAACTATTTTATTGCTTTTCAAAGTATTCTCCACAACAATCGATACACTTGTTCATTCGATAAAACCATTGAGTATAAGCATTCAGCCCATCCTTCTTTAGGCACCTCTTCTACCGCCGTTTGGAACGCCGCTACAGCCTCTTCTGCATTCATAAAAGATATTCCTCTCAGTTTATCCTTGATTTTTGCGAATAAATAGAAATCGCAAGGTGCAAGGTCGGGGCTGTAAGGCGGATGACCCATCAATTCAATATTTTCAGAACTCAAAAATTGATTTGTTTGTCTGGCGGCGTGGGCTGGAGCGTTATCGTGATGGAGGATTACTCTGCTGCGAGGGCGTCGTTCTTTAATTTTTTGTAGAACGATTGGTAAACATTTATTCACGTACCAGTCAGCAGTAACAGTTCTTTTATTTTCTAGTAGTACAGTAGCATAATGACCCGATTTACCAAAAAAACAGGGAACCATCTTTTTTTCAGCACTGCGTCCTCGTTTCACTTTTGTTGGTAATTCCTCGAAAGGGAAGACCCATTGAGCTGATTGTCGTTTAGTCTCGGGCTCATAGCAATAAATCCAACTTTCATCGCCTGTGACGATGTCAAAAACTGAATTTGATAGACCACTGTTGAATTTTTCTATCATTTGGCGACACCAATTCACACGGCAGAGTTTTTGTTCTTCGCTCAAATTGTGCGGTATCCACCTAGCACAAAGCTTCCTCACTTGCAGGTGATCATGTAAAAATTTTTGAACTTGACTCATTGCAATCCCTAATGATGTCCGTATTTGCTGGTATGTCGTTCGTTTCTCCTCTTCAATCATGAGCCGCACAGCGTCAATGTTTTCCTCGGTCACCGCCGTAGAGGGACGACCTTCTCGTTCAGCGTCACTGAGCTGGGTACGGTTTCTTTTAAATTCATTGAACCAGTTATAAATAGTAGCAATAGATGGGGCTTCATTATTAAATGCTAACTTAAGTCTTTCATAACTTTGTTTTTGATTTAGTCCGCAACGAAAGTCGTAAATAATCATGGCAGGAAAATGCTCGCGTGTTAAATTCATTTTTAAGCAAACACTCTATTTTCAAACTGCCGCCCAAATTACAAAACAAATGACAGATTAAAAAAGTTGACGGCGTTAGACTTTCGAAGAGTTCCATTTTTAAAATTCAAATAGTTTTTTTTTCAAAAGGAATTATAAGTGGTCTATTCTAAAAACTTTCAGTGTCGCCTATCTATATAACCTAAACTCCCGTGATTCTTTAAGATTACTATTTAAAGAAATTAGTATTTTGACAGTAGCGTCACAATTTATTTATGAGAATATTATTTATGTCATTAAAAATCAGGATTTTTATTAAGAATTGTGATATACATAATTTTAATACAAGAAATAAAAATAAAATAGGTATTAAAAAATTTCGTGTTCGTAAGGTTTTTAAATCATTTGTAGGTCAATGCATCCATTTCTATAATAAATTACCTGACGAAGTTTTAAAGTTACCATTTCCAGTACTTAAAACTTAAAACTTACCTACTTGAAAAAGTCGCTGATGTCTAAAGCTTACTATAGGGTCGAGGACAATCTATCAGATAAAAGTGCTTGGCCTAAACTAAACAGCCAAAATACTTAATAATAACTTAATCGTAAGAAATATGTAAACATTGTACCTACATTGTCTAGGGGACACGGTTTCTGTAGGAGAATGTATCGAAACTTTTTATGTAGTTGTATTACACCATCATAATTAAGTATAATTTTCATAATTATTTTTCTATTTCTTACTACTAATTAGTTCTGGAGAAAATTCAGAGTTTTGACACATTTTCCTGCTCAACTACGCGTGAATACATTTATTTCTTATCGTATGTTAGATTCATTGTTTTATATAATGCTAGGTTAAGTTTTATGATTGTATAGGTATTTAAAAAACGACTGACTGTTGAGTTTCTTGCGGCGTTTCTTCTCAGCAGTGGTCTCTTGCGAAGCGCTGGTAGATTTTTTGACGTGTAAAAGTGCCCGTGCGGCCTACTTACTGAATAAACATCTTTTATCTTTTATCTTTTTTTATCTAGCACGAAAAAAAACAAAAAAAAGTGAGGAGTTATGACGTCATATTATTTTTGTATGGGAAAAAATGGTATGATAACGTGTATGGTATCTAATGAAAGGGCTTACTAAGCCGATTCTAAAAATATATCACATCGCTATATTCCAGTCATTTGTTTTAAATTAAAATTAAAATTATTTTCAAAACATACCAAGTTTGGGCTCCTCCAGATATAATACATGCGGTGCGGTGATACGGGTGAACAATTATTTATAAAATATATCTAAAATGATATGTAATAGCCTCATATCCAACCCCAAGGAAGCAGTTTTGAAAATATTTACATTTAAGTAGTATTATTTTATGATTTTTTAATATTCTCACCAAGGTAAGAAATACCTAACGGTTCTAAAAACTTAGTAGTGATTTTAAGTGATATTTACACTTTTGTACCATTCTTATTCTGTTATCCTGTAAGTATCTGCAGCGTCTAACTAACAAAAGATTACACCAAGTTTCTTCATTAAATTATTTATTTGTAGAAAAATAAATTCATAACAATTTTGACTTGAAAATGGTGAATAGACACGACATCCTACCGGGTGACTGGATAGATACGCTATATGGGGTGATTAGACACGCCGTATGAGATGAATAGATACGGGAAGGGGGTGAAAAATAACGAATGCGGGGATAATAGAATTGAATGTGTAAGGGTTGTCAAAAATAACTTCGTTATTTTTAATTATTTTTTCTTGGTAGGTAGGTATGTTAGCTTTTTCTTTACATCCATTTTAATTTTATTTAAAACCAGTTTTTGTTATCCCTTCGAACATTTTTGTGTTAAAATTCTTAGGTTCTGGGTTTTCGTTTGCTTCTTCCTTTGTTTTATTTTAATTTAATTTAATTTGCAAAAGGTGACAACCCTGATTGATTTCTCTATTCACCCCATATGCCGTGTCTATTTACTCCGTTTCACAAATATGGCAAAAAAACGAGCCATTTTCGCTAAATTTAGGGCAATAAGTAAGGATTATTTTAATGAAGCAATCATGGAGAATTTATTGAGACTCACAAATTAAAAACAACCTTAAGTCCTTATCAGTTAGAATCAATCGCTAAAAATGCGTTGGAAGTTGAAAATCGTTTCTAGTCACCCTGTTTTACCGTATAAGTATATATTTTTTTTTTAACCCTGAGGGTAGGGTGGGACTGAACCATACCACCGCAGTAATGGTGGGATTTGATATTAATATTTATACTTTGGCAATAAGTAGGTAAGGATTATTTTAATGAAGCAATCATGGAGAATTTATTTAGACTCATAAATTAAAATCAACCTTAAGTCCTTATCAGTTAGAATCAATCGCTAAAAATGCGTTGGAAGTTGAAAATCGTTTCTAGTCACCCCGTTTTACGGTAGGTATATATTTTATTTTTTACCTTAGTGTAGGTATATATTGTATATAAACTCTTGGTAAGTAAGTCCTTTTCTTTTGTTTGTGATGGATGGAAACGAGCCTCCGGATGTGGTAAATGGTACCATCAAAAGGATAGGTCTCAGAATTCACCTACTTTCTTCATTAGACTTATTCTTTAGACACAGCATCCTTGTGTTAGAGAAACTTTATAGCATTTATACCAACATTTAGTGTCACCCGTATAGGGCTAGTTAGGGGTATAGGTACCTGCGGAAAAAATCGTGGACAATAGTCACACTACCTCTGGGTTGTAGTAAGATACTCAAGATTAGACGTCTGAATTTCAAGACAATTGTGAATGGAGTCCCTGTATGGAAACCTTCACAATCAGTTGTCATCACCTTTGATGGGCAGACTTTGCCAAGTAGAATCTTTATCTGATATAGAATAACATCTCACTCTTTGAAGCTTATAAATATAATCTTCACCCATCACTCTAAAAATCGTTTGCTGATGTAGGTAGTCAAAAAAGCTTTAGATAACAATAAATCGTCAATAACTCAATCTCATAACCATCATTCATATAAAAAACAATAACTCTTAAGCCTTACACCAAAAGTTCTAAAGGTACCTATATGATGCAAATGGTGCTGCCTTAAAAGGTAAATTAGAACATGAACAACAATCAAATAAGAAATCATAATAGCCTTAGCCAACTCATTATCACATTATAAAACCGAACTACGCTGCCCCTATAATTGATCCAGCCATCAGTGTAATATCACCATCTCCCACAATGAATTGCACACCTCACAGTGTAATGCAGTGGAACTGCCGTAGTATTAGAAGTAAAAAATCTGACTTAATAATTTATATTTTAAGTATGTTTTAAATAACGTTAAACCTCTAATCTTTGCATTAGCAGAGACTTGGCTTAAGCCAGGTTCTACATTTAAAATGAATGGTTATTCCTGTCTCCATGAAGACAAGGCTGACGGGTATGGCGGGGTTTCCATTCTCATAAGTAATTCACTTCACTTTACCCCTGTTCCAATTTTATCACGTAATAAAGATTTTAATATAGTAGCGGCCTTAGTAAACAATATATGTATTGTATCTATGTATATAGCTCATCCATCTATTAGGATATGTTAGCAACTGCATAATTAATTAATGTGTGTTTTTGTGGTTAGTTAAATGAAACCGTGATAGACTTAGGCAAAATGTTAATTTGTTTGTCTTCACCACCAAAAATGAACTTCCGTTTGGCGCCATGACTTTGACAGTTACGAGGCGTTGAAAAAGGAGGGAGTTTTATGGCGCCAACCCCGTTAGTTCGTTTTTGATCGTCGAAAGGTAGAAGTGAAAAAATGTGTAAGTGTAAGGGTTTGTCTGATTAAAAGTGAGTACCAACTATTCGTTTACTGTTTACTTCATGTACTTATACCTCCCGCCTTTCTTAAACCTGGTGTGAGTGAGCCTTTTTCCAACCTGCTTAATATCGTGCGGCAATTTTAGGTTAATACGATTCTAAGTTATCATGGCAAACAACTACAATTCCTATTCTGTTGGGAAAGGCTCCCCTCTCGCAAGTAGATTAAAATTAGAGTATCTGGATACAGATCTGAGTTATCCAGATCCCCTAATTTCAACTATTCAAAAACTGAATTCTTCTATTTAAGATGTCGATCAGGGTGTACCGATCTATTTAAAAATCGTAATTCATCTATTAAAAAGTCGTTGTTAAACTATACCTAAACCATTTCGAAAGTGACTTAATGTATTCGAAGTTGAATCCATCTATTCAAAAAGTCTTAATTCATCTATTCAAAAGTCGATGTTTTAAACGTCAAAGTTAAATAATCTACTTTAGTTATAAATGATTTTAATTTTATAGTACCTACTAATAGTCTCCGGATATACTTCCTAAAATAATATTAACTTTGTCCCATATTTTATTAATATTATTATTACAATCTAATATACTTTTCTTATCATATTCACTCTTTGCCCTAGATATTACTTTAAAACATTTATTTCTATACTTTGTACATGTAAGACGCTTTAACATATTATTTGGTTCATTGCTCCATATTTCAAATAGTCTATCTCTCTCCTTAATCATGAATTTTAGTTTGGGATTGATCCAACCTTTACTATCTCTTTTATTGCTCACAATTACTGTCTTATAATTATAACATTCATTATAAATATGAATAAATAGCTTACAGAACTCTTTATATAATTCTTCAGGGCAATCAATAGATAATAATTCGTCAAAGTTAGTAGCGAGCAACTTTTCTCTCACTAATCGGTTGTCAAGGACGCGGCGCACATTGGCATCGGTGGGCGCGCGCACGGATGCGGTCGGCCCTCCGCCGCCGCAGTGCGACTTTCGCCCTTTTGCGTTGCTACCAAGATGAAGTAGTGATCA
Source organism: Acleris laterana (assembly GCA_963966035.1). Lineage (NCBI taxonomy): Eukaryota > Metazoa > Arthropoda > Insecta > Lepidoptera > Tortricidae > Acleris > Acleris laterana. The sequence continues at coordinate 10,023,536 of OZ014445.1, read as the reverse complement.
GAAATTTTATGTTTGATTACAGCTGAGTGGACACTATTACTAAGGCCTCTAATGTAAATGTGATCCAAACATGATTCTACAACAGTCCCCTTTAATATTTCTCTTCACGTAACGCCATTAATACAATTTACAAATCCAAATTCAGATAACACACTTTCGTATGCATTTACATGATTATCTTTGTTATCTAAGGTATTCAAATTAATGTCACCACACAACACCCTTTCGTCCACTTTCATAACCAAGGTTTCATAACTGGTTATGAATAAGGATTTTTTTTCACTGTCTCATAACCAGTTATTAAACAAGACTTTTTTCCATTTTCATAACCAGAAACTAGGTATTCCGCCAGCAGTGTGTCGTACTTGTCCGAAAGGACACTTATGCTTTGTTTTATAGCACTTAATTGTTTTTCCAATCCCTGGAGGACGCTAACCTTTTTTTAAATGACCTTTAGCATTTTATCCACGTCCTGGTCCTTCTCGTCTTCTACCTCATCATCAGATTCGTTGTCCTCACAATTATTACAGCAACTCCGGTTCCGGCCCACCTTCATATCAGCAGCCAGTCCTTTAACACAATTCCTGTGGAAGGTGCCTTGACACGGGCCCTGGCATACAAAATGCGGTCCCCTTTTCGCCAACACTTTCTTGCATTTTTTGACACTCCATTGTTTATTGAAGGCTGGTCGCAACGGACGCAATGAGTGCTACGTTTTTGCGTAGCAGCTGGAGCAGGTCGTAGCCGATATAGCCGTCTCACCCGGCAAACCCGCTAGGGGAGCACCTAATTTTCAGGTGAGATAAGGAGGAACGGATATGGATATTGACCACTTCTATAAGACACAATTAAAGCACATGAGTTAAATATCAAGAGGGGTCTATTGATTTTGGTAATACTTGATCAGCGCGAAAGGACACGTCCGATCACTACGGCTCATCGCAGCTCATCGTAGAAGACTGATACTCGCAGACGTTTCGGAGACGAGTTCTCGATTACTTTAGCCGTGCCAATGGTTTATTTGGCGATTACTGAATGCTGAAGGAAAGCATCCGTTTAAATTCCAAAGGGTGCAGTATATCATTTTAGCTATAGGTCTACAAGAATCTCATGAAAAAAAGGGAAATTCAAATTTAGGGCTTGCAACTCCGGGGTAACAGGATTTAAAGGTCTTGATACTTAATTTTCCACTCGTACAGTAAAATAAAGATGTGGCGGACTTAGTCTGCCTAGAATTCTTTATTTTTTTTGGAAATTATTCCATTTCCCGGGATAAAATTTAAATATCACATTGGGCAATAAACTATCTATGCCGTGAAGATGGAACAAAGCGTAGAGGGACGGAACAAACCAATATTTATAACATTAATTAAAAACGGTTAGTTACCTACCTAACCCTTAAAACTAACTTTGGACTTGTGTTTTTTATTGTTTGAGTATTAAGGTTAAATTAAAACAATCATGTTCATTGTGTATGTTTATTAGGATTTTGTTGAAAATGGCTTCATTAAACGCAACGACGTATTGTTGCTTAGCTAACAATACTGCACAGGTCCAAATTAATGTGTACGATTTTGAATGTTTTATCATATCAAATTATCTCTTAATTTCGTATTCTGAAGAAAAGGTGAGGTTTTTTTTTCCCATGAAAACATCATGAAGACCGTGCCACACAGGCGGTGGCAAAAAAATAAGGTTTCTAAATGGACTTTTACGTTGCAGAAACAAAAGCCACGTGGAGTTATAATACGTTCCTGTAAATGTACTAAGGAATTTAAAGTATCAATATTATTTGGCTTCATTTACTAGTTCATTACAAACACGACACTAAACCAAATATTGTGTTTGATTTACATCTTCTTGCTCACAATTTTTACAGTACACATGATTAACGATATTTTTCGCCTGGGATCGAAGGGCTTTAAGGACATTTTCCTGATAACTAACGCTATATTTCAGTAAAAACGACAAACAATAACAAACAAGCAAGCTGTGAAATTTGAATTGACAGGCGTAAGGTAACATTGCCATATGAAAATCGATATATTTTTACTTTTAAATTTTTCATGAGATTCTGGTAGACCTATTGTTGCGAACCCCATGATGGGTATTATATTTATATAATGGTATAATGTTATTCCTTATAGATTCAGGATATAAGTATTAGGTGTAACTCAATGTACAACTAGAAAAGGATAGGGGCTCGCAAAGTAGGTTCAGAGAACGCATATTCCAAATCATACCTGTGTTCCAAGTTAATGTTCTATCTGCTTCGCTATTGTATTACATGGAGATCTTTCACTCAGTCCCTTTCGCTCCTACTCCTGTTGGTTTAGAGGTAAACATAAACACTAAGTAAGTATAGGCCAGGCTAGGCCGACAAGGAATAGGGTGTTATACTAATTTGTATTGACCGGTAAATGAGATCTCAGTTACATCATATAAGTACTTTGATACATATTGCATATTGCTTATTAAGCCTTAGTCTATATACTTAGCTCATAATCTCTCAGGCTCAGGAAATTAGCACTTTACTAACAGTTCACTATTTTATTCTTTCACTACTTTCCCGCTTCTAATTCACAAAGTACAAAAGTAGTCTATGGACAAAGTTATTCTCTCTTTACTATCTATGCTCAGATAGTGTTACCAAGTAAAATTCATAAGGATACGTTCACACGAACTTACCACAGATTCGCGGTTATCCGCGACACTCCCGACGTCAAAGAAGTTTTTATAGCAGGGCTACCAAGTGGCGTGTCCACTCAGTAAAATTCATAAGGATACGTTCACACGAACTTACCACAGATTCGCGGTTATCCGCGACACCTATATTAGTAATTAACTGAATCGTAATCAAGTATTTTGTATTACCAATTCGAGTTCACCCTGTATATAGGAAAACTGAAGACTAACAATCTATCGATTAACCAAGAATCGAATACTAGAGACTGCAAATCCATTAGATTGCCATACCCCGGCAAAACGAGGAAGAAAAAAAAATAAACTGACGCGGTGGGCTGACCGTGGTGATGAGTTCTCCAGTTAGAATCTGTGGTTATGTCAACTTCTGTCAAATGACTGAGTAGAAGTGAGTAGGTACGTTATTTCGTGTCACTTGTCTTGTCTGTTGTCGATAAATACGATACGATACGATGCATGTATTGAGCCAAACATATTTATATTGTTCATTATGAGAACTTGACCTGTTTTGGTATTTAAATCTCTAAATGGAGAATTGGGAGTGCATAACTTACACCGAAGAATAGTTAATATAGTAACAAGTACATCCATTATAAAATGTCGAAGAATGGTGAAGTGTCATCAAACCAAGGTAAAAGTATGGAGCTCCGGTAAATTTATAATTGTTATGATTTAGACGCGTTGTTTACAATGTCGATATTTGTTTAATGTGTACAATTTATTTGTTTGCCTCTGCTCAACCATATAATGTAATATTTTAGGGCCTAGCAGGCCTAGTATGCCGAAACCCGATTTGAATTTGTTCAATTCCGAGAAGCGCAAAATATTAGATATCCAAATCGATGGAGCTTCGGGCGACGGCGCCGCATTTCTACCATTTGCGGCCAACAACGCCCCAGCTGCGAGGCCGCGCATGCCGTCGCGGACTATCAGAGATGTTTTACCTGAGAACACCAGGTAACTGTGTTTCTTTTAATTCCTCTTTAAGAACATCATATAGTTTGATTTTCCTATTCATTACTGTAAAGTGGTTGAATTTGTGAGGATATATCATAATTATGGTCACTTTAAAATGTGATAGCTTTGAAAACATGTTTATAAAAAAAATATGTACATAAAAAGAGTACTACTTAATCTCTAATTTTGATCTGAAATTATCTTGCCATAATTTTAACAAACATAGTTTATATTGAATACTCACAAACCAAAAGTAAAGCCCTCTATGCACTATGCTTCTTTATGTACTGTGTGTTGAAAAAACAAAAAATTAATTGAAGGACATCAAATCTATGCATTACCACGCACGCTCGATGCACAATTGAACTGATATACATGAGGGCTATGCACCATCTAGCTGCACATTGTGTGTCGGTTTCACAAGATCATCACAGTTAATAATTAGTGACATCCAGCAACCCTACGCACTATTGTTTTGTGGCATACATTGTGGTTGGACGGACAGCCCAAAAGTATAATGCATAAAGGGTTTAATATTACCTGTGTGGTTGCCGGGTTAGAATAGTGCCACTCCATGTCTTCCCGTGGATGTCATAAGAGACGGTTAAGGGAATAAAGGCGTATAGTACTGTTAGGCGATGGGCTTGCAACCTGTCACTAATACACTGGTGTGCAAAATCTGGTTACAGAATTATCAAAAAGTTTACAGAGTTGTTGGTAATTCTGTAGCTCTGCCTACCCCACTCTGGGAATAAAGGCGTGAGTTTATGTATGTATGTATATTACCCAGGTAGCCTATTAATTGATATACAGGGCTGAGAAAGGGTTTATTTATTTTGACACCAGGTAAAATACTATATAACTTACAAACTAAACATATCAGTTTTAAATTGATTGAGTATTTACCCAATTACAGGCAAACACCACATCACAAAACAGATAGGTATCTATTTGTTTGCTGACCACATGCATAACAATAAAACGCTTAATATCTAGTCTAGTAGTTACACATAAGTATTATTTAGTTGATAAAAATTAGTGAACTAGTGAGATAAAAAAGGAAAATATAATCAAACTCAGTAAATACTATAAAGAAAACAATAGTATTCATTTTATTAGAAATTAAGCTTAACTTTGTACGAGTATAAACAAGTTTTGAATTTACTAATTGACATATTTTATGTAATTCATCATCCACCCCACTATTTTTAATCAAGATATATTATTATGTTCCTTACATATTCTAGGTATAACGCTGTGGGAGTTGTGGAACCCAAATTAGTTTCATGTGTTTCAGTTTCAGAGAGATCGCAAGTTTGACATGGTTGTTATGGTCAGCCTTAAAAGTAGCAGCACACTTTAGTGTTTTGATTCTTTAACATTATTTTTAAACTGATGCACTTATTTATCAAAGGCGTTAGAGTGTCAAGGTAAAAAAGTGTGCAGCTACTTATAAGGCTGACTGTAGTAGTGCATACATTAAGTCGTCGCGATGCAGAAAACTAGCCTGCTCTAACCTATGACCTATAACGCTGACTGTACCTACTAATTAAAATATTATTTCTAGGGATAGATGCAGGATTTATCCCTCCATGCAGTCATCAGGCAAACTACAACTGTCAGCATCTGAAATCTATGATTTTACTGCTGATGATTTGCTTGACCTTGGTGAAATAGGACGAGGTGCATTTGGAGCTGTAAATAAGATGGTCCACAGAAAGTAAGTTATAGTATAGACATTTGAGGATGGAATGTAGAGATGGGGCAGTAAGACATAGTAAATACTAAAAAATACAATTCTGGCAGAACCAGTGAAAGATCTGTAAACATAGTTTCTCTAAAAACTTTCTACAGTATCTGTTATATTCTACTTGTAGTAAGCTTTGTAATGGTTGAAGTAAAATGAATTGTAAAGTAGTTCCAGATATCAGCCACTCATTCAAACAAACAAACAAAAAACGCAATTTTACCTTATATAAAAAGTACAGATTATGCACCGCAGATTAGGCTGCCGTAATATCGAAAAAAGGTAGCTAGCTGCAATGTAGTCACTATTCTATCTCTATTGATAACTACATTAAATTTAAAATACATATACTATTGCTGCTATATACTACCAGAGAGCTCGGAATTTTCGCGGCAAAACAAAGACAATCGTAATCTAGCTAGGTGTTAGAAATACATTTTTATGGATATCAAGTAGGTATTAAGAAAAACATGCCGATATATTTACATTACTTTATAATAACTCTCGACAGTCGATTTACATATTATGTTATTCCATCATATTTACCAATTACAATTAATTTTATAAATCCCTTGACGTCAAATGAAGTTGAAAATTTATTTAGTATACATCTTACTGTCTTATGTTGGCTTTATAATGATAAATGAAACTGTCTACTCCCAGACAATGTTGAGAAATTAATGATTATCTACTGCTATCACTATCAAAAATCAAATGAAATGTCACGTGCTGTTGTGTGAACAGAGGGGTTATTATGACAACTGTGCAGTTCATTTTACGGTGAGTGTAAGGGACAGAGCTATGGCAGTTATATAGCTCTGTCCTTTTCTCTCAGCGTAAACTGAACTACATAACTATGTCATAATAACCACACAGATGTATTGAATAATCCTTTCCCATAGTTTTTTGACGGATAAAGTCGTTTTTATCTTCCTTTCTCAGTTGGCTTATTGACAGGTACTGAAGCTAATTGAGAAAGCAAGATAAATACTCACTACATTTGTACTGATGTGGATTTCTCTATGGCATTGTGCATTCTCTACTGAGCGACTTACGTTTTCCAATTTGGCCAATTTTCTAATGGTAATGCCCTTCTCACATACATATTTGTCCATGATTTTTTGTCTTTGCTCAGCAGAACGTCCTTTGATTTTCATGGTTTTTGACAAATTTTACTTCAAATGTTATTAAAATATGAGATAATAAATTATAATGGCAGGCATATTGGAAAAGGAGGTCGTATTTAAAAAACATTGATATATCGATAAAAAATGTGTAATTAAACTATTGGGGTATTAAATAAGTCAAATAAAGATTTGAGGATGCTATAACTGGGGGTCTTGGCTGCTATATTTTAATTGTTTGATTGGACTTTTGCAATATTATAAATTTTCGTCATTTTAGAACAAATCGTGTAATGGCTGTGAAACGTATCCGCTCCACTGTGGATGAGAAGGAACAGAAGCAACTCCTGATGGACCTCGAGGTGGTCATGAAGAGCAATGACTGTTTATATATTGTGCAGTTCTATGGAGCACTCTTTAAGGAGGTTCTTATCTTATTTTATATAGAGTGGAAATCAAATTTAAAATGACTTATAATATATTTTTTTTTATTTTTCTCATGTTTTTAATTTCAGGGTGACTGTTGGATCTGTATGGAGCTAATGGACACGTCATTAGATAAATATTACAAGTTCATATGCGAGCGGATGCAAACGCGAATACCTGAAACCATTATAGCTAAAATAACCCTGGCTACAGTAAAGGCTTTAAATTATTTAAAAGAGAAGCTAAAAATTATTCATAGGTAAGTTACTAATCATAAAGTTGTGCCTATTCAAAAGAGGTTTTTTTCTCTGTTCCTTTATTTATTTTTATGTTTTATAACAGGGACGTGAAACCATCAAACATCCTTCTTGATAGAGGGGGCAACATAAAGTTATGTGATTTTGGTATATCAGGTAAGCTTGTGGATTCGATAGCCCGGACACGCGATGCTGGATGCAGACCATACATGGCAGTAAGTACTTTATTCGTTTTTATTAGTATCTGACCGAAGGTTATTGCCGAAACCGAAACGAAAACTTTTATAGACATGTTAAAATCGTTGAATATTATGAATAAAAATATTAGTTGATCGTTTTCTCTAGACAGATATAAACATTAAACCTGCAGGCCTGTAGGTGGTATAAATTTAAACAAGTTCACCTGAAAAATAATGAAGAACGCTGTTATCTGAATTTTAATTTTAACAAATGACAATCATCCAGCCTCATAATACTACTCATAACTTATGATCATAATTCATCGTACTTATTTTATTTATCTGTCAAAACAAATAAAAACAATTTATGAAGTAGGTAACATTTTTCTAACATCTATCAACAATGGAAACCAAACCTGTCACCAATGTCGTTAATTTTTAGATCTACAAAATTAGTATATTTTTAACATACATCTAATTGTTTAAAATGTTAAAAACATAACAAAAGATGTCGTAGATTACATTGATATTTCTTAAACATTAATCAACATTTTTAATTTCCTTCAAGTGTTATTATCGATCGTACAGGTAGGTATTTTCGGCGCGACCGAAAGGTTCGTTTTTTTTTTACCCGAAACCGAACCTTCGGCCGAAACATTTTTTTTATGCCGTAACTGAAAACACTTCGAGTGTCGGCACAGTGTCCACTGTTTTATACAATTGGGATACCCTAATTAAATTTTTGACAATGTATGTAAATTTAAAAACTATTTCGAGGAATAGGCTTCTCAAATTGAACCGTGTAGTCAGATTAAAAAATATGTTACAGTGAATTAATTATAATTAAATTAAGAAATGGCCTTCATTTGTCCCCTAAATGCCCGTCCAAAATACGCTATATCAACCTCTTTTGTGGTTTTACATAAAACCTCTCCAATATATATTTTTTTAAGTACCATTTAGATATGTAGCTAACACCTACGTTCGAAGACAGCTGAGTCGAGGTGCTTCAAGAGGTTCATGCATGACGAAACATCAACATTTATTGTAGAAACTCATGATTGGAAGTATGGAGCATCCTACCAATAAATTTAATGTGATTGTGTTCAGTGAATCTACTCTAGAAACTAGGGTTATGCAGGAAGTGCAGAATTAATTAAAGAGGTAATAAGCAATGGCCGAATGCATAAAATGTAGGTATTATATTATTGCGATGGTTTGTTTTCATTATGTTTGAATGAAGTTCGTCTATTTTGACTCAAAACAGGTTGTAAAAAAACGTCTTTCTAAATCATGGACGAATTATTCCCATTTTCTAAATAACTCTGCCATTTTTGCACAGTAGAAGTAGGCGCGGTTAATTTTATTTGATAAATGGTTTTATTTGGTCAATTTTATTTGATAACAGTAACACTTTTAATCATAAAAATCTTCAAATTAGATCCTTATGAAAGGCTACTTCGAATAAAAATGTAAAAGCAAGCAGTTATTTTTTGGTGTATCCCAATTACCGACAATTTGATAGTTGAATAAGTTTCATATAGTCACTTAAATATTGTGAGATAATCTCACCAAGTCGTTTTTTTTTTTTTTTTTACTTTCTTTATTTCAAAATATAAATAGATTAACAGAGATTTTTACTGTAACAAAAACAATAAGAACAAAAACAATACTATCAACTAAAAATACTTATTCAGACTGTAGCGCCTATGTAAGTTTACACCATTAAAAAGATACATAAATTTAAACAATGTAATTTCAGTCAATTTTTAGAATATGTAAGGCTATTAAAATTTGTGAATTTATTAGGCGTAATTACACTTTTAGCATTAGATTTACAAAACAATATTCCGAAGAAGGCAGGTAGTCAAGAAAAATAAATACATTAACTGGCGACGGTAACCATCCAAGTAGGGACCACCTCAGCCCCCGCGGCCTAGCCTCGCACGGGCTCGGGCGCGGCGGCCGCGCCCTAGCCCGTGCTCGATTTAAATCTCGATTTAAATTAAATATGACACAAAGTAAGGAAACTATTCCTATTTTGAGATTTAACATTTTTATTGATCACTTTTATTTACATATTGATATTTATTATTGCTGAACTGACCGGAAAAAAAACTTATTAAGTTTTAAATATAGTAGAAACATGCTTTTTCCTTGTCTTAGAAGAAGAATAAGAAAATAAAACATTTTGCTTACGTGTGACAAGAAAAAAAAATCAGTTTATTAAGAGTGCGTTGCGTACCCAGAAGCACCTTTTTCATAAACGAATTCATAATATAAACCCAAAATACAATAACAGGAGTAAGGGCGCCAGGGAACACGCGAGGCACTCTTGAGCCTGTACAGCTTGGCAAAAAGAGTTGGTGCCTAGACCTCATTAGTTAATGCGTAAAAATTGGATCATGTTGCCAATTGCGCTCCGAATAGCGCCCTTTTTTCTCCAAAGTATTTTCTGCCAAGCTCGATGGGGTTAGTGTGAGGCGGGAGAGTGTTGAGAGCGCGGTGGTTGCAGCCGGAGCGGATCGACCCGGGGCGCGCGCGCGGCTACGACGTGCGCTCGGACGTGTGGTCGCTCGGCATCACGCTCATGGAGGTGGCCACCGGCGCCTTCCCGTACCCGCGCTGGGGCTCCGTGTTCGAGCAGCTGCAGCAGGTGGTGCAGGGCGAGCCGCCGCGTCTGGCGCACAATGGCACCTTCTCGCTCCACTTCGTCAACTTCGTCAATACTTGGTAACGTCTTTTAAAAAAAATACCATTGTAACACTTAGGGCATACAGTACCGGGCCCGGTTCCGAGAATTCCATTTCCCGGTTCTAGGCAGGGACGGTACCGGGATTCCCGGTTCACTCGGTTCTGTTTTTTCTACCTCAAATCACTGCTTCCCATGAACATTTGAGACACAAAATGATTAAAAAACTTTATCAAACTTTAATTTTTATAAATATGCAATGAAATCATGCGTATTTTCTTCAACAAAAATGTATTTTAATTGAGTAAAATACCTACTAGAAAGTTATTTGTGAAATCTAGAGATCAATTATTGTAAATTCGCCATAAAATATGATGGATGTTGATGCCGCTTGTGCCGGCGGCGTCGTCGCTGGTGTACTAAATGGTCGCTGGTGTGATATTTGTGATACGCGCTACGGCCTACTTTTCGGTGTTCATGGAAAGAACCGGGAGAACTGGGAGAACCGGGATTTAATCTTTAGTAGGTACCGGTTCTTCAGGCACTATGAAAGTACCGGGATTTCCCGGGAGGATGCCCTAGTAAAAGTCAAAAACTAATGTGAACTAGAAGAAGTAAAAAGTCAAAACTAAATTATTTTCTACCTACACCTCGAATTTGTCACGGAAAACGGTTTTGACACAGTTGCCCATATTGATTATGGTCACATCAGTAAAAATCACACTAATATTATAAATAGTTTGTTACTCCACGCTTGACGGATTTAGATGAAATTTAAAATGGAGATAGCTTATACCCTGAATTAACGGTATCCCTTTATCTCGCCTCATTAGATTTTCGTTTAATTCTTATTTTGTCTCATTCTGTATTCGTCACTCATTCTTGATTCGTCTTGTTCGCTTATGCTTCGCTTTTTAGTATCATTCGCAGTCTATCTTTTTATCGTTATTGGTTTCTCTCTTTTTTGGTCTCATTAGCAATTGGTCTCGTTCTTTTTTGGGCACATTCGCTATTCGTCCCGTTCGTTGTTCGTTTCATTGGCTATTCAAGTAGACAGACGACGAATAGGGATACGAGGCTGGCAGTCCCTTTCCACGCCGATGTAGTTATGTATAGTGCTTGTCTCAAATAAAATAAAATAAATAACTTGAAGAAAACATTATTTTATTTATAAGGCAACTAAAATTTATTTTTGAAAAAATATGTTTTACTTCAATAAGAAGTTGTTCAAATCGATAATGGTTGGGTATGTCGGGATACTCTGGCCCACGGTGTCTGCCAGCCACTTAATCTAAAAACTAGGTCTGTACGTTTGGTTGTTTTAAATATTTACTATAAAGCCGCTTCACAATGTATATTGTGACGTGACCTTCACGACCCTCTTAAGTATGACGGGACAAGATAGTCACAAATAATGATTGAGACGAAAAACGAACGTCACGCACGTATAGTCATTTCATTATTATTTCTAGCGAGCCGATCTTCTACACAAAGGCCATTGTTTGTGTACTTTATCTTTCTTTGTGTCTGTAACCGCAAGCCGATTACATCCAAAAAAGTTAGAACTACATTGAATGTCCATAGAATTATCAACCCTATCCTCTTAGTCAGTAGGTTTAAAATGTAAAGTGGCAGGATACAGATATGTTTTTTTTTATTTGAACCGGTCTTATTCCCTACACAATATTACCATCTTCTGTCGCCAGATAATAAAGACATATCTGTATCCTGACACTTTACATTTTAAACCTACTGACTAAGAGGATAGGGTTGATAATTCTATGGACATTCAATGTAGTTCTAACTTTTTTGGATGTAATCGGCTTGCTGTTACGGACACAAAGAAAGATAATAGTATTGTACACAAACAATGGCCTTTGTGTAGAAGATCGGCTCGCTAGAAATAATAAAGACTATACCTATAATGCAACTAAAAACGAAAGAGACTTATTTATTACGAATGTGACCAGCACCTAACGTATCGAAATAACTTTGGTGAATAAGTAAATGAGACAAAAAACGAAAGCGAAGAACGATGAATGAGTCCAAGGAAGTCCATGATGAAAAACGAATGACGTATTAAGAGACACACAAGTTGCAGAATTTGACCAAATAAGATAGTGAGGGATAGCGAACAAGACGAAGACGAATACAGAATGAGACGAAATAAGAATTAAACTAAAAACGAATGAGGCGAGATAATAGGATACCAAATGACACAGCCTACCTTTTATCACGAAAAATAGCTAAGTATATAGCTAGCGATAGGTATACATATCAATGAAAATCGATAGCTAACAGCAGTTCATTTATTATTTTTCTATCATCTTAGTTTATTTTCTCCTTTAGGTACATATTACGTCTTGCTTGGCTCGAATGGCATGAAAACGGCTATGGACAATAAGGTGTATTCCCCGTGGTCCACCTATGTTGGTCCACCTATATGGATTACGGAGAGTAAACTGGTCAAAATCAATAGGTAGGTTTAGGTTATGTTAGTTCTTCAGAGGGCCCGAAGGGCCAAAACAATGTAGAAGTAGGAGCTCCGCGACAGCGGAGCTCCGTCGACTTGCTAAGGTCCGCTAAAATACCCAGGTGGACTAACATGGGTGGACCACGGGGAATAGAGGGACAATAAGTTCTTGTTATCAAAGTAACTTAAATAAAAAAGATAAAAGATGTTTATTCGGTAACCTTTCACCGTCAGTTCAGATCTTTTAGGCTACTTGAGGCCTTTCCATGGGCACCTCGACCAACTCCAATTAGCTTTAGCTCTAATGTTGATTGCGGTAGGGAATGACGATGCGATTATCTAAGTCTATTCGTAATCGTATATTAATGTGTTCGCATGTCACGTGCAGCCTGATCAAAGAAGAGACACAACGACCGAAGTACAACCGGTTACTGGAGCACCCGTTCATCAAGGGCATCGAGGGCGGCAGGGCCGACGTCGCGGCGCACGTGTGTGACGTGCTGGACGACATGGCGCGCAGCGGGGTCAGCCCCTTCACTGCCGACCAGCCCGCGCAGGCCTGGGCCGACTAACGCTGTCCTAGGCCGAACAGCCGCCTACCAGCGCGGTCTTGTCGCGAGATTGGGCACCCCTGAGCGAATGCAAGTGGTTTCCGACGAAATTAAAACTGTTGTTTTTTATTCAGTTTTTATTTAAGAACGAGTTACTATCTGTCCGTGTTAAGGTAGCATTCGGTTCTTAACACATTCCCTGCCAGCCCACGAAACAAATTCCCTACCACACGCCAGGGTAGCGGCAAATAGTAGTACCCGACAATCGGGTAGTGCGGCGTGGGTAGGTACATAGAATACTCGATAATCGGGTACTTGGCGGTGAATTTGTTAAAGACGCAACACGACTCATAGCATGCATATCTTCGCGACCAAGTCCCATACGCACCGTTTCCATTGCAGTTACTACGATTATGTTCTAATCATAGAGCGTCGTTAGCCTAGTGACTTAGGGAGTCGACTCGAGATGTTAAGGTACGGAATTCGAACCCCGCGGTTACCATGTACCAATGAGTTTTTCTAAATTAGGTACAGTCACGAAATTTAATTTGGTGCCCAACCCACCTTAGGTCCAAAGTCAATTTGACATTCTACAACAATAAGGTTGAATTTCCTAAAATTTACAGATGACTTGACATCTCTAATGACATTGATGACATCAAGCATATTTTTCTTGAAATGGTTCCAAAATTAACGCTCGTGACCGTACATTAACCGATGCACTGACGGTAAAGAAACATCTTGAGGAAACCTGCACATTCAAACATCTGATTGTGTTAGAGTGTAATTGCACAAATGATTCTAAAGGGGTTGAAGTGTATCCGAAAGGGCCCATCTGTATGATAAGATAAGATAAAATGTATTAAGCGTTATGTACGATCTTTAAGCTATGTATAGAAGATAATGCTGTTGTCATTAGAGGAAGGAATGAATATATCATTATTATGTAAACAACATCTATGGAAAAAAGGATGAGGGGAGACTTGAATATCATTTTGTTGGCTTTTACACTGAATTGTACCAATCTCTCGTCCTCATGCGCAAAAAACGCAGCCATTTTGGCATGCTTCTCGACTGCATCGCGCGCACACGAAGTGGCCGCGTCACGAGACTCGGGACGCTCAACTGTCGTGCGACGCTGACCCTTTTATACAAAGAGTGACTCGCGGTCGCGCCTCGTAGTCGCAATGAAACGAATGCTACCTCAATAAAAAGTTAATGAGAAATGTTACATCTTATGATTTAGGAGAAATGTCAACTTTGTCAGTTGTGATAAAATCTCTATGGCTGATCGCCTTATGGCAGTTGTGATCTATTTTTTTTTAAATAAGAACTTTCATAGTTAATATTGTAATGCCCACTTGCACAAACGTTTTTATACTACCGACTATTTGTGTTGGACATTTGCTGGGCCGACTTCAAGCGGGGTGACCCGCGCAGCCCTGGACATCAGTGCTATGTATGTTTGTGCAACTGGGTGTATATTGTAAAAACTAGTTTGAAAGTTATAGCTTTTTTAATTGGCCGAGTCTCTTATATAAATCTCACGCAAAACGATCAGCCTTATAAAAAGTATTAGGAGAATCATTATCATACTTCAGAATTATGTTAAATTGAGTTATGGCAAATTTTAAGCCTGATTTGGCTAATATCTGTCTACCTGTCACTTTTTGATTTTCGGTATATCTCTATCATTCTAGAATTTAATGAACTGTTAATCAAACTACAGACTGGTAAAACATACGGATATGCGCAAAACTGATTGAAACCAACAATTGTCACACAAGTCTTTATTTTTCACAAGACTCTTAACATTTAGTTTAATTGATGAGTTAAAGTGAGTACCTACTGTTGCCCCTCGGCATTTGGATAACAAGCTAGAACAGTAGCTACGACAGCGTTCGGTATACCCAACACAATTGTTTGTAACAGTATGACAATCTAAAATTAAATATTCAAAGAAATTTTCGCTTACAAAAATCCTTTGCTGCTTTGTGTCGATGGCAAGCAATGGCCCTAGGCTTAAACTTGGAATAAGACTTACTTCAAGATTAGTTGATACAAATTCGGCGTATAATTTAGGTAGACTATATTCCAGTTTGGTTAAATGCAACCTTAGTGTTTCAATTTCTTATATTATAACCATTGTAAATACAATACATAGTCGGTCCTTAAGTTCTGTCACAAAGGTTTAGTCAAATAAAACTAACTTCTGTTTATTTTTTAATTTTTTAATTAATAAAACTTAAAATCTTAATTAAAGTACATTTTTAGGAACTATTCATCATTCCACATAGTCGCCACAATCTTTTAACATTCACGGTCGGCACGCACGAGCTTTCTGAAAATTTCACTTTTTAAATACGCTTTAAACGTTAGTCTTTAATAACTAGGAAACTTTTTTATTTAATATTGTGAAACCTCTCATCTCTGGGTAGTAGTGGGTGTGTTCAAAGACCAGCATTATTTTCTTAACGACACTTAAAAACCAGCTTATGAAGCACGAAATTTGGTGTGCTTTCGTATTTCCGCAAATTGATGTGAAATCGCAAGGTCAATTTAATGAGACATGAAGATTGACCGGAGTATAAACGGATCCTTAGTTGCTTGGAATACATCTGTATCAGAATTTAAAGATAACGTCTGGTCAATATATCACGCAAATTTCGACTCAATACGAGAACTCTTTCAAAAGTTGTAGCTGTTATCAGTTATCGTGGTCGTGCGTGTTTTGACCCATGCTTTCCTGTAAGTAAACCAAATTATTGAAATAGTAAAGAATACAAATTACGCTTCTTTTTATTCTATACTAGCGACCCGCCCTCGCTTCGCTTCGGTTTATATGAGTTTTCTGTAACATCCGTACATGAAACAGAATTTATTTTACATAAAAACCTTCCTCTTGAATCACTTATGTATTAAAAAAAACCGCATCAAATTCCGTTGCGTAGTTTTAAAGATCTAAGCATACATAGGGACAGACCGCGGGAAGCGACTTTGTTTTATACTATGTTCTATTCTATTCTATATAAAATAAAGTTTGGATTGATGTACTACAGGTTTATGAAACTCTTATTCATTTTTTAAATTGTAATAAACCTTTGTGACAGAACTAGGTACTACCAGTTCCCTAATTAGTTATTGACAATTTACGTTTTTCTGTGAAACAAAGAAGTCGGGAGTAAAGACTACACGATAAAATCCGGTCATGCGTGCTCTGGTGTATCTTTGCAATGAATGCATGTTTTCAGGCAGTATTTTTTAATTACTTGCTTAGTTATAATACTATATAATAAAATAAAATCGTATCATTCATAATGTATGGGTATGTGTGAGTTTTCGCCGAATATATTCTATCATACCCTTAGTCTCCTGCCCAGCGTTTTTTGACAATCTTCACTCGGATCCTGCTACAATGTCACAAGTGTCACAACTGTATTTATATTTTTCCAAGCTGTTTTACGTCGTCTTACCAAAAAAATACTTTTGAAACTCATTTCTATTTGTAGTAGTCGGGAAGACTTTTTACTCCAAGCACTGAAAGTTGTTTTTGTATGGGAGGCATTTATTTGTCAAAAAGTCAAATTCGCCATAGTTAAAAAACCTCTGAACTATCTCAATCTGAATACAATTACAAAAGATTTAACTATGTTAAAAATATAATGTAATAATGTATAATATAGGTAGGTACTGTGGATTATATAAGGGTCTGTCACAGATGCTCTAACATTTTATTACGATTGTAGGTATATTATTATTTAGCATGACCGGATATTATCGTATAGTCTTTACTGTATACAGGTAGATCAATAGCAGAATTAATCTGTCCATGGGGTCTACCAAAACTGTCTTTCAGCCTTGTGTAATTCAGTCAAAAAAGGGGGTAATTAAGCAACAGACCTTCTTTAAAACGTTTATCTTGAGTTACTTCTGTTAAGGATGGAGTAGCATTTCAATTGTATTTCTGAATGAAAATTGTTGTTTAGAATAATAATTATGCTAGACAAGTAGTAAGAAATCTTAAATTACATGATCTTTACAGAAAAGTTCACATTAATGATAAATATTTTGTATGAAGTATAGAATGGTTCCATAATCAATTTGTGCCAGGTTCTCTGATACACAATAGCTATATCTCATGTAAATATTGATTACATAATGGTATCTCGCATATTACTAAATTACAAATGCAATTTATCATCAAGATTGTTTTGTATAGTTGGGGAATGGCTCCCGGATCAAACACCAATATAACATAGTATTATTAAGGCGACATTGCCATTGACACACACCTTCCCTACATTCCCCGACAATAAACTCATATTCATAATGTGAGAACCTGGTATAAATAAATGTTGGCTGATTAAAGTCACTAAGTGTGTGTGTGAATTGCTTGTAATTAGTTTTTGTTTTAGAGCTAGGGCATACAATATGTAGTTAATTTTATAAAATTTGTATATACAGATCGATAATAATAATGAAGCTTAGTGAAGGCATTAAATTAATTTGAATACATTAATTTATGACAGCATAACACTACGCAATCAATCAATTTAACACTGCAATATTTCACTAATCTACTTATTCTCTTGTATTTATGTTTTACGTCTCATTACTATTATGTATTGGCATAGTTTGAATTAAAATAGTTAATTAAATAAACTAGTGTTTTACAAGTTTAATTTTTTCTCACTACTATTAAGACTGCGCCGAGCATACATACTATTATTGTTTTCTAATAAAATAAAGTATTTTCTTGAAATTAGTTGGTAGGTTTTTGTACTACAAATGAAGACACAACTTATAGGGTATATCACAAAGTTTAATAACAATTCACCTTCAAGTTATCAACTAAACGGAAAAAAGTGGCCACCTTTTCCTGTTAAGCTGACTACTCAAAGGGTAATTGTTATTAAAGTTTGTTACATATCCCATAAATTGTGTTTTTACTTGCGGTACAAAAACGATCGTCTGATTGCAAGGAAATTCTTTAGTTGATTAGAAAATACAATAATAGTAATGAGGGTGCGACTGGACACTCGCTGTTTGCTCGGTGCAGTAAGACCTCAGTAATATTTTGTGCAAATTTTATGATAAATATCACTCTAAAACTTGACCCATTTTAACAGAGTTCAATACTTTACCAAATTTAACAAAGAGCTTGTACTTAGTGCCATCTGTTAGTTGTGGGGAAAGGTATATAGTGTCCATTGTCTTCGGTTTCATGTCTAGCAGAGGTTTCCAAACATCAGCAGGAATTACTCTATCTTTTCTGCGGCCCCAGAAGTCAACAGCAGATATTTTTATAAATTCATTATCTTCACTTATGTATAGAAATCCTATTGTGTTGTTAAAGGGGATACTAGCTAATGATAGTAATATTCCTCCAGTAATACCTGTTGGACAATCCAAAGTTAATGGAAAAGTTGTAACTTGAAATTTAAAGATTACACAAGCATCTAGTCCACTTGCCTATATATGTAGCTGCAAGGTATGAGTTATGTGGAAATACGTCAAAAGTTTCCAATAAACCACATATGGGAATGGCTAAAGAGGCGCCAATCATATGATATGATTTCATCTTATTTAATGTTGCAATATGCCTGACAAATGGAAATGAAAATACAGTTTCAAAATTTTGAGAACTTTCCTGATCTTTTATCTTAGTTGTGCAGCTTCTAGTTATAGATAAATTTCGAATGGGAGCGTAAATTGAAAACCATTTTGTGCATTGCGACCACACGTTTTTAGAGAATATAGTATTGAATTGCATATTTAGATATTTGCCTCTTTTGTTGTAGGAAAGGACGGTAAAGTAAAACAGTTATCGAGTAATTTTTTTAACCTGAAAATCATAACTTTTTTTTTTTAATCTGTCAACTTAGTGCGGAACCGGCAATATTCTCCATACATCCAATCATGTCAATAAAGTCCCAGATAGACGGGCAAGTTTATAAGTACACCGTACTTATGGCTCGGCGACCTTACTCGCCCGTGTGTCGCGAACTTCTAAACTAAAAGTAAATACGGGTGAAAAAGGCCGCCGAGCTTTAAGTACGCGTACCTACTCGCCCGTCTATCTGGGACTTAAGAAAGCGTGATGTGAAATGCAATCCATGGATACATCCTTGGCTTTGAAGGTCAGTAATAAATTATTACTAATGATGAATGGAAACATAATAGTGCAGTATGGAATTTTGTATCACAACGCCTTTTTCCAAGAATCATTTGTTTTCGGTTTTATAAGAATGCTATCTTGCGTTGTCTATAACTACACAGGAATTTTCATTCAGGGAAGGAGGATTTAGGTGACCCACTTTTTAAAATTATCCTTCGTCATGGAGTCATGAGAGTCGCTTTTTTTTCTTTATCGTTGTATTAAAGCACTACGTATCACACAGGTCAAAATAATCTAATTGTATTTTATTTTCGGTTTGTTTTCCTTTGGCGACCTAACCTGAGAAGGAACGACCTTCTTTCGTATAAACGATGTAGCTAGAAAGTCTCTTAGGCCCGTATTAATAAACTAATCTCAACTCTAATACTCGTCTCGAGATGTGTCAAAAATGACGGTGTTCTATGGTTTGACATTTACTTTGACGTATCTTGTGACGCGTATCTCAGCCAAGATGAGTTAATACGGGCCTTAATGACTATAAACTCAACGCCGTATATAGATTCCAAAAAAGTTACCAAAGATGGCCGAACGTCACTGTCACAAGTGTCATTGTCATTGTGACGTTCCAGATGTAATCAACTCATGCACATTTATAAAAATAGGTAGTCAAATAATATTTTGTTGTTATTTAAGTGTCACGATTATCCTAAGTTTTTGATGTTTTCTATATACCTATATACAAAACACTACCCCCAAATACTTAATTACGTACCCAAATACTAACTTATGCTAGCGATTTCGTTTGCGTTAATTACGTTACACACAATATGTCGAGAGATACCAGACATGTAAATCCTTTAGGAATGACTTTAGGGATAAAAGTATTGTATACAATGTGTGTTGCATATGAATGCCGAGGTTTTGAACTATCCATGTGCCAAAATTTATCACAATCAATTGAGCCATTTTTACGAGTTTGACAAACATACAAACTATTTTTTCACACTGCGACTAAGGAGTTACGAACTATGTATTAGTAATAAAATGAAAATAATGGTGATATGAATATTTATTTTAATCTTCAATTTCTGAACAATCTAGTTCATCCTCATCCATATTAATAACAAAAGGTTCGACCACATCATCAATTAATCCATCTAACTGCATCATTCTGTCTTCTATTTTAATCACATGATCAATACAGGATCTCCAACGCTCTGGTGACACCTTCTGCAGACCTTCTTCCAATAATTGTTTGACTTCTGCCATTTTAAATGATTTATTATTTGTTGCTACGTGTCCTTTCACCTGTGCCCACACCAACTCAATCGGATTTAACTCGCAGTGGTAAGGGGGGAGTCTTAGTATCATTATATTTTGAGCAGCTGCCATTTCATCAACTGCCTGTTTTTCATATTGTGGCTTTTCATTGTTTACCAACTCCAACAACTCTGTTCTTACCAAACTCTCATCACACTCAATGCCCTTTCCTTGCAACCACTCAATAATTTGGCCTTTCCTCCATTTAGTTGTGGGCCCAATTTCCAACTTTCTTGAGTGGTACGGAGCATTGTCCATAATAACCACGGAGTTTGGCTTCAGCTTCGGCAGAATGCTAGCTAGCCACTCCTCAAAATGTTTCGAGTTCATCTCATTATGATAATCATCACTTTTTTTTTTTGACTCAAATGACAACAAGCCACCCTCCACAAAGCCTTCGTCGCTGCCAATATGGCTGATAATAAGTCTTCTCCCCTTTCCTGAGGGAGCACGTAGTCCCGTTGTTAGTCCTTCTAAAAAGGCTTGCCGGGATGATAAAACCTGAGGATCTTGCCAAACCTTGCTCTTTGTGTGACCTGTAATGGAAATATGATAACTTTACAGTTACATACAATCCCTGATCACTATCACTAATACATATAATAAAATTAACACAACATTTACATTAGGTAGATAGATACTAAAAAATTGATTTTATACATTTAAAAAGTTGTCAATGGCCTAAATACATTTATCAAGTTAATTTCTCAAGTCTCAATTAACTAAACTCGCAATAATTTCATTTCATACAAATATAAATGATAACTGACTGTGATTAATTATTTAATAGGTATATTGATTTGTGTGAAAACTTTTGACTAGCCAAAACCGGCAGGCAAGCCTGATACAGCACAGCAGCGGTTATCACAATATATTATAAATATACGTCTATACAATTACCTTCATTAAGCCAGGTCTCATCTTGGTAATACAGGGTTCTTCCTTCTCTACGGTATTGTTTAATTTTCATGAGATATCTTTTTCTCCACATTATAATGTCTGCTCGGTCGATGAGGCAGCTCTGGCGTTTCCGACTGGCATATTTAAAATTTAAATGCTTGAGCACCCGCCGCAGCATAGTTGCTGACAAATTTGGCAGACCCTCATCACCATTCACAACGTGT
Source organism: Acleris laterana (assembly GCA_963966035.1). Classification (NCBI taxonomy): domain Eukaryota; kingdom Metazoa; phylum Arthropoda; class Insecta; order Lepidoptera; family Tortricidae; genus Acleris; species Acleris laterana. The sequence continues at coordinate 10,001,865 of OZ014445.1, read as the reverse complement.
AAAACCTGCAAACATATGCATAATGTTACATTAGCATTGTTCACGCAAAAACATACTGAAATGAGTAATATCTGTTAATATATGTAAGATAAATTGCTCACCTTTTCAACAGTTGGTGGCTCATTGCGATTAAAAAATTGATGAACAGTTCGTCTGATCGCAGCGTAGGTAAAATCATCAAGTTTGTCAATTACTGTCAATTTGCGGCCGGGTTTTATGGGAGGACTGAACTTTTCACTCGTTTTATTCTCTTTTACAATATTTCTCACTGTTTTGTCACATATGCCCAATATTTCAGCCACTTTTTTTGCACAGGCTACTAATGACCAACATTTGTCCTCGGGCCATGTTTTCTGGGTATGTTTGTAACAGTTCATTACCATAATTTTCTCACTGATACCCATATGACTTCTAGGACGCTTCCTTGGTGGAGAAGGAGGAAGATTCTCGTCCCTGTGAGAGGGACCGGGTACCGGGTCCATGTTACTTGCGTAAACGCAAAACCCACGAACAAAACACAATAACAAAAACTTAACAGAAAACTTAACAGGAAACAAAAACTCAACAACGAAAATTACCACGAACATAGAGAGCATTCGATTAATCCAAACGTCAGATACCTACCGAATGAAGAGACAATTTTATTGGAGATGTTATGGTGGTCCTGTGGCCACCATAAAGCTTGCCATACGTGATTTGTTGTCAATAATTTTATGTGCATAACAAAAATATTTATGAATAGTATAAACGCAAATTATAACATGTATCCAAATGTTGTGAAACCCTGAAGTGTTACCACTGTAATATGAGCATTTCTTCTACAAAACAGTTTCAACTAAATATCTGTAGGTGAAATTAATATTTACATTAAATTATTTATTTATGGGGTTGCATTTAATTTTAACTTTACAATTATATATAAATAAATTACATATGTACATTATTTAGAAAAGTTAAAACTTTATCGATGGAAGACTTTTTCATTTTATTGGCAACACATGAGTAGTTATTTTGGAATCTAAATACGGCGTTGAGATTGGGTAATACACATTCGAAAAAACAAAAGTTCTCTCTCCTTTTTGCAATAGTTAAGACTGCGCCGATGTACGCTGGATGTACAGTGGCACCCACATTACTATTATCGTCTTTCTAATAAACTAAAGTATTTTCTTGAAATTGGTCGGTAGGTTTTTGTACTACAAATGAAAACACAATTTATATGGTATATCACATGGTTTAATAACAAATCACCTTCGAGTTATCAACTTAACGGAAAAAAGTGGCAACCTTTTCCCTTTAAGCTGACTAATCAAAGGGTAATTGTTATTAAAGTTGTTACGTTTCCCATAAATTGTCTTTTTACTTGCGCTACAAAAACGTATTGTCTGATTGCAAGGTTTGCAAAGCAAACTAGTTAATTAGAAAACACAATAATAGTAATGACGGCGCCACTGGACGCTCGACGTCAGATAGTGCATCCGACATTCCATTTCGTATTGTAATTTTAAGCATCTTGCCGTATAATTTTAAAATATAAACCGGCAACCCTGCTAGTCACTAGTCAGCTGTCACCTGTCAAGTCCTGTCTGTACGTACCTGTTACCTGTCATTCTCACTCTTCGTGCACATGGCTTTTTGTGTTGTTATCTTGCTAGAAATAACATTTCGTTCAATATTGAGGTAAAATACGCTATGGAAAATGGCTTATTTACTGAAAGAAGCGTAAGTATTTTGTCGCATTAAATTTATTTTACATTATAGCGACTCGCCTCGATTCGCTGCGGTTTCTGTGAGTTTTTCTGTATAAGGGCTATTGGCCACGACAAGGACTTATACTGTCCGGCAGTTGGATTTTTTACGGTAACGCCATAAAAACTAGGCCATAAGCACTAGTAGTGATGAATATGTACCCAAATCTTAGACAGTTTAAAAGAATCATGTCACTCTTTTGTCCTGACTGACTTTTATTTACTTTAAATTCATTATTTTAATTGAACCATTCTAATTTCGTTTCTAATTTATTTTAATTTCTTGAAATACAGTATCAGACTAATAAAACTGACATTTGGCTGTAATTAATTACAATAAGAATTATATTAGAATTTTAAGCATTTTTCACCCCCAACCCAAAAAAGAGGAGTGTTATAAGTTTCACGTGTAAGTGTGTGTGTGTGTCTGTGTGTCTATCTGTGGCACTGTAGCTCTTAAATGGATGAACCGATTGGAATGCGTTTTTTTTATTTGAAAGCAGGTTTTTAGGTGGTGGTTCTTAAACAGGTAGGTAGGTTTCTTGCTTTATCTATATTGGTTCAGCCGCTTTTGAGATATTGGGCTTTTAGAGGGTTAAAAGCCCCGGATTTAATGGCGAGACCTACTTTCAGAGCTGATATCAACACAGCTCAACCAATTTTCATGAAGTCTTTTTAAGAACTATCCTGAAAAAAGTAGGTTTTAGAGTTTGGGATTGTTTGGGAGCTACGATGCCACAAACAGACACTCAGGGTACATAGACATAGAGACATACATTACAAACTATTAACACCCTGCTTTTTATTTATTAGTTATTAACCCCCTATTATTCATGGCTTTAAAGAGACGTTCCTAGCTATATTCGTATTGTTATTTTGGAAAAGTTTAAAAAGTGTTTTTTTTTTAAACCCTGGCTCAAAAAAGTCTGTACCTCGTATGTTCATAAGTTTTGAGATGAAATAAAAAGTTACTTAAAAATTTCAAGAATAAAGCTATATTTATAAATTTTACAGATAATGATAATTAGACATAAACCAACAACCACAAGCAATTACTAATCAAAATGCCCACCCCTATTTTTAATACAAGCTTTTAGACGTTCCGGCCAGTCATCGATCGCGGCATGAATCTTCTCCAGTGGGATATCCTTTGCTGGTTTGATGAGGGCTCGCTTTAAAGAATCTAAGTTTGGGTGAGACTTTTGGCAGGCCCTGAGTTCCAATTCAGTTCACAAAGAATAGTCCAGTGGATTGAGATCAGGGCTGGAGGATGGCCATTCTTCTGCCGCAATGAAGCCTGGCAAATTTTCCCTTAACCAAGCTTGAGTCGTTTTAGCCTTATGGGCGGGTGCTGAGTCTTGCTGGAAAATCCATTCTTTGTTGTGAAATAAAGTATTAGATAGGGGTTTCACTACAGTATCTAAAATGTCACTTTGATAATTTTTAGCTTTAACCTTGACCCCTTGTTGGCAAAAATGAAGCGGAGTAACACCTTCGTACGAAACCGATAATGATGGGCACGCGAGACATTTCGTGCTGTAGCAAGAACATCTTTGCTGCTTTTGGCATAAACTTTATTATTTTGCCGGTTAAACTTTTCTTCGACCGTGAAGATTTTTTCGTCGGTGAAGAGTATCTTTTTCGCATCTTGTCTCTTAAGCAGCATCGGACAACGATCGCTACGTAATTTACGATCATTTAAAAAATGAACTTTTCTACGGCTATAAGCCTTTACTTTGAGATCGTATTTCAATATTCTGTTGACTGAAATACGCGAAATGTTATTTCGGCGAAGTCGCTCTCTGATTATTTTTATGTTCGCAGCCGTCCTTACAGACCGCAGGCGACCACTCCTATGGCGATCTTTGAAAGAATCAGTCTCCTGGTACCGTTTAATGGTCTAATATACGAAGTTGTGGCTTACCTCAAAACATTTTATGTCACGGAAAATGCCCATTGGTTTTTTCCCCGCCATATGTAGTGAAATGACGAGAAAAACAAAAGAAATGAATTTTAAAAACATACAAAATATAGCACACTAACATTCCAAATTCGAAATTGAAAAAATAATAAAATAGGTGCCAGTATTATTTTCTTTATTTTATTAAGTAAAAAGTTTGTCTCAAAACTTATGAACATACGAGTTAAAAAAAACGTCTAAAAAGTAAAAAAATCTAAGTAGTGGCTCTATAAGTTTAATTATAAGTAGGTATTAATATTTTAATTCAAGCGTCACAATTTCAGGGGACCGCTAACCTAACCTAACCGCTAAGTAAATGAAATAATATAAAATACCCCAGCTACTTAGCAGTCCCCTGATGTTTCGACACTTGAATTAAAATATTAATACCTACTTATAATAAAACTTATAGGGCCAAACTTTTTATTTTTTACTTTAGTTTCTTCCATTTTTAATTAAAATTTTTATCTGTAAGATGACATGTTTGTAAATCTTAAATGAAATTGTTCAAGAATTGATGAATTAACTATTCTATTCTATTATACCTGTTACAGGTTTGAAAAGAATGCTGAATACACTGCCTTTTATACTGGTGGGGATATTGCTTGGAGCATAGATGGGTCTCATCTGCTTTGTCTATGTAATGATGTCATTAAAGTTATTGATGTCAATACATGTGCTCAGAGTCTGGTCATTGGAGAGTCTGATGAGGATTCAGAAGGTGACCCTATATATACATTCAAAATGTCACATAGCAATGAAGTTTTAGTAACTGCACATAAAAGTGGCCTGATGAAATTGTGGGATAGACAAACGGGCAAGCAGCTAAAGATGTGGAGATCAGGCCACAAAGGGCCAGTGGCAAGGCTCGCCTTTGATTCCATGGATTCCAGTATTGCATCTGGGGGATCTGATGGAAATATAAGGGTATGGGATCTCAGCCATCACACATGCTCCAGTAGTTTGAGAGGTGCAATAGGAGTTTTTAGTGTTCTACAGTACCACCCGGATGCATCTAAGCAATTAATTTTTGGGGCAGCAGATGACACTAAGATCCGATCTTGGAACTCCAAAAATGGTAAAGAACATGTTGTTTACTCTGGCCATTTTAGTAAAATCACTTCATTACAATTCACAGTAGATGGTCAGCACATGGTGAGCTCTGGAAGGGACCGAGTTTTAATTTTATGGAACCTTAATGAGAGTAAGGCAGTGAGGACAGTCCCAGTTTATGAGAGTATTGAAGCTATGATACTCTTACCTTCTACTTTCAAAGTGCCAAATTTTAAGAAAAAAATGGAAAATGATGGGATTTATGTTGCCTGTGCTGGTGAAAAGGGAATTGTGAAGGTGTGGAATGTTCAAATGAGCCGGACAATGTATGAGCAGACTGACAGTTTGGTGTCCCCTGCACAAGAAGAAGGTGGATTAGCTGTTACAAATTTATTATTTAATAATGCAAGAAACTTGTTGACCGTGGTCTCAGTTGACCACAACATCATTATTCATGAGTTAGAATCTTTCAACTGCATGAAACAATTGGTTGGGTTTACGGATGAAATCTTAGATGTAATATTTATCGGAAAAAATGAAGGGCACTTAATAGTTGCCACAAACAGTCCTGATTTAAAGTATTATGACTTGGACTCAATGAACTGCCAAATTGTCAAAGGACACACAGACATAGTTTTAGCATTAGCTGGTTTTCCAACCAGACAAGATATGTTTGTTTCCTCAGGCAAAGACAATTCCATCAGAATTTGGCTTCAGAATACAGTCAATCAAATTGTGTGCTTAGGAGTTGGAGCTAGGCACACTGCATCTGTAGGGTCTGTGTTCACTTCTCAAATATCAAATGATTATTGTGTCTCTGTTGGTCAAGATAATTGCTTGAAGCTTTGGACTGTGCCTAAAGACATTGAATCTGCTGATCACAAACTTAACTCAAGCCATACTGAATTGGCTCATAAAATGGATATCAATTGTGTTTCTGTTTCACCCAATGACAAAATTGTTGCTACTGGTTCTCAGGACAAAACTGCTAAATTGTGGACAAATGATTTAAGCTTATTAGGAGTGTTGAAAGGCCACAGGAGAGGAGTTTGGTGTGTAAGGTTTTCACCTGTGGATCAAGTGGTGGTCACATCATCTGCCGATGCCTCCATGAGACTATGGTCTATAGCTGATTTAAGTTGCTTGAAAACATTTGAAGGTCATGAAAGCTCAGTGCTTAAAGTTGAGTTTTTATCAAAAGGTCAACAGATTATTTCTAGTGGAGCTGATGGGCTTCTAAAATTATGGAATATTAAGACTTCTGAATGTAAAATGTCTTCTGATATTCATGATGGTAAGATATGGGCAATGGCGGTTAGCAAGGATGAGTCAATAATAGTCACAGGTGGTTCCGATTCAAAATTGATTAAATTCCGTGATGTCACTATAGAACAAAGGCAAAAGTCTGCAAAAGCCCGAGAAGAAATGATTCTACAAGAGCAAGAGTTAAATAACCTTCTACATGATAAGAAACTCATTAAAGCCTTAAAATTGGCATTACGAATGGAGAGACCGTCTCACGTTTTAAAAATAGTACAGGAGGTTTTGAAGACTGGGAATGACAAGCTTTATGAGACCCTAAAGGAAATTAACCACACACAGAAAGACACACTGTTGAGATTCGCATCAGAGTGGAACACAAATAACAAAAATTGTCATGCTGCTCAACTTGTTTTCAACATCTTAGCTCCAGAAATGATTTCCGGTAATCTTAAATTACCTGCCCTAGGAAGCTTCATTGAAGGAGCACTTCCATATAGCGAGAGACATTTTGAAAGATTAACAAATTTGTTACAAAGCCTTAATTTTATTACATACACTGTTAATTGTATGCAACCTCATGCTGTTAAAGATAATTAATAAATGCATAGTTGAAATTTACTGTACAAATTGGTTTATTAATGGTTTATTGTGTTCCCGTTCCAAATACTAAAAAAAACAGTACACTTAGGCGATTACTTTGTGGTCATCTATCTGTCTGTACGTCAAACGCCTTTTAAGGTCATAGCAAAAAAAAATGGTGTGTGAGCGCCGACAAAGTTGTAAAGTAAAACCAGTTTAAGTAAAGGTAATTTTTTACATTATGGCATTGAGTCAGGTGTTATTCAATAGCTGTTACCATGTTAATATGATTTTTTAGATTTGGTTGGGGCAGCCGGTGACACTCCGCGCTATCGCCTTCAAAATGTGCTGCCCCTTGCAAGGGGCGAATCAGTTGAGTGTCACGCGAGCGCTCGTCTCGACGCGCGCCGCCGTGCGCTGCCAAAGTTTTGTTTGAATACGAACTTATACGAATATGGCTAATCGATTAGGCAAAAAGTAATGCATCGCATACGGATGCTTAAATAATAACTCCAATGTCGAATTATCTTTTTTTAACCTGCCTCAGGATGCCGAAAGATAAGATTATTATTAATATTATAAATAACTTCGATCTAGATAGGTACGGTTACGAGTAGCTGGACTTATTTACTGACACAATCAGTACCTACAGTTTTGAATCCTCGACTTAAAAAGAGCGGTATAATATTATTTTCACTTCTCATGCTCGTAAAGTCCTTCTTTATGCTGGGTATAGGCTGCATAAAATCGCATTTTATGCACTAGTGCATAAATGGTTGTCGTCATCTAGACTAAGACAATTAAGCCCTACAGCCAGACAGACGAGGTGACTACATTAAATAAACTACTATTATTTTATTAACCACCCGTCCGCAGTTTCGCAGTTTTCAACTTATTCGGACCAAAAACCAGTTATCTAGTTGCCTTAAACAGCGTTCAGTCTAAGTAAGTAGATCTCCCAGTAATAGTAACTGCCTGCTAAAGCAAGGTCAGCATGTGCTGGTTATTAGGTAAACACAACACGCAAACAAATGGCAGCTTTTCTAAGTAACGGAGTACTAGGTAACGATAGTGCTTGAGTTTATAACAAACAAAAGGTTTTAAGGTCTATATCGAAGATATTATAGTATGTTTACAACAAATTTTGTAATGCAACTTTTACAAAATGAAAGTTCAAAGTCCTTACAATAAATGGTTATTTTTTGTCGAAAACTTGCGTCAGCTCCTAGACTACTATTCCAGTACGGGTAGCACAAGTAGTTGTGAGCTCTATCGTTACAGACTTGATTTGTTTATTTTATTTATTTATTTATTTATTCAATTAGGCACACCAATAGTTGTACAAACAAATACAAAAGGTATGTATAAAGAAAATAGTTAGTACCAATTACAGGTGTGCAACATTATTAGCACAGTCGGGATTCAATAAAACGAACAATTAGGCATTTATCACATTACAGCAAAATGCCAAAAAATAAATAATTATATTAACATATATTTAGAACTTTAATACTAGTAAACTACGTCTTATTACTTAGACAGAAAGGGAGATCGGAGCAAAACACAAACAAGTCGCGGACAACTTTTGCTAGCCCTTCAGGCATGAACTATTTTTTATCGTCATATAAGTAAGAACTACATAATAAAACTACAGATTATCATAAATTCAATTTGTTTTCTTACAACTGCCACGGAAAAGTAATAGAACAAGTAAGTGCCAGCCCTGGGAGGTGGGCGGAGTCAGTAAAGCTAATGACGGGCGAAAAAATACAGACTCGCGCGGCGCAGATTTAAGGTGCATTTTGCCTCGTAAGGGGCGCCCCCACTATTGATCGCAAAAATGTAACCAAGGTCAATTCCGTGCGTGCACTTGTATTATTATCGTTCCCACGTTCTGAATAGGTTTAAATTCGCATGTTTGCTGTCACAGAGAGTCGCTTCTGTACTTGTACTATTACTTATTCTGTGGTTGGGGGACCATTTATTAAATATTGAACTAGAAAAGTTTAATTTTCGCTAGAGTTCGTGTCCCCCACTCTACCGCTAAAACTACAAGCTAAGTATAAAAATCTGAATATATCATAAATAAATAGCTACAATTGATTGGTTCCCTGAGATACCTACAGGCAGATGGTGTTTAAACCTAGGTAATAAAAATCATCTAAGACGGCACCAAATAACTTTAATTAGAAAACTAGTTTATACCTAAGTACGTGTTGTTTTTTTCGAGATAAGTAGTTTCTTTCAAATTTAGAAGATGTTCTATTAAGTGCCTCGTCATCAGTGGTTGGGTTAGGTTAGGTTAGGCTTCAGCATTATGTAGATTTTTTTGGGTCCGTAGCATAATATCGAAAGTCAAATTTCATAAGTACGAAATTCCTAAAAACTTCGAATATCAAAATGTATTACATTAAATCACGCCTGTTTCCCAGAGGGGTAGGCAGAGACCACTTCTTTCCACTTGCTACGATCTTGACAAATTTCTTTCGCTTCTTCCACATTCATACATCGAGTCATGCACGCACGTCGGTTTCGGGTACTTAAGATTCGGCCCTTTTCCAGTATTTCACCGATTTTACTCGAAAAAGTACGCCTAGGGCGGCCCCTTCCGACCCGTCCACTCACTATCGATGTGTATATCTCTTTCGTCAATCTTCTTTCATCCATCCTTTCCAAATGACCGAACCATCGAAGCATGCCCTTTTCAATCTTAGTCAATACATCATCTTTTATTCCACATTTCTCTCTGACTTTTTCATTCCTTACTCTATCAATCAGTTTCACACCACACATACTACGCAAAGAGCGCATTTCAACGGCATTTACACGACTTTTATGCTTGTCCTGCCACACCCAACATTCACTACCATACATCAGGGTAGGGGCCAGCACTCCATTGTGAACAGCCAGTCGGGCTTTTTGTGAAATGCCCTGTCTGCTCACAAAGGAGTACAGGGCCCCATTGATTTGATTCCCCGCATTCACCCTCCTCTCGATATCCTTCTCACACTTACCATCTCTTGTAAACACACTTCCCAGGTACACAAATTCGCTCACTTGTTCTACTAATTCACCATTTATATTAATCACGCACTCAGTCATCTCCTCGTCCTTCTCTATCACCATGACCTTGGTCTTGGCAACATTTACTCTCATCCCCTTTCGCTTAAATCCCTCATTCATCACTGTCACCATCTCCTGCAACTCAAGTACCGATGAGGCAAGTATAACTTGATCATCGGCATATAAGAGGCATTTGATTAGCAACTCTTGCATACGCAAACCCTTATCATACTCTTTCAGATCTCGCATACAACTGTCCATGAATATATTGAACAGCCACGGTGAGGCAACACAGCCCCATATCAAAATGTATAAGGTAGGAAATTCCTAAAGATTCATGTCGTATGTTTAATTAGCCTGTTTTTAAACTTCTAAAGTACAATACCACTAGTGCACGAAAAAACTAACGGCATTATACCTACGCCCGGTTGACCTAAGTGTAAAATGTATGAAGTGCGAAATTTCGAACGACATTTTGTACGTTACGTTCATTAGGGGTGGAGTTTTAAGGTTTGAATGTACTTATTGATTTTCGAAGAATTGTCACAAAGCTTTTAGTACGTAGCGTTTTTGAGCACTAGAAATATTGAGTTTGAAGTTTAGTTATTAGGCATTTTGTACAAAGGAATATTGATTTTCGAAAATGAGATCATTCCATTAAAAGTGCATTAAAACATGCATCTTTAGGAATTTCGTACATTAGACATTTTGATATTCGAAGTTTAGTGTTAGAAATTTCGTACTTATGAAATTTGATTTTCGATATTATGCTACGGACCCGTTACAACTACTTACATGCAAGGTCAGTAGGTATTTCACCTCGTATTCTTGAGGCCCTACTTTGAAAATCGAAGTTCGAAGTTACGGCAGCTCCTTCCCATTCTCTTGATTCAGTTTCGACTGACAAGTGAAAAGGATGGAGATAACGTAACTTCGAACATCGATTATCAAACTGGGTCTGTTTCGGGAACACATCGGATTAAAGTGTTTAACATACCTAGTTAAGTATATATCTTGTCTGTGCCAGGGACCGGACCCGCTTACCCTAACCCGGGGTTTTTAAAGGGTTTTTATAGCGCTGATTTTTATAAACCCGCACATTTCGGTAAGCGCTTCATCAGGTTACACATTAAACGGATAATCCATTCGATTGAGTTAATTTCGCTTACCGCTTACCAGTATCAAAACCTCCGAATGGGTTACCGCTAGAAAATAACTAACATTAAATTATTCATAACAATTACTTACCATATTATCAATTTTAATATCAATTAATATTAACTTATGAAGACAACAACAACACGACCTGTCCGATATCCTTTCCAAGTTTTACTGATTATCTGTAGCCAATACAATACACGTAAAAATAGCGGCACGCGCGGGAAGGTGGCGAAGGGGTTACCCTAACCCGAACGGTAAGCGCTTAATACCAAATCCAACAACATTCGGTAAGCGGTTACCAAAGGGATACGGTTAGGGTAACCTGGCTTGATAGGGCTATCTCATCGTTTGGGTAAGCCGGTGAAGAGGTTACCGAAACGATTGGCTTACCGTATGAACGGGTAAGCCGTTCGAACGGCTTAAGCAAAGGAACGGGTTTTCCGGTCCCTGGTCTGTGCTCGTTTTATGAGTAAGCACCAACTTCAACTGTTATACCTACGCACATTAAGGAACTTTAACTTTGTCAGTTTTATGACGAAAATTAGCCATACATTGCGGCCGTCAATGCAGACCATATTTTTACATTGTTATCTTCATAAAAAAAGGAACGGGCACAAAATCCCAAAATATTTACTACTAATTTTTGCCCGCGACTCCGTTCGGGAAGAAGTCGTTAATATTCCATCGGAAACTCCAATTTTCCGGATTAAAAAGTAGCCTATGTGCTTATTCTATTGATGAGGTGCCCAATTTCATTACGATCCGTTCAGCCGTTCTGGTGTGATTGAGCAGCAAACATCCAAACTTTAGCATTTATATGTATTAATAAGAGTAAGATAAAGGAAAAAAGTCACTACAATGCAAAATACTCATTCATTGATTAAGTATTTGGATGCACTAATAGTGTTTAGAGAACGCCATTAGGCACTAAGTTTTTGTTCAATAATGATGAAATATATGACTAAAATGTCCGAAAATAAATCTTACATAAGTAGGTACATAAACTCACGCCTTCATTCCTAGACTGTAGGCTGAGCTACAGAGTTACCAACGAGGTCGTTGGTCCAAGGGTCCCCTAAACAATTGTTGATAATTCTGTAACCACATTTTGCACAATTAGGTTAAGATTTATTATACCAGTGTATTAGCACAGTATATTATAGCTATATTATACTGTGGTATTAGCGACACGTTGCAAGCCCATCGCCTAATAGTAAAAAAAACTTAAAATTAATTATAATTAAAGATATTTAAAACTGGTATTTTTATATCTAGGTATACTATTGTTCATGTACCTACCGGGAATCGAATCGTTGCGGACAGTGGAGTGGGGCTGGCGCCGCGCGATCCTGGTAAACGGTCGACATGAAACAATGGACCAGGTAAAGACATTCGCGCTACGAGTATATCAATATACACTTACCTACTCATTTTAAGAAGCACGTGACGTTAAGCTGAGGTATTAACAGTGTTTGGTTAATGCGGCAAAAGCTTTAAAGTGCGTCAACGGTGCGCCGGCGCAGCCTCTGCGCAGTCGCAGGTCGATTGGGCAGTGACGGCAAGGCAATCCCGCGCAACAGTCGGGTCGCGCAGGCGCGATCGGTTTCGCGGTCCACTCCACACGTTTATAATGAATATTAAAAGTATTCTCATTTGTTTCTTATTTACAAATATTTTTATAAGTGCTGCAAGTCAAAAACCTGCTACGTAAGTGTGTTTTATTTTATCAAGTTTCATCGTGTTAATTAATTTATTGTAAGTTTGAGGTCTATTGATCGAAACAGAGTTAACCACCATAACCAACGAGAAGTATATCTGATTTTGTCATTTTCGAATACGCCCTCAAAATTATTATGTTATTCGTAAACAAGTAGGGACTCTTAATAGGTACCTACCTACTTAATAATTCACATTGTTTACATTTGCACTATTAGAATGTATTTACTTAATTAAAGGTAAGTACTTGTCAGGACAAAGTTTACCTAACCTAACCTAACCTACCTTAATGATTTAGCTGTTTTACCAGTAGAATTTATATTTAATTATAAATTTATAAACACACCTAAATTTACGGAACAGTAAGTAATCGTTACAGGTGCATCTAAGATTTTGATAATAAATTTCATAATTTGTTAAAATCGGGGGAAATTGAGAAGATCGCATACGACGCGTGCCGACTTGAAGTAGGAATAATGGATTGATAAAAAATGGTAAAGCTTGAATAGTTTCTGTTGAATTCCTAACCGACTGAAAAATGCAAGAAGATGAATCGCGAAAACAATACCGAAATTCGGTTTTGAAATCTATTACTGTTTGACCAAAAATGCATAAAATAGCAATTGATCATCAAAATGCCAAACAAGTGTGAGATTTTTCTATTATAATTTTTACATCCTACCAAGAACGTCATCTCTGTTGATGCATGTTTTTCTATACGAGGAAAAATAATAACGTATCTAGACATGCTCGTACATAACCGACAAAACCGTTGTTTACTAAAATTATCACCTTTATTCCTCTAACAAACAGTTCAATATATAACGCTTGTTATTTTACTCGTAACGAGCTGTTTTAGTAGTAGGTAGTATTTTTAGTAATAATTTAGCGGGCGGCCACCTTATTGTCAGTATTTGGCCACACAGGTACTGTTCTAATTATCTCTTACAATATTATTGACAAAATATGACCGAATGATAGAGTTGAGGTCCCGTCCGTGATACTCGTACCAACTTACCAATTACCCAACTTTCAACCCAGAAATGTTAATCCGGGACTAAGTACAACCTTTCGATCTGTAACTCAGCCAATTAAGCGTAGGTACAGTTAGCAGAAGTAGGTGTTAAAAATAAGAAGTGGGACAAGCATGTCCTCGCGACACGACTCGAAATTTTATTTATATGAGTGTCATTAAGGATCAGACGAAACAATGGGCAGTAGACGCGCCCATACACGAACTTCCACCGCGCTAGCCGGGCATACGAACATTTTATGCTAAATGATAAACAATCGATAATTCGTTTTTCATCTGCTTACTTCCTAGGTAGGCAGTTCCTATATTAATTCATAGAGTGTGTAGGTACCTACTTACTATAAAGATAATCCATTTTTTTTAGTTTATTCATATATCTTAGTCCTCCTCATCGATTTCGATAAAGGCGACCGTGACAAATGTTTTCTCCAATCCAACTTAATTTCTAGTGTAAGCCCTAATGTGCCTCAACTAGACCAACTTCGTCTCAAATACTCTCTCGCTAGGGATACAATAACAGCTAACTTTGCGAGTAGTAATTATAGGAGGGCTTGCGTCTACTTTTTTTTATTAAACTTATTTTTGTATAAAAAATTTAAAATATCAAATCATATGATTTATTTGTAAATATACGTAAGAAGGGTTACAAAGTTGGTTAAGTATCACTATATTTTGCCGCTAGGCATACTAATATATGTCAGGTCATGATGCGCATGCACAAATACAATTAGGAAGGCAGGTACCTACTTGTGGTGTGAAACTGATTGATAGAGTAAGGAATGAAAAAGTCAGAGAGAAATGTGGAATAAAAGAAGATGTATTGACTAAGATTGAAAAGGGCATGCTTCGATGGTTCGGTCATTTGGAAAGGATGGATGAAAGAAGATTGACGAAAGAGATATACAGATCGATAGTGAGTGGACGGGTCGGAAGGGGCCGCCCTAGGCGTACTTTTTCGAGTCAAATCGGTGAAATACTGGAAAAGGGCCGAATCTTAAGTACCCGAAACCGACGTACGTGCATGACTCGATGTATGAATGTGGAAGAAGCGAAAGAAATTTGTCAAGATCGTAGCAAGTGGAAAGAAGTGGTCTCTGCCTACCCCTCTGGGAAACAGGTGTGATTTAATGTATGTATGTATGTATGTACTTGTAATAATTCGTAACGTACCTACAAGTAATAGGACGGCACGAAGGTAATATTATATTACTTATAGTTAGGAAGTTTCAGATAAATACTCCGATAAAGAATAGTATGCTTTTTCTCCTAAGAAATTAAACAGAGATTTTTTGAACCTCACTAAGTCTCTAGGCTTGATATGATTTTTGGCAATTTGTTGTAGTTTCGGTGTCATTCCGAAAAGACACTATAAGTCCCGTCAGGTACTTAGGTTGAGGAATTTACAATGATTTAATGTGATTTTACATTTCTATTTAAGCATATTCATAGTTATTTTAATTGCTTGATCTAACTTCCTGACTCGCTCTCATTATCATTACCATATCGTCCCGATGATGTGCTGTCTCGTCTACATTATTAAATCGTCAACATAATATCCTAACTTTAGTCTTGATTTCAAGAACAACATTCTATAAGTTCAAAATCGAGCATGACTAAATTTCGTATTAATCATTGTTAATCACCGTTTTGTTTGTCATGCAAAACAGTACCTATTTAAAAGAAAAAAAACTTGTGCGTTAGATTGCACTGCCAGGCGCCGCGTCTTGTTAAGCTAAAACTACGAGTACCTATAGCCGAGTATTATTTAAAGGTGTCAAAAATATTCCACAGAATTCTAGCAAATTACCGTGATTCGTCTGAGTACCTACGCGAGTGGGTCAGTGAAGCGATACGAAACGCAGTGCTCTTAACAGACACGTGGCGGGATTTGCTTTATTTTATGCTTTAAAATATTGTTATCAACCAGAAGTAAAGTAAAGAGTCTTTAAATACTGTTCTCTAGACTGTAAGTGCACTAAAGTTTAAATGCCAGCACCAGCACTCGGGCGCCAGCCGCAGCGTCAATTTAAACAACTGTGAGCAGAAACCCAAGTCGGCGTCGCGTCGCGCAGCCTTCGGGGTGCCGCACTGTGGAACGAAAATGGCCTCTCCATAGAAATAGGGACTTAATTTTCTAAGTGCCTATTTTTTTAATTGAAATCGAATCTACTCCTCATAATTAGGTAAAAAAATGAATATGGGTCAATTTGGCTGGAAAACCGCCGAGTAATAATTTTTTTACTAAAATTTTGTATGGAGCGTATATGAAAAAACGGAATATCTCAGAAAGTGCACAATTTCCCGTAATATCCTTCCGCTTGAATTTAGTACCAATTATTTATGATTTTTCGGCGTACTCAAAATTTCCCGGGCAGGTGCACTTTTTTAAAAAAAAATCAAAAACTTTTTATATAGGGAAAACTTGGTTTTTAGGAGGTATTTAAGTTTGCACGACACGTTTAATCGTGGGATAAAATTAAATAATGGCTTTAGATGAGATGGATGTTCAAAAATGAGGTCATTGGAATAATGACATTTCTCACTTTTTGGCCCTTTATCTCCCTGCCCCCTAATGAGCACAATCGGTGTTCATTAAGTGTATGATTAAAAGTAAAAATTAACTCAATCACTCTTAATTATTCTTAATTAGTTGGCATTAAGTAAAAGTATAAATTAAATATTATCTTATTATCATTAAGGATGATGATTACCCAGATTTCATTAGTAATGTGCAATAAATAGGTTGCAGTTTAATTTTATTGTTCTGCGTCACCTATTTCGGCATCCAATTCCGAATCATTTTGCGATTCGGAATTGATTAGAAGGTCCAAGGTCTCAATAAATAAGGTTTGTTTGTTCCTTTTATTCAGTGTTGGCCTCATTGCGGTAAGTTTGGGATCCGATGACAGAAGTAACATATTGAGAATGTCATGATTTGAATCTTGTCTACTCTTTTTCTGTGAGTTGTGTTCCCTGAACCTTCTAAAGTCTTTATTCCGGGCCTCTGACGCTTCTTCTGAGAGATTGCCGATCGGTATAACTTCGTTATGGGCTATAATGTCTGCTCCATGCACCAGTAATTTATGAACCGTTGCGGACATATGATACCAGTTGTATAATTCCACATATTTTTTTACTGTATCGTGGGCGTAATCTTTATATTTGTTGACGTCTATAACCTCTCCTGAAGTAACTGCTTGCAAGATTACTGCAAATCTCCTGATTAATCCCTCATCTAGTCCTGTAATGCTTGCTGTTTTACAGGGGTCCTCAAAAAACTTTCTGGCTGTGTTTCCATCATTAGTTGTCCCTGACCCCTGTTTGACCACATCTATCAAGAGATTCATTTCTTCCTTAAAACGATCTTGAATGATTTTCTTCCTTGATGCCATTTTTTCTTTTAGCTCGTTTCCTCTCGCAGCCCATTGTTTAAAATCCTGGCGATATGCTATGTGAAGAAGGCATTCCATCGTATTGATGCGAGCATGTAGAGATGATAACCCATATTGGTATATACCAGTATCCACAGGTTTTGTAAGAACTTTATCAAGAAGGTTCATCTCCGTTGGTTTAGACAAACATAAACTGCAAGTTGCATTTGATCTGGCTTTTGAAAGAAAAGTGCATATTTTGCCGTCCAACATCGTCATCTTCAGTTCATGCTTCACTGTGTTGGTTTTGTGTTCTGTGGGTAGTAGATCTTCAATTTCCTTGTCTATCTCCGTTTTCTGAGCAAGCACAACGGCTTCGTTTTCCTTAATGAACTTGAACTGTATTGGACGACAATATAACGCTGAACAAGGCTTGGGATTCGTCCATATTGTATCAGTTCCTGAAGTTAATTTTAATGGTACCAGGGTTGTCATGAAAACACTAGAATCATCTTGCTCGGAGTCACTCATCTTTTGCTTGTACCTGCTTTGGCTCGAAGCACCATCAAACCCCCATTTAGAAATAAGTACCATCTGTTTGTCTTCTACGTGCCCCGGTATACTATCCATTATTCTGTTCACTGTAATATTCAATAATTCTTGCAGTTTAATTTTGGCTGAAGAATCCGTAATAGTTATTGATTCACTCGGAGGATAGCAATCTAGTTTAGCTTTTTGTACTCTGTAGTATGACGGATACACATTTTCTGCACCTTCTCTAATAGCACTCTCTCGCAGGATCAAATATTGCCATTTAGACAACTTGAGTGAAATAAAAAGACTTAGTGCTTTTTCAGGTGTATATATCGTAGATGTTACGGGTTTCTTCGTAGAGATTGTCACTTCTCTTAATTTAGATGCTACTTCTGGGTTTTTCAGCATATATTCAATTACGGCCGCAATATCATCGCGGCCATCCTGCTTAAAACGTTCTGCTGCAGCATATGCCAATTCATCAGCGTTTTCGGATTGTAAGTCACTCGATCTTTTTTTCTTCTGTTTGGTTCCCAGATCTTCGAATGACTTACGTTTTGTTGTAGTCATTGTTCCAACCGATGAGGTCGATCCTTCATAGTTTAAATCACCTGATTCTTGGGTGGGTGAATCGGATCGCCAAACTACAAAGCTTGGCCAATCAACATTTTCCATAAGCCAATGTTCATAAGTACTTCTAAACTTTTTCGTATCTCTTTGGCACTTCTGCCATCTTTCCAAAGCAGCTCTTGAAAATCTTTGGCAAAATTCCTTGAGGGTATCATAATCTTCTTCAGATAGTTGTCCATTGATTTTAGTAACCACTTCTTCCATCAAGGCTTTGTAGTTAAAAGAAGGTTCCTGATTTCTCAAAATCACGTACACAGTTGGTCGTTAAACCCTCCATTGCTTGCAGTTGAAATGTTCCAGAAGGAATAAACAATAAAATTGAACTGCAACCTATTTATTGCATATTACTAATGAGAACCCATTGAAATCTGGGTAATTATCATCCTTAATGATAATAAGATAATATTTAATTTATTTTTTTACTTAATGCAAACTCATTAAGAATAATTAAGAGTGATTTAGTTAATTTTTACTTTTAATCATACACTTAATGAGCACCGATTGTGCTCATTAGGGGGCAGGGAGATAAAGGGCCAAAAAGTGAGAAATGTCATTATTCCAATGACCTCATTTTTGAACATCCATCTCATCTAAAGCCATTATTTAATTTTATCCCACGATTAAACGTGTCTTGCAAACTTAAATACCTCCTAAAAACCAAGTTTTCCCTATATAAAACGTTTTTGATTTTTTTTAAAAAAAGTGCACCTGCCCGGGAAATTTTGAGTACGCCGAAAAATCATAAATAATTGGTACTAAACTCCTGCGGAAGGATATTACGGGAAATTGTGCACTTTCTGAGATATTCCGTTTTTTCATATACGCTCCATACAAAATTTTATAAAAAAAATTAATTACTCGGCGGTTTTCCAGCCAAATTGACCCATATTCATTTTTTTACCTAATTATGAGGAGTAGATTCGATTTCAATTAAAAAAATAGGCACTTAGAAAATTAAGTCCCTATTTCTATGGAGAGGCCATTTTCGTTCCACAGTGCGTCGTCGATCGCTGCGCTCGAGACGAGAAAAATAACCGCTCGTGACGCATCGAGCCTTCCCGCTCGTATTGTACCTTCTTGTCGGTAAATGAGCCGTGGTCACGAGAAATTATCACAATCAGTGGAATTACAATAACTAATTAGCTAGTAGAATTAAATTAAGCATTGTGCTAGATCTTAAGCCACGTTACGGAGGGCATTAGGAACGTAACGTAATGCATGTGTAAATTCTGCGACCGGCTTGACGGTTTCTTGTCAAAGCGGTAAAAGGTTTTTCTAAATAATTTGTTTCGACCAGAGACTGCAATCTTTACTTGGTCGGTTACCTATATCGGTCTGTCAGTTAGGTACATTATGATTGGTAACATAATCAAATAATGTTTTAAGTTATTCGCGCGGGGACGAGCAGTAACAGGCTACGTGTGCGACTTGAGGCATTTTCATCCTCGGATTAATTCCCACACTCGCACTCGGCACGATCGGATTATCTTTTGTCAGGTCATCTAATCTCTTAATAACCGCTTGAGCGTCGCGTCGTCTATCAGCAATGCGATCGTTGGGTTGATGTCACAAAGAACTTTTTAAACTGACAACTTTAATTGTATCTGAGACGCAACGTACTTTACGTACTGCCTGCGCTAGTGACATTCATTACTTAATAAATCGATAAATATCAGGGGATGAACTTTTACTGGCAACGGCTCGGTATTATGACGACATTCATACATAAAGTCACGCCTTCATTCACAGAGTGGGGTAGGTAAAGATTATTACCGACAACTCCAAAAAACTTGTTTATAATTCTGTAACCACATTTTGAACAATCAGGCAAAGATGTGCACCAGCGTGTTAGTGATAGATTGCAAGCCCATCGCCTAATAGTACTACAGAACAACGATTTAAAACTTTTACATATCGCACCTTCGGTAGGACAAGGGCACAATTGCCCCTATAATCTTATAGTACATTGTGCCCTTGTTCTACTGAAGGTGCGATATATAAGAAAATACCTACATTTTAATGGCATGGGAAAGGCGAATGAGCATACAGGCCACCTGATGGTAGGCGCGATCTGTGACCAATAGACATTTGCTACAATTGTCTCAATCCTAAGATCGCATGTGTTGCTAACCCTGAAGACGTTGGAAGGCCTCTATGCTAATAATTTCACTGGTTATCTTATCCCCACTCCGGAACTCAACGCGGCGGTAGGTTAAAGGATAAGATGGTGTGGAGCGATCCGGACGGACCTCGCACAGGGTCCTAATACCACTAAATCTATATAAATAGGTACCTAATTTTATGCTCGCCTCAGAATGATTTAGCCTTACCGACCAAGACTCGTCAGTGTACTTTGACTAGGTACCATGAGACGGAAATCTTAGCCAAGATCAAATTATTTGCACATTAATTAAGGTATAATAACTAATTAATATTATACCATATTTACTAAAACCATCTCACAAGTATGAAAGTAATATTTTTGCAAATTGCGAAGTTAGTCGCGAAGATACGATCATATACTTGCAAACATATATAATAATAAATATATAAACATATAAGGTACCTGCGGGTAATAAAGCCTAGCTAAGGGAGATTCTTCATAAAATGAAAAATTACCAATATAATCATCATATTTTAATTTTAAACAGTCGTTAGTTTCATACATTTTCAAATAAACAACAAAAATGGCAGCTTCGACCATGAATAAAGCCACAAGAAAAGGTTTTTAAAAACCTTGCTTATAGGCCTTTTTATAATATGGTTGTACAAAAAGGCCTAAAAGCTTAAACAACTTAAACAGTAAAAAACACGTTTACCTTTGTAATTATTTGGTACTTGAGATCAATAATCATTTAATTATTAATAATTAAGCTTTTATTTCTAAGTATTTGTTGCATATTAGCCCCGATAACATTTATTTAGTACTCAAAATCATCAGTACTTTCCGGTCAATAAACTGTTAATAAAATTAACAATAAACAGTCTTAGAGAGCTACTTACACATCAAATAAACAAAACATACCCATTTTTGGCATAAATAAAAACAAAATTAAATATTTTTTTCCATTTCACCTATAGGCCATATTGTACTACAGGCCATATTTTACTATTTCTAGGATATGAAGGCCTACTTCTACTTTAATATAAAAATTGAAATAATACTTGACATATTTCAAGTTGAAAAGAGTACTTATTTTGGCTCACCTAATTCCGATCACTGTACATTACATATTCACACAAAAAACGATAAGTATGCGAAGTATAACAAGGCCTAAAAGAAATAATGTTTCATACCATGAAAATATAAAAAAATCGTTTCACACTAACTTCGTATTAACCTAAACTAAGTTATAGAATAAACAAAAACGAAGTATAAAGTACGAGGATAATAAAGCCTAAGAGAAATTTATTTCCATACACGAAATAAGAGGGGCAATAAGGCCTATAGGTACTTTTTGTAGGCCATAATACCCAACAACCACGTGTATGAACAAAAACCAATAAAAAATATTTGGATCACAACACGTTACTCACATATTTAACCCATTACAAGAGCATATTAACAAAGAAAATGAGAGAAAACTGACATCCCTAAGTGTAAGGTAATAGTACAAAAAATACTTAAGATTCTGTCCGGTCAATTTTTATAACACGTGCCGCGCGGCCACCTTTCAACATGAATGACACAACACTGGCAGCGGGGTGCGGTGCAGCGCGCCGGAATGAACTTGTAGTTTCTTGTTCGCCCGCTAGGTGTTACTTACCGCGGCCTTGAGCGTGAGCGTGCATTTTAAATACGATTTTTACTACTTAGGCTTTACTACCCGACAGGCTTTATTACCCGCAGGTACCTTATATACACAAACGCTCATGCCGGTAAGATACAAGACTACCCTTATTAGATGAGTCGGAAGTTGGGGCCTCGCTGTGTATATATGTATGTATATATCTGGGACTACTATCATGGATTCATGAAGTATAACTGGATGTCTAGATGGACATCGATGGTCTTATCTTAGCGCAGAGGGACCCTGTGTCTCCTATATTATTTAATATTGTGTATATTACACAATATTAAATAATATAGACCAGACGTTTTCAATCTCTACGTATCCAGACAGAATTTGACATTTATGAAAACAACACTGCAAGGAGCGTTGGATAGTTCGTTGGCGCTGTTAAATGACTTGGGTCTCGAGTTATCAATTTAATTCAAATGGTTCGTTTCATAATTCCAAATTTTACATTAGCGATCTGGTTTGTAAATTTTCGCAATTATAATTTTAGAAATGTTTTTTTATGGGAATGAGGTATTTTTTAATCATTAAGTAATTTCAAGGTTATATATAGGTACTTAGATACCGACATGATACGAAAGTGGGTATTAAGACCACTAATTACATAAAAAAGTAAACAGCTTAAAGCTTCTTTAAAAAAATCTACTCCTACGAGTACCAAGTACGTTAATTGGGAGGGATGTTTGTATGAAAATTTGGTAATTAGATGACTTTTAATAAATACAAAAACCTTGGGAAAATCCGGGATTAAAGTAACACGTGATAAAGGTTACAAACAAATTTTTGAATGAACTATTTTACCTTCGTTAATATATTATGGCAGTTATTTTTTGCAAACGAAGTCGCGAGCGGAAATCTCGTGAGGTACTATGATAACCTAAAGTTATGCAGGATATATTTTTATTTATTTATTTTTATTTATTTTATGGCATGGAAAAGACAAACGAGCACACAGGCCACCTGATGGAAAGTAGAAACTGTGACCCATAGACATTCGCATTCATAAGACTGCAATGCAATCCTAAGACTGCAAATGCGTTGCCAACCCTGAGGACTAAGATGGAATGCCTCTATGCTAGTCATTTCACCGGCTGTCTTATCCCCAAACCGGAACACAACAATGCGCGAACACTGCTGTTTGGCGGTAGGTTAATGGATAATATGTAACATCGGTCGAGGGTCAAACGATTCTTGGCGATAGGTGATACTCAGACCTATCGATTTTTACTCATGTACTCGTTGTATGTTTGTATTGTTTTAATGTTTTAATGTTTTAATGTTTTAATGTTTATTAGGGTACAAACGGTACAATATGGCTAATACAATAAAAATCTTAGATTATACATCAACCAGTAAAGTTACCACAGTTAAAAATTACATATACTAACCGAGCAATATAGTTAATTACCTACTTGAAAATGTGACATTACTTCAAAAAAGACTAAGGATACCTTTAAAGGCAGAAAACAAAAATAAAAATAAAAACAAAAATAAAGATAAAGATGCGTTACGCGAAAATCCATAAATTTCATAATAAAGTATCATTTTTCTCTCTAACTAGGGCCGTGAACTCTTGAAGACATGTGTTAAATATATCAACTTCAGAAAAACTGGAATTATACATTTTGCAAACTCTATTAACAAAAGAATTTTTAACATAATTAGTACGTATAACCGGGACATAAAACAGATTAACAGTATGCCGAGACTTGGGGCGTGGTACTCTAAAACTTAACTTATTAAGAAGGAAAGGGGAGTCAATTTTATTATTAATAATTTTATATAGCAATATTTGGTCTTTTACTGTGCGTCGACTTCGAAGTGAAACAATATTATTAAAATTAAATGTTTGACACTGTAAGGTGGCTTTATATTTTAAATGCTTAATTAGTTTGTTTTGTATTCGTTCTATGGAATTTATGTATATATTGTATTGCGGGTTCCATACGCTGGATGCATATTCTAAAACGGGTCTGATCAAAGAGTTAAAAAGAATAAGGATCGTTGAGACATCCTGGAACTCCTTACCTACTCTCAGTATGAAGCCGAGAAGTCGATAGGCTCTATTAGTGATATTCATGATATGGTTAGAAAATACAAGTTTATTATCTATGTAAATACCCGGGTCTTTAATTGTAGACGTTCTTTGAACTGTTTCGTTATTTAATGCATAATTAAAACTAATCAATTGTTTTTTTCTGCTGAATGAAATTATATAACATTTTTGGACGTTTAGGTGCAGATGACATTCTTTACAGTATTTAGATAGGTTATTCAGATCATTTTGCATCTTATAACAGTCGTCCAATGACTTAATTACTTTAAATATCTTTTTGTCGTCTGCATATAATAAACAACTTGTTGATTTTAAATAGGTGATAACGTCATTAATGAAAATTATGAAAAAAAGCGGACCCAAATGCGAGCCTTGAGGGACTCCGGATGGCACGGGGACAAAACTAGAACAGCAACCCTTAACGGCAACGGCCTGAGAACGATCCCTCAAGTACGACTCAATCCAACGTAGGAGGTCGCCGTGTACACCGGCCATTTCAAGCTTCATAAGTAGAACGCTATGTGAAATTTTATCAAAGGCTTTAGAATAGTCCGTGTACACGGCATCTACCTGTTGTCCCTCTCCCATGGCATCATAAACTTGATCTAAAAATTCACACAGATTCGACTCTGTTGATTTTTTGTCAACGAAACCGTGTTGCTCACTAATAATAAGAGGCCTAAAGATGGGAAAGAGTATGTCATATATAATTTTCTCGAATAATTTAGGAATGGTACTCAATTTAGAAATAGGTCTATACTTAGAGATGTCGTGACAATCTCCAGACTTAAACACAGGTGTCACAAAGGATTGTTTCCAAACTCTGGGCATGACACCCATATTCAGAGACATATTAAATAAAGCGGCAATGGGTTGAGATAATTGACTTCTACATTCCATTATTACGTGATTTCCTGTTTTATTTTTCATTATTGAGTGATTTCCTGTTTTATTTTATTTAATTTAAGTTCTGTAAAATTTTAACGACGGTTTTGTTACAACCTTACGTTACGTCACTATTAAAATGTAATCAGTTGAGACCGCAGCTATGACTTTTGTTATGTAGCTAGTCCAATAGCCGGGCTTGAGCTGCAGCATGGGCGGGCCAAAAAATACCACAGTTTAGTAATAGATAGAAATCATGAACCGTAACCAAACCTTAATATAACTTAAGTTCCAAGTTTCGCGGCTAGTAGTCAATAAAGGCATAACATTATTTTTCTGCAAACGATTCCAAAACCAGCACTGATTAATGAACAATGTTTTGTACATTTTTTTTGCATCATCATGAAATGTAATGTGTACAGTCAACAGCATAAATAAGTGATAATTTCTGTACCTTGTCGCTTTCAATCGTTTCACAATTTTGTAAGTATAACATTTCAAACACGACGTTAAAGTGACAAGGTACATAAATGATCTCTTATTTATGTTGTTGACTGAACCTAGTTGAGCAGGAAAATGTGTTATGTACCTACCTAATGATAGGTTGAGGACTGATAAGTTTAAAATATGAAATACCTACAAATGAGGATAAAATTTATATCCGATCAGAAATTTCCATTGGACCGGTTTCCTGATAAGTTCAGAAAATCGTAACATAACCGATTTAAATAAGGTATGGATCAGGATGACGCACACCTTGTTGGTAAATCGTCACCGTAACATCTGTGACTGTGACTAACATTAATTCAGTAACTTGCTTAATCTCTAATTATGCCGGCGGCGGCCGGCGCCACACCCTTGCTGTTTGCCGCAAACCTTGCAGGACGCAACTATATCTTAGAGTGAGCTCGATGTATTTCCATCTCATTTCAATGTATAGCTGCGTCCTGCAGAGTTTGCGGCAAACGCCAAGCGTGTGGCGCTGGCATGAGGAGGCTATGACATACAAATTAAAATTTCAAACATATTACATATACCTAGATGAAATAAAACACAAAACATTAAGGCCCACTTGCACGAAAAGTTTAACCCTGGGTTAAGACACTAACTCGAGTTAAAATGACAGTTTTTGTATGAATCTGACGTTTACTAACTCGAGTTAGTGCCTTAACCCAGGGTTAAATTCAGCGTGCAAGTGGCCCTAAGGGCCACACGAAAAGTTTAACCCTGGGTTAAGACACTAAGGCCCACTTGCGTGGACCAGAGTTAGCGTCTTAACCCGAGGTTAGGCGGCAATCCACGTACAAAAGTAGACGCTTAACTCTGGGTTAAGGGCTAACTCTGGTCCGCGCAAGTCCGCGTAAGGCCTACTTGCGTGGACCAGAGTTAGCGTCTTAACCCGAGGTTAGGCGGCAAACCACGTACAAAAGTAGACGCTTAACTCTGGGTTAAGGGCTAACTCTGGTCCGCGCAAGTGGGCGTTACTCGAGTTAAAATGACAGTTTTCGTATGAATCTAACGTCTACTAACTCGAGTTAGTGCCTTAACCCAGGGTTAAATTCTGCGTGCAAGTGGCCCTTAGTTGCCCGTTAATCTTCAATAAACCTCTCAGCGTGTTTGTCTGTTGGCAGGGAGTTTTAAGAACTGCCGGGTTGATCATATTCATAGATCTTGATCTTACGGAACATCAAAAAACTCTTTAAATTAAAGGTTATGTAGTCAAAATAGGAGCCCTGGAATGTGACCATGTCCGCCGATGTTCACCGATTATTCCGTTAATTGTAGACTGTTTGCGAAAATTCTCTTTTTTGTTTGATAGGGTACCTATCCTCCCGATCACGAAATTTGTATCCGCGATGAGGGGATCCGTGAGGAATTGGGGGAACTAAGTACTCAAATATTATAGGGATACATATAGCGATTTTAGTATTACCAGCAACAAGTACAGCATTTATAAAGTATCATTTGGTCGAAATGGAACTGATGATGAAGACCACAGATGGCCACCGGAATTCCTCAACGGTATCTATTTCAAGGGTGGCGATAACATATCTCGATTTAAATAGTCAAGTGACTATGACGACGCGTTCGTCGGCGTTACTTGCCATGTCCTATAGTTTCTTATTAATTGAG
Organism: Acleris laterana; assembly: GCA_963966035.1. Taxonomy (NCBI): domain Eukaryota; kingdom Metazoa; phylum Arthropoda; class Insecta; order Lepidoptera; family Tortricidae; genus Acleris; species Acleris laterana. The sequence goes on along the minus strand of OZ014445.1, from coordinate 9,974,880 downwards.
AAGTGGGACTACATAACAGCACATTATGCTATGCTACTATGGTTTAATGTAGGTATATATTTGTCTACAGTTAAGCGCGCCTTCGTTTTAGCCCCGTGACAAATTACCGACTGTAAATTATAAGATTTATAAGCCTTGTGCCGTGCCAAGTAGGTATTCATAAGGTAAACGCAGGAGACCGTGTGACTCAATTAGTTTAAACACACCGACCCTTCGCCTATATTTTGTAGCCTTCGTAGTTACCACGAGTATGCAAGTAAGCAATTACTGAGTTTAGCAATTAGTTCGATAAAAAGTGACGAGACTGACACGGTCCGGTAATTCGCCGTGACCGCGCAGTGGACGTCGCTGAGTTCCGGGATTTACTTCGGTGATAAGTAGAGTATAGAGCAATTACATGCATTATATCTCCTCTACTTTTGTAAAAGTGGCATGGCTAAAGTAGGGGAGATATTATAGATATAGAGAGGGTGACCGAAGGAGTGAATCTTAATGCATTTATGTGTTTTATGTCGATTTCACTAAGGAGATACGGTGTCAACGAAATTTCTAGCGAGCTAGGTACTTACGTTTGTTTTTATATTTATTATTTTCCTCTTAACATTTTATAAAACTTAATTTACATGTAACACCTGTTTCCAAGACAGAATTATAATTTGAATAAGGGTAGGGTTTCATACGCTCGCTTCTAATTAATATTATGTCGCTAGCTGTCCATGAATGCAGCGCCGATCGTGTGTATGATAGTAATTACAGGCCATTATAGCGCGTGCCTCAGCCGAGCCGCACCTGGCGGGGAGGGCGGTGCAGCCGCATGTGCCTTGCTGAAGTGAAGTGCGAGTGCATTGTACATTTAGGTCACGAGAGCTTCCTAACAATCGCGACCATACGGTGCCTGGATTCTTCGACAATTAGGTACCTAAAAAATAAATTACACATCAGTATCAAGTTGACCTTCAATTTAAGCTCCGGGTTTTACTTTATTTGCAACGATGAACATATACTCATACTTAGGTATAAAAAAGAAATAAATACTAGTAAACTCCAAGACTCATAACCAAATACTAACGTTCATCACACAAACAATTGCCGCTAGCTTCGTAGGCACTACTAAGTAGGCTACATCGTCAACGTAATATTTGATTGATATTATTATGACGATTTGTCGGGCTTTTAGCATTTTTTTTATGGTAGGTTTTACCAATGTCGATTAATGAATGTTGGTTTTATGGACATGTCTTTTTCAACGTTTACCGTTTGAGGTTTAACCCTGGGTTTTTTAAGTGAATGGTAATGGTAGAATGATATAGGTACTTAAGTAAAAATGTGAAGTTAAGTACCTACATATTTAACAGTTCGGACTTTCTCCACTACTAGGTACTCTTAATTTCAGATTTTTAACTTACCTACATCATTCTACCATTATTCATCATGCTCAAACTATTTATATATCGGGACTTAATCGCGTAGTAAAATAAACATAATTACAGTGACGTTTCGACTGTATTACAACAGCCTTTATCAAGATTTTTAATAGTTCAAGATTTTACAGTAAGTAAAAAAACATACAGTCGCCAGCAATAATAAGCACCTCCGAGTAGGTCTATTTCCTAACATTGGGCTCAACATTATCGCACACCTCTCCCACTCATAGACATCTGAAGTCTACAATTTCAACTGCAAAGGCTCAAAATGTAGTGCATCTGTGTTAGTGTGTTCATCGTTTATCTAACACGGCTGCTTCTCTTTCCAACGTGAAGATAATTAATGAGTATAGAATACGCCTGAAGGACGCATCCTTCGGACTGGAATTCGAAGATAGAACCGTATTTCTAGGTGTCACTCTGGACTCGAAAGTGCAATGGAATGCGCATACTTATCATCCACACTTGTAGGTAAACTAAGTTTGCTGGCTTATGCGGCAAAGCGAATCCGACAACTTACTGACGTCGAGGCAGCGAGACTTATGTGCTATGGTTATTGGAATTTTGCCGTGCGGAAATGTGGCTGATCGTAATATAATAATGGTCTGGCCATTATTATATTACGATACGCCAGTAAAGTTACGAACTTATTATTTGTGCACAAACATACTCATTATAATAACTTTTCAAATGTAATTAGTACAATTGTGAACTAAGGTATCGATTACAGAAGCGGGCTGTAGGTACGAGACGAGCTACGAGTCACGGGCTGTAGGGACGGCTACGAGTCACATCAATTGGGGTCTCGTGTTTCGCTCAAGGATACATTTAAATAAATCAATATTCTTACAGTCTCTTTATTATCTTTGGGAATAAATAATCATTTACCTACTATACATCCATTTATTTTACTATATTTTTATATTGTATGGTCATATTTTACTCTTCGAAATAATTGACTTGCTGGTAAAAAACTAGCCAAGTCAGATTTTGAGCTTCAGTTTATCCTAAGTTATTTGCTTTGTGTAAATAATTTGGGTGTTGAAATATAAGAAGTTATACTTAACAGCAAATATTGTTGTACCAGAAAAAATAAGAAATTGTGTTTTTAATTTATTTTAGAATTTTGTAGGTATGTTCTTAATAAATAAATATCAGGATTATCTACGGAACTTGGCACCCATCTAGATCTAATTTTTTTTGTCAGTGAAGTCGATAAACACGCATTGCATATTCTTAACATTGAACTTGGCTTGCATTTTCACATGTATGTTTTTGATGGGATACCGATTACTCGAAGGCATTTGAAAAAAAATCCCATAACATGTTGATTAGGAAAAGGCTTGGTAGAGTCTTATTTGCGTGACCGTTGCCAGGCCGTAGCAGTGAAAGGATATTGCTCTAGTTTTGTGCCGGTTACATCTGGGGTCCCGCAGGGGTCCCATTTGGGACCTTTATTCTTCAATGCTTTTGTCATCTCAATATTTAGTTCTAGTAATTGTATGTAGGGGTCCAGGGCAAGTGAGGCAGAGATGAAGTTGGCATACCACCACTGATACCAACATCGGTCATCATTGTTCATTGTATTACGTTTATCATGGGGATAAATACGCGCACCATTAACGAATTCGAAACTTGCGACAATTAAAGTGCATCATCACTTTTTAAACTAGATACTAGATAAAGTAGACTAAGATTGAAACAGGCATGCTTCGATGGTTCGGTCATTTGGAAAGGATGGATGAAAGAAGATTGACGAAAGAGATATACAGATCCAAGGTGAGTGGACGGGTCGGATGGGGCCGCCCTAGGTGTACTTTTTCGAGTCAAATCGGAAGAATACTGGAAAAGGGCCGAATCTTAAGTACCCGAAACCGACGTGCGTGCATGACTCGATGTATGAATGTGGAAAAAGCGAAAGAAATTTGTTAAGATCGTAGCAAATGGAAAGAAGTGGTCTCTGCCTACCCCTCTGGGAAACAGGCGTGATTTAATGTATGTAGGTACTAGATAAAGATAGAAACCAGATACTTAAAATAAATAGTTAATTTAAGAAATTTATTGGAGCGTTATACGCCGATTTGTGTAAAGACACATGTGTCTAAAATGGGATCCCCTTCAATCGCATATTTTTTTTTAGACTATTATTGTTTCGCATAATTCATTTGGCATAATTTGTATTGGCATAATAGTACTGTCGCATATCTTTGGCGTTCGCAATACTTTGGCCTACTACTTTTTTGGCATATTAAGCTATTAGCATAATTTCAGTTGGACTAATTTCTATTAGACTAATACACATTATGCATATTATTGTTTGGGCTATTAATTATTTGTTATATATGTCATTAACCATAATTTTAGTTCCCTAAATGAATGAACCTACAAAATGAACAACAAAATATGAGGTTACGTTAGATCACGTTAGGTACATTAGGTTAGGTTAGGTTAGTATGATATCCAGGCGCGTAAATATATATTAACACAAAACTTACCATTTGCCCATGACTATTTTTTAGGACAAATACTGTTATGCGCTTTGTAATGATGCTAATTTATTATTATGACTTTTCGTATTTATGCTATTTGACGTTAGTCTTTATGACGAATATGCTTTCTGTATTTATGCTTTTAAATTTTATGCGTAAAGATGAGTATGCCCATCACTAATTCGGCTAAAAGCAATTATGCGTAACAATAATAATGACAAATAATTTTATGCCATACAATAGGGAACCGTCTAAAATACATTTCGGGCACGTCCCGGGCACCTCCGGAGCCTCTATGAATTCTTCAACAAAACTTGACACAATTGCATTGTAGTACGAGTATATATATACATTAAGTAATTATAGACAAAACAACGAGGTTATAATCTTGAATGGGCATTTTTCCTTCCCTTATCATGCTAAGGCCTTTTTAGATTTGGGGCACCTTTTAGGAAATTTTGAACTCCAAAATTATATTTTTTTCAAGAGTTGAATGACCTCCTCCCACCTACATCCAAAACTACAAGTTAGGTTATTAAAATCTGAAGTATATCTTAAATTAAAGCAAATATAAGTAATAAATTTAAAAGGGAAAACTCACGACTGAGTAGACTTGATTTGTTCTTGAGATACAGGCGACTAAAATGTTTATATCTGATAAAAATCTAAGACAGCACCAAACTTGTTGTTTTTCGAGATAGTTTTCGTGTTTGTAGTAACAGCGTCAGAACCCTGTACAGAGCATGGCCCGACATGCTCTTGCCCGGTTTTAAGAGAATAACACCTCTTGTGTCATACGCTAGAGCCCGCGCCTGCGCCGGCGGGCTGGTCACATGACCGCGCTGACCGCGCCGAAGGCCGAAGCACATCGCCAATTATTAGTCGCAATGCAATAAACACGAACTATCGCTTTTCGTGCCGTTCTTGCGAATGTTTTCCATGAACATAGCCGGATCGACCGGCATATTGGCCTGCGGGGTTGCCGTGACATCGTTAGGCCTGGCGGGCTCTGTGCAGTGTAGACGTCCAAAATTTACTTTGTTATTGACATCTTGACGTTTCACGAGTGAAACGCTTAAAAATATCAGTAAGTATAGATTACTGCGACTACCGGCGGTAGCCACTTCCAGATCCTTGCCATCGATTAAGATGTCCAAACACTCAGCTGGGCGCAGTAAAGACTCAACTGGGTGGGTATTATATATTGCCTTTGTTATCGTATTGTTTTTAACTGGGCCGCCATTACTGTCAAGTAAATACGGCCTATCGTAACGTTAACAATACGATAACATGTCAAAAGCAATAATGTTTTTACCGAATTGAATATAGAGCCCTGAATGCTAAAACTCTAATACCTAACTATATTGGAAGGAAAATTAAATAATTTACAATACGTAGGTAGGTACCTACCTACCCAAAGAATAGTCATGTTACTTTTGCTCTACTTTTTTTAATTGTGATATAAGGTACAGGGTGTCACATTCGTCACAGACCACAGCGTAAATTTACAGTATAAGGAACGGTCCAGAATATTTTGAACTTTTCAATACTTACCGGTTTCGGTTAAGATTACACAAAGAATCGTTAAGCGGTTTACAAAATGCACCTACTACCACCATCTAGGTAAATGTAAGCTGACCGTGATATCGGGATAGACCCAGATGGACATGACATGACTAAAGACATACCTAGTAAACCGCATTTTTTTTTAGGGTTCCATAGGTAAATGGCAAAAACGGAACCCTAGGTGGTAGCTTATTGAGATTCTTGGAAAAACGGACTTATAAATATTCAACGTGAAGTGTAAATTTAATGACGGTGGTCTTAACTTTTTCAGCGCAATTATTAGATATTGTCGCGAAAACTATGAAGTAACTGCACCATTAGCGAGTTGTCGATCACAATCGGCCGCGACGCCATTCTGATGCAGATCGATGCGCGCGCGACCTTCCCTCTGCGGCGTCAAATGTAAACGCTTAGCACTCCAGACCATTTCCAAATCGATTTCCTCTACACATGTCCTTGTAAAGGCGGTAAATATGCGAATGTGTATTTTGTAGTAGGCTTTTGTCCGCGTTCAACATGTACCTACTTATCGTTTTCGCCTCTTTTGGTATAAAAAATGTCTCCCGCCCTTGATCGAGGTTCAAGCAACGTTAACTACACTCGGCGTCAAAAATATCGCACCTCGTTGAAAATCAGATTCAATCAAATCTAGCCCTTAGTAAAATTGTCCCACCTCGTAAATATTAGTATCAATCGAAAGCACGTTTAATGTGTTTTAAATTAACAATATTTAATTTAAAGAAAAAAAAAGTGTTTTCGCAAACTGAGAGTTTCGAAAAAAAAGTGCCAAATTACGCGTTTGAATGGTCGCGAGTTGTGCCGTGTTCCAGGTGTATAAAAAGTCTGGTAAAGGTCAAATGTCAATAATTCGCTATCCAGACGTTAAAGAGAACACATCTAAGGAGCTGAAGCAAAAAAACTACCCTCAAAAATGGAAACCACTGCTGCTGAATCAACCCAGGTGGTCGCACTGCTCCAAGCAATGTGATATCGCTCGGCAACTGAATTTAAGCCGGTTTGCTGTCCGCCGAGTATACCTGCGGTTCCAGGAGACTGGAGGCTTCATTAGGAGGCATGGAGCTGGCCGCTGACGCTGCACATCTGAAAGAGACGACCGCTTTATTGTGTCGTCGTCTCTACGCAATCGCTTCTCCAATGCTGTTGAGGTGCAACAGCGTCTCCGAGAAGCTCGGACGACCTCTGTTAGCACCTCCACCATTAGGAGAAGGTTGCGGGAGAAGAAGATTGTGACCCGCAGGGCTGCTACAGGTCCCCAACTGACCGCACAGCATCGCAGAGACTGCCTGCAGTTTGCTCGTGCTCACGTCGATTGGACATTCGACCAGTGGAGGCAGGTTCTCTTCTCCGATGAGACGAGGGTCTGCCTCTATTGCAACGACAGGCGTAGAAGAGTCTACAGAAGGTCGGGAGAACGATTTGCTCAAGCCTGCATTGAAGAAACGGTGGCCTACGGAGGTGGTTCGTGCATGTTCTGGGGCGGTATGTCCACAGATGGCAAGACCGACCTTCTGTGCGTCTCCCGGACGGCGGGCACTCGCGGGCAGGGGTCTCTGACTGCTCACCGGGACGTCACGGAGATCCTGGAAGAGCATGTGGTCCCATATGCGGGTTTTGTCGGCACTGGATTCACTTTAATGCACGACAACGCCCGCAACCACACTGCATTGCTCGTTCGTGATTACCTGGGAGAGGTTGGGATCCCTGTTATGCAGTGGCCAGCGAGAAGTCCCGACTTGAACCCAATCGAACACCTTTGGGACGAGCTGAAGCGACGTGTTCGGTCACGTGATGCCATCCCTACCACTCTCCAAGACCTCCAGGACGCCGTGATTGAAGAATGGAACCTCATTCCTCAGACGGACGTAGTGAAGTTGGTTCGGTCAATGAAAGACCGCATGGAAGCAGTAGTTAGGGCAAGGGGGGGTAAAACTAGGTTTAAGGTTACTTTTAAGTGTCTTTTTTGTTTGTTTGTTAACCATTTCATTGATGTTAATTTACAATTTAATAAACATTTTTCTTGTCCTCGCATTAAACTTATTTTTTTTTAAATCTGGTTACAATAATTACATTTTTTTTAGCTTTTTTAAAAAGTATATTTTATTACCTTTCAAATAATACCTAACAGTCATACCTTTACCCTTGATTAAATAGGGTATAATGTCGGTTGAACATATTTTTCCCGAAGGTGCGATATTTTTGACGCCGAGTGTAGTTTAGAAGTTTGGATGTGAAGGCGAACAAAAAGCAGACATCTTAAACTACATTCGCATATTAATATATTAGAAACCATATGTCGTCCGCGACTTCGTTCGCGTAGAACTCATTAAACGTTTTTCGCAGAGCTTATGCATATCGAATTTCATTACAATCGGTTTAGCAGCTTAGCCATAAAGGTGTAATAACAGACATGCAGACAGACAAACTTACTGTCACATTAATAATATTAGTAGGGAAGTATTGATCATACTTCTATGCGATACTTGTTTTGTAAATGGCACTTTGTTAAGCGAAGTCGAGTGGAATGACGACGACTGATGATGAGTGCATGCATCAAACGATTTGCTTCTCTGTTCCGCCACCGAACTGATTTCAATAAAATGTGGTAGGATCTGTGAGAGCCCCCTTGTCCGGGTTCCCTTCTTCAATAAATATGAACTCCATTGTTTGTACTTCGTTTATTTTAATTAACTTTTTACTTATTTGATATTGTAGCGCTTCACGCGGACATTACTGGACTCTACAATTATTATTCTAAGAACAGTTCCGTTAAAATATTACTGACGTATAGTCAGCCAATACGACTTAGATGCAGCTGCAGCGAACCCTTACAGCTCCTATGGGATGTAGTTTGGAAAATTATTCTCGATATTTATTATTCCGAATTTTTGAAATCAATTACTTTCGTAGACAAAGCTACTTACGAGCGAAAGCTAATCATAAGTAATCTCTATAACATTTGTTTGCTTATAACATAAACTTTCATCCGTGCGTTCATTAGCGAGTAGTTATAAATTTATAACTTCTCGCTAACATTTATGTTATCAATTGACGTTACATGAGACAGCACTTTTAGTATTACCTATGTCGTTTGTCGCTCAGCGCGTCTCTATCGTTACAGATTAGCAAAGAGGATGTCCGACCGACAGACCAGTTAACCCCCGACGCATTAAGAGGGGTGTTATAAGTTATAAGTTTATGTGTTTATGCTATGCGTGTGTGTGTGTGTGTCTTTGATACCATAACTTTTAAACAGGTAAACCAATCTGGATGTGTTTGTTTTATTCAAAACCGGTTTTCTAGCGGAGATACTTAGCTAGGTTTCATGAAAATCGGTTGAGCCGTTTAAAAGATATCGGCTCTCAAAGAAGGCGTCACCGTTGTATCGGGGGTTTTTATCTGTCTAATTGATGATGTGGATAGTTTTTACCCGACTGCCAAAAAGATGACGTTTTATTTATTTACTTTAATGACAATGGTTTATCTTACCGTGAGGTAGAAGTTTAGCTATAAGGATAGACCTTGTTGGTTAAGATTATTTACAATGCATATCCTGAAACTTGTTTAATAATGGCGACCGTTAATTAGAATGGGCGCGATGAGCGGCGTGATGTGCCTTATTTGATGTAGATCATCTTCATTATCACTTATTAGCGATAAGCAAGCACGGCGCTTCAATTGTTGATCAGCAAGATAAGAAGGTGGCTTTGATATTGACGTGTACCAACGTACTAAATGGCAAGCGTCACGACCACGACTTTTGATAAAGGCCCCAGACCAGATGCCAATATGTCGATAACTTTAAGATTATATAACATTAATAGAGCTGACCTCAGTATTCCACTTTGTCCCAAACTATAATATCATTTTTATTGTTAACTAGCGACCCGCCCTCGCTTCGCTTCGGTTTATGTGAGTTTTCTATAACACACGTACATTAAACAAAATTTATTATACATAAAAACCTTCCTCTTGAATCACTCTATCTACTAAAAAAAACCGCATCAAAATCCGTTGCGTAGTTTTAAAGATCTAAGCATACATAGGGACAGACAGCGGGAAGCGACTTTGTTTTATACTATGTAGTGATGTTATGGATAGCTTTTATCCACAAACTATAAAGGCAGCGCAGTATCGTACAAAAGTATTGTTTAGAAAACAAACTGGGTGAGAACCAAGAGGAATAAAGACGTGCAAGTTATATTTGAGATAGTCAAGTCAGACGCTCGCCATCCCTCTCAACAAAGACTTATCTTCCAGCCGCTTTGACCGGAAAGGTGGATAAATAAAATAAAATAAAATAAATATCAGGGGACAATGTCACACCAATTGACCTAGTCCCAAACTAAGCTCTAGGCTTGTACTATGGGTACTAGACAACGATATAAATACTTATATAGAGAAATATATACTTAAATACATAGAAAACATCCATGACTCGGGAACAAATATTTGCGCTCATCACACAAACATCTGCCCTTACCGGGATTTGAACCCAGGACCTCTAGCTTCGTAGGCAGGGTCACTACCAACTAGGCTATCGCGTCGTCAAAATGTCGGCCTGTCTCCGAGCGCAGTGAGGTGAGATCTACTTATTTAGGAAACTGCGTACACTGTATCAGTTGCAATCTCTATCGGTGTCAAGGCTCGCGCGCGGAAGCACGGAGGCTGCGAGAAGGTAATTAATTATGAACAGATGCCGGTCGTCTCTAATATTTACGATAATCGTGATGTTTTATACGCACGGCGATAAGCGACGTATTATCTCTATTAGGCAAACAAAGATATCTCTACGTATCTTTTTAAAACGTCTCTTTTATTATTCAGGTGGTCTGGAAGAATTTGGTATGTAGCAATAAGACCGCCTGTTGTTTGCCATGTTACATAAATTGTTATTATTTGTTTCACATTGAAACTCACTGTGGTGAGCAATAGGTACCTAAAGAGTATTGTGTTTTATATCTTCATAACAGAGAATGTACGTCACAGATTCGAGAGCACGTACCACCATCACGGACTGTTGTTGATGCGCCATCTTAGAGCCCTGTCATAATGACAGCATAAAGTAACGAAGTTTCTGTGACAGGGTGACAGGGTTCCATAGTGGCTAAGCAATTAAACATACGGGTGTCCTGCATTTAGAGGATCCACAAATTCCACAATATGTAAAGAAGAGCATAATAAACAGCCTAATAGGTTTAATAAGGTGTTAGTACCAGAAGAGATTATTATAATAGATATTAATAAGACCGGCGCTTTTTCCAAAGAAAATCGAACGTTACCATTCGTGGTTTAATATGAAGTCATTGGATAGTTACGTCAAAACACTTGAAGTAGGTAAGAGCACTTCACAAAACAACTCCTTCGTCATGAAATTACCTACTCATATTTTTTTATAACTGGAATTAATGTAACTCTTCTGTATTTTGTCATTAATGAAATGTAGAAATATGAAGCTAATCGGCTACCAAATACACATGCACATGTTATTCACTTGCTGCGCAATCGTTCAAATTTTTAGTCAGGTTAATAATTACAACTATTACGCGTGTAATAGTTTTATTTAAAACTATTAAATAAGTAAATTAAATTATTTAAAACTTTTAATTAAATTAAAATATTATTATGCATAAAATAACTGAAACCCGATGTGAAAAATTAAAAGATCATTAGATGGTGATTATCTCTAAACTTGTCAATTTTAATTTTATAAAGAAAAAACGGTTGTACGTTATTTTACAGACTGAAGTTGTTTAGAATTTCATTTCATAGAAATTTTTTCTCGTATTATCATTTCATAGAATAATCAATATGTAGAATAATTACTTTGAAGACTTTTAAATCATCGTTTTTTATTTTAAATAAAATTCAATGTTTCTTTTTTCATATCATAGAATAGCAAATTAAATATTCTTTGTTCTCATATTATTTATTTAAAATATAACTTAATAACAATAAAATCAACTTATAGAGTAGGGTGCAGTTTGTGAAGGTGTGTGAAATGAAACGTTTGAAAAAAAGCATACGATTTTAATTTGCAGTCAAATGGTATCGCATAGCTTATTCAAGGGATATAAAAAAAATAACCTCGAAGGCTAAGGCGGGAGCTTGCTTCGCTTCGCTCCCGCCATAGCCTTCTAACCTAACCTATTCAAGTCGGTTCTGCCCAGAGAGGTCTTGCTCGCTCGCTTCGCTCGCTCGCTCACTCATATTTATATCATAATATAGTATTTATCTTATAACCCAACCTTCTAAAAAATGCACTGACCAAACAATATTCGTTGAAAAATAATTATATTGTTTGATAAGTATGTGTAATGAAAAAATAAAATTACAAAATTCATTGAATTGATTTTCTGTCGAATTTGTTTCTTTCAAGTAAATAGTTAAAAAAAAAAAATATACGAAGCAAAAATACAAGGACCAAATAGTATATGAAACATTTTCTGTGAAACAAAATTCTGTAATTTTTCAGTCTGTAAAACAAGGGGACACCAGAAAAAACATTGTATTCAGCAAGCACCTAGGCACCGGGCCCTGCAGGTTGACTGTGGACTTCTCCATACATTTATTGGACGGTGCAGTAACGAACGTTAACCGTTTAGCCACAGCCAATGACTAATACCAACGCAAGTTCATTCTCGTTACTTTATGCTGTCATTATGATAGGGTTGTATGATGGCTCATTAACAAAAGTCCCTGTGTCCCTATATGTTCGTTATATAAACCGTTGTCGTTAGTTTTGATATTGTATGTGAATTACACTTATCATGAAGTTCCTTAGTGTTCTTGATTTTTTTAAATATTGTGTTGGTATATATTTGACCTCGTACCTACCTAGCACAGTTTATTTAAGTCAAATGTTTAAACAGAATATTATATTTTATATTGTTTACACAAATAAGCAATTACTTGACTAATTAGCGATAATAACACGCTCATTTTTTACATGTGCTTTTTAATTTTACGGTAATTTCTTGCTTACGCCGTGTTATGAATGTTATGATTAGCCACTTAACTGCTATTACCGACCCATTAACAGAATTCGTGTTTGCATTCTAAGCAGTCCGGGCCCAGAGCTTTTCGCACTCTCTTATACCAAACGAGGACGCCCGCGATTTCGTGCGTGTAGAATTAGTTTTCCCCTACTCAGTTTTACCCCTTGGGGAGTAAATTTCCAATAATCCCTTCTAGTGCACCCCTGAGATATGCAAGGAATATTCCCTCCAAATTTCCAGTCCCTAGTCCAGTGGCTTCGATTGTGCGTTGATCGATCAGCCAAACCACGACATTTAGGGCCGTATTAATAAACTCGTCTCAGCTGAGATGCCCGTCACAAGATAAGTCAAACCATAGAACACTGTGATTCTTGACGCATCTCGAGACGAACATTAGAGTTGAGATTAGTTTATTAATACGGGCCTAAGAGCGGTATTAATAAACTGATCTCCAATGCAATGCTCGTCTTAAGATGCGTCAACAATGACAGTTTTCTATGGCTTGACGTTAACTTTGACGTATCTTGTGACGGGCATCTCGGTCAAGATAAGTTTATGCGGCCAAGCATCACTTTTTAGCCAAAAAAGATGGATCATATTGTTTATTTAATTTTAATAAATGAATACTAGAACGAAACTACGTACGAAACTAGTACGTACCTACATACAGAGCGCGTGAGCACAAAAGAGATAGGTACAGAAGTCAATCTACAAACAAATTGCGATCGAGCACCGCACACATTGATTCTGCTCACGGATACGATATCTCGGACCGGTTGGAACCAGTGCGAGTGCGAGTGCCACAGACCACTTACCCTATAGACTCCGCTTCGGAACAGTTTGTCTAGTATCTCATTAAGCCAAAATGGCGGGGCGCGGGGGGCGGAAACTGCACCGTGATTGGCTAGTTCAAAGTCAACGAATAATCAAGTGTGCGCGTCGTGGTGCGCACCAATAGAACCATGGCAACCAATTAGTGTTCTGTGAGCATAAGCATGGCTTACGGGGGCGCCTTTGTATGCGGAGTCTATAGGGTAAGTGGTCAGTGGCGAGTGCCATCCGCATGAGACACGCGTCTGTGAACTTTTTTGTGCAATACCCAAGTAGCAAAACTAAGTCGTATGAAAGTCGAGAGCACGTTCCTATTTTCACCTAAAGCTGAGAAAAGGGTCTTAGAATTGTCGAGTAATAGATCTGTAAACGTTTACTCGACGCGATTTGGGCACAAATTACTCAGCTTAAAGTGCTATAACTGCCGTAAAATAGTCGAGTAAAGAGCCAAATGACGCTATAATAGTCGGGACAAAGTGACATACAGCACTATTAATGCTATAATAGCAATCATTTCACCATTAGTCGACTAATATGTCGGTTGATAACAACGAAATTGCTTTTATTCGACTTAATAGTGCTGTGATAGCTACTTTGTTGCATTCACTCAGCTGTTTAGTCGATTGAACGCAACGAGGCAAGCTTTATAGCACTAAATGTTTGATGTGCAGCTTAAATGAAGTGCGCTTAACTGGTGTGAGAAAAAAAAGAAAACAATTGAAGTAAGTACAACATATTCAATTTTTCTACTCAACAACTCTATAGAATGGTAGCCATGTTCTTTCAAATAATATGTTTTCGGTGTTAGCTAGTATTCGTGTAACATACTAAATTTTAATGCGAAATTTTATTTTTCGATTAACTTCTTTATGTTTCTAGTTATTATTTTGATGGGCCTTCTTATTTTTGAGGTATTAAGACATTATTTATAAAATTAAAATATCTAAAGGAATTGTTCCGCCATTATAGAAGTACTTTTGCCATCTTAGGACCTTTACTCGACTTTTAGTCGAAAAATAGAAAATATATTACATTTACATCACTATGCAGACGCCATTATAGACAATATTTAGGGTTCCTTACTGCACATGATAAATCCTGTCTCTTAAACAAAACACTGACTACAAATATATAGTTTAATATTTTTGTTATGCTTGTGGCTTTTACGTTCATGACGAAAATATACCAAACCACTTTATTTTGTAGAATATTTATGTGAGCCTCGACTAACCTAAACTCATGAAATGGCGGTTTGGTGCTGTAGAAGATTTTAAAGATCATTTATACTACTTTTTGCTGCATGATGGCTTTAAAAGTGCATTTGAATTGCTGTAGGTGCTATAACAAATCACTTTGAGAACTTTCTCTCGGCAGGTGCTGTAATAGTGAATCGAATCCTTTTATATAACTCTTAGTGCTTTAAGAGTAACTGAGATGCTATTTGGTCATATAAGCAGCTTTTTTACCATTATAATACTTACACGGGAACAATGTCGAATGACAGTGCTATAAAGACTTCTTCAGCATCTAATTAGAAAATAAGAAGCTTTTATACGACTATTTTAGAACTTCCAGTGTTAAAAAAGTGAAATTTGACACCTTTATACAATAATTGAGTAAACGCGTTGTAAACATGTGGAGTAAACGTTTAGTCGACATAGTTTTATGCCCAAAATGCGAAAATGCTAAAGAGTTGAGTATAGTTCTTTTATACAACGGTTTGGCATCTTTAACTCCTTTTAACGACTATTTCTCGATCTTAAGCTGTAAAAAGCTTTGCTTTTACGACTGCTTTGCTACTTGGGTAATGGATCGACAAAAATAAGTTATTATAACTGTTCAGTGGACGGTTGTTTAAATTCAACATTAAATGGTGAATTGTCGTTTTTAGGGTTCCGTAGTCAAACTAGGAACCCTTATAGTTTCGCCATGTCCGTCCGTCCGTCCGTCCGTCCGTCCGTCCGTCCCCAGTCTAGCTCAGAGACTCATAGTACTAGAAAGCTGTAATTTGGCATGAATGTACATATTAGTCACACCAACAAAGTGGTAAAATAAAATTATGAAAAATATTTTTTTTTAATGCACCTCCCCTACACGTAACGTGGGGATGTCTTTTTTTTTTCTTGCCTACCCCATAGTGTGGGGTGTCGTTGGATAGGTCTTTCAAAAATATTGTGGGTTTATGCAAACAATTTTTCGATTAAGGGATCCGTTTATGAAATATTAAGCTTTAAAGCGCTATTTTTTGTTAGAGTCAAGTGTCCCCCCCCCCCCTACAGCCAAAACTACAAGTACTAAAAATCTGAAAAAAATCTTCAACGAAAGCGCATATAACGAATTTTAAAGGAAAACTATCACGGCTAAGTAGACATGATTAGTTCCTGAGATACAGGCGATTAACGGGTTTATACCTACTAAAAATCATCTAAGACAGCGCCAAATATCTTTAAATAGAAAATTGTTTCATACATGTTGATTTTTGAGATAGTTTTTTGTGTTTGTCGTTACGGCTTCGGAACCCTACACTGAGCATGGTCCGACATGCTCTTGCCCGGTTTTTAAGCTACCATTGGTTTCAGAGAGTTAAGTAGGTATCTGCTTGTATTTCGATGGTTCGTTTTAACGTTACACAGAACTGTTAGGTAGGTAGGTAAGCGCCGATCGATGTATATACCTAATAGTTTCCTATTTTGAATCAGTATAAACGAAGTACTTAACTAAATTTTTGTAAGGTAAATTCACGCCACCTTACGTATGTTGGAAACATGTCTGTTTGTTTGTGTAGTTATTGTGTTGTTTGTAGTGTCATTTGATAGGTTTAGGTTCAAAACGGATAGGGCAATGGAAATTGTGTAACTAGGGTAATCCGTTTAGAAGTTATTAAGGATTTTCGATGTCTCTTGTGATAAATTTGTAATATAACAATGACATTAAAATTAAAATATTGTAGTTATTATTAATTTATATTTCTATTCTTCGTGTTTTATTCTCAACAATAAATCAAATAACTAGATATGAGTGCCACTGCTACGATAGGTTTTTGTGCATAGGCTATAGTTAACAACCCTAGAGCGCCCGCCGAGCGTAGGTACAAAAAGTGAAGTATATGCCTACCAGTGATTGACTTATGTACCTGTCTGTGTAGTGGCGTGAGCGTATTGTCTTAAGACTTTCTTAAGAGGATTCTGAAGTACCGCCAAAATCGCGTGGCTGTCAAAAACGATCCATACAGATATAGCTCCGGGCGATAACGTTTCTCACCCCTAAATCAAGTCCGAACTCCACGATTTTTGAATATGTTTTACATAGGTAATTATTCTAAAGAACAACTTAGGTCAGGACGTATCTGTTTTATTAAATCTGTTTAATCCTAATAAAAAATTTCTTGGAAAGGAAAACGTACAGACATAGTTTTTCATGATAAGTATTTACAACATATGTTTTTTTATATTAAAAATAATAATTCAACCGTATCATATCTGGAGGAGCCTAAACTTGGTATGTTTTGAAAATGATTTTTATTTTAATTTCAAACAAGTGACTGAAATATGATGTGATATATGTTTAGAATCGCCTTAGTAAGCCCTTTCATTAGATTATACTGTCGGGTGTGGTTTCAGAATAAACCATTTTCAACCATTTTCTCATTCAAAAACAACATGACGTCATAACTCCTCTTCTTTTTTGTTTTTTTTTTTCGTGCGGGTCAAATTGATTCTTATGACCT
The DNA here is from genome assembly GCA_963966035.1 of Acleris laterana. Lineage (NCBI taxonomy): Eukaryota > Metazoa > Arthropoda > Insecta > Lepidoptera > Tortricidae > Acleris > Acleris laterana. The sequence goes on along the minus strand of OZ014445.1, from coordinate 9,957,827 downwards.
AAAGATCAATCGTTCAGAGTTTTATGCTTTTAACATCATTTGCAGCTTTTTTTGGCGTACCGCTAGGACTATTTGAAATGTGCAGATTAAACCCTTTCATATGCCACCCCGTTTGCTACGATTATTTATAATCAAATCACTTTCAATTTTCAACACTCTATTTTAGACCTCTTTTTTTAAATATTTTGAAAAATAATTTCGTATTTTTTTAATAAAACAGATGCGGGCAAGCAAATTATACAATTATGCCCAATTTCAAGTTGATAGCTTTAATAGTTACAGCGAAAAACTGCTGTGACATACCGGACAGAGAGACACCGAAGTGTCACCATCAACCCTAAAAATAATAATGTAGGTCCTGTAATGTTGGCTGTCAAATGTTGTTGTACACACAGCAACACATCTAGCTATACACTTCAGAAATCTGAAATATTGCATGAAAGAGAGTCGCACTAGAATGCGTATGTGGTTGACATAATACACATATATACATCTCTTTCTTTTTCTCTCTGCTCTGTCTTTAATGGTTAGTTAGGTGTGATGTTGTGTGTACATTACAATTTACAACTTTAAAGCACTCATGCATAAAGTAAAATAGGTACCTTTAAAATGTATTGTCCAATTGTTCAACCGGAAAATTAAAACCAACTGCTAATTAAAAACCATTAATTAAATGTCAACAATCTTAACGTCGGTTAGTGGTTACTCCAGTAACCCTCAGCTAGCGATACCTACTATTAATTGGATTTCGTCATGTCACTGACCACTGTGTCTCTTACGTTGTAATGTAAACGACGAGAGTACAATAGAGACACGCTGTGGGTCATCACCATTTTGTATTGTCGTACAGTCACGAGATTTAATTTGGTACCAACCTTAGGTCCAAAGTCAATCTGACACTCTACAACAATAAGGTTAAGTTTCCTAAAAGTAACAAATGACTTGACATCTCTAATGACATTGACGACTTCAAGCATATTTTTCTTGAAATGGATCTCAAATTAACGCTCGTGACCGTACCTACCTATTCCACGCCGATAAACCATATTGCATGTGAGATGCTATCATATTGTTTATAACTTGGTCGCAATTACTGTCAAGTAAATAGGAGTTATCATCAGTTTGATGATACGATAACGTGTCATAAGCAATATTGTTTTACCGCGTAGAATAAAGGCCGTGGTAACGTGCATGTCGTTCTAAAACTGTATTGTGTATGAATCTTTTTGTTACATCGTTAGTACGTATTTCGTTATCAATGACTCATATTAACAGAGTCATCATTTTATTGTTTTTACCCGACTGCCGAACGAGGAGGGTAATGTTATTAATATAATGTCATGTATGTACATGTTGGCTTGAGTAGGATTTTTATGTATAACATTAGGGTACCTAATTACACGAAAGATTCTGGTGGATAAATACGAAAAGGCCCATTTTTAATATAGGATACGTAAGATACCTTTATGTAAAGAAAAAACCTGTCCAGTCGGACTCGCGCACCGAGGGTTCCGTATTTAAGATAACATGGGTGGAAAACGCAAAAGAAAATACTCCTTTTGTTATGAACTTTATTCCCTATGCAATAACGTAAATTTTAACCACCTAGCCTAAATTTTAATACAGGTTTTTACAGATTTATGCTAAACTTTTCCAATACTGTACAAACTTACAGTCTTTAAGTAAGGAATTTTTCATATTTTTGGTCCATAAACTTCGGGGATAAAGAGGAACTTTATAAAAACATTGAACAGCGTAATTTACAAAAAATTACCGTACCCCCCCATCTTCGAAGTTTAAGGACCAAAAAATCTGAATATCCTGATTTAAAGATAATTAATTAATTATATTTTCACCTCAGCAGCTCAAACAAGCAGGTTTTGCTGCTTAAAAACAGTGAGCAAAATTCAATTTTGCTGCGAGCGAGAGGCAAAGTAGCTTTTTAATTATTTTTTTTAAATGCCATGAGCAGTGCTGGGGCTACTCACAACATTCGAAAAAATTGAACTTCACTTTGTTCTGTCACTTTCACTTCGATAGGAAAAAAGCGAGAGATAGAAACAACTTGATTCGAAGTTCGATTTTCAAATTCCACACATAGTAGGCCCAAAAAGAAACGCACGTTCGGATGCACACATAACCGTAAAATTGCAAATAAAACTATCTGTTAAACTTTGAAATGTGTTTATTATAACTATTTTATACAGTAGGTACAATCATTTTTTTTATTTAATGTTTTGAAGACAAAATTAATGAAAAATAAGAAGTTATGTATCTACATAATTTTGTTATCGTTTTAACAATCTTTAATTTCGTGACATAAACCGCGGGGGCAGTTTCAGAACGCATTTCAAAAATAGCGGGATTATTGTACTTAAAAAAAAAAAAGTAATGTAATGTAAATGACGATGTAATTTTTGTTAATTTGTCCGCCATAGCCAATAGCCATAGACAAGGCCTAGTTAGGTTTTTTTTAAAGCCACAGACTACATAAAGCTGTATAAAGTTGTGTTTGCACTACGGCATTATCAAGTTGAGTGACAGGTTTTATCTGTTTCATGTTTATTTTTTCCACTTTTTATTTTATTAGTATTTTGCAAAAATGCTTGTGATTGATGCATATGCGATCGTGTCGTTATTTAGTCGTGTATTCACCAAATGGTCACAACGGAAGACCTGCGTTGGCCCTACCAGCTTCACGCTGTGTTGTTCTCGCTGCTGAGGTGAAAAGTTGTATGTCTCACACGAGACCAAAGTTTTTTACGTCTCGTATCTTTGAATCCCTCGCTACGCTCAGGATTCTAACCTAGAATCACTCGCTACGCTCGTGATTCAATAATAGAATCCTTCGCTTACTCGGGATTCAAAATCATCACTCGCAGCAAAAACCAACTTTGCTCTCTTGTTGAACAAATAACTATTTACGGGAATAATAAAATGAAGTTGTTAAATAATAATACGGTTTTGGAAAAAAATACAAAAAACTTTATAAATCTGTATTAAAATTCAGGCTAGACTAGTTTTAGGTTAGGTAGTTAGGTTAATTGCATTGATAATAAAGTTCATCACAAAATGAGTTTTATCTTTGCGTTTTCCAACCATATTATTATTATTATTATTATTTTAAAGTACACTTTATTCGTTTAGCGTACCGTCCGCCTGTCACACTCGGAGCTGGCTGAAAATCAGCGCTGCAGGTGTCTAACACCTCAGCATCTGCTGAGCCAGTGCCCGATTCACTGCCGCGAAGACACTCACTACTTGTTCATTGCCGTTTTCTGTTACTTTATTCTATGTGTCTTGTGTGTGTTCTGAGTAAATGTATTTTTCTTTTCTTTTTTCCTTTAATAATTTCTTAAATACGAACCATTGGTGCACGAGTCCGACTCGACTGGCCGGTTTTTATTGATGTGGCTGAGCTTGGTTCACGTCAGTCCCGAACGGTGTAACGGTGTGAATGTTTCCACCAAAGATGTGCGAGGTAGCTGAGCGGTGCGAGGATGCGTAGCGAGGATGTCTAGCGGGCTCTTTTTAACTAAGCGGGCGGGGTGCGGTGAGGCGGGAGCGGAGCCAGACGCTGCCGCCTCGCAACACATTCCTCGCAACACATTCCTCGCACACATCTTTCCCGTCTTTTGTATGTACAAAAACCTCGCTCCGCTGAGCTGTTTCCACCAGAGCTAAGCTAAGCGAGGATAGGTAATTGAAGTGTTTCTATTGGTTCATGATAAACACATCCCTCGCAACGCATCCTGGCACATCTCTGGTGGAAACGCAGCCTAACGCTGCCATGGATCAGAGTAAATATCGGCGCTCTTTAAACCAAGTTTATCTGGTCTTTGCCTTGATTTAAAGATATTTTTAACAATGATTTAGACTACGCCTCTCACGGCTTGTACCAGTAGGTGTGTGTGTTTTACACAAGGCCACTTATAGCGGGGTTTAGAAATATTAAATGGGTTTGCGCTCACAACACTGCAAATGCGTTGCCTTCCCTGAGGACTAAAATGAAAAACTTCCATGCTGGAAAATACTGTTTTCTCTCCTTTTATATTTGTGACTTCAAACTATAAGTTTGTATAGTTGGAAGAGAAAGATATTGAATAGTTCGCCTTTGTACTTAATTATTCATTTAGTCACATTTAATGAAAATAGATGTTAAATTTGTAGTAAGTACTTAAGTGGTAAACAAAAACAAGAAATCGGCATATGTTTATAATATTAACAAGATAATTATTCAACGAAATGTACAGTCGACTACAAAGAGATGTGTCTACTTTTGGAACTTATTACAATGCAATAAGGTGAAAAAGTTGATACATCTATTTGTAATCGACTGTACTAAAGTGAACAAATACAGCGAATCAAGTCTAAAGTCAATATATAATTGTACTTATTAGACCTAACAAGTCACAATTGATGAGCCCAAATTGCTCTAAGCCTGTTCAAAATCAACTACTTACCTAATAGTCTGGTTACAAAACGGATGAACAAAAGTTCACATTGAGGGCGAACTTAAAAAGCCGTTTTTTTTTTAAATATTTTATTGTATTGTCAGCGTTATGTTATGTTATGATAACTCTTATTTACTTAACAGTAATGGCGGTAGGCTTAAAAACAATACGATAACATGTCAAAAGCAATATTGTTTTACCGAGCAGAATAAAGGCCCGGGGTCATTAACAAGGGTCCGAATTAGGGAATTTGATCCCGGGCCTTTTTTCTGAACCCGGGATTTCGGGATTGTTGACAGACAATCCCGGGATATCGGGACAGTCCCGGGATTGTGATAGGTAATGAAAATTCAGAGAATAATTGTGTGAAAATCAGCTTTATACTTATATTTTCATCAACAGGACAATTAAATTTCCTTTAAATAATCAGTTAGAAGGTAAAAAAAAAATAAAGCTTTACAAAATTCACTTTAATATTTTCTTAAAACAAACGAATTACTTCTGTTTTTAAACTTTGAAAACAAAAATCAATTTACATAAAATAAAACGTATTCTTCTACGAGATAAATATCAATTATGAAATTATAATGAGATATGGTTAAATTTTAAGTTTTGTCAGGAAAACAAATTCCACCTAAACATAAATAGAATAATTTTAACACAAACTAAAGTAATAAAATAAACATTCCAAATAAATATGTTAAACTAGTTAATTTTATTGTAATATCTTAATTTTGTAAGTAACAAACTTAAGAGAATACGATAAAAATTTAATTTAGTTCAAAATGTCTAGGTTAGACACTTTAAGTGTTATTTATATTGCGAAAATAAATCATTTTTAATATTTTTTGTTAATCCCGAAAATCTCGGGATATGTAAAATTTAATCCCGAAAATTTCGGGACTAGAATACGCACGGGACCAAATTCCCTAGTCCGAATAGATACGAATAGATAGTGCTTACCTAAACTTGATGCATGTTCATTCAATAACCTATACATATTTTACCTCCGCATGTATAACTTATCGTCAAGTTTAGGTGAGGAAGCACTAAAATTATTTCATGGTTTAGTAATTTTCATTCCTAGGGATGGGCATGGCATTTCATTAATTCATTAAATCACGCCTGTTTCCCAGAGGGGCGTGCCACTATATGAGACCACTTCTTCCCATATGCTACGATCCAGACAAATTTCTTACGCTTCTTCCACATTCATACATCGAGTCATGCACGCACGTCGGTTTCAGGTACTTAAGAATCGGCCTTTTTCCAGTATTTCTCCGATTTGATTCGAAAAAGAACGCCTAGGGCGGCCCCTTCCTACACTTCCACTCTCGATCTGTATATCTCTTTCGTCAATCTTCTTTCATCTATCCTCATCATGGCATTTCATCACACAGGGGGTGTCCCAGAAGAAGCAAAATTAGGTTAGAAATATTTAATTAGTAGAAAAAATGCAAAAAAAAACAAGGTTTATTTGTTCATAATAAATCTAGTATTATTAAGAAGTAAAATACATTTATTCACCAATCATAAGACACACAAATATACAAATAATTAAAGAGAACAGTGAACGTAACAGAGCACGCAATGTGTGTTCTCGCGGCAGTGAAACGGCGGACACTGGATCAGCAAAATGCTGAGGTGTCATTCCTACAGCGCTGATTTTCAGCCAGTACCGGCAGTGACTCACGGAACTCTGTACAAACATACTATATAATACGTGTAAAGTATTTACATAATATTTACACCTAGCGCAATTATTATTTATAAATGGGAAAATAATGATGATATTGTATTAATAATATGAAATGAAGTACCTACTTATATCGAATTGGCGCCTACTACAACTTTGTTACTAATAAAACAAATATTCTTAGAACCTTATGTTATATTTTATTGAGTAGAAGTCTGTCACCATTACAAAGGAATGTCATCAAGAACACATTATCTGATGGCCAGTAAAATGAGGTTTCAACACTCCCCCTACATCAGATCAGCCATATTCACCATACCTAGTGAAGATCGTGCTCTGAGAAAGCCTTCCTTTGGCAGGGCTTTCGTAAACGTATCCGCTACTTGTTCTTTAGAGGGTACGTAGAGAACGTTGACCTTTTTGTCCTGATGGAGCTCTCGCAAAAACTTATAGCGCGTGTCTATGTGCTTTGTCTTAAAATGAAACACTGGGTTCTTGACGAGCTTGATAGCGCTTTGGTTATCGACGTAAACCGTGGGTATAACCTCAGTTCCTCGAACTTCCTTGTCGAGGCGATTGAGCCATATAACCGTTTGGGCTGCAAGACTGGCCGCCACGTATTCTGCCTCAGTTGTTGAAAGGGTCACACATCTCTGTGTTTTTGAAGACCACGACACTGCTCCCCCTGCGGCCAGACATACGTAACCAGAAGTCGATCTTCTCGTATCTTTATCTCCGGCGTAGTCTGCATCACTATATGCCACGAAAGAATTTTCTTCAATTGACGAAGTCTTGAACAGTATACCAAGGCGTTGAGTTCCTTTTAAATATCTCAAGACTCGTTTAGCGATCGCATAGTGGCGTTTGTCAGGTTTCTCTACATGTTTCGATAAAACATTTACCGCAAAACAAATATCCGGTCTACTCACAACCGACAGAAATAATAATTTTCCAATTCTCTGTAGTGAAAATCATTAACACTCGTGTCATTGTCATAGTTCAAATTATCCGTCATTATTTTTGTCTATAGGAATGACTACCGAGTTTGCATCGCTCATGTCATAATATTTCAAAATAGTTTTTATTTAGGCTTCTTGGTTTATAAAAATCGACCCATTACTCAGGCGATTTATTTGCAAGCCAAGGTAGCAGCCGACTGCGGAGGTGCGAACTTGGAATTCTGCTGTCAGGGCACTCAGAAATTCTTGCACACATGTCTTGTTTGGCGATAGGATCAATCCATCATCGACGTAAATCATGACGATAAGTTGCCGATCTTGGCTTATGAACAGGCATGGATCCGAGTCACTTTGCGTTAATTTGTACTTTGACAAAAAAGAACAGAATTTCTTGTTCCAGCACCGTGGCGCCTGTTTCAAGCCGTATAAACTTTTGATAAGCTTGCAGACACGGCCTGATCCATCATCGAATCCCACAGGTTGCTTCATGTAAATAACCTCGTCGATGTCACCGTATAAAAAAGCGGTCTTTACATCGAATTGAGTCATGTGCATTTTTCTAACAGCTGCTTCGCTCAACATAGTGCGTATTGTATCCCAACGAACAACAGGGCTGAAAGTCTCGTGGTAGTCGATGCCATGCTCTTGACTGTATCCTCTGACAACCAGTCGAGCTTTGAAACGTTCTATAGAACCATCAACTTTCCTTTTTATCTTGTAAACCCATTTGTTGAGGTAAATTTACAAGAATCCAGGTGTTATTTTCGTTGAGAGAATCCATTTCCTCTTTCATGGCAGTAGACCATTCTTTATTATTCTCTGACTCCATAGCTTGTTTGTAAGTCTGAGGTTGATCTTCAGAAAAGCAGACACAACAGCTAGTCTTGGAGCTGTGAGGAATGCATTTTTTGTCTCTTATACTATAAGGAATTGACTGAGCTTCATCTTGGATATTCTCACTAGGAAGATCGTTTTGTATTTCAGTAGCCTTAGATATTTCATGAATTTCATGCTCCCCAAAAATAAGAGGTAGCTTACAGAAGTCAGAAAAAACTGTCTCGGATCTAAACAATACATCTCTTGAAATGATAACATCATTTTTCTCAGGTATCCAGATACGATAACCGTCGTTATCTCCGCAATAGCCAACTAAATATCCTTTCATATCCTTTTTATCGAGTTTCTTACGTTTCTGGCTTGGAGTATGCACAAAGCATTCTGTTCCAAAGACACGTAGATGTTCGATGTAAGCCGGCTTATTGTACCACAGCTCATATGGTGTCTTCCCATCAATTTGTGTTGGTCCAGTTCTGTTAAGTACGTAACTCGCAGTATTGATAGCTTCGGCCCACAGCTTTTTCGGAAGGTCTTTATTGTATAGCATGCTTCTCGCTCCCTCAACAAGAATCCTGTTCTCTCGTTCTGCCCCACCATTCTGTTCTGGAGTGTACGGCATACTCATTCGGTGGTGTAAGCCAACTGCTTCTGTAATATGATGTACTTCGGCATTGTTGAATTCTTTACCGCCATCTGTGAGTAGCTCCTTAACAACGTGACCAGCTGTTTTGATTTCAGCAAGAAACTTGGGTAGTACACTGGCTACTTCGGACTTTAGTTTTAAGAAGTATACTTTTCTGAACTTTGTGTACCTAATCATCCTTGAATACAACGAAGTATTTTTTCTTACCGAGTGACAATTCAGACATAGGACCACAGACGTCAGCATTAATTTGATCGCCGGGTTTTGTGCCTCGATGTTGCCTAGTACCAAATGACAATCTGGTCATTTTTCCGTATACACATCCATCACAGCCGGATTGATCAGGTGAAAAATGTATACCATTGCGTTTCAGGATTTCTTTTGTATGTCTTTTGTTTTGATGACAAAGTCTTTCATGCCAAATTTGCAGGCTAGTTCCTTCTTTGACTACACAGATATTAACAGTCCTTACTCTCATCAAAAGTTTGTAAAGACTACCATCTCTGATACTGACAGCTTTAACTTGACCAATCTTATCTTTGAAGACACGCTTATCCTTATCAGCTATCTCTATATATCCATGGTCTAAGGCTGAGCCAGCTGAGAATAGATTTTGTCCAGCTTGAGGTACATACCAAACGTTATTCAAATAAGCACGTTTCCATTTACCATGTACGGATATTTCAACATCAATAATTCCTTGACCATATGCATACATAAGTAGTTCGATCATCTCCCAGTCGCAAAGCTCTTGGGTTATCGAAAGGAGAGTAGCTTCTGAACCAATTGGCGCTTGATGTGACGTGGTGAGATGCTCCTGAGTCAACTATCCAGTTTGAGTTTTTGTCACCAAGTCGAGATAGGAATGCATCACCTTCATCCTGAATGGATTCGTTACCCTTATTTCGCTTTTTGTTTTGTTTCTTAAGCAAAAAACATTGTTTGTTAGTATGTCCAATTTTTTTGCAATGTAAGCATTTTATTTTGTCTTTCTTTTTATTTGATAGAAAAGCATTGTCAGACGTAAAAGTGGAAGTAGAAGGTTTGATATCCAGGTCTCCGAGACGCTGTTCGTGAAGACGCAGACGCTCCATAAGAGTGGAAATACTTCTATTTTCCTTAGGCACGGACTCCCAAGCATTCTTGAACTCAAGGTAGGCTGAAGGTAAAGTATTCAGTATCCTGTTCATTAACAATGATTGAGGGAGAGATCCTTCTTCCTTTAATTCGTCATTGAGTTTTTGCCATAATGTCTGCAGCTTAGAGACGTGCGTAGCGATGTCATCAGCTTCATCTTTCGTGTAAGTGAACAGCTGGCAATACAACAAGTCTAATCTTCTATCATTCTTCTGCTCATATACTGAGTGAAGTATATCCCACATTTCCTTACCGGATTTAGCTGTGAGTATATGCCGTTTAGGTTCTTCGGAGACGCTACAACCGATGATACATTGGAGTAATGCGTCGCGTTCTTCATATTGGGTAAGCTTCTTGTGATAATTTGCAGTTTCTTCAGCTGACACGTCTCTTTTTTTAAGCGGTACAGGAAACATTTCGACGCCTTTCACAATATCTTGCAGTTTGTGCATGGTAAGTTGAAGGTTAATATCGAATTTCCATACCAACCAATTGTCAGATCCGCGTAGCTTTTCAATATTAAAGCGATCCAATTTTTGGAGACTCATATTTTAATTAGAAACACAAATTAAAATGTAAAAAGAAAACTGGTTCCAAAATAGAAGAATATTTAGGAAATATTCGTAATTTTCCCATAACCTAATACTTAAAACAAATATTCTTAGAACCTTATGTTATATTTTATTGAGTAGAAGTCTGTCACCATTACAAAGGAATGTCATCAAGAACACATTATCTGATGGCCAGTAAAATGAGGTTTCAACAGTTACCAATTGTTTCAAGGTGCCTGTGTCATCCATCACAGTTTTCAAATAACACTAAAAAACACTACCACTGGGTCCACCGATGGTTAAATGTAGTGAAAGATTTGGGAAATCCGCGTGCTTTTTAATATAACGACTTGCTCGTAACGACCATATCTATCTACCTCAATGAAAAGTAAGAATATATCGCTTGCCAGCAATATAACATGTACAGTGCCCCATTATAAATGTTGAACGATTTAAACGATTTAACATTTTATGTCGACATGAGCGTTGGTTTAACCTTCTTTAGATGTTTTCTCTTTGACCAATTTTGTCTATGAAAAGTGTCTCTTTACTTTTGGGACAACCTTTACATGGAGATTCATACTTTTACTTTTGTAACAGGAGAGAAGTAAAATAAATTTATAACAGCATGTAACTACCTACTGTCTTATGAATTATGATATGTCTATTTAACAATGATTCATCTGGTGATAGTGGTGACTATGACGACGAATATCTCATATCAATTATTTATACGGAATGAAGACTTAGATAAACACTGTTAGATATAAAAAGAAATCAAAGTATGTCAGTCAGTCTGCGTTTGGTTACTTGGTTAGGCTCGGCGGACAAAACTAAATATCTGTACAGAAAAGTTCAAGTACTTATGTCACCTACTTCCCGTTGACGTAGAATCATGAAATTTGGCAAGAAGCAATGTCTTATAGCAGATGCAAAGGGAAAAAAGTCCGAAAACCGTAAATTTGTTGATGTAACCCTCGGTGCGCGAGTCCGACTCGCACTTGGCTGGTTTTTGTTGGAATCGGTATCTATTCTACCGCGTACCTAAAATCCTTATTAAAATAAGCAAATAAGCTTAATAATCGTATGATTTTAAACGTAAGATTCTATAGGAGTTAGCAGTAACGACATAAATCTCTTGAACTTACGAACTATGTGCTATTACCATTCAAATTTCTTGTTTCTTGTTCGTTGTTCTTGAACAGAAATTCGATAAAGGAAAAGTAGGGACTCATTATTAAATAGGTGTGGAGCCCACTTTACCTAATGTGTACGTAGCGAGCGGCTTAGCGCCTAATCTTAAAGCAAATCTTAGCAAATTGGTTCATAATGTTATCAGCGCGCCAAATATTAGCATTGTTGTCGTCAGCGGCTCCCACTCCGGCCTTGCCGCACCATGAATCCATATATTAACCTGGTACTATCTGCTATGCCGCTCGGCAAACACGCAGGTATTGTTATTGCAAACAGCTCCGTTATTTTCTAACGCAAATGTTGAGAGTTTGCTGAAGAGCTCTACGTCATACCAGCTAACCTACACCCAGACCTAATGAGGTTATGGTCGTCCACGACGCAGTCGGGCAAACCTGAGCGTTGCACCAAAGAAATATAACAATAGTACAAGAAGGCGCTTTTCCTACTAAAAGAAAATTTTGTTGTATCGATCGTGTAAAGTTGCCCGTGAGCCCGTGACCCAGCCCTTTAATGTCAAACTCGCCACCGGGCCAGTTTGTGCGTAGTAGGTACGGCACGGTACGCTACCCCTCGCTTGCGGTTAAGTATTTAAGTTAGTCTGTCGTAGAGATCACAGACGAACTCGCACTTGTTGTGCAAGGTAATAATAACACCGTAGAGCTTAACTCAGAATTACTGTAACTGTAACACCGCACGTTCGTGATAAAGCACGAATGATATGACTAATGCTCTGAACGCCGGCTTTAGTCGAGAACTGTATCAGTCGAAGATACTTACATTGTGAGAAGCATGAAAATAGAAAACTTCTCTGGTACGTGTATTATCACTGCGCAGTGTGAAAGCGTTAGGTATGCAATGGGGGGAGCCGCGGTCGTCAAATTATTATTCCCAGTTTTTCCCACTGTGGACAACTGTGTTTTATTTTCCCAGTTTCCACAGTGTGGACAAAGGGGGTGTGGACAACTGGGCATAGCCCTTGAATTTTGAATTTTGAATTCTTTTTTTTTTTTATGGCATCGATAGACAAACGAGCACACAGGCCACCTGATGGTAAGTGGAAACTGTGACCCATAGTCATTCGCAATCACAAGACTGCAATGCAATCTTAAGAGTGCAAATGCGTTGCCAACCCTGAGGCTAAGATGGAATGCCTCTATGCTAGTCATTTCACCGGCTGTCTTATCCCCAAACCGGAACACAACAATGCGAACACTGCTGTTTGGCGGTAGGTTAATGGATAAGACGGTGGTAGCGATCCGGACGGACCCTGCACAAGGTCCTACCACCCGCAAAATTCCTACGCCCTAACAGGGTCCATATGAATCTAAATGTACTATAACTAACTTTGTGATCTGTACAACTACTTATGGCTTGCAATAAATGTTATGACTAAGACTATAAGGTACCTAAGCCTTATTTATTTTATTAGCTAGAATTTATTATTTCATGGAATAGGTACGTGTCCCGGCTGTACTATTGATAAAGCAATACATAAAAAAATCTATATTACAGGCAAAAGTCACCAAGAATGCCTCGCTGTAAAGGTAGTAGGTACGAGTACAGGATAAGTACGGTTTACGGTTAAGTAAACAATTAACATATCTTGAAGCACCGCAGCGAGCACCCACAAGCTATCAACTAGCCAAACCCGAAGCTATATTTTTGTCAAAAAGTGTTGTAGCTAGGCCGACATTCCGAGGTTCACTTACTTTGAAATTGTAGAAGCCGTTTTTGAAAAGAATTAGAAACAAATAAATAAGAAAAAAATTTTTTTCTTGTACGAAAAAAAACACAGAATACCTACACACACGGTCCTAGTAGGGTCAATTTAACAGGATATTTGTATTAATATCACCACCAACCAACAGCCACGGGGGGATCCCAAAGCGTTAAATCTCAAATATGTTGCATAATTTCAAGGTTTTCCTTTTCTACTGTCTGTTATATATTGTATTTAGGTACCAGTAGTATTAGCACGCCCCCGCATTATTCTCGTACCGATTCGACTGCGTACAGTCGAAGTAATAAATATATACAAGTTCCCAAGTTGTCAAAAAATTCTACAGCTATGCTACTGACAACAAGATAACCGTATCAGTGCCTTTGACTGTACCTACTCATAAACAAGTTAAAAAAAATAGCAATCTGTAACATAGTTGAGCTTTATAAATTGTGAACAACTCAGGGTGATTAACCTGGGGGGTTATTATGACAGCAATTCAGTTCAGTTTACGCTGAGAGAAAAGTATAGAGCTATATAACTGCCATAGCTCTGTCCTTTACGCTCGCCGTAAAATGAACTGCAGAGCTATGTCATAATAACCCCCCTGATGTTCGTTTGTCGAATTCGCTCAAAGACGTCACTCGGCGTCTCACCGCAGTCTCGTGTTTTATGTTGAATCATGTTGGGAAACGTCGATTCCGTTGTGTCGGCGAGTAAGCAAGCCTTATGTGACCGTGTTTGTGTTCAATTTGTTCGAGTATTCGTATTATTATATGTTCATAAAAGCTAACTTTCGACCGCAAACATGATTTTAGTAACAACAACAATGCAATCATTTGTCCCGGTTGTTAAATTAATGAAGTCAATAATACATGGACGTTAAAAAACAGTATTAATTGTACTGTCCCTCCCTGACCTATAGACGTACAAGTTAATTGAGAGCTGGGGTAGGCTGGGGTGCCGGGGTGATTCGAGCTACGATAAAGCTCGACTAGTCACCGTTGCCTTCCCCGCACCAGCATACCCCGGCTCTCAGTTAAGTTGTACGCCCATAGTAATCTTCAAATTTTCCTTAACGACCAAAATGTTTGCAAAGATCCTCCATGTCACTTTGTTTAAGCCTATTTGAAATAATGAAATCACTCAAACTGACCAAGATAACTATAAACCTACATATATTAACTAGGTTAACCGCGTCGTCATACCTATTATTGACTTATTCAGTGGACTATAAGAGCTACCTATAACATCACTAACAATATACCTACTAAACTAACAATATCGTTATCATTTGTTAATAACGATATAGAAGCATAATATACTACTTATAATGTAATTGAATAGAACCCTAGATCAAACTTCTAACCATACAGCTTTACTCTACCCTATACGAATTATTATTCATATTCATATATTTATTGGCAATTTAATTTACTATTCATTCTTTTTTGTAAAAATACAATACTATTCGGTAGGTTGGAAAACTATCACAATATGAGTCGGTTTTGATTTAGTACAGAAAATACTTAATTCGTCAACTTACCTACTAAGAAATATATGTTTGGGTTTTATAAGATGTGTTTTTTTTTATTTACTTTTTTATTTTTTAACATTTGTACTTTTTTTAAATAAACATTAACATAATCTTTCTTTTTTATTTATTCCTAAATTCGATATAATAATCAGTAAGTTTGTTTTAAAAGGTATTAATGCAAGTAAATAAGACTTTTCGACATTTTTATGGCACTATATCGACATTTGTACGGCGTTATCGACATTTGTATGCCACCATTTTTTTTTGCGTCAATATCTAGCTAACTATTAGAAGCAGAGTGATGCCTCATACACCATATTTTTTCTTGTTAAGAACCCCACCTGATGACGTCGCTAAGAACCAAATTAAATTAAATAAAAAAAAAGCCATACAAATGTCGAAAAAACACACTCTTCAAAAATTGACCCAATATCCTTACGGAAGTATGAACGCCTATCCGATCAACCAATTCTTAAGCAACCAATAACATTTCACGGTACGTGGTTGTATACCTTGGGGCATAAGACATGGGAGAACTTACTCGACGTGGTGAGTTTGTGAGAGATGGGGGCCAGCCCGTACTATTATATATTATATTTATTTATAAATCAAAAATTAATACACAACAAGCTTTGTCAATATGTATCAAGAATCCTTAGCTACATAAGTAGCACCTGGGTCAAAGGTTCCATTTATACTGGCAGCTTTGCCACGCTGTATTAAGCCAACGAAATTTATTGAACCAGATACGAACCGGACGATGATGTATAATGGACATATTTACTTATTTATAAGTGAGTAAATATAAAATAGTATTGTAATTAATCTGTGGTATGCGTGACTTTCAGGTCGGCTGCGCCGGCGCTGGAGTGCCCTTCGCTAGAGAAGGGCGACAGCTACACGCAGTCGGAGTTCCTGTCGCGGCTGGCGCACGAGTGCCGCTACGACCGGCTGCTGCTGCCCACCTACCAGACCGGCGACGTGGTCTACGTGCACGCCAGCGCCTACGTCTACTTCATACAACCTGCAGAGGCGCATGATTTGGTAACGTTTTATCTAACAACATTGGCTTGCTGTAAGCCAATATAATTCTGTTGGGTATTTAGAAAACTTACAAAACAGGGCGCCTTTTTATTAAATAGGTACTACTTATGACGGCACATGAAAACTTGGCCTATTTTTGTTATTTAGGTTTTTAAGGGGTATATCAGTACTTTATCTACCAATCTACTAAATATATTTCTGTTCAATAAAACAATAGGTATTAACCCCTATATGCCCGGACCTATTTTGGTACAGGGTGTGAGGGGGAAGGGCGTTTTTTAATGGGTCGAAAACGATCCACTGTGCACATATGGGTTAAGTATAGTAAATCTAGGTGTTAGGTACGTAACGAGGTTGAAATATTTTACATTTTAATGAGGAGATCAAGGCGCAAGAGTCGAAACATTTATAGTTTTCGGATTTTTACCATTACATATATTGTAATGGTAAAAATCTGTAAGACCTACCTCGATGCCAAATTTCAAGGCTTTGGGTTTTGATGATTGAGTCAGCCAGGCAGTACCAAATAAGTACGCTATTCTTGAAAATCAATAACTTTTTATGGAATTACTAGCGGTACGTCGACGGCTTCGCCCCCGCTGCACCGACTTTCCCGATGGATTTTTCTTTTTTCCTGTTATACCTTGTCCTGACCATATAAATAACACAAAAATACGATACAGTCGTTCGGAAGTTATGCGCGCAGGTAGGTTCCGGTAGGTTCCGTCGGACAAAAATGTGGTCTACAACCCTAAGTTCATTTGCACGTCATGATACAACAAGTTCGATTTTCCCTTGTAATAATATTATGACAGTGACAAGTGTCAACCTTGGCGATAATTAATTAGATCGCATATAAACTTTTGTCAAAACTGGTAGACCACTTTTAACTACTAGTATGTATTGGTTTAAGACACCATAATACAACCATAACACTCGTAATACAACCGACGGGTAAGTAACGTGTTGTTCGTTTTAAATCCGAAGCTTTTCTTTTAAATATTGCGTGTGTTTATTACATCACCTCGGTGAGCAGTAAGGCCTGTGGCCCTAGACAACATGCTTTGCAAAATCGTTATCGAAAATTTGACGATAACGACGTAAGGTCCCGGACGGACGCGTCGAGCCCTTACGTCAATTCCATACATTTTGATAGTTTTCGAAAATCGTTCTCGTTAGTGTTATGCACCTTGTTTAGCCTCTCTCTAGCTCGAGACAAAATAAGGAAAACGTAAATGACAGTTAATTGTAAAAACATCCCAAGTAAGTTAATAATTAGACTAAGCCCAACCGTACAGTCAAGGACTTTAATTGTTAAGCCACTATGGTACCCTGTCATAATGACAGCGTCAAACCATATGAAAGAAATTACCCTAAAATTAATGATCAACGTTATGCGACAGGGTTCCATAGTGGCTTAACAATTAAAGTCCTTGACTGTACATCCAGATTTAATATTAAGCTTGAAAATCCTAAAAATACACTTCTTCTACAAATGCCTACTTATTTTCAGAATTTCAAATTACACTTCCTTCTCCAACTACGATGGACAGACGCGCGGTTGGCCTACGCTCTCTATTCGCCAGAGCGCACCAAAATCATCGGTGAAAATGATTTGCGTCAACGCATCTGGGTTCCCCACCTGTACATGTCCAACGAGCAGTCGTCCAGCCTCATGGGCACCGACAGCAAGGACGTGCTCATCTCCATAGCGCCGGACGGGGAGGTGCTCTTCAGCCGACGCATGCAAGCCGTCCTCTACTGCTGGATGAATTTACAAAAGTTTCCATTTGACGATCAAACATGTTCTATGAATCTTGAAAGTTGTAAGTGTACTTACCAACGACATCATTCTCTAATGCCCGGTTCCTATATTCAAGAAACGAATCGTTTTCCTTACGTCTCGTTAAAATTTGACACATTTTGTACGTAGCAAATGTCAAATTTTAACGAGACGTAAGGAAAACGATTCGTTTCTTAAATATAGGAACCGGGCATAAAAGACCGTGTCAATGTCAACGTGGTTTATGTCGTATTTTCATTGCAGGGAAATACAACGCGTCTAATTTACGTATTATGTGGGAGAGGGACGACCCGGTGCACCTGTCTTCAGAATTGCATCTCACGGAATATTCCTTGATAGATTACTGGACCAATGAATCCGTCGTGCGGGGAGATATTGTAAACATGCGGCTCGGGGGAGGTAGATGTAATGTCTTTGCTTTACTTGTTGTGCCGTTTTATTAATAGTTAACCTTAGTTAGCTGGCATGTCTCATATTTATCGTTTGCTTCATTTTGCAGCTGGAAACTATAGTGCCCTCAAATTTACATTTAAACTCGGCCGGGAGGTGGGCTACTACCTGATGGACTACTTTATTCCCTCCATGATGATTGTCGCGATGTCTTGGGTCACTTTCTGGCTGCAGGCCGACGCGTCCGCACCCAGGATCACATTAGGTAAAACACGCTTGAACATGTTTAAATAATTATTATAATGTAAGTATAGTCTTGAATCAAGACTATAAACCGTAATCAAGACTCTTGATTACGGTTAGCTATAGTCTGGCAAAAAAATATAGAAAATAAAATGTGGTAACACTGTAGTGTCGTCCCTTTTTTAGGGTTCCGTAGTCAAACTAGGAACCCTTATAGTTTCGCCATGTCCGTCCGTCCGTCCGTCCGTCCGTCCGTCCGTCTAGCAGTCCAGTCTAGCTCAGAGACTCGTAGTACTAGAAAGCTGTAATTTGGCATGAATATACATATTAGTCACGCCAACAAAGTGGTAAAATAAAATTTTGAATTTATTTTTTTAATGCACCTCCCCTACACGTAACCTGGGGATGCCTTTTTTTTTTCTTGCCTACCCCATAGAGTGGGGTGTCGTTGGATAGGTCTTTCAAAAATATTGCGGGTTTATAAAAACAATTTTTCGATTAAGGGATCCGTTTATGAAATATTAAGCTTTAAAGCGCTATTTTTTGTTAGAGTCAAGTGTCCCCCCCACCCTACAGCCAAAACTACAAATACTAAAAATCTGAAAAATATCTTTAACGAAAGCGCATATAACGAATTTTAAAGGAAAACTATCACGGCTATGTAGACATGATTAGTTCCTGAGATACAGGCGACTAAAGTGTTTATACCTACTAAAAATCATCTAAGACAGCGCCAAATAACTTTAAATAGAAAATTGGTTCATATATGTTGATTTTTGAGATAGTTTTTTGTGTTTGTCGTTACGGCTTCGGAACCCTATACTGAGCATGGTCCGACATGCTCTTGCCCGGTTTTTTCTTGGATTGATTTGTAAGGGATGACATTACAGTGTTGCCACTTTATAATCTCAAGACTTTTTTGCCGGACTACAATATGTTTTGTTTTTCAGGTACAAGTACGATGTTGTCGTTTATTACGCTGGCATCGTCTCAAGCGAAAACACTTCCCAAAGTATCTTACATCAAAGCTAGCGAAATCTGGTTCCTGGGTTGCATCGGCTTCATTTTCTCAGCTCTAGTGGAGTTTGCGTTTGTCAACACGATTTGGCGAAGAAAGTAAGTGATGAAAAGACTCACTTGGGTGAATTTTGGGACATTTTTAAAGTTGATCAGGTTCCGGATTCAAGTTAGTACAGTCAAAAACTTTAGATTGTTGTATCGCTATTAGAACTCTGTAAAAAAAGGCAATAATCAGTTTCGACGTAGTGTTTTCTCGTGACTTGACACTGTCTTTATGACAGGGTTCTGTACTCCAGTTCACTTGCACTACTTATGTTCAAATAAACATCACTGAAACACTTTTTTAACGCAAAAAACATAAACGTATGCTAACTTATGTAATGCCGGATACTTAATAAGAAAATATTTAAAGTATTGAAATACCAAATATATGAAATTAGTTTTATGAAATCGATTATTTTTGAAAATGCTGGTGATATTTTTAAGTGTAGTTGTAGGTAGGTACCTATGTGTATCCCTATTAGCCCTTGAGGACTTGAGCTCGTATTTATGAAGTTTCAGGTTTACCAGTCCATTACGGATTCTGTTAAGCAGGTGCTTTTACCGCGAAAGCAGGTGTCCACCTTGCATGTTCAGTTACCTACATTATATTCCCTAATAACTGCTTCGGGTCAAATGGTGCCCAACATGCTGCTATTTGACTTTTGTTAAGATATTACGATACCTACCTACTAAGTAAAGGTACTTAAATATTAAAGCTCGTCTGCGTGTAACAGGAAAGTGGTGAGCCTGAAGAAGGTTAACAGCATGTACATCCTGAAGAGTACGCTGACGCCGCGGCTGGCGCGGAAGGAGCTGCAGAAGGAGCTACAGGACAGCGCGCCGCAGCTCACCAAGTCGCGCTCCTGCTCCTCGCTGCAGCAGACCAGCGACTGCCCCGCCGGCGCGCCCTACAACAACTACCTCACTGTTCACGTCAGTACTGCTCGCTACGCATTTTTATAGCCATTTTTGCGAATTAAGCTTAAAGGCTGTACCTACCAATTTCACTAAACGATGTTAAATTTACTCTATTTTAATCGTCTGTTAGTTAATATATTTTGACAGCTGTTAATGCTCTAATTTCCTGTAAGTGGTTAACATCGTTTGGTGAAATTGATACGGGCCTGTTCTTTGATCAGTATACTTACGGCTAGGTTTCTACCGGCCGCGCTCAGAGTCAGTTACGACCAAAGCTGCAAAGGGTACGACGATGTTGTTCCTAAGGGCTTGTTGCTTGATCAGTAGGTAAACTAATTTTTAAAATTCAAAAATCTAATATTTTTTTTTACATATTTCCTTGAGATTTAACCAGTAGTCACGATTTTTAACAATTAGTTTAACTACTGATCAAACAACACGCCCTTACTGCCGCACTCAGAGACGTCAATTAAATTTAATGCTTGATTAAAGTTACTGCTGTCACATTCTTTGCTATAGCAATAGAATAAGACAACACGTCACTAAACAAGCATTAAATTTAATTTACGTTTCTGAGTGCGGCAGTTAGTGACGATTTTTCATTCACAAGTTTGAAAAAGGAACGAGTTTATTTTCTCTAAAACGTCGCTAAGTACGGCGGTAAGTAACGTGTATATTATTCTAAAGGAGCGTCCCCACTGGGAGAATTCGCGTGTATATACGAGTGGTACGGACGTTGAGCCGAGCGTTACAAAGTTTACACATGACATCACTCGATGTTCGCACCGAATGCTCATTACACGCGAATGCTCTCAGTGGGGACGCTCCTTAAGGGTAGTACTGTATTTAAATGAAGGGTGTATGATTGCAGGGCTTCCCGTCGGCGGTGAACCTGCCGACGATCACGACGCAGAGCTACGACGAGCTGGTGGGCGGCGCGCCGGCCGGCAGCGAGGGCTCCGACGAGCCGCCCAAGCAGCACAACTGGACCACCATGACCCCGCAGGAGATCGCCACCTGGATCGACAAGCGCTCCAGGCTTCTCTTCCCGCTCCTCTTTCTGTTCTTCAACATCGTTTATTGGACATTCGTATACTGCCTTTGAGATTTGATTTTACACAGGGTTAGTCCTGATATCCGTATACTTACTAATATACTATACTTAGATAGTGAACAAGGTGGAAATGGTCTATCCGCAGATTTGAGCTGTAAGGTTCGACTGGTTAATCGAAGAAATATGTATACCTACATACGATCGATTACTGTAACCGTAACCGTCACTTGTTTCGCATGTTACCAAAGTTACTTGATCAAATTGTAGAACGCAGAAAAAGCTTTTAAAAGAGCTTTAATTTAGCACGTACAATATACGATTTTGTGGCTACCTACAAATGTAGGCTTTTGGTATATACCAAAAGGGACCATTTTCGACCACAGGTTTTTTTATATCAACACCTAGCTCACTTTTAGGTTTGTAGTGTTAACAATGGATACAAAATAAAACAGAGCTGACAAAGTATAATGATAATTTGCGTTGTTTACACACCCCTTGCAAAGTAAACAAACACAATTATTCCTCGTACTGTAAATACAGGTTCTTACTGTAAATAAATGAGATTTTATGCTACAAGAAAGAAGAAATTGAAAAAATATATATAACTGATGGTGAAAACCGCATCAAAATCCGTTTGGTTGTTTAGGAGATAGTGGATACACAGACAGACATACAGACGTTATATACTATGTAGTATAGATTTTGTAGCAAAGAATCTCATTGCAATATTTTTCATTTCAAAAAAACGACGGGACGGGACGGGGGTGGGTTTAGTTGTAAGTAGTGTTGGATATTCTTATGGAAAATATTTTATGAAAATGTCACGTCGTATCGTAGTGGCCATATTATCCAAAGAGTTCTTGTTCCTTTTCTTAAATTTCAGACCCTTGCCCAGTAGGTTGTATATTTAAGTGTTAAGATTTATTTATGGTTTATTTCTCAAATATTTATTTTAATACCTACCAATTCGTAGTTGAATCTTGGTGTGCAAAAACGGAGATGAATGGAATTGAATCTATTGACATTCAATTAAGTGATCCAGACATTTTTAACTAATTACATAAGTAAGTACCTATAGATTAGTAATGTTAGAATAGGATATTATGTAAGGGCGATGAAACGTTGTTTGCATTGAGATTATGGCTTCCCAGTCAATACTTAGGTGTACCTATACAGAATATTGTGATGTGTTGATAGTCATTTATAGGAAAGTATGCTGTGTCACTTATACGACACAAATATTATTTAAATAAAAGCGTATGCAAACTTAATTTGATCCGATTTTTCTTGATATTTTCCTTATTTGCTTTACTTTTGGCACTTACCAAACTCGCAGAACTCTTCTACTTTGCTGTACAGGTTCTTAACTGTGTAGCTATACCTTTTCTATTTCTTCATACTTATTGATCCCGTCACATAATAATATCCCTCTCTAAAGGTACTTCTGCCAACCCTCCCGCCATAAATGTCGCGACCAATTTCAAGTGACTACCTGAGGGCAGGTTTGGTTTCGACTTTCGCGATGAAGCGGGCGGAAGAGTACGTGGACGTTAATCACCGATTGAAGGGAAAGGCGTATTTGTTTAAGTTATGCAAAATAAGTCTTACTTACTTAATAATATAAACTGAGAAAACTGTTAACAACATAAACCACATTTATTTATTTCATCGGCAAGTAGGAAGGACACAGACAAATACATCGGAATCATTTGTAGCTTATTTATAAACGCAAGAAAGGAAGTGGGATATTAGAATTCATCCCATAAGTCAACCGCAATCTTTTTACTTTGAAATTAATCACGATTAAGAAGAAAAACATTCAAGTTAGTTATTTGTTAAACTGACGCACTCAAACATTTGCCAACCAGCGGCGTGTTTGTAAAGTTAATCTATAGATTATAAGCACATATGCTTTATCAGTGGCACCGCGCACAGCGCACGGAGCACTCCGCTACTTGACAACGCATTGCATTTCACGACGAAACAGGATTCTATACATTTATTAATGCAAATCGTACAATTCGCCCGATACTTGGATAACACTGACATTCATGGAACGCACACAACAATCACCGGTTTGATCCTAAGGCTGGCCGCCGCTCGCCGGGCCGCAGTCAGGGCGGCGCGTCTCCTCGCGGGGCCACCATCACCAAGCTGTCGTCGCTCGAATACCGCTTCATTGTCACAGCACTTGCTTGGCTGCAACACCAAAAATATTAAAATGACGAGACGTTAATAGGTACCTACGTTGGTGAGACAAGCTGTTACAATTGCTGAGATAGATAAAACTACACAGTTTAAGTTCTGTCTCGCATTGACAAACAGTGAACCGTGTAGGTAACTACTGCGTGAATGGTATTTATACCATTGAGATTGAGGTTGTGGTTGGCGTTTTAGCTTTGCCAGCGTTCGAGCCGCTCGTGAACTCAGGTCCCGCCAGCACCGGCGACCAGCAGCAAGCAGGCGGGACCGACGCGGGTGAGGCGCCGCGGTTTAACCAAAGCGTTTGCTCGGAAACGTCGGCTCCGAAAACAAACAGAAAAAACGGGATGATATGTACTAACCTGTAGCGGGTCCGGGGGCGCGGCGTGGGCGCCAGGCGCGGCAGGCGCGGGTCGGCCGCCGCCACCGAGCCGGAGCTGGACCCGCTCGAGCTCTCCGACCACGCCAGCTCTGACATGCTATGCAGAAAGGAAAACAGTCATCAACTCATCACAAACTCGCAGTTCTGTATTTCACTTTGTCTTTTCCCCTTTTGTTAACATTATGATAGCTCTTATTATCTTGACGGTGAAGGCAGACAATGGTAAGCGACTTAACATGCGTCTGTAACAGAAGTATGTCTGAACAGCCACCAACAATAAATATATAATCCAACATTGAGTTCAAAAATATCTAACCCGCCTTTATTACTAGAAGCAAAAGAGCGTGTCAGAACTATTTGAGTCTAATTTCAGATACTTAATGTATTATTGCTAGTGACTGTACGTTTAGGATCCTGGATCTTCGCTGTTTATTCGTTCATTCATCACGCAAAAACAGCTGGAGTGTTTTGTTGAAAATGTTGGTGTTTAAAAGTTATTGGTTAGACTTAAATTATGCTATTTACTCGTAACTCTTTACGATGACTGGACCCAGAGATGTTTATAGAAGACCAAATTTCGCATACGGCGATTTTAAACTTCTATAAACATATTATATCTGGGTCCCGTCAACTTTCGGCTACGGCGATGTTACTTTCTAATATTTCAAAAAAAAACATGCCGTCCCTTTGAAAACTAATCGGGTTGAACCTGTAATCCACAATTATTAACGATGTTTACTACAATATACCAAATGCACGTCAACTCGACACTTGGTTTAGCCCTCCTCGGCAACTGGTACAGTCAACCTAATGAGAAAATCATCTTTGTTCAGTGACGCTTTGCTTTACGTTTGACTTGACATACGAAATTGTAAAACAAACGGAACCGACAGTTGCCTGCCTTTGCGCTGGTTAAGACGTCAAAAACTATTTCGATTTTTCCACCATACCTACTTGTTGGGTTTCGAAACGTGTAAAAACACCTTTCACCAGCTCACTCTACCGTGACTACCCAAGTAACACAAAAAGCCGTAATGTTTATTAGAATTGTCTACGCTTAAAGCTGAATAACTTAGCTGAATAAGGGCTGAAAAAGCGCTTTTTCAGCCGTTATTCATCTTAATTGGGCACAAATTATTCAGCCTAAAGTTCACATGGCTGTTTAATTGCTTTATAGTGGCTGAATAATGGCTGTATTAAGGGTCACAGAGTTATAAGGGCTGAATAACGGCTGTTTAAAAGAGCACAAGGGCGTGTTTATTCAGACTAAAGTTCACATGTGAACCCTTATTACTATCTTAAACCTCCACAAGTTCACCTTTAGCTGGACAAGCAAGAAAGTCGCTACATCAAACGTCAAGTTACAAATCTATATAATTAATTGAATACCTGTTGAAGTGTTTTGATTTTTCATTGAGATATGACCCTACGACTAGATTTGCTTCAACGGGAAATGGCGGAATATTAAATAGTAATTAAGTATACTTGAATTTTTGTTATATCAGTGAAAATGATTGCGGTCTCGATTTTACTGTGTATATATATATATATATTATTTAAGAAAATTTTCACGCGCTCCATAAATAATGCGTTTTTTTACAAAATAAACAGTAAATATACGCCGAAGAAAGTATACCAAATCCGTTTTCTTTCTTTTTTTATCAAAAATATACCATAAACTGATGTTACTGGTCTAAGAAGAGACAATAATTTTAATTTAATAATAGTTTATGGTTGAAATATCCTCAAAAGTAAAGATAAAGTACGATAATTTAAAGGTTATAGAATAAAAAATGGTGAATGAGTTTTCTGCACCAATGTGAACTACTTTTATTCCATATTTCAGCTATAGGCTGCGTAATGATTAACGAGAGTCCCTTTATTCAGCCTAAACCAGTAATAAGTGTAACTCGTGACCGCAAATTCAGCAGGAGCCGTTAATTTGATTCACTAATATTCTTCTAAACAGCTATTAGCGTTTTGCTGAACTTCTAAACAGCCGCTATGCAGATTGTATCAGTAGGCTGAATAAAGGCTGACTAGCAGGGAAAAAATCAGCCCTAAGCATTAGTAATGTTCACTTGTAGTTCACTATACCTCTATTGACGTTATAATAGTTCACAAGTGGTATCTTAAAAAGTCAACGTAATAAATATTCACATGTGCTATCATACACAGCACTTAGCATAAAGTTCTCCACTAAGTTGCCCTTAAACAGCTAATAGTGTTTAAAAATACTTAGAGCTGAATAAGGACGTAAATGTGTACCCTTTCTATACCGTAATACAGCTCTTATTCAGACTGAGCTGTTTAATTGACACTAAATGCTATTATGCAGCTGTAAGTTCACGGATGAACTTTTGTAAGTGTTTATATCAGCATAGAACTATATATAAGACCACGAGTGAGTAGTTATATTGCTTACTGTGTTACTTGGGTAGGTATACAAAATACCTTTATAGGTTTATGTATGGCATTAAGAACAGTTTTTGGAGTAAATAATAGTTTAAGTTACCTGGGGAGGCACAAGTTATGTGTTCTAAATTGAGTTAACATGAAAACAAATGCTTTTCTGGGAAATCCAACCTCTCGTGCTATGTAAGCATTCACATGATGTGACGAAAATTTGTTCGTTGAGGCCGATATTATAAAACCGAAATTAGTTTGGGATTGGAAAAGCTGTCAATTCATATGCACTCTGACGTAAGTATATGGTAAAACTGTCACCTCTAATCCCTTTCTTAACGCAGCAAGATAATAACACCGTGGTCCCCTTGGTTACTTGAATAACCCCTTATATTTACGCAATAATATTATTGATACATTCAATTTAAAGAGCACACTTTAAGAGGGCCGGTTACCTATAGATATCAGATTGAATCCTCTCTGTAATACGCCTAATATCTTAAAAGGGGTAGAATAGCTCTCACCTGGTGGAGATAGGAGGCAGTCGATTGTGCGCGTACGCATCGTTGCTCTCGGTGTAGGTGGAGGCGTGGATCTCCTGCTGGTACAGCTCGTACAGCTGGCCCAGCTCCGGCGACACCGGTATACCCATCTCTGCGCACGAGATGTTACGTTAGTTTAAAGTTTAGGGTACCAAAAGCTGCTTGGTATACTTAAACAGTTAATAGTTAAGACTTTAAGTTTCCACCCACAGAAAATTGAAAGAAGTTTTCAATTCAAAGCAATGTCAAACAAGATTGTCACATATTATGTTATTGCGATAAAGTACAAAAATGAGAAAGTATGTACTTTTGGCGTTGACTATTCAGTAACAGTTGGCCCTAGACAAGATGCCTAACGCTAACGTAAACGATTGACGAGAAGAGACAAAATGAATGGAATTGACTTGCGCTCGTCGCAACCGTTCGGCAACTTACGACCATCCGATACATTTTCGATAACGATAAAGTAGGATTTTGTGTAGAACCACGTAGGTTAATAGAAATGTACCTAGATTAGTATGTTAGAAATTCATCCATTCTAAAAAAATCATATTGAACCCGTGAAACTAAATCTTCTCACTAGCGCATTAGACCATATAATGCGCAATAATATAAAAAATAAAGTACTTAATATAATTGATCAAGCCAAATTGGAAAATACTCGGAAATTATGCATTTTACAATGTTTTATATGAAGTTTTAACTGGCAAATGTAAAATATAAAAACCGCCCTAAAGTCTTACTTTTGAACCCATGTCCCCTTTTTTCCGATTTGGACCCAATGCCGAGTGCGTGGCGTCCCTGCATCACCAGGTCAGAAAGTTGAGTCTCTTAAAAAATATATAAATTTTCCCTTGATCTCGTAGATGGATTATTAACCGACGAGTTTAAGTTGATCCGCGTGCTAGTAGGCAGAAGGTTGTGGTACGTAGAGGCCACGCTGACCGTCCGCGTTTACCTTCAAGTGCGCGGCGCTGGCGCGTGATGATCTCGTCGGAGAGCCGGCGCTGCGCGTCGCGGCGCTGCAGCGCCAGGTCGCGGCGGCGCAGCTCGTGCGCGCGCGCGGCGCGCTCGCCCTGCAGCGCCAGCTTGTCGGCCTCCAGCTCGTGCACGCGGCACACCAGCGCCAGCACCTCGCGCTCCGGCCCGCTGCTGATGCGCGCGGGCAGCTCCTACAGGAGCCCAGGTCAAACATCGATTATAGTACATTGTGTATTAAGGGTGGTAAAGCCAGAATAACAAACGAGAGTCTGTTAGAAGCCCGAAGCCGAAGCCTGAGGGCTTTAATAACTCGAGTTTTG